>JALMGJ010000004.1:5251495-5851495 GCA_023362775.1 Charina bottae | reverse complement strand
TAGCCTGGTACCTTAACCACTAGACCAAACTGGCTCTCATAGACTACTTACATGGAAGAAAATAAATCAAAATTTGAGAGTTGTTTGGTTCCACAACTGATATTTCCTATATGTAGATCTGTCAACATCCATCTTTTGGATGTTGTAGGATTCTCCACCATCAACCCTGTAAGGCATTGCTTTCTAAACTGTGTGTCGGGACATGTTAGTGTGTCGGCTGCAGTGTCTTGGTGTGTCACGGCTGCTGCTGCCTCCAAACCTGCCCTGCCAGGATTCCGTGCCGGTCCTAGTGCCTGCCTTGTGCCTTGCTGCCTCAAAACCTGCCCTGCCAGGATTCTGCGCAGGTCCTAGTGCCTGCCTTGTGCCTGGATGCCTCCAAACCTGCTCTGCCAGGATTCTGCGCAGGTCCTAGTGCCTGCCTTGTGCCTGGATGCCTCCAAACCTGCTCTGCCAGGATTCTGTGCAGGTCCTAGTGCCTGCCTTGTGCCCTGCTGTAAGAGTGTGTCGCGAAATGATGCATGTCTAAAAAGTGTGTCACCAACATGAAAAGTTTGGAAAGCTCTGCTGTAAGGGATACTTAACTCCTTATTTCTTTACTTGCTTTATATCCCAAATTTCCTTTAGGAACAAAAGGCAGTTAACATATGTAACCCTGATGAAATTTCTGCTACCAACCAGTCAGGTGAATCCATGGCAAATGGATTAATCTAAAAGTAAAGTCTCCTTCAAGTCAAGCTTGACTTCATATGATTGGCTTGAATACCTATCTAGTTTTTTTGGCAACAATACAGAAGTGGTTTGCCGTTGTTATCTTCTATGATTATTTTGTTCTGTTTTTACTTCCCAGTCTAGCATACAACCCTTGTGTTTCTTGGTAGTCTCATCTGAATACTCACCAGGTCTAGCCCTCTTTAGCTTTTCAAGGTCAGCCACAGTTCGCAAGGTTCTGCCTGCCCCTTAGCTGGCTTTAGATTTATATGCTGGTCCTATAAAGAAGATCCACAGAGCTGTTTTGATGACATACTTGATAGAATCTTCTGAAGTAATTTGCAACCACAGTGATTTGCATGAACCAGCCAAAGCAGCGCTATCAATACCATCCAGCGCCTGATGCTCAACAAACAAACAAGACAAAAAGGCTTGGGGAACAATTAAATGAAATTGGACAAAAATGCCCAGTTACTCTGGTTATTAGACAATCATAGAAACTGATTTTTTTTTTTTAAAAAAAAGGCAACATCAGGGAGATGGAGATAAGTGAAGATAATTGTCTCTGACTCAAGCACTGAGGCAATTATGGTGTAGTATTATTATAATAATAAGTGCCTTTGGACATGAACAACTTGTTATCTTTCTGTATATAATTTGTGTGATTAAATATCTCCTCCCTTGTTACCACCTTGCAAGCTGGAAAGTGGCCTTGAATGTAAATGCAAGACTTGTACAAGCAGGAGATGCTTCTTCAGGAGGCAAATGTGAGCAGATGTGTTATATCTGTGACATTTCTGTTCATTTCCTTTAGAGCCATTCTGCTGTAGATGGCAAGTTTTCCACCGAGATGACTGGGAGTTGTTAAAAGCAATAAGCAGTGATTAGATAAGAAAAATGCACCCATGAAGTCTTCGCTATAGTTCTCCTAGGTGACAGCAGCACCTGGATGACCTTGGATGACCTCAAAAAACCTAAGCAGAGCCAACATGGTAAATACTGTACTAGAAAAGCATCAAGAAATATCATATATCAAGTATATGACCCCACAAAAGTTAGCTAAAATGTATGGGAATGTTTCCAACTTATGTTGGAAATGTAAAAAAAAAAGAGGGGTCATTTTACCCTATGCGGTGGACATGTGAGATAGCAAAGAAATTTTGGACTCAGATACATTCATTGATGCAAAATATTTTACAAATTCGAATTTCATTTAAACCAGAATTATTTTTATTGGGAATAACAGAAGAACAAACAGGAAATATTTTATAAGAATTATGCAATATATGATTACAGCAGCAAGACTTGTATATGCACAAAATTGGAAAAATCAGATTACACCTACGATACAAGACTGGATGTTAAAAGTGATGGACATGGCAGAAAACGATAAATTGACATTTTTATTAAAAGAAAATTCAAATTATTTCTTAAAGAGTGGAAACCATTAACGGACTATTTGCAAAATGCAGGAGGGGCAAAGCTTATATGGGGATTTGAAAATTAAAATATATATAAATTGATATATTAGACAGGAAATGTTATTCAATATTATATATAGACCTAGCATGTAAGATAATTTTTTTAATTAACCTGACCAGAGATAAATCGGAAGTTGACTAATAAAAAAGAAAGAAAGAAAGAAAGAAAGAAAGAAAGAAAGAAAGAAAGAAAGAAAGAAAGAAAGAAAGAAATCCCAGGGCCTAGGCTAGAAGGGAGACAGGAAGAAGGCAATGGTAAATTAGCATGTCCAGGTTTGCCAGGGAAAATATAATGATGTTTCCATGAAGGCATTTGAAGTCAACCTCAACTCAAAGCAATGAAAGCCACAGAATGCAATCTACTTTCCGGGGGTTGCACTCACCTTTGGTATATCTCGTTTGCATATCCTACATATCTCCTTTAGGCTTACAAACATTCCTTCCAAAGGGTGCTTTGCCCCCCCCCCCCTTGAACTGTAAGCAGCATTTTTGTTCCATGGTGTATTTTCCACATGTGTTCTCATCTTTTCAAGCAGCCAGACTTCTCTTTCACTTGCCAATAGCAATTGCTAAAAGTGGCAGCTGGCCATTGATCTGTCCCTTTCCTTCCCCTCACTGTCTTGGTGCATTTGATTTTCACTGGAAGGGGGGGAAAAGCCTAGAACAACCAACAACTGGTCTTCTGGGTGGGAACATAGCAAAGCTTCTCCTCAGAATGGTCAGAAAGCAACAGATGAATCAGCAAAGCATCGTGATATCTTTGCTTCAAGACGGGTGGAGAAAACAGAAGCTGTGAAATAGGATGAGGTGGGAGATCCACAGCTCCAGAGGAAACAATATGTACTCCAGAATGCTTCCCCTGGAGCAGAGGTTTTGCAGATGAACTCCAGAGAATATGAATCCCTTTGGAAGCCCACTTGTGTTGATCAATGTGGTCCTAGTGCATGGAAGTGCTCTCAGATGCCCCAGAGGGGCTATTGATTTATAAAAGGTTTTTAAAACCATGCACTAAACACAGTTTAGCCTCATAAAGAATATATAACATTGGACTCCCAGTTATCCTTAACAAATATTTCCAGTGTGTGGATACTAAAAAATAACTTTGATTGCTACATTCTGATGCAAATACTATTTCCCATTTTGCGGGGCGGCTGAACTGAAAGATAGTTTTATAATTTTTCTCGGGCAATTTTTTTGCTTCCTCTCTTACATCAAAGTTTCAGGCAGGAAAACAGGTGATTTATTGGATTCATTTGAAAACAGGATGCATGTAACGGAGAATGAACTCTTCAAAAAGCATTTCAGGTTGTGTCCATTTATGTCCTGAATTGAAGTATCTCTAAGCTAGATACGATGTGTGTGCAGTCAATGGTTTAAAAGAAGAGTAAGTCGCATATGTAAGGACAATCTTCCTCTATTAGCAAGATTGTTTTTTGCTTTAGTTATTCTTTTTTTTAAAATACCAGTTGAGGATATTATCTCAGTTGAGGATGTTATCCTTTTAACACTAGTTGAGTTGTTGTCTCAGAACTACTGACTGTAAACTTTGAGAATTCCTGGAGTATAGGGGAAGTGCCAGAATACTGGAAAATAACAAATGTTATCCCAGTCTTTAAAAAGAGGGAAAAAGTGGACACAATTGGTTTGACATGGGAAAATCCCAGAACAGATAATCAAGCAGTGGTTTTACAAATAAAGAGAGCCAGTTTGGTCTAGTGGTTAAGGCAACAGGATAGAAACCAGGAGTCTGGGAGTTCTAGTCCCACCTTAGGCATGAAAGCCCGCTGGGTGACCTTGGGCCAGTCACTCTCTCAAAGCCCTAGGAAGGAGCCAATGGCAAACCAAGAGACTGAGAGTTCTAGTCCCACCCTAGGCATGAAAGCCAGCTGGGTGACCTTGGGCCAGTCACACACACTCAGCTGAACCCACCTCACAGGGTGGTTGTTGTGGGGAAAATAGGAGGAGGAAGGAGTATTAGGTATGTTCGCTGCCTTGAGTTATTTATAAAAAAATAATAAAGGTGGGATAAAAATTAAATTAAAAAATAGTTAGAAAGAACAAGGTTCTAAAAGACAGCATGGGTTTATTAAAAATAGGTTACACAAGACAAATCTTAATGCCTTTTTTTTTTTAACAAAGTGACTAGATTAGTAAACGAAGGGAACACACTGGATGCAATGTACTTAGATTTCAGTATGACATTTGACAAATGTGGGATGGATGGTCCCACCATCAGAAGGATTCACAGTTGGCTGGACAGCTTGACCCAACATGTGGTCCTTAATGGACCTATGTCTCTATGGAGGGAGGGAAGCAGGACCCCAGTGTTCTTTGACCCAATGTGATATTTTCTCAGTGTTCCCCTCCTTTCTTCCCAAGCTGGTTGTTGACATTAACTGTTTGGAAAACATGTGACACAACGTTACATTTTATATCTCATTATCCAGGCTTCTAATTAGAGTGCACTGCTTAAGTTCTTCCAATGGTTCTCACGGACTATCATCAGAACCTAATTAGTCATATTATACCATGTCCAACTCAACCCCATTGGCTTTATTAATTAAAGATGCGTATCAATGGATGTTTTATTCTGTTGTGTTACACTTGGACCCAGCATTATGGTATACAATGGCTGTACCTTTTGTATAAGTAATGGTTTTTATTCCATTTTCTGCCTCCATCACATTTCTCTCACCTTTTGTAGTAGTATGTGGGAAAGCCCAGAGCTGGATAGTGGGCAGGGCAAGAGGCTCAGAAGGGACCCTCCCTAGTTTCTCGGGCTGTAAATGAGACAACGGGAGAATTGTACTTTCAGAATTGCAAGATTCTGTAAATGCAGCTTTACAATAAAGTAGAATTAGCTCATCTGGTTGTGTTTCCTGCCTGGTCTACCTGGGAAGGCTGACACCTTTTGTCTTCATTTTATTCCTTTGTGCTTTTCACTGCTGGCATGAAACATTATGTAAGGCAGGGCTTTCCAAAGTTTTTCCTGCGGTGACACACCAACCGGTGTTGGTGTGTCGCTGCGGGAAAACCCGGAAGTGCCGTCCTTGTGGCAACGCGCAAAAACCCGGAAGCGCTGCTGCCGCTTTCGGGTTTTGCACGCTGCAGTTGGTGTGTCGCCGCGGGAAAACCCGGAAGCGCTGATGATGATCAGCGCTTCCGGGTTGTGTGGCGACACACCAGACCGTGTGTGGTGACACAATTTTGTGTCGCGACACACAGCTTGGAAAGCTCTGGTGTAAGGCATTAATAATAATGTAACCACATTTAGAAGACAGCCAGTTTGGTGTCATGGTTAAGGCACCAGGCTAGAAACCGGGAGACTGAGAGTTCTAGTCCTGCCTTAGGCATGAAAGCCATCTGGGTGACCTTGGGCCAGTCACTCTCTCTCAGCCCTAGGAAGGAGGCAATAGCAAACCAGGAGACTGTGAGTTCTAGTCCCGCCTTAGGCATGAAAGCCGGCTGAGTGACCTTGGGCCAGTCCCTGTCTCTCAGCCCTAGGAAGGAGCCAATGGCAAACCAGGAGACTGAGAGTCCTAGTCCCGCCTTAGGCACAAAGCCAGCTGGGTGACCTTGGGCCAGTCACACACACACAGCCCTGGGAAGGAGGCAAGGGCAAACCACTTCTGAAAAACCTGGGCAAAAAACTGCAGGGATTTGTCCAGGCAGTCTCCAAGAATCAAACATGACTGAACAGATTGAAATTATTATCTACTTCTTTTTTTAAATCACAACTCTGCACTGGGTTTTTAACGCAAAGGCAAGTATAAAAACATTTTTTTTTCAAATTGTTACTTGATGGTATCTTCTGTTTTGTATATGTAAAGCAGTTAAGACAATATCTTTCATTTGCAGTTTATCAGGGATAGAAAAAAAGGTGTTTGTGCACATGTGAAATGGTTTCATTTTGAATAACTTAATTTTAACACTCTCCACAATAAAACACAGTTGAGCATAAAGCTGTACGTCAGATGTTTGTTAGTTTCATATCCTGAACGCAAGCATTCAGTGAATAGTATTGTATCAATATTTGGAATATATTAAAGCCCACTTCATTTCTATTTCTCTTCACAGCTGCAGCAGTTAATCCAAACTGATCTAGAGTTTTAAAATTCCCAATAAAGTTATGGAACAATTTATTTGTGTATTAATGCAACATACGGTTTTTGAGAAGCATTTTTAGGGGGAAAATGTTTACTGAAATGAAATTTAATATCTGGAAAGATGAAGCAATTTACCATTTGGGGAGGAAAAAATTCAAAAGAATGCTAACCGGTATTAGTTCCGCCATTTGGTCTCATTAATGCCCAGTGATAATAGATACAAATGAAACTTACTGAAAATTAGATTTTCTATGTATATGTAATTATTTTCCTTGCTTCTGTGACTCAAGTTTAATAAAACCTTTCTTCCTAAGCATTGAAAAATGTATTCAAATGTATCTAAATAAATCCGTATTGGTAAGCCTGGCTGTAAATGAGCAGATTCCTTTCCTCGTGGCATTGCTACCTCCCAAAGTATGGTCCATTTCCGTCTTCTAGCTCAACTTGGACAACATCAAAAAGTGACTTGTAGAATTAGTGAAACATGCATTTTCTTTCAGCTTTTCATTATCACTTCCCCCCACCCCAGAATGTGTTCTGCTCTGAATGAAGCAAGAACATTTTAAAATGAAACAACAGCCAACACTTTGTCAGTAAAGGTAAAGGTTCCCCCACACAGTCGTGTCCGACTCTGCTCATCTCCGTTTGTTAGCTGAAGAGCCAGCGTTGTCCGAAGACGCTTCCATGGTCATGTGGCCAGCATGACACATGCAGAATGCTGTTACCTTCCCACCAAAGTGGTACCTATTTACCTACTTGCATTTGCATGCTTTTGAATTGCTAGGTTGGCAAGAGCTGGGGCGAGTGCGGAAGCTCACTCCATCATGCGGGGCTAGGGTCTCGAACCTCCGAACTTGCGACCTTCTGATCGACAAGCCTGGCGTCTTAACCGCTTTGTCGGTACCACACCAGAAAACAAATCAGATAATTTAGAACCTCAGGAGGTTTCCCATTTTGGGGAAAAAAGATGAAGAACATTTCACAACTATTCCCTACTTTATGAATGTATTCATTAGAACTGGAAACCCATTTTCTGACTCCTTTGTTCAAGTGCATACTGGCTTCTCCTTTCAGGATACATATGATTTAAAACTTTGGCCTTTAAATGGGTTTTCCATGACTCCCTGAACAATTGTCACATTGTCCTCAACCCTGTCTCTCCATTCCAGGGGAACTTTTTCTGTTACCATGTACTGACAACCCCACCCCCAGCGTACTTGTCAAATCCATGACTTGTCAACTCGAGGACCACAGACCAGATGTGATGGACTTCAGTAACACAGCTGGTTCTCAGGAAGGAGGGAGCACATTCCGAGGAGGGGAGCGAGACAAGAGGAGACACAGTCCAGGATTGGATTGTGGGAAAACGAAGAGGTTCAGAATAGCCCCACCTGAGAGCTATCCCAGGTTATTTACCCTGAGGTTAGGTAGAGCTGCTTTAGTCTGGCAAGATTCTGTCTATACAGAGTGAGCAAATAAAGAGCTGAAGTTTGGCCGGATTGATTCTTCGTCATTCTTGGGCTGGACCTGACACCAGCACTCGTCTAAGCCACTGTCCCCCTAACTCAGTGCTCAGTGGAGTAACACTGAACTAAGAAACTCCTCTGATCCATAGTAATACAGGATAGCTCCCATTTATAGGTACCCTCACACAGCCCATACATCTATTCAGAAGAAGAAGAAAAAAAGAAAGCATGCCTACACACACACACACACACACACACACACACACACACACACACAAACACACACACACACACACACACACACACACACACACACACAGAGTTTCCCCAGAGTGGTTCCCTAAAAAGGACATTATGGATGGTGTCACTTATTTGGGGGTGCTACCATACTGTAGATTCCACAGGTCACCCTGGCCAGATGTTAATACGGATAAAATAATGGGTGGATCCCACTTTTCTTGGGATCTGGTGACAAGACTTTTTCTCTCTCACCTCATCCTCCTTTCTTCAGTTTCCTGTGTAGAACTAAGCTATACTTGAGTCCCATAAGAGACGATCAGGCACTCTGGCTGCCATGTACCAAGCAAAGTCCCTCCAGAGTCTTAAAGAACTTGGAATGCCATGAAGGTAACTGAAGAATCCATGCCTGCCCACAAAAGCAGTCCACTCCTTTGCTGGTGTATTTACCCTTGTTCATCACTGTTAATATTAAGCATATTCTTAACTGTACATAGTTCACCTGCCTCAGCGATGTGAGCTGTTAATTAAGATGATATTTCACTCAGAAGTGTATTAGTGCATTATTAGTTGCCCATAAATAAGCAGTTCTTAATGCACTCTACGGCATCTCTGAAGAAACTATTAAATACTAGGAGAGATAATTAGGATGTGAGATAGGGAAGAGCCACAAGCCCACAGTGGTATGACAATTATTGCACCCTGAATGCAAAACAGGGAGGCTGAAAATCCTTTGGAGACCAGCTTGTGTTGACAATGACAATATGGAATCCTTGTCAAGATTATCTTAATTAATTCTGGCCTAACATATTGTATTCTGCTTGGCAGTTCAGATATATTTGCTGTAACAGACAACACTTTAATTTTTTTTTCTTTCATTACATTTTTATATAACAAGTAGTCACATCCCATAAATAATACATTACATACCGTCTTTGCATTGGGATATTGATGTTTCCTTTCCTTTTTATGTTATATTAGATTTTGTTAGCCCTGATTTCATGTTGTGAATAAATGGAACCCTAAGATGAATTCTGCTGTGAATGTAATTTTGTGCCTTCCCCCCCTGCGTTGTCAAACTCAAGATCTAAAATTGTATTAATTAAAGCACCTTGCTGTAAAAGCTCAGTGAAATTCCACTTTTTAATCCTTATTTAATATATGATTCTAGGCATCTCTTAGTGATTGAAAATAATATATAGTATCTTTTGAAAGGGTGGCACTGGTTATGTTTTAAATTTAGATTCATGAATCTTATCAGAAAAAGAACAAGAAATCCTAATTTTCCTTTCAAATAGGGAGGTAGAAAAGTATGTTTGGGTGTTACTGTATAATTTTTAATGGATTCATTTCCAATGTGTGGCAATCCAACATACCTGTAAGACCAATCGAAGAGAATATTTGTAGCTCAGGGTTGAAATGTGGAGTCAAGGAACTACCAAGGAGAGTACAAGACCCCCACCAACACAGGCAGAACAAGCCAGGGTATATAAACAGAGAGCAAGTCCCACTCCCTTTTCGCACTGAAGATGTTGCCTAGCCTGGCAATGAAACGTCTGCAAGAAAACAACAAGGCTCAGAGAGCACCAGGGACTCCACATACCTGTAAGAGGAGGACATTTTGCCATCAGGGAGGTTCAGGCTCTGGGTTAGACCAGGACGTTTGAAAAAACAAAAGTGTGATTATGAAAACTACATGGACATTTCCATGTTCCTGTTGTCACTAGGTTGACAGAGAACTTGCCCTAATGACTCGGAAGGTAGCTCTGAATGATTGATGTTGCCACTAAACCAGTGGCTCTCAAACAGCATTTTGGGAGGTTATGGGTTCCTTAGGATCTCTCAATTAAAGTTTAGGAATAATAGGCAGCCTTAGCAGGTGGTAGCCCTCTAGCTCACCTTGGCTGGTCTCACAAGCTATGTAGAATCAGCCCTGGATAGTACGTAGATGGGTGTCTTCCTGGAAGTCCTAGGGTTTGGGGCTAGACTCAGAGTTTAGGAAAGCATCAAAGAAGATGGCTATGGCAAACCACTTCCATAATGCTTGCATGAAAACCACAGGGATGCAGCCCTCAGGAATTGAGTTTGACTTGAGAATGACTTGGTAAGTTCTTTGTAAAAGCAACTAGACTGCCATTGCACACTTTCCTTTGTATAGTTCAGATGATTAAGGATATTCTATGATTCGGTGTTCTCTCTCATGTTAACATTGGGGCCACAATTCTTACCTGTAAAAGAATTATGACCTGTACAGAATTGTCATGCCCTGTATAAGTATTCTAGAACATATGGCAGTACCCTTTATTGTGCACTCAAGTTCTTTGATAGATCCTCAGGGCTCTTGCAAGTCCAGATGAAGTGTTTTCTGATGATAGAATCCTGTTGTGAGATGATAGATAGATAGATAGATAGATAGATAGATAGATAGATAGATAGATAGATAGATAGATAGAGACTAGCAATCTGTTGTAAGAACTGAAGCATTCCTTGATTGAGCAGGTTCACTACAATCTTGCAATGGCCTCCACGATTGAGAAAATTCTCCTCATCTTAAGGTAGCAAGCCTAATGAGGCAGTCTAAGAGAAGTTTGGAAATTTTATTGTAACTACTAGCAGAAAATGTCTGCTGGGCCATCAATCTCTTTGGCTCGATATGCATGAATAAATTAAAAGATTAGGAAACATAAAGATGAATAGTTGGTCCTATGGAAAGACATGATCTCTAATTGTTTTCTGCTTTAGATTTAAGATGAAATGCCTACTTTTAAAGACCTTCATGGGGTCAGCCCAACTAGCACTTTTTTCTGTGTGTTCATTTCTGCTCTATGGCATCTAGAGTACTTAGCCTGTGACCACCACTGAACAGTCTAGTTTTGTTATGGTAAGGTAAAGGTAAAGGTTCCCCCCGCACATTTGTGCAGTTGTGTCTGACTCTAGGGGCCGGTGCTCATCTCCGTTTCTTAGCCAAAGAGCCAGCATTGTCCGAAGACGCTTCCACGGTCATGTAGCTGCATGACGCGCATGGAACGCTGTTACCTTCCCACCTAAGTGGTACCTATTCATCTACTTGCATTTGCATGCTTTCAAATTGCTAGGTTGGCAAGAGCTGGGGCAAGTGCGGGAGCTCACTCCGTCACGCGGGGCTAGGGATTCGAACCTCCGAACTTGCACTCACCCGATCGACAAGCCTCGCATCTTACCCGCTGAGCCACCATGCCCCTCATTATCATTCGTTATGGTCCAAACTGCATATACAGCTGCCAAATTCATTGCAACAGATTTGAAACGGGTCGTTTTAGGCTTGGTCGTGAGATTCAAGATCACCAGAAATCTATTCAGAGGAAAACTAATATGCTGCCTTGTTGATATACATATTAGCTACAATATGCTTCTTCTTCATGGCTTTTAATTTTAAACGCTAGACCTTCTGCAGCCATTTGAATTCCCTAGGAGGTGGTGGTGGGAATGAGTAGTGTATTAGGATTTTTTTAAAAAAATCTGTTTTTCATTTTATCAGCACCATGCCATCTTCTTTTGCCTTCTCTGCCATAGCTTCTGCACCTCAAATTTGGACTGTTTCAATGGACATTCTGAGGGGCTGGAATAATTGCTGAGCTCCTTCTTTGAATGTGCATGTCTATTGTCGTTAACCTATAAAACAAGTGATTCTGATTCCTGAATTGGCGCTACACAGAGGCTGTTTTGACCTAATCCAGTTCTGCTATGAGCTGTCCATATCGACATAACAGATGACTTAAGAGGCAAGCTACAAGGGGCAGATAATTATATGGTGCATTGTATAGTCGAAGGCTTTCACGGCCGGAATCCGATGGTGGTTGTGGGTTTTCCGGGCTGTGTGGCCGTGTTCTGGCAGTTTTTGTTCCTAACATTTCGCCAGTAGCTGTGGCTGGCATCTTCAGAGGACAGGAGCACAGCTAGAAGATTCTCTCTGTGCCCAAGAGAGAACAGAGAGAATCTTCTAGCTGTGCTCCTGCCCTCTGAAGACACCAGCCACAGCTACTGGCGAAACGTTAGGAACAAAAACTGCCAGAACACGGCCACACAGCCTGGAAAACCCACAACCACCATATGGTGCATCGCTTGTCTTTACTATTACAAAATAGTACGAAAGATATAAGAAAGACGTTAGGAGCCTTCTCTCTGTTTTGCCCCCCTCCCTCCCTCCAGTGCTAGGCGATGGGTTATACCAATTTTAATTTTCCCCAATTATAAAGCTTTATTGTTACTGTTGCAGTATTATTAATATTTAATGTTTCCTTAATTGTAACTCAATTTCTTAAACATTATTGAAAAGCAAGATGCAGAGTTCATTGTAAGTAGGACTTAATGTGCAGTCCCATATAGTATGAATCTATCCAGACATTATCCCCATTGAATTCAAGGAGATTTACTCCTTGGATTATAGCAAAATGTTATTTTTTTAGAGAATAATATAAAAAAATGTCAGGTTTGAGAAATGTCAAAATTTCTTTGAGTCTGCTATTGTGCTGTGTCACAGATGCATTACAGTGAGTTCCATGGATATTATTTGTACCAATCAAAGAGATATTATTTGTACCAATCGAAGAGATATTATTTGTACCAATCGAAGAGATATTATTTGTCTTTGAATTCTGATGTTTATGAAAAGCTGGGAAGAAGAAATTTAGAAAAGACTTCTGAAAATATGTATTCCCAGAATATTTCAGATCGATTGTCTGATAGTATCTGATTGGTTAGTCACGGTGTAGTTTAAGCTGCTCTAGTGGGGTATACACATGGTCAATTAATGTAATATTTATTTATTACTGGCGATAGTTTGTTTGACTAGAGAAATGCAACAATAACTTTCATGAATAAGTTGCAATTCATCATTGTCAGTGGCATGCTGTAAGGGCTCAACTAAGAATCAAACAAGAGTGGTCTAGGTTGCTCATGATACCAAATAATTTAGGATGGTTAAAACAAAAATGAACAGCAGGGAGCTTCAGCAAGTGTTCAGTGGAAGTAGATATGAAGACAGCATAATGTACTAATCTCACAAACATTGCTAGAGCTTGAAACTGGTGGAGGTTAGGAAAGAGATGTGGATATGCAGTGAAAATGCTGCTTCCTCTGAAACTCTGGAGGAAAGGTGGGACATTGGTCCAATGAACGAATGAATAAATGAATAGCAAACAAAAAGATTAAAATATAGCTTTCAGTATAGGTATTCAGTTAAGAATTATTTGCTGGATGACAGGGCACAGAGCAGACTAAGCACCCATATACTGTAGTTGTGTCCATCGACAGGAGGAAATAGCCAGAGCACAGAGTAGCTGTGAACATGCACCAACAGGATCTGCAACAAAAGTAGCTGTCTCATTCTGCTGTTTCTGGTGGGATGGTGGTGGGATTTTTTGGAAAGATTAGGACCAGTGACTTTTGCAGACAACTTGATAAATGAAAGGAAAGCACCAGTCAATAAGCACCAGAGATAGATTTATGGAAAGAACAACACATTCAGCAAAAAATCCCAAGTAATTTTAGTCCAGACAGACGTATACACACCCACATATTTATGTAAACATACAAACACACATGCAGTTTTCATTATCTGTACCAACTTTATACATAGAGTTGGTTGCTAATCTGTTAAAACAAGTACTTTAGTTCAAAATATCACATTAACTGTATTTGTTTTGTAGTGTCAGTATATTTATATTTCTAGTAAAATATTTCTGGACATTGAGATTTGCTTTGTTAATTACTCAGAGGGTACAGGAAGGACTCATAGACAGGAGGACATAAGTAAAAAGCTTTAAGGTCTTCAGAGTGTTCCTCAGGACACAAGAGGAAGGACTGCTTCTAAACATGAGATGAATACTTCCATTGCCTCTCTCTCACCAAACAGTTGTTGGTTTCTTAAAGCTAGAATAAGTTTAGATTCCAAACTAGTGCGGTGGGCAGATTGAGCAAGCAAAAAAGGCTAGAGAAAACTTAAAGGAAAGTGTAAGTAGGAGATAAGAAGCTTTAAATATAATTCCTTTTTTATGCATTAAAATTCTGGCTACATTACCAGCTCAGATTGTTTGTTACCTGTGGAAGATAATATTGCTGGAGGTCTTACATTGTTTGGCACACAGGCGCACAGTTTAACTGAAAGTGCTTGGGACTTGAATATTCCTTTTGCATCGTTGCATATCACTCTTCTTCCCTGCTGGGCCATTTTTATGTTGAGCTCTATGTAGCCAAAAAATTAACATAATTTTCATCCACATATAGCCTTGCATCACTGTCAGATATTAGACCAATTTCATCATGCTGAAGCCTTGGGGGGAAAATTGGTTTCTATAAGCCTTTATCTCTTTCAGTTCATTCCTGTCAAATATAACTCCAGAATGACAGAACTGTACTTTATCAAGTTAATGATAGGCAAATATCTATAAGTATTGTTATTTTCTTGGTTTGCTTGTTTCTTTCCTTATTCCATTGTGTGGCTTTGCAGCTCATCATTATAACAGAAACTATGACATTGAGACAGTTCTGGAAACTATATGTGTTTGTTTTTATACATGCATATATAAACACACATGTACATGTACATATAGTTGTCACAAATACAATGGCACCTACCTATATTTTCTTTCAGTCAGCTTGCAGAGTAATGGCATTGTGATATAGCATGCAAATGCAGATTAGGTATTTTCCCAAGAAGCATTGCTGCCTTGTTACTTGTGTTAGAAAATAATAGCATACATCTATAAGAGACTGACCGAAGAAGCAGTGCCATAGAAAATTAAATTAAGGTCTTTCCATTTCTCCATTTAAGTTGTAATCAAAGAGACTATCTGGCTCAGGCTAAGGATTTTTAAGCCCCATTTATTCCAAGAGGAGCAATTAAGCATGTGTTTATCTTCTTCCCAAGTGTTTCAATGGATCATAATCTGATTCCGGAAAGGGATGGGTATGAAGCTTTTTCTTAAACAGCTGCGTAAATCCCCTCTATTCAGCATCACACTCACTTTCTTTTTATATTTAAACTCACATCAATCAGTTAACACTCACATAGCTCAGCAAGTAATATTTATTTCAGAAGATGATCGTCCAAACCTGAAAACTCTTATTGATTTTTTATTCATTTATTAGGACTGTTTTTTTCCTGCAGGATCTCAAGGTGACCTATATAAGGCTGCCAAAGGCATTTTTCCCCCTAGCAATGCTGTGGGCTGAGACATAGAAAGTGGTCCAAAATCACCCAGTGGCAATTTGGGTCTCCCTAGAAGAAATACAACACATCTCTTTTCTATATCACACTTTATTGAAAGATGGTGGCTGTCTGTCTATGTATCTCATAATAAAGGATTTTGCCAGCATCTTTCCCTAATTTATGTGTCTATATGCAGCTTTTTCAAATATATCGCTTTTTTTTTTTGCATATAACTTTCTGAAAGATGCATCATTTTCAGCATAGTATTTGAATCAAGAAATGTGATGCACCAAGGAAACAGGTGAAGCTTTGATCACACTGTCATGGCTGCCATATTGACTTTTTTTAAGCACACCCTATGGACACCCCTGTCTGCAATGTGGTTTTTATTACTTGGATCTTTGTTTGTCAGCCAGTATACTAATTGAGAGAATTTCATTCTGAGTTTCTGGCAAATGCATATTAAGGTTTGTTGGTCCATTTGTCCTATCCAGAAATATCTGTTTGATACCAAATGAGAGGTTGATCAGAACACTGAACACAACATAAATATGTACCATGCTGAAGTTCCTCTAAATACTGATTACTCATGGGAAAAAAAATGAATAGGAAATAAATAAGAATCTCTGCCATTCTCAGATCATGATCTAAATTAATTTCATTTATTACTTTTTAATCGTTTTTAACCACAGGCACTGGAATAGTTTTGTGCAAGTAATTTCAACTGCTGGCTGAGGAACTTGTTCAGTAGCACACAGTAATAGTACATTTAGTTTTATAGCTTAGAGCAAGCTAAGTATATCACAACTACATGGCAAAAACTGTCCAACTTCAAAGAGGGATTTCAACGGCACATAATAAACAATTGGGAGTTAGTCCTGTTAAACTTCTTGCTTTGAAGGTCCAAGTACACAGATAATGTGTTGTGAAAATAAATGTCATTCTTGCTATTTCATTTTTTAGTGGCTATGCAAAGGACATGTTTTTTTTGAAACTGCAAAGACCGTTTGAGTATGCAAACTGTCTAATGCAAGAACTTCTTAGCCCCACCTAAACTTTAAAATTATCTTTCCCTGGAGGTTCTTCAAAGCCAGTTGCATATGAAATATCTTTGTGGGCTTGGTATAGGAGAGATCAGCATGTTATTCATTTTGTGCCTTCAGGATATGAATAGGTGGGGTATCCATGAAACTAAATAAGTAAACTATGCAATGGGATTGTCTGTAGCTTGAATCATGTCAACTGGATTTCTATTTTCTCAGTGGAAACGTTTCGCTCCTTATCCAAGGAGCTTCTTCAGTCTGAGCAAAGTTGGTAAGGGAATCCTTAAATATGTTTCTAGGTGGCTGTGTGACCTTACACCTGGGGTCATGGTTATATTGAGATGTTATTTTAAGTCCTTTTATCATCTAAAGGAGGATCATTAAGATCACCATGCTGCTGTTGAGCTTGCGAAATGGTCTTAATCTTCCTAGGCACAGAAGACAAAGCAGGAAGGAAAATAGGTGAAAGATTGTGCCTGAGGCCTGAAGAAGCTCCTTGGATAAGGAGCGAAACGTTTCCACTGAGAAAATAGAAATCCAGTTGACATGATTCAAACTACAGACAATTCCACCTGGATGACTGAGAACCTTCATAGACATATGCAATGGGATATGCAGACTAGTGTAAAAAAAACAGAATTAACATCTAATAATCACTCTGTGTGTGTGTGTGTGTGTGTAAACAAACAAGCTTAAAAACATTTAGTTTAGCTTCTTTTAATATTAGATCAGTGATTTCTGATCACAAAATCATCCTCTGGTTGGTAGCGTCACAGGGGTGTCCACAAGGTATGGTAAAAAAAGTCAAGATAATGGCCATGACAGTGCAATCAAAGCTTTGCCTGTTTTCTTTTTATTTTTTAATATAATTTTTATTGAAGAAATTTTTAACAAGTTAAAAACAATATAAATATTAGAAAAGGAACAAAGAAAATAAGGAATAATAGTAAATAAGAAAGAAAATGGAAAAAGAAAGATTATGGAGAAGCGGCTTCCAATCTTTTTGACAGCAGTTATAAATGCATTTACATTTTACCCTCTCTCTCTCTCAGGTTACGTCATAATTTCCTTCTTTTCATAAACTACCCTTTCTAATCTTCAAACCCATAAATCCCAAGTTCATTTTTCTCTTTTTTCAGCAAAAAGTCCATAAGGGGTTTCTAGTCACTGATAAACGTCGTTGTTGATCTTTCTCTAGTCAAACAAGTTAATTTTGCCATCTCTGCTAGTTCTGTCATCTTCACCAACCATTCTTCCATTGTGGGTATTTCAGAGTCTTTCCACTTTTGCACATATAATTGTCTCACAGCAGTAATCATGTATAAAAATATAATCTTCCATGGCTCTTCTCTAATTGACTGTCCATTAATCCCAGCAAGAAAAGTTCTGATTTCAGTTGAATGTTGATCTTTAAAATTCTTCTATCATTATATGTATTTGAACCCAGAAATTTCTGGCATTTTTACAAGTCGACCAGGCATGATAAAATGACAAAGCTTTGCCTGTTTTCTTTGTGCATTGCTCAGGCGACACACATAACAAACAGGTGGAGCTTCAGTCACATTGTTGCAGCTGGCATCTTGACGTTTTTGACCACACCCTGTGGATGACTCTGTATTGTCATTTTTAATCTTGCATTTGGAGATTTAAGAAATTGGAAATTGAGCGAATTTAGAAGAATACGGCTGTGGAAGAGATGGATAGAAATTCCATAAATAAAATAAATCCATAAATCCGTCTCCCTCCAATCACTTGTTTGAAGTCCAGACAAAAGACATGGATCACTTTTCATTGAGGATATACCACAAGTGTTTGCTCTTGTCTTCTGGACTGAACTGTATCAGGGTTGCATTTCCTCCATTGGGTTGAGGGTCAAGATAACACCTCAATTTTAGGGTAGATTACTTCACACACATATACTCCCAAAGTAAATAGATATATTAGAGCCTTTCTCTATTCAGGTTTAAAAATCCTTGAGGGGGAGATGGGCGGTGATAAAAATCTGATAAATAAATAAATAAATAAATAAAAAAGCAAAACAAATAATAGTAAAAAACCTGTAATGGACTCCCATCCTTATTTTTCTCTGTAGTAGGATTCCTAAAGAAAAAGAGAAGAGGAAGTGGCTAAGCTAAAGAGTGGTTCTTTGAGAAACCTCCTGGAGGGCTCTGTGTGGTTTATTTATTTATTAAATTTATATTACTGCCCATCTCCCCCATCGGGGACCCTGGGCGGTTCACAATAAAACTTAGTTCCCAAGGCAGATATTGTTCACACCTATCACTGTGTTTGTCATTGTAGCTAGCCCAGATTATCCATTTTTATCCATTTTATCCATTTGCAATTTCTGCAGTTTTATGCAGCTACCATATTAGATTGATAATGGAACTTGACCCAAGGTTCTAGGCTCAAGGTGGAAATCATGGAGTGTGGTTTTCTTTCTTTTCTGGAAATGAAACTATAGGGAAGTCCCACCAGGAATGTTGCTAAGGACCTAGTGAAGGAGAGTCTTCCTAACAGTGAAACCCATATTTCCTTCAATGGCATAGAAGGAAAATCTCTGTGTAGAAAGAAAGAAAGAAAGAAAGAAAGAAAGAAAGAAAGAAAGAAAGAAAGAAAGAAAGAAAGAAAGAAAGAAAGAGTTCCTAAAGAGGGCTTCAAAGCTACACCTTGTTCAGTCCAAAATATAAAATGATGGGTATTGAACTCTCTTGATTGATAACTGGCAAATAGAGGGATAAAAAGTAGAGGCAGTGAAAGACTTTGTATTTCTAGGCGCAAAAATTACTGCAGACGCTGACTGCAGCCAGGAAATCAGAAGACGTCTACTTCTTGGGAGGAGAGCAATGACAAATCTCAATAAAATAGTTAAGAGCAGAGACATCACACTGACAACAAAGGTCCACATAGTTAAAGCAATGGTATTCCCTATAGTAACCTATGGCTGTGAGAGCTGGACCATAAGGAAGGCTGAGCGAAGGAAGATAGATGCTTTTGAACTGTGGTGTTGGAGGAAAATTCTGAGAGTGCCTTGGACTGCAAGAAGATCAAACCAGTCCATACTCCAAGAAATAAAGCCAGACTGCTCACTTGAGGGAATGATATTAAAGGCGAAACTGAAGTACTTTGGCCACATAATGAGAAGACAGGATACCCTGGAGAAGATGCTGATGCTAGGGAAGGTGGAAGGTGGAAGGCCAAAGGAAGAGGGGCCGACCAAGGGCAAGATGGATGGATGATATTCTGGAGGTGACAGACTCAACCATGGGGGAGCTGGGGATGGTGACGACTGACAGGAAGCTCTGGCGTGGGCTGGTCCATGGAGTCACGAAGAGTCGGAAGTGACTGAACAAATAAACAACAAAAATTGAACTCTCCTTAGTTTACTGAAATCAGTTCCTTGAATGTTGTCCACTGGTATTTTAATTATGGATTTTTGACAAAGCTCAACTATTCTTAAATATTAATACACACATTTATCATCTAGATGTAAACTACAAATGAAACCTTGGAATGCAATCATACATATGGGCTAAGATACATGCTCGCCAAATTAGCTGGGAGTTATGGGAACTGTAATTTACTTTAAGGTGTTTTGGTTCTGGCAGAGGTCATAGTAGAACGTTAAGTGTGATTTTGTTGCATTATGTATGTTGGTGATTAAATTTTACTTCTTTAAATTAACTTCCATACAGGGCATAATTATTGATCATGTGGGCTGCTCCACATCAGTATCTTCATGTCCTGTTAAGTTGAAGTACTCAAACCAAAAATGAGTAAGGAAATGCCTTTTTGGGAGGTGCAAAGGTAAAAAGATCCTTCAGTATATCTAACACTTCTAGCACTTCTTAATGCTTCTGGTTCTTTTGTTGAGATCTTTCCAGTTACATTTGTTTAAGGAGTCACAGGCAGGCATTGGGTGTGTACCCTGTGCATCCTGAAGCATCTTTTTGCCTTCAAATTTGAAACACCCGGAAGCTGTAATAGCTGGCAGAAAGCTTTTAAAACACTTAGTTACTTACTCTTGAATATATCCCAGTAAAAAGAGGCAGTTTGGTCTAGTGGTTAAGGCAACGGGCCAGAAACCAGGAGACTGAGAGTTCTAGTCCCGCCTTAGGCATGAAAGCCGCCTGGGTGACGTTGGGCCAGTCCCTGTCTCTCAGCCCTAGGAAGGAGCCAATGGCAAACCAGGAGACTGAGAGTTCTAGTCCCGCCTCAGGCATGAAAGCTGGCTGGGTGACCTTGTGCCAGTCCCTGTCTCTCAGCCCTAGGAAGGAGCCAATAGCAAACCAGGAGACTGAGAGTTCTAATCCCGCCTCAGGCATGAAAGCCGGCTGGGTGACCTGGGGCCAGGCCCTCCCTCTCAGCCCAACTCACCTAACAGGGTTGTTGTGGGGAAAATAGGAGGAGGAAGGAGTGTTATGTATGTTCGCCACCTTGAGTTATTTATAAAAAAATAAGGCAGAATAAAAATAAAATTAAAAAATGTCTGAATTTTTCCAGACAATCAGATAGTAGTACCTATCTGATTTTGTCTGATTTCAGAAGCTAAGTAGTGTTGGGCCTTGTTAATACTTGAATGGGATCATAAGAACATATCTGGGCTCATAGATGAAAGTCTAAACAGAAAGGTGGGAAAAATTCTCTGAAGAAGGCAAAGGAAAAATGTTTCCTTAACACTGCCGAGAACACTGTGTGGATTCATTCAGCAGGAATCCAAGCAGTAAAAAAATATGGAGATAACTTTGAAAAAGGTATGTGGCAGCTGTTAGGAAAAACTTAGCCTAGAAAGACAGGAGAGGGTGAGGAAGACGCGGAACGCTGTTACCTACCCACCGAAGCGGTACCTATTAATCTACTTGCATTTGCATGCTTTCGAATTGCTAGGTTGGCAAGAGCTGGGGCTAGTGTGGGAGCTCACTCCGTCACGCGGGGCTGGGGTCTCGAACCTCCGAACCTGCGATTTTCCGATCGACAAGCCTGGTGTCTTACCCGCTGAGCCACCAGGCCCCTTTATATATAAATAAAGATTAAAATACAGTAAAAACAATTAAAGTAATAAAACAAATATTCTTAAGTAAAAATATAAAATCCAAGACAGAGATGTTAAAAACTTCTTAATTTAAATTTAATTCACGGGAGCCTCTTCAAGGCGCTAACCACCCCCAGGGTTGGTTACCCCTCTTCACACCCCAATCAAGATGGCAGAGCCAGGTCTTCACCCCTGTCTGGAAGGCCGGAAGAGTGGGGGCCTGCCTCACCTCTGGGGGAAGCGTGTTCCATAGGTGAATATGTATATTCATATTCATATTCAATTCGTATTCATATTCATTGATTAAAAGACAAATGATTGGTTACTTAAAACGATACACTGGAGTCTTAATGTATCCTACATTACAAAAGAATACAATAAAATAGTTATTACCTCTTTCTATTACTTGATTGATATCAGCCTGTCTCACAAGCAATAAAGCATTCAAATGACTCTGAAACCAGCTTCTCTGTGTCTGTATACATTACACTTCTTTTAATCTCAGGCAAGATGCAAATCTGAACTTCCTGCTGTTATGGACCATTTTTTTCTTTCCCTTTTTTTTTCTTTTGAACATCCTCTTGGGTGTTTTCAGAGTCACATATTATTTTATACGCTTGCTACACTGAAATTTTACAATGTAAGAGACAGAACATGTTCAGGGGGGCTTGATTTGTCTTACTCCAATTTCACAGCCTTTCTAAAATAACATCTCAACTATTGAACAGTTGGAGATGGCAGGGAAAGGGGCAATGCAATTTCCATTAATAGAAAGTGAACAATTCCTTGTGGAGGCAGTTTGTTGTTTTCCATCCTCTGGGACCATTTTCTTTCTTGATCTGCAGCTTTGAGAAAATATTATTTTAAGGAAGCCTTTTTGAAGGAACCAGAACTAGTCCTAAAGTGAGAGATATAAAGTAACTTTTAATTATTGCATTCTGAAAAAAAACAGCTTAGCATGAATTTCATGAAAGTGAAAGGAAGATGGCATTCTAAGGTTGCATCTTATGTATTTTCAATTTGTAAATCCTCCTTCATTTTCAGGTATTCAGGTTCTCTTTAGCCTGCTCTAAATAGCTTACGCTTAAAATGTGGTGTATTATTTTACTTATTTGTTAGATATATATCCTGCATTTTCTTCTTGGGCTTAAAATGTTTTCATGGGGTCTCCTTTTATTTGAGACAGTGGCTGTTCCAGAACCAGCCCATGCTTTTCTAAGGACTTAAACCTGGGTCTCTCCTGTTCTTGTCCAGCATGTTAATCTCTATACCGTGTGTGTGTGTGTGTGTGTGTGTGTGTAAGTGTAAGTGTAAGTGTAAGAGAAAGAGACTGACTTTAAGGTCACTTGCTCAGATCCGAAAGTGATAGAGGTTGAGATGTTAACTGCAGATTATAAAGACTGAAGTTGGAACCTTATTTGTTTGATTGTTTGTTTGTTTGTTTATTTATTTATTTATTTATTTAATTTTTATCCCGCCTTTATTAGTTTTATAAATAACTCAAGGCAGTGAACATACCTAATACTCCTTCCTCCTCCTCTTTTCCCCACAACTACAACCCTGTGAGGTGAGTTGGGCTGAGAGAGAGGGACTGGCCCAAGGTCACCCAGCCGGCTTTCATGCCTAAGGCGGGACTAGAACTCTCAGTCTCCTGGTTTCCCATTGGCTCCTTCCTAGGGCTGAGACAGGGAGTGGCCCAAGGTCACCCAGCCGGCTTTCATGCCTAAGGCGGGACTAGAACTCTCAGTCTCCTGGTTTCCTATTGGCTCCTTCCTAGGGCTGAGAGACAGGGACTGGCCCAAGGTCACCCAGCTGGCTTTCATGCCTAAGGCGGGACGAGGACTCACAGACTCCTGGTTTCTAGCCCATTGCCTTAACCACTAGACCAAACTGGCTCTCTTATGCAAAACATTTGATGTTTCACTGAGCTAACCATTCCCACCACACTCTATTATGAAAGATGTTGGAAGAACCTGGAATAACCATATGGATTTTTTGGTGAAGATGAGGAACACAGGTTTATGTATAGGTTCAAAATATATTAAAATATTACCTTGTGCTAAACTTGCTGTCATCAGAAACATTAATGGTAGGTGTAGAACTGGATAGGTTTTTGGTACGATTAACGTTCTCTGTATGTATTTTCTTCAACAAAGGACTTGCAACTCTTTCTCACTGGCGTGTTGCTTAGGCTTTAGCTGTTTTATAAAGGTAATGTCAGAAACTGTATCTAGAATTTCTCCCTCTAGAATACACATAATTGATGGCAATGATGATGAGCAAATGCTAAGCAGGTTCAAACCTGGTTAGGACCAGATGGGAGACCACCAGAAAACAGCAGATCCTGTAGGCTAGACTGAGAAGGTGAAAAAAAAAGTCTCAGAAAATGGCAAACCACTTGCATATGTTGCCAAAACGGACATATCCACCTGGCCACCAGCAGATGAGCTCAACTGAAAAGAGACTGTTTAATACCGTAATTCACCATTAATGTAAAATATCAACTATATCTGAGTCCATATCTTCTCACCAACTTGGGCTCATAGTCCGTTTTTGAATCTCAGCTTATGCATTACAGAAGTCCTGAAGAATTTGGTAGGAAGTCGTTCATCTGGCATCCCTCCTGTGTGGAGGATGTGACAATTTAGGGAAATTTAGTGTGAGTGTGCCTAAGATTTTAAATGGGATCCCAATCAAATCATGTCACACATTGTGACTACATCTTTTAACCCAAAGAATAATGTTGGCTACAATCACTGGAAACCCAACCTAACAAATAACCAATGAGAAAGCATTTAGTCCTTTGAATAATGGTTATTATTAAGCAATCTTAATACATCACTTCCCAGAATGCTCTTAATGTATATGGTGGCAATCAGAAAATCAGGACTCACTTATCAGCAGCTTTCAGTCTGAAGTTTGATGGTGGGGAGGAATCAATCAAAGAGAAAGCATAGGTGATTCTCTGATAATAAGAAATGATTGCAAGCAAAAATAACCCTTTGTATCTGGTATTTATTAATAAGGCTGTGCTGGGCATTGGAGGGGAAGGCAAAGGGATACTTTGGAACATGTGCATTTCTAATTTTTGCCTTTGAATCTGAAGGTTTGCACAGCCAAACATGAACCTGGGGAAAAGTAAGGCTGTTAAGACATCATGGAAGGTATAGGAACCCTTACCATGACATTCAGATATGGAAATGAACAGAATGTAGCCAAATTAAGAATTCAATGCATTGTCATAAACTGTAGCCAACTTGTAGCCATCCACTTAATGAAGAAGTCCTAAATGGTACCCAGAGTGTCCTGCTTGCTCATGCTATGTATAGGAAAGCTTATAGCAGTGTTGCCATAATGTTTCCCTCCTGACTTTTCTGAGAAAAGCAAGTTCTAAAGAGTTGAGCTTTATCATCTGGGCTTGTGAGTGATTTATTTGATTTTTCCTTCCACTCCCATGCTTCTTTGATTGACTCATTTTTCCTTCAAAAAAAGAATCACGTTGCATGGCAGAAAACCATATATGAGTTTTAAAATCAAAGTGTAGGACTTTTCTGCTTTTCTATTTCAAAGAGAAACAAAGAAAGAAAGAAAAAGAAAGAAAGAATCAACTGTTAATAGACAATGTAGCTTCATACCATTATAGTAAACTTTCTCTTTCTTGATACCTGTTCCTTATTTCTTGCTTTGTCATAAAACTAAACGCTTGTAGGATATTCCTGAATATGATTATTCTGAATCTCATTAAGCTTAGTGGGATTTACAGCATCTTATGCATATTAAACAGGAATTCTGATTCTTAGTCCCTAGTAGTATTGCAGCACTAAGGTTTCTCAAAATTGTATATCTATTTTAGCTTTGATTCAAGTTTCCATATTCTTATGGAGGAATGCTACCAATTGTATTAATCCCATATTAGCAATCTATTCATCCTGTAGCCATGAACATCACTGCATTAGATTCTGTGCACAAAGATAAGTTGTGGGGGACAACCTTAACCTCTAGACCTATTTTTCAGTTTCCAGATCACCACTAAACTCAAAACTATATGCCCTTTCTCTCATGTTCCAGCCTCCAGAGATTCTAAATTTAATCTTCTCGTAAAGAGAATATCCAGTAATATCTAGGGAACAAATCTAATCTAACACTAATAGCATATGGCTAAACACACACACACAGCTGAGCAAAATGCAGATATGTAAGCACTGGGATAAAAGTTGGAAAGGAAGCTACTTTTAAAGAAATAATTTGCATAACATTAAATAATAGCCTAAAAAGTTGAAAATATGATAATTCAGAACCATTTTCTTTCAGAGGTCAGTAAGGTCATCTTTTTCATAGATCCTCCCTACTTTACTTTGTTGCAGAGGTCGTTTCTTGATAATTACAGTCCCCCCAAAAGAAAGAGTGAAAGACGAGCAGAGATTTCTCATTATGGTGTAACAGACATGAATAAAGTAACAGTTCTCCAGCAGAATAGTTTCTATAGCCAAAGGAAGAGAACTGCTTTCTATTTGATTCTTTCTCTGGATTCATCATCCTTTTAGTTGTGGTGGTAGGACTGTTTTTTAGCTAATGAAAGTAAGAATGCAATTTAGATTGTTCCTAGGGAATATGCAAATGAAGATTACAAATTTATGAACAGAAGGCAACATCAATTGGCTGTATAATCTGTAATCAGGATTTGTTCCCTTTTGTCAGGGTTCTGCACACACCAACTAAAGTAGATAATTTTGATCATGGAAAGGAGTGTTTGGTTTTCAAAGGGAAAAAACGTTATTTGAGTGATTAAGCTGTGGGTATAAAAATAGCCCTGTGGGATCAGGCCAAAGTCAGACATTTTGTTTCTAACAATGGCCAACCAGATACCTTGGGGTTTGTCACAAGCAGGAGATGGACACCTACCCATCTCCTGTCATTGTCCCTCTACAGTTAGAGTAGTATTTGCAGGCATGGGGCCCAGAGGTAACGTTGAAACTTCAAGACCAATAGCTAGGAATTTATAAAATATCTTTTAAAACCATCCAAGTGAGTGGCCACCACTATATCTTGTTTTGCTATTTTCTTCTTTAAAATGTTTTTAACAATTTTAAACCTCCCAGAGTGCCTGGGAGTCAGGCACCAGATAAATCTAATAAAATTATCATTATTATTATCTAGTGGTAATTAATTACCCAGGTTAACTTTATACTGCATGAAGAAACAGTATAAAGTATTCATTTTGTTCATTCTGAATCTCCTTCAAAACAGCTTCATGGTACTATTCTTCCAAACTTTTCCTAACTGCCAAATTCAAATAGCTATACAGATTTAGCCATGCAAGAGAACAGTGAGAGCTATTACGTATTGGAGAAACTGGTTTTACACAGATATTGTAATGTTGATTCTGATGTGTAGGAATTCCATCCTCTACCCATCTACAGCTGAAGGCAAATGGGTTTTGGATGTAGACTGAACTGTGTGTCAATATTAAGCCATGTGCGAACTGGTCTACTCGGCCGGCGTCAGTGACATGTCAGTTTCAGCTCCCCGGAGTGCGCATATCCGTCTAGCGCTTTGGCAGAGATTCTGCCGATCTCTGACATGCTCCCGGCCCAAGATGCTCCCCCCCCCTCCTGTGGTACGAGTTTCGGTACTCCCCTTATTACTAAACATTTTCAAAACAGTTCCTGTAAGGAGAGAGCAGACATTAATTTAGTATCTTGTCTAGTCCAAGTGTTTGCGTCAATGCGGTTTGTCCGGGAATTCCCTGTGAAAAGCTTCCACGAGTTTGGGAGCCCGTGTGTGTTTTGCACTGACCCATTCCTTGTCTCCGATTGGTAGGTGTTGCCACTTCACTAGGTACTGTAACTGCCCCTTATGTCTTCTGGAATCCAGAATTTTAGAGGTTTTTAATCCGCTTTTAGAGGTTGTGGCAGTTCTGTGTTGTGTGACATGGCCAATTCGGGGATAGTTATAAAGTCCTGCCCTGTAGCGACTTTGAATGGCGAAAACCCCGTGCTTTGGTGTATCGCGTTATTATAAGCAACCTCTGCGAACGGCAACAGTTCCGCCCAATCGTTCTGTTGGTAGTTAGTGTAACATCTAAGGTACTGCTCCAGTGTAGCGTTCAAACGTTCGCTCGCACCATCCGTGCAAGGATGGAACGCACTACTGAGCCCCTGTGCCGCTCCAATTAACTTCAAAAAAGCCCGCCAAAAGTTGGAAGTAAACGTGCTGCCGCGATCGCTGATTATGCGTTCCGGCGTTCCGTGGGCTCTATAGATGTGTTGTATGAACAGTCTAGCTAGGTTTTGGGCATTCGGTATTCCTTTGCATGCAATGAAGTGTGCCTGCTTGGAGAATAAATCCGTGACTACCCAAATTGCCGTGTTCTTTTTACTCACCGGCAAATCTACTATGAAGTCCATGGCGATTTGCTTCCATGGTTGTGAGGGGTTTGCTACTTCCTGCAGCTTCCCTGTGGGTTTCCCTATTTTCCTTTTGGCCATTGCGCACACTGGGCATGAACGCACATAGTCTTTAACGTCAATGCGCAAGGATGGCCACCAGAATTTGCGTCGGATTAAGTGTAGTGTTTTTACAAAACCAAAATGCCCTGCCGTTTTGTGATCATGATGCATGGTCAAGACCTTTTGCCTTAAGGGCTCGGGGACGTAGGCTTTGTTGTCCTTCCACCCCACTCCATCCTTCTCCACTAGGTTTTGTTTGTTCTCCCCCCACCAGGTGTCCGTTACTGTTGCCGCCCGCAGTTCGGCTGTCCACGGGTCGCTTTCAGCCGCGCGCTTCGCGCTGCTGCGGGTGATTGCCATGTTGCCTTCCCCCCTCCCTTCTGTTATTGTTGAGCTCTGTGCCTCTACTGGTTGGGAGGGGATGAGGGATTCAATGACCTCCTCCATTTTGCTCTCATGTTGCGGCAAGCGTGATAATGCCTCTGCCAAGTAGTTTTCCCCCCCAGGAAAATATTTCAATGTGAAGTTGAATCTGCTAAAGAATTCTGCCCACCTGAGGTGCTTAGGGTTCAACTTCCTGGGTGATTTGAGAGCTTCCAAATTTTTATGGTCCGTCCACACTTGGAACGGCTCTGCTGTGCCTTCTAAGAGATGTCGCCACGTGCTTAAGGCATGTTTGACAGCGAAAGCCTCTTTTTCCCAAATATGCCATCTTTTCTCCGTCAGGTTAAATTTTCGGGAAATGTAAGCGCATGGTCTTAGTTTCCCCGTGTCATCTGCCTGCAAGAGTATGGCCCCCACTGCGCTAATTGATGCATCTGTGTGTATCACAAATGGTTTATCAGCTTCTGGGTGCTTGAGTATGGGTTCTCTTGTGAACATTTCTTTTAGGCTATCAAACGCTGCCTGGCATTCCTGTGTCCATACGAGTTTCGTGCTCGGTGATGGGGCTTTCGCGTTTGCTCCCTTGCCTTTTGTCTTTAATAGGTCAGTCAGGGGCAGTGCGATTTGCGCGAAATTCTGAATAAATTGCCTATAGAACCCCGCAAAACCGAGGAACGCTTGCAGCTGTCTGCGCGTACGGGGGGGGCTGCCAGTCTAGAACCGCTTTGACTTTTTCGGGGTCCATCTCGATGCCCTCATGTGAAATGCGATACCCCAAGAAATCTAACTGTTCCCTGTGAAATTCACATTTCTCGAGTTTTACATAAAGCTTTGCCTCTAGTAGCTTCTCAAGTACCCTCTTAACTAAATCCATGTGTTCTTCCAAATTCTCAGAAAATATTAATATATCGTCCAAATATACAATTACCCCTTTATACAGAAATTCATACAATACTTCATTAATAAACCTCATGAAAATTCCCGGTCCCCCCGCAATCCCAAACGGGAGCACCCTATATTGGAACGATCCTAATGGGCAATTGAATGCTGTTTTCCATTCGTCCCCCTCCCTTATTCGAACCCGATAGTAGGCTTCTCTGACGTCTAGTTTTGTAAAGATTTTCCCTTTTGATAACTGGGCTAACATGTCTTTTAGCAACGGTAGGGGGTATTGTCTGGTAACCGAAATTGCATTGAGCCCCCTGTAGTCCGTGCAGAGCCGGAGTGATCCGTCCTTTTTCTTTCTGAACAGGACAGGGGCTGTGAGGGGGGAGTTGGCTGGCTCAATGAACCCCCTTGCCAAGTTCTTATCTATGAAGTTACGCAGCTCTTGTAATTCTTTTTGCGTCATAGCATCCCCTGCCTCACCTTCCAGAAAACTGGAGATGTATCTGATTTTGCTCTCTTCCGTTCGGAAGGTGTATTCGTATTCACTCATGAACCCTTGTATGTGAGTCAAGAAGCATGCTAAATTCTTGGGATTGCCGTTGAATTTCATTTTTAATTCACCTATTCCAAATGGTGTATGTGCCCCCCCTGGGGTCATGAACTGGTAGTATGGCGGGGTCCTGGGTGCTCTGTTGCAGGTGTGAAATTCTTCCTCCTCCTCCTCCTCACTTTCGATGTCTGCCTCACCTTCAGGTAGCCCCAGTCTCTGTTCCCGCCCTCTGGGTTTATCTAAATTGTCCATTAATTTCTCAAAGGCAGCGCCCAATGAGTCCATTTTATTCATCAGCATTCCTATATTTAACTGCACATTGGACATCTGTTCCTCCAACCTTACGATGCGCTGGGTTGGGGTGACCTTCTTCTGGTTTCCTTTTGTCCCTTTCTGCACTAGCCCTTCGCCTACAGCTATGGACCATCCCGCTAGCCTTGGTTCGGTGCTGCTTAGAGGAATGGGGGTTTTCGTTACCTCTATGTGGTTTTGCTTCTTCTGAGCTTTCTTGCCCTCCCGCTCACTGGCAACTCCCTCCATCGTCTGGGTGCTTGTTGAGCTGGGTCCGGCTTCTTCGCTCACTCCTGCCGCCTCTACCGATTCCATTTCTTGGTCTCTGCTGACCGCTTGCTGCTTGGGAGCGCTGGTCGCCGCCGTCGCTTTGCCTCCACGTGGTCTCCGCCGCCTCTTAGATGCTGGGGATCGCCGCCTCTCAGCTATTAAAAACGCCTTTGTGCTGCTGCTGCTGCTGCGCCGCCAGCGGCCGGCTGTTACGGCTCACCGCCTCTCCGCTGCTTGGGGCCGCCGGTTTCCACTGCTGCTCCGCTATTAGGGCGCCGGTTTCTCCTGCTACGCCGCCCCCGCCGGTTTTTGCTGCCGCTCTTCCGCCGCCGGTCAGCTGCTTGAGAACGCCGGTTTTTGCTGCCGCTCTACCGCCGCCGGTCAGCTGCTTGGGAACGCCGGGTTTGCTGCCGATCTTCCGCCGCCGGTCAGCTGCTTGAGAAACGCCGGTTTTTGCTGCCGCTCTACCGCCGCCGGTCAGCTGCTTGGGAATGCCAGGTTTGCTGCCGCTCTTCCGCCACCGGTCAGCTGCTTGAGAACGCCGGGTTTGCTGCCGCTCTACCGCCGCCGGTCAGCTGCTTGGGAACGCTGGGTTTGCTGCTGCTCTACCGCCGCCGGTCAGCTGCTTGGGAACGCCGGGTTTGCTGCCGCTCTTCCGCCGCCGGTCAGCTGCTTGAGAAACGCCGGTTTTTGCTGCCGCTCTACCGCCGCCGGTCAGCTGCTTGGGAATGCCAGGTTTGCTGCCGCTCTTCCGCCACCGGTCAGCTGCTTGAGAACGCCGGGTTTGCTGCCGCTCTACCGCCGCCGGTCAGCTGCTTGGGAACGCCGGGTTTGCTGCTGCTCTACCGCCGCCGGTCAGCTGCTTGGGAACGCCGGGTTTGCTGCTGCTCTACCGCCGCCGGTCAGCTGCTTGGGAACGCCGGGTTTGCTGCTGCTCTACCGCCGCCGGTCAGCTGCTTGGGAACGCCGGGTTTGCTGCTGCTCTACCGCCGCCGGTCAGCTGCTTGCTGCTCCGCTGCTGGGGAAAGCCGTTTCTCTGAAACTTTTTCCCCCCCGGGTCTCTGCCCAGTGTACATAAAAGCCGGTCTCTACCGTGAAGCTTCCCGGGAAAACCGGTTTGTTTTGCATTCAAGTCTTTATGTAAGGCACTCCATCCGATATCTGTAATCTCCCTACTCTAGAGTAACTCACAGACGCCGGAGTTCTTAGAAGTAGGAGAGTTTATTACAGGATACAGAAGCTAGCACGAACAAAGACTTGAATGAGTGAAACAGGTACAGTGGTTACATTTAAGCATTCCCTCCCCCCAAGGTTCTTTGTTTGGAGACACGTGTAATCGTGTCTTCCGAGACGCGTCGTCATCCGTTGGCGAGGATGTGTATTTGCGGTCATCAGCCATGTGCGAACTGGTCTACTCGGCCGGCGTCAGTGACATGTCAGTTTCAGCTCCCCGGAGTGCGCATATCCGTCTAGCGCTTTGGCAGAGATCTGCCGATCTCTGACACAGCTGTAAAACAAAATCATAAATACATCTACCTCACTGGGAAAAAATCAGCCATTGGATTATTTTTCAGTTTTTTCATTTATATATCAAAGAACCTATGGTACAAAGTTGGGAAACAAATCTACTTAGTTAATTGTTTTGTGTTAGTACTGGTCAGATTTAAGGAGCAGGTTCAATTAGATTTGTAGTTTTCAATGTTATTTTCATCATAACCTTTTCTCAATCTACCCAAGATATTAAAATGTATAATAATGTGTTTCTCTTACCTTACTGGTAGGATTTATCTCTTCTTCAGATTAAATGTTTCAAAAGTCTTACAGATCTGCTAATACATAAAATAGCATTTTTTTTCTTCATTTTGACTGAATTATTTTAATTACTTTTCTAAATTATTTGATAGAAGATACATATAATATGATTAGCTGTGTGATATTCTTAGGATGACTTCCTATAAATTATTTTCCCCTCCCTTCCTCAATATTAACAGATGCTCCAATGATCTGGTAAGTTTGCATTCACTACAAAAAGATCAAACTGACACCTGTAGTATGGAATGGATTCGGAAGAAAGTGTCCATGTAATATCCCAAAGAGTGGACTTTTACCATTCTTAAATCACTCTATCTTTGCAAGTATTTTTAATCATCCATGACTATATTTAGGGTTTTCCAAGGTGGCGGAACTAAAACAAACAAACAAATAAATGTTTAATGGATTACTTTTACTAGAAAAAAGATTCCCCAAATGTCTTTATCCAGATGCTTACAGCCTACACACACACTAACTTATTCATTTATTTCCTTTAACTGGATATGTAGACTGGACTGGGATGCTCCTGCAGCATCCAGCTGCCCCTCCTTAAACCAGCTGTCTCTTTTATGGGGTTCACATAGCTGCCCAGGACTGCAGCATGATCCTGAGAAAAAGATTCCTTTGGTTTAATGCAAAATGCAGAATATTGGACATGCTAGCTTCTGTGCAGAAAGGGTTTATGGTTCTTGGGCCACCCAGGAGCGTTTCCTGAAAAAAATGTCTGTTCCTTTCAAGGTCATCAGTACATAAACTCATGAATCTAACATTTTGGTTTCTGCAGTGAGATATCTTGAACCAGATTTTCGTCTCTCCACGATAACACTTTGTCTCCCACGTATTGGTGGATATTACCTGTACTTTCTCTTCTTCTGGGAATTAACCCTGATCTCAGCTTCTACAGACAAAAGCCATTAAAAATCAAGTCTGCTGTTACCTGTAGGATACATTGAGCTTTGGATGTTGTTCCCTAGACTCAGGAAGGCATAATAAAACAAACTGATTTATTTAGATAGATACAATATTTGCTTTCCCACCTTTTTCCAAAGGCAGGATAAGGACTGTTATTCCTCCCCCTTTCCAAACTTCTGGCTCACATTTAAGGGATTCACAGAACAGCTAAGGCAAAACAAAAGGATTGCCAAGTTAGGTGACCTGGAGATTAATTCAAAAGACTCTGAGGTAGGTAGAGGTGCCATTCAGGTTCAATTTGAGAGAAAATTCAATTTCAGTTCAATCATATTATCTGATGATTGGAGGGCTCTGTGGTTGAACCCTTATAGATCAATATTTCATTGCTCTAGGCTTGTGTGAAGGTCCGGTACCTGGTTTTCTTCTTCCTTTTATGTGAGAAGATGACACTGAATGCCAACTATGTGGGGGTAATTTCAAATTATGGATAGAATTTAATATTGTACCATTAACAGAGAGAGAGAAAATGTCCGACTTCTTACATGCAGACTGGCTAAACAGACTCCTGTACTTTGTGCCATCAAATCCTGTTCCAAAATCTAACTTCGATGATCTGGTTTGTCTTGGGGTTAATGGTTTTATCTGTTGCTAAAGAGATGCCATTCAGTGCTGATCAGAACTCTTAATTTGACTAGACAACCCAGCCTATCCTGATCTTCAGACCTATTTGATACTTAAGGAATACTTGCTGTTCTGGTGAGAAACTCATCAGATATACAACTGTAACTCGCAGTGTTGTGCTGGTTTAGTTTTCAGGAGGTAGTGTGGTGTAGTGGCTGTTGTTGTACCTCTGGGAAGGAAGTAACAGGACTTTCAAGAGCTGACCTGATCTGCTTTTTGTTAATTGTGACAGTATCATCACCCCTCCATTTTGGACATCTGTGGTGAAGCCGCTATAGAGAGCAGACTAACAACATTCTCCTTCCATAACCCTAACCCTGTATGTTGTATTTAATTACAAGAGTTCTTTCTGCGAGATCCATGAGGTCCTGCAAACTCTAGAACTGCAACTGTTCTGTTTAAATTTATTTGACAAAAATATGAATGTCCTTCTGCTACAGAAACCCTTAAATTTCATTCCTTACAGTTTTCGCTTCGTCAGTGGCCATGTGCAATGCTGCAACCAAAGTAGAATCATCCAGTTGTTTTGGTGTCAGAGAGCTGGGGAGCTTTAATGGGGAAGACAAAGTAGAATGGAATACATACAGCACACCACCAGTGGCTTCCTTATCCATAATAGATTATGAGGTCACAGAATCCTACCACAGGAATTACTGGCCTCCCTATTCTGCTCAGCTACCTGAGTAAAACTCTGGTAGCCATGAGTGATGAAATATTATGTAATAAAGGTGAATCATTCCACAAAACCCATCATGAGTTAAAGGTTTAATTTTATCACCTTGTAATGAAGTAGAACTAGTGGTAAAATTCCTAATGAAAAGAGCAGCTTGACAGTGGAACCAATGATCAGCCAGAGATCTGATGGGCTCTCCTTCAATGGATATGTTCAGATGGAAGCTAGATAGCCATCTGTATGGGATGCTGTGCTTCAGTTTGGATTGTGTACTGAGTGGGTGGTTGGCCTTGATGACCTCAATAGCCCCTTCCAGTTCCATGATTCCACCAAAGCAGCAATGTATAGAATAATTGTTCTACAAACTTTTCTGTCATCGTAATCCTCAGATCTACGATTACCTATTTAGAATGCTTTGTTCTCTACTGTATCTGCAGCTAGCCCTCATAAATACAAAGAAGAGGTTATTTTGTATGCAGTTCACCAATCTGTCATTTGTCCTATGGTGTTCAGCTGTAAAAATCGCAGAAATTCACATCTCTATGCTTGAAATTCAGCAACACAAATCTAACATTTAACATCTAAATTGATAGCTATGAAGGAACTATTGTGAATTTCATACACTGGAAATAATATAGATAGTTGGTCCTTAATGTTTTGTCTTTTGTTCTTTTTGCTCTGCAGAATGACAAACACTTGGCCTTAATTCTGGGTTCATGTTGTTTGAAGCACTCAGCGATATGCTGTGTTATCATACATTTAAATAAGAAAAGTGCTGCTCAACCACTTCACTCTGACTTAAGAAAGGGTAAAATATATTGGGCAGTAATTTTCTTCTGTTAATCAGTCTTGAAGTTGGCTTTTCTCTGGCTAGTAAAATCTCTTACCTTCCATCATCTTTAGTCTCCACCAGAGGTCATCTTTGAAGAGTGGACCAATTCCTGTGATGCCTCCTCTTCAGATTTTTTTCTAGGCTTTTTTCAGACTACTCTCTAATTAACAAGTCTTCAGTAGTGTAAAAACTGCTGAGTAAAAAAACAATGTATATATATATATATATATATATATATATAGAGAGAGAGAGAGAGAGAGAGAGAGAGGGGGGGGGAGGGAGAGGGAGAGGGAGAGGGAGAGGGAGGGAGGGAGGGAGGGAGGGAGGGAGGGAGGGAGGGGCAGGCAAGGACACTCACTGCAGATGCAGTTTGGCAGATGTCCTCATTGAAACTTGGAATATGGAGGTTGGCACTGGAAGGTTGATCGAGGTGCTGGGTTTTTAGTTTATCTTATATGGTTTTTGTGGCTGTTGTAGTTTTATTGTTGTTGTGAGCTGCCCAGAGTTGTTTTAAGATGGGCAGCCATAAAAATCTGATAGATAGATAGATAGATAGATAGATAGATAGATAGATAGATAGATAGATAGATAGATAGATAGGGACAGGCTTCATTTTTAATGTTCAGGATCATTCTGGAAGGCAAAAAGGGAGTTAGCTTTAATGGAAACTTAGTAGTGAATCTCAAGTTACTTTTGTTCCTATATTGCATTCATTTTCTATACTGCAAAATAAGGAGCTGTTTTGGAGACTACTGTATATTTATTTAGCATTATTTAAGTGTTATGGAATTTGGTAAGATATTCTTCCAAATAAGTGCATATGGAGTTGTAACTAGAGACACACAGAAAAAAACCTAGAACATTTCTTTTGTACTGTTTCTGAAAAAGTATAAAGACATGGAGTATAGCTAATTTGTGCTTATGTATGACTAGATCAGATTACTAAAATAAAATTTCTTTCCAAATACAGAGTACAGTGTACAGGGTACAAATATATACAGATTATTATATGCATTGATCAAGCAAAAATAGAATAGAATAGAATAGAATAGAATAGAATAGAATAGAATAGAATAGAATAGAATAGAATAGTTTATTGTCCAAGTATGACTAAACATACAAGGAATTTGACTTTGGTGCAAGAGCTCTCAATATATTTACCTAACATCAAAAAAATAAACAATAATAAATTATACAATCAAGAAAAAGAAAAATTAAAGAAAAAAATAATACTACAACTATTTAACTAACACATACTCATATTTAAAGGGAGAATTAAGGGACAATAATACTGCATCTGTAATCTAGCATATGTTCACATATAACAGAGCATTACCGGTCACGTCTTAGCAGTCATGTGTTATCATACATCATCAATCATTTTCTCATGCTACATAAATTAAAAGTTCAACAGAGCAATGGCATACATTATCAATCATTATATCATGCTGCATTAATTAGGAGTTCAACAAAGCAATAGCACAAGGAAAAAAACTGTTTCGATGTCTAGATGTTTTGACATATGGTACTCTATAACGCCGTCCTGATGGAAGAAGTTGAAACCGTTTATATCCAGGGTGAGAAGGGCCTGCAGATATCTTCTCCGCCCTACTTTTGACCCTTGCAACATACAGGTCTTCTATAGAGGGCAGGCAGATTACAATAATTCTTTCTGCAGACTTGACTATCCATTGGAGTCTATGTCTGTCCTGCCTGGTTGCAGAGCCAAACCAGACAGTTATAGAAGAACAGATTACAGACTCAATAGTTCCTCTGTAAAACTGTACCAGAAGCTCCTAAGTTGACGCAGGAAGAACATCCTTTGTTGTGCCTTTTTGATAATGGTTCTGATGTTAAGCATCCATTTCAGGTCTTGAGAAATTATGGAGCCTAGAAACTTAAAGGACTCTACTACTGATACAGGGCCATCAAGTATAGTAAGGAAAGGGGAATTAAAGGAGTTCTTTCTAAAATCCACAACCATCTCTACAGTTTTAAGTGTGTTCAGTTTCAAATTGTTGTAACTGCACCACAGGACCAGTTGTTGTACCTCCCGTCTATATGCTGACTCATCACCATTCCGAATGAGACCAATGACGGTTGTATCATCTGTAAATACAATTGTATTATGTCTAATCAGAAGTAATCTTATTGAATTCAATGGGACTTAAGAGCGTATAGGGTTTATGCCTGAGCTGAGGGATGCTCTCTTGCCTTTGCTAGAAGGTCTTCAAGAAATTCTCCACTCTGGGTCTCTGCCTCTCTCCAAATGCCAGTGAAAAAAGTTGTGATTCAGATTTGGTCTGCTTTGGAGAACCTCCTACAGTTCTGACTTCTTCTGCAGACTTGGCTGAATCTAATGCAGCTTAAAAGAGGCAGCATCTTTCCCCCAACCTGACATTACTCTGATATTATTACTATTATTATTCATTAAATTTCTATTACTGCCCATCTCCCCCCAAAGGGGAACTCTAGGCGGTTTACAGTAAAACCACAATTAAAATTCAAAGCAAACCACAAATACAAAAATATATAAATACAAATACAGACAACAATAAAATATAAATGGGAAAAAATCTAGATGGCTAAAGTTCTCTGTCAGTCCTCAAGTGTGAGGGCCATTCTCGGTCTATTCTAGGACGCTAGCCATCCCCAGGAATGACTATTACCCCTTCCGTTCAAGGCATGATGGCAGAACCAGGTTTTCAGTTTTTTTCGGAAGTCCAGGAGTGAGGGGGCCCACCTCACCTGCGGGGGAAGAATGTTCCAAAGGGCAGGAGCTACTGCAGAGAAGGCCCACTTCCTGGACCCCACTAGATGGAATTCTCTTACAGACGGGGTCCGTAACATGCCCTCTCTGCATGACCGGGTGGGACAGGTTGATGTAACAGGGATGAGACGGTCCCTCAGGTATATCCCGAGATACAATTTTCAGAATTCCAGGCATTGGACATGTGTAGTAGAAATTATCAGAATGACAACTGGGCAATCAAAATCTTTAGATTGGGGAACACTACTACATTAATCTGGAAGCTATAGTATCACTATAATTTCCTCTTTTTTTTTAAAAAAAAAAAGGCATTGTTGTAATTTTGTATCACTTTGGCTGCAGTTCCTATATTCTTACATCTAAGTCCAATATGATTCAACAGCAATTATTTTCCTTGAACAAAATAGGACACATTTCCCAGGGATGCTACTTCGTTATGCTGAGATACTTAAAAAAATTAAATCAATTCAGGGCTAGTATTTAGCTTGAACATTTTCTGTGTGAATGCAGACAGATGCTTTCAGACTAATTTTCAATACAAGATCAGGTTTTGTGTGTTATTTACATTTTACTTCTGGAGATGCAAAGGTGGGATTTAACTGGCAGCAATCAGTTACAATGTGGTTGATTGGATGTTGACTTCAACAGTCTTCATTTTTACTGAAGAGGCTGTGCTAATAATAAAATGGTGAACATAATTATAAATGTTTCTCTGATTCTCTACAAAGCGAGAAGAGCCTATGGTTCTTTGTAAGCATCTGTTGCATGAAATCCCATTTTGCTTCTATCTTGTGTTTTGTATGCCAATTGAATTGGATTATTTGAGAATAGCCACTCTGAGTTCCCTTATGAAAATGTTGAAGCAGGCTACAATATTGCTGGTGACCATTTCCAAGTGTTATTGGGTTTTTTTTTCTGAGTAGTACAGCTCCTTTGTTGTTATAGGTATACGGTCAATAAGACATTGTTAAGATATTCACAAAACCTTTGCCAGTATATATATTGGGTTACTTCATACAAATACAAAATAACTCCTCTTACTCTTTTGTAGTCTGTTACTTCCTGTGGCTTGAATCATGTCGACTGAAGAAGCTCCTTGGATAAGGAGTGAAACGTTTCTACTGAGAAAATAGAAATCCAGTTGACATGATTCAAGCCACAGACTGTTCCACCTGGATGACTGAGAACCTTCATCGACATCTGTTACTTCCTGTGCTGGTAAATTGGTATAAGCCCTAAGTACTTTTCCAGTTAGGCAAGGTGCTAATCTAGCTATCCACTCCTCCTCTGGCCATTTACAAGCTATAGCAACTCTCTCAAACTTAACGAAAAATGATTCAATATCTTCCTCCTCTGTGAGTTTTGGAATGTGTATCTCACGGGGTCCTTACCTGCTACCCCAGAAACTATTACTAAAGTTATTTTGTATGGGTATGAAGTAACACAATATACATACCAGCAAAGGTTTCCTGAATATCCCTACAATTCTCAGAAAGGAGTAAGGCAACTGTGGGCTCACCGAAAGTCTGGATCCCAAGGAGGAAAAAATGCCTGCTGACTCCAAGTGGTGAGTTCACTCTTCCACAGGCATATGATTACTGTTATGTCACAGTTGAGTGATATAAAAAAATCAGATGTTAATTTATATTTATTTTCCCTCGTCTCTTTTTCAGTCAAAGAAAAGCAAGCCATTTAGAGACGTTAGGTGACTTGCTTACTAAAACCTGGGATGCAAATAGTGGCTTGAACATTTATCAGATATGGTCAATTAATAATACCACAGATATTTGAAGTATCCTGAAAAAAGAAAAAGCTGCCTAGGCAAACCAAATAATCAGATATTTTTGTTTTGTTGGCATATCCTTTGTGTGAGTGTATTTGTGTGAGAGAAATCAGTTACTAATATTCCACTGCCAGATAAAAGAACTTTAACCCACACTAAAGATAGCTAAACTAAATTGGGGATTAGTTTTCAGAGGTTCACATATCATTTTATTCTCTTTCTCTGGTAGCCTATGGAAAGAAAGAATCCTTAGGATGAAACCTATCTTGTGCTTATTTTGAAGAGATTCTACCAATGTGTTGCATTGAATCTGGAAATTTTAGGGCCAGTTGGAAGATGTTACTCACGTCAGACTTGATACATACTCCATCAATGGAGAATTTGGTCCTAGAGATTTTTCTCTGTGGTAAACCTGAACCAACAAGAAATAATGTAATATCAGATTATAACTAACTAAATGGTGTTTTGAAACAAAATGGACAATGCAAGAGTCAAGAAAGAAATAATCCTGAAAATGGATTCAATTCATAATGAATGGATCCGTATCCAGCCTTATCGACCGATGGGATGAGATCTACCATCCCTGGATCAAACTGTATAATATATATATGTGCATTTTGTTTTTATTGATATTTATAGTTTTTATTGATTTTAGATTTTTGCTGTGAACCGCCCAGGGTCCCTCCTTGTGGGGGAGATGGGCGGGATACAAATGTGATAAATAAATAAATAAATAAATAAATGGACTCAATTCATAATGAAATGATACCCCAGCTGATGTCTGTTATGGCTTCAGCAGCTGATAGGTCAATCATATGTATACCTTCCTCATAGTTTTCACTGCCAGGATCAAATCTATCATTTTTTTTTCTCTGACTGTCATTCAGAAATTTCAGTGTCTCAGGCAAGGTTATAGTGCTTTCTCTAAACAAAAGTTACTTGGCAAATTGCTGACTCCCATGGTTCTTTGGTCTTGTAGGGCCAGAATAACAAAGATCACAACTGTGATTAAGAAGCTGGCCTGTGTCATGAAGGTTCTCCTTATCTAGGCTCTTAGGAGGAAATACTCAGTTAAGAAGGTCCTGCTAGCTGTTAATCTGAATACTTGATCAAGAAAGAAGTCTTATTTACTCACTGGAAGATAAAATGGGGATGATAAGCAATGAGTATGTTAGAAAAAGTCACAGTTATGAAACTGGATAGTAATGACTCAATGCAGCTAGATAGTCCTATAACTATAGGTAACCTTCTTGCCACTATCATGCCTTGATTTCCAGCAAGTTACATTTTTCTGTTAGTTTTGTCTTTCAAAGAGAATATTTGTAGCTCAGAGTTGAACTGTGGAGTCCTTGGTGCTCTCTGAGCCTTGTTGTTTTCTTGCAGATGTTTCATTGCCAGGCTAGCCAACATCTTCAGTGCAAAAAGGGAGTGGAACTTGCTCTCTGTTTATATACCCTGGCTTGTCCTGCCTGTGTTGTTGGCAGGTGTTGTACTCTCTTTGGTAATTCCTTGATTGGGTTGTTTGCTGCTTGGTTGATTGACTGAGTTAATAGTTCCTTGATTAGGGTCTATTGTGTTCCTTGATTAGGGTCTATTATAGTTCCTTGATTAGGGTCTATTGCAGAGCTTTCCAAACTGTGTGTCGCGACACAAAAGTATGTCGCCACACAGAGTCTGGTGTGTCGCCACACAACCCGGAAGCGCTGATCATCATCAGCGCTTCCGGGTTTTCCCACGGCGACACACCAACTGCAGCGTGCAAAACCCGAAAGCAGCAGCAGCGCTTCTGGGTTTTCCCACGGCGACACACCAACTGCAGCGTGCAAAACCCGAAAGCAGCAGCAGCGCTTCCGGGTTTTTGCGTGCTGCCGCACTTCCGGGTTTTCCCGCGGCGACACACCAATGCCGGTTGGTGTGTCGCCGCGGGAAAAACTTTGGAAAGCCCTGGTCTATTGTGTTCCTTGATTAGGGTCTATTATAGTTCCTTGATTAGGGTCTATTGTGTTCCTTGATTAGGGTCTATTATAGTTCCTTGATTAGGGTCTATTATAGTTCCTTGATTAGGGTCTATTGTAATCAAGGAACTATTAACTCAGTCAATCACCCAAACAGCACACAACAGCCCAATCAAGGAACTACCAAGGAGAGTACAAGACCCCCACCAACACAGGCAGGACAAGCCAGGGTATATAAACAGAGAGCAAGTTCCACTCCCTTTTCACACTGAAGATGTTGCCTAGCCTGGCAATGAAAGGTCTGCAAGAAAACAAGGCTCAGAGAGCACCAAGGACTCCACAGTTTTGTCTTTGCTGGATTTCATTTTACCAAGCACGAGTTCTGTTTGGTCTCTCTGCATGCACAAATATTCAGATGCACATTCCCTAATATATGTTTCCATGCAAGCATTTCACAAGCATTTTTCCACAAGGAAATGCATTATTTTTCGTACTTTTTTTCTAATGCATCCACGTATGAAACCATATATTATCATGGTATACGTACTTGTGAATTTTTGAAGTAATCAACCATTTTGTAAAATACACTGCTCAAAAAAATAAAGGGAACACTGAAACAACACAATGTAAGTCCAAGTCAATCACACTTCTGTGAAATCAAACTGTCCACTTAGGTAGCAACACTGATTGACGATCAATTTCACATGCTGTTGTGCACATGGAATAGACAACAGGCGGAAAGCATAGGCAGTTAGCAAGACATCCCCAATAAAGGAGTGGATCTGCAGGTGGTGACCACAGACCACTTCTCAGTTCCTATGCTTTCTGGCTGATGGTTTGGTCACTTTTGAATGCTGGCGGTGCTTCCACTCTAGTGGTAGCATGAGACGGAGTCTACAACCCACACAAGTGGCTCAGGTAGTGCAGATCATCCAGGATGGCACATCAATGCGAGCTGTGGCAAGAAGGTTTGCTGTGTCTGTCAGCGTAGTGTCCAGAGCATGGAGGCGCTACCAGGAGACAGGTCAGTACATCAGGAGACGTGGAGGAGGCCGTAGGAGGGCAACAACCCAGCAGCAGGACCGCTACCTCCGCCTTTGTGCAAGGAGGGACAGGAGGAGCACTGCCAGAGCCCTGCAAAATGACCTCCAGTGGGCCACAAATGTGTGTGTGGCTGCTCAAATGGTCAGAAACAGACTCCATGAGGGTGGTATGAGGGCCCGACGTCCACAGGTGGGGGTTGTGCTTACAGCCCAACACTGTGCAGGACGTTTGGCATTTGCCAGAGAACACAAGATTGGCAACTTCGCCACTGGCGCCTTGTGCTCTTCACAGATGAAAGCAGGTTCACACTGAGCACATGTGACAGACGTGACAGGGTCTGGAGACGCCGTGGAGAACGTTCTGCTGCCTGCAACATCCTCCAGCATGACCGGTTTGGCAGTGGGTCAGTAATGGTGTGGGGTGGCATTTCTTTAGGGGGCCGCACAGCCCTCCATGTGCTCGCCAGAGGTAGCCTGACTGCCATTAGGTACCGAGATGAGATCCTCAGACCCCTTGTGAGACCATATGCTGGTGCGGTTAGCCCTGGGTTCCTCCTAATACAAGACAATGCTAGACCTCATGTGACTGGAGTGTGCCAGCAGTTCCTGCAAGATGAAGGCATTGATGCTATGGACTGGCCCGCCCGTTCCCCAGACCTGAATCCAATTGAGCACATCTGGGACATCATGTCTCGCTCCATCCACCAACGCCACGTTGCACCACAGACTGTCCAGGAGTTGGGGGATGCTTTAGTCCAGGTGTGGGAGGAGATCCCTCAGGAGACCATCCGCCACCTCATCAGGAGCATGCCCAGGCATTGTAGGGAGGTCATACAGGCACGTGGAGGCCACACACACTACTGAGCCTCATTTTGACTTGTTTTAAGGACATTACATCAACGTTGGATCAGCCTGTAGTGTTCTTTTCCACTTTAATTTTTGAGTGTAACTCCACATCCAGACCTCCAGGGGTTGCTTACATTTGATTTCCATTGCTTTTTGTGTGATTTTGTTGTCGGCACATTCAACTATGTAATGAACAAAGTAATTAATATGAATATTTCATTCATTCAGATCTAGGATGTCTTATTTCAGTGTTCCCTTTATTTTTTTGAGAAGCTTATTTGGCAGGTCCAAAATTGTTATATTCATCTACAAATTTCAGTAGACCAAATTTTTCACTCATTCTGTACCGAAAAGTGTCTTATGCTGATGGTTCTACCCTTCTGATATATCAATTTTATGACCAAAATAGAGCAAATACAAATCACCCTGCAAGTTATCCTCATTTTGCCCTAGATGATGATAATGACGATGTATTGTCAAAGGCTTTCACGGCCGGAGTTCGATGGCTGTTGTGGGTTTTCCGGGCTGTGTGGCCATGTTCTGGCAGTTTTTGTTCCTAACGTTTCACCAGTAGCTGTGGCTGGTGTCTTCAGAGGACAGGAGCACAGCTAGAAGATTCTCTCTGTGCCCAAGTGGAGGGTGTGTATTCCTGCTGGTCTCTTGCAAATGACCTCTCAGCAGCTATAAACACCAGCAGGAACACACACCCTCCACTTGGGCACAGAGAGAATCTTCTAGCTGTGCTCCTGCCCTCTGAAGATGCTGGCCACAGATGCTGGCGAAACGTTAGGAACCACAACTGCCAGAACACGGCCACACAGCCCGGAAAACCCACAACAACCATGCAAATGTTTACCAGCTCTCCTTCACTTTTTAAATTGGCAATCTAAAGTCATGTATGAAAGCTGAAAGGCAAAAAGGACTCCACAGTTTCTGCAGAGTAAAAGAACTACTGGTTTCTTTGGAGTTGGAACTGCAGACAGAAGCTCCTGCCCTCTGAAGATGCTGGCCAGAGATGCTGGCGAAACGTTAGGAACCACAACTTCCAGAACACGGCCACACAGCCCAGAAGACCCACAACAGCCATAATGATGATGATTTGGCTTGTTCATTCCACATAGATTTCTGAGTTATACGACACAATTTTGGGAGGGGGGTATTGATGGTTGCCCAGTCAAGATGATAAACATTGAGCTCCAGTTGTTGTTGAACTGTAGTCCATGGCAGAATTGCCAACAGTGAAAGATGATGGGAATATTTTTCAGTAACATTGAATTGCAGAATTCCTGGGTTAAAATAACTGAAAGGGCTGAGCAGAGTTCTAGACTTAAAGCAAAAGTGTAGAATAGCTCTAGCCCATCTGAGGAAATGGATCTTCTACAACAGACACATTTGTACAGAAAAGATCTGCTAAAGATTAAAAGTATGAAAGCACTGTTCTGTGTACATAGGCTGCCCTTGCGAAGAAGCTTCAAAGTTTTCATTCTGAATTTGTAAGTTATAAATTTTACATACTGTATACTGTGTAAATGGATTTTGGCGTTTTCTATTTTTTTTTCTTTCTCTTTGATTTTAGTACTACTAGATATTTCATTTTTGTTTTACATGAGTGCTAGGTTTTTGTTTGCTTTGTCTTGCATTATGTTTATGATAAAAGAAATCTGAAAAGAAAAATAAGGAAAGAAAAAGTACTTTCAAAATGAGCGTTCTTTTTTTATCTCTTTTGAGCGTAACAATTGCGTTTTGGCAGGAGAGTTTAGGATGAGTGATTAATAGGTGCATATTTTACCATTGAGTGAACACAAATGATGTTCTGCAAAAAAGAGAAAAAGAGAAAATAATATGATTGTATGGTCTTCTATGCTAATATTTGGAATGGAATGGAATTATTTTACAAAGCTGATAAAGGTCATCTTGAGACAAAAAGGAAATCAGAAACATCTTTTTATATTTCAGTCATGTTTCCACCTGTCTTCCAAATATGCTTTCCACCTCACACAGTTGTTATATTTCACAATAGTTTCTAGACTGAAAGATGTGGGAAAAACACTTGTTTTAATAACTCAGCTGGATACGTATGGCTCAGTTAGATAATTTCTGACTGACTGATGAAGATGAAGGTGCCTTAACATGAGTAGGTCAGTTGCACAATCACTTAGGATCTTGGCTAAGGAGTGATGATCAGAACAGTCCCTTGGTGCACTCAAATTTACAGGGTGTTCTTTGTGGCCCCCTGAATTTTGGGTCTTTCAAACTGTTAGATACAATCTTTGGCTCAGCTTTGGAGCTGGCCCTCATATGAGCTTTGGCTGTTACTTTTTTCAACCTTCCTTTTTTCTTATTGCAGTCAAAGTGACTTGCCTCCACAGAGTAGGTGGTAGATATACCTCTCCCTTGGACAGCCAATTGCTAAAAAATGACCCAAGACATACTTGGCTAAAGCTTTAAAAAGAAGATTTTTTCCTGTTCTTTTCTCTAATTTTAGTGTAGCTTCAGTAAGGTTTATTAGCATCTCTGTCTTTGGAAGTGAATAAAGTGAGACTTTTTTTTAAAAAAAAAACTCTCTAAGACCCCATTTTTTTCTGATAGTTTTGTTGAAACTTATCCTCAGCTTTAGATAAAAATCCATGAGTTTTAAGTTTGCAGAATCTCAATGTCAAGTTCGTTGTTGTCTCACTTCCACAGAAGGCAAGATTCCTCTAGAGTTGCTGTTTTTGTTTTAACCAAACTGTAAATTATTAGTAAAGTTCTATTGCTCAGATCTCGACCAGAATAAATCATCTTAACTGTTCCATACCACCCATCAGGATGTTTAAGTTTAAAATTAATTGTCTAAATTATGAATTAACCAACAACCCCATCTTAAATTTGAAATAACAACGGCAGTTGTACTTGATAGAAGTGTCAAATAAAAAGTTAAGCAGAGTAAAGTGTTGCAAAAAACAGCTAGTGAAACTCTAGTAGCACTAGGTTTACAAGACAACTATACAATTATATGAAGACAAGCTTTATCCATGCTGGAATTATACATCGTGCCATTGGGATCCAAGAACGTCACTACTATGTCACACTGACTTGCTGTGTGTGGGATGCTACCACAGTTGAACTGGACATTAAGGAGCCCATTGGCTGAGCACAGATGATGTTGTAGGATTGCAAGGGATGATGGGAGAGTGGGGCAAAGTCATCATCTTGTGATCCTGTGGGGTATAGAGTTAGTCTGCTAGAACAATGCTGAAGAACGCTCAGTGCAAACTGTTGGCAGAATTGTGTACACCTCCTAAAGAAAGAAAGGCGTGGTGGCTCAGCGGGTAAGATGCCAGGCTTGTAGATCGCAAGTTCGGAGGTTCGAATCCCTAGCCCTGCATGCGGAGTGAGCTCCCGCACTCGCCCCAGCTCTTGCCAACCTAGCAATTCGAAAGCACGCAAATGCAAGTAGATTAATAGGTACCACTTCGGTGGGATGGTAACAGCGTTCCGCGCGTGTCATGCGGCCACATGACCGTGGAAGTGTCTTCAGACAATGCTGGCTCTTCGGCTAACAAACAAAGATGAGCACCGGCCCCTAGAGTCAGACATTTTTTGCACAAATGTGCGGGGGGAACCTTTACCTTTTACCTAAAGAAAAGGAGAGAATATTTCCCAGCGATTGACCAGGCTACTCAGCTGTGATGGTCGCTTCTCTCAGAAGAGTAATGATTACTAGACATTTTGACTACTTCCATCTCCCTGGAATCATTCTAGGTTTCAGTTCAGGTATTTCGTGTTCAGCTCAAAAGAAGTTACATTAACAAAGAATTTTTGCACTTCTATGCTACAAAGGCAAGGCCACTGTATTCATGAATAAATAAAGTTCAGTTGCACGCCACAACATACAGATGACTTGATTTGCAGAAGAAAATGAAGGATTAATATTGACTGAGCACTCTTGCTTTTTTTGTGGAATGGGGAGAAGGAGAACACCAATACATTTCTTCGGCTTCAGTATAAGTCTGATTATCCTGGAGATCACTACAGTATATAATTTCATTATGCGCTTTCACAAAACTCATCATTGTTTAAAGTTGGTAAATATTTGAAGTAAAAAAGACAAGAAGAGAAGAGAAGCATGAGGAAAGGGAAAAGAAGACATTACAAAAATGAGATTGTCACAGAAAATGTGAGCCACCTCTGCTATGAAGGTTAATAACTTTACAAGTCACACTCAGGTATTCTAGCATACTCATTGTGTGGGGAAACAAAGGAAGAACATTTTAGTTGTTTCCTTGTGCTCGGTCTTCGTTGCCCTCCTTGCTTTGGAGAAGCAAAGTTTGAAGTGGGGAACATGCTTGGACATAAGTTTCCTGCACAAACAGCTCTGGACGGCTGCAGCACACCATTTGGTCAGCAGTCCCCTAGGCAATGTTGCACAATGACATTTTCCTTTGGATTATTGCAACCCCTACAAGCAGGAGCCAAAGTTAGTGACTGAGCACACCAAATGAGTAAAGTGGAAAGGTGTTGCTCTTTAGAGACAGACAACTTATTCCTCCTTGCTCAATTCCTAATTGGTCTTAGCTAGCTGAACAGTTTATTTTAAAAGTTAGAAAATAACATGGATATGTCTAAGCTGATCATAAGCTTTAATAGGCCGATTAATTTTTTTTTCCAGTTTGAGGATCATATATTCTTCCAAGAGGTCCCTTCATGAAGGCATACTTCTTCTAGGTCAGGGCTTTCCAAAGTGCTGCCGCTGGTGGCGGCGGCGGCGCGGGGGGCGTGCAGCGGCGCGCGCGCGCATGGTGGCGGCGCCAGGCGGCGTGCGGCGGCACGCGTGTGCACGGTGGCAGCAGCCTCCGCTAAAACGCGGAAGCACTTATCCCGCGCCACTGCTGCTGCCGCCATGCATGCACGCACCGCCGCTTCCGGGTGGTGTGGCGACACACCACGCTGTGTGTGGCGACACACTTTTGTGTCGCGACACACAGTTTGGAAAGCTCTGTTCTAGGTCATGCAGTAACACAGTCCCAGAAGCCTGGGATCATCACATCTTCTTCTTGCACATCCTTTCACACTCACAGGATGTCTCATTTAGGCAACCAATCTAGCCTTGAGAAAAAGCTTTTTTCTTTTTCTTTATCACAGGTTATTTTTTGAAAGAGATGTGAGTTTTAAGGAAGGGCTGGTATCTTGGAGTGGGGTTTCTGTTCCAACTTCAATAGTTTAAATAAGCACACCTTGTGGGCCCAATTTAGCCCAATCCAAAGACTAAATTCTTCCCTTCTGAACCTTACCTTTTCCTTAACTTGACCCAATTTACCTATTCAACAAGTACAGCAGCATTGAACTTTCTTCCCTCCCCTGGTTTGAATTGGTACCTTCCCAGTTTTCTTCTTTTCTGTGTTGTGGTGATTGTATAAGCAGGGACCCTGTTGCTAGAGGGCTAGGGTAGGACCACTGACAGCAGGGCTAACAGTGGTCACCATGCTAAAATAGCTCGAGGAGGAAGAGGAAGCTCACTGAGACCTCAAATGATTAGTTCCCATGTCAAACATCTCTTACAGTTAGGAACTTTCTCCTTAATATTTAACTGAAATCTGTTCCCTTCCCATTTTGAATTGTTGGCTGCTCAGAGCAAATCAATAAATATTCCCCCCCCCATTGATTTTAGCCCATCTCTGTAGGCAAAAATATACATACAGTATGTCTATCTATTCCATCTTCCTTCTGACAGCCCTTCAGATGCTCAGCCTGAGGTGACTTTTACTAATTGCCAAGGTTTGCATTCCCATGCATGGAACTTCAACCTCTGGCAACCTTTTGGCATTGCTCATGATGTGGGGAGAGAAGCTGCTGGAGACCAAGGGCCATAACAGGCTTTGGAGTGAAGAGCAGAGTTTGCTTATTTGGGCAAGAGTCTGCTCTTTAGGATGCTGTATACCATATATGGTATACCATAGAGTCCTTTTAAACATCGACCCATCAAATCTTGGATTTTGTATTTAAATTTTATTGTATTGGAGAGTATTTATATATGCTGTTTTAATTGTTGAATTTTAACTGTCAATTTTTGTAAACCGCCCAGAGTTCCCTTGCGGGGAGATGGAGCGGTAAATACAAATCAAATTATAAATAAAAAAATAAATAAATATGATATATTTAACTCCCTCCCGTTTTAATTGTTTATTTTTCAGTCACAGGGAATTACTCTTGCTTACAGCTGCCAGCAATATTGTTGGCAATGGTTAGGAGCAGACGACAAGTTGAATTCATAAGCACTGAACTAATTGTCAGAAATAATGATCTTCAGGCAAGCAAGGATGCAGAAGTTCAAATCTCCAAAGTAGGAGAATTCTCTAGGAAGCAGGATTGCAGTAAAAAAAAAAACCCAAAACAAAACCATAGTTTAACAAGTGCACTTGTTAAAACGATGATGACAAGCCACAATTACGGCATCCCCTTTCTTCCACGAGGCTGGGGCAAGGGAAAAGAGACGCCATTACTCCTAGAGTTACATACGTATCTGGGCTGCAGAAATGTGGATAACTGCTGGATGACAGTCCAGGGGTTCCGAAAATTCGAACTCTTTTTTGCCGTAAAGAGACTGACCATATTTTAACAGCCCAGATACAAAACCCCTAATTTATTCAAGAGCTTTGAAATATCTAAATACAAGACAATTTCTGTGCACTCACTTCTCTTTATTCAGAACTGTTATTTTCATTATTAATCTCAGCAACTTGAGTGGGAAAAAAATGAACCAGTCTTTCCTGGAACTAGGACTTATGGATCTGCATTTTTCCCCCAGGTATTTTTTTTTATCTATTCAAGGTGCTATTAGGCTAATATCTTGCTGGCCTCTTACTTTGCTGTACTAACCCAGAAGCCAGGCAACACTATTAGACATAATTCCCTCTGTGAGATAATTTTAACATGTTCTTTTCTTTAAAAGGGGAAGAGAGAATTGCACTGCCCTAAAGACCTGGGAAAGTAAATTCTGTCATCAGGGTGTCTATTTATATAACTTTTAGCCCTTTGCATTTTGCAATTCTACCTGATATCTATCCTTTTCTTTTCTTTTCTTTTCTTTTCTTTTCTTTTCTTTTCTTTTCTTTTCTTTTCTTTTCTTTTCTTTTCTTTTCTTTTCTTTTCTTTTTTTCTTTTCTTTTCTTTTCTTCTTCCCCTTCCCCTTCCCCTTCCCCTAACATGAAATGATAAATAAAATACTTCCAGAAAACAAAACCATTACATTTCTCCCAAGAGCAGTAACTAAAATGTTGTTGATCTGAAACCAGTGAATTGTATGAATACAATTGTCTTCCTCCCTCCCTCCCTCCCCCCTCCCCATAAAAAAGCAAATGCAGAAATACCTGAGTGACAGTGGAAAGGCCAGATAGAATTCATCAACTTCTTCTCACTGGAGTGCCAAAGAAAATCACCTCCTAGAAGCAACAATGAAAGGAGATTTCTGTGGGAGTCAATAGCAATGTCCCTCCCTTTGCTTCTTTGAGGACATGACTTTTACTGGGACCTTGGCTGGAGAATATTGTCCTCCCCTCTCCTCTCCTCCCCGTCCACCTACAATTTAAGGAATTCAGCGGCATTCAGGCAATTATAATCTATTTTTTAGGGTATCTCCTACCAGAGAAGAGTCAGTTGCCATTTGTACTGAACCGTTTTCAGTTTCAGTGCGAGACTTATACCACTTCAGTGGACATATCTGTCCATTAAAATTTAGGGATTGGAGTGCTGAAAACCTTCTCTAAGATTCCTAACTTGTACGCTAATAGAGGTTTGTGTCCTAGATTTTATAAAGTGGTAAACATGTATCTCAGTTATATAATTTCAGACAGGGACTGTTGGTTCACACACTGAATCACCTTGTCCTCAAAAACAGGGAAAGCTTAATGTCAGGTGAAAAGATTCTACCCTAGTTTTGTTTTCCTTCTGTTTATTTATAATATGATTTATGTCCTACATTTTTTTAAAAAGATTCTGCCAGCACAATCAAGGTGGCTATTGAAGCACACAAAAGATGCTAAAATAAAATAAACAGAACAATTATGGCTTAATAAAAATATGCAAATAAATACTCAAATCAACAAAACTATCAGTATAAATCAGTGGAGAAAGCCTGGATGAAGGTTTATTCCTGTTCTCTAAAAGTAATGGCACCCTTGAGCTGAATTAGTCTTCAAAAACTGCATCAGTGCAGTTTTGTTTGCAGTGTTATAAAAGTGGCTTGCCATTATCTTCTCCTGAGTGTTTTTTCCCCCTTTAACTCCCCAGCATCCAGATACTGTGCAGAGATTGTCGATCATATATTAAGACACAAAGTTCAGACTCAGCTTAGCAATCTGGGGGAGAACTATATCTAACCATTTCAGTTAGCTTCCCTGAGTCTGATGTTGTCCAGATGTAATGGAACTGCAATGGCTAGAATTCCCTGCCAGCATGGTAGAGATTTAAGCACTGTTGTACCAGGTATCCAGGGGGTGCGGTGGCTCAGCTGGTAAGACGCCAGGCTTGTCGATCGGAAGATGGCAAGTTCGGAGGTTCGAATCCCTAGCCCTGCGTGCGGAGTGAGCTCCCGCACTCGCCCTAGCTCTTGCCAACCTAGCAATTCGAAAGCATGCAAATGCAAGTCGATGAATAGGTACCACTTTGGTGGGTAGGTAGCAGCGTTCCGCGTGCGTCATGCCGGCCACATGACTGTGGAAGCGTCTTTGGACAGCGCTGGCTCTTCGGCTAACAAACAGGGATGAGCACTGGCCCCTAGAGTCGGACACGACTGCACAAATGTGCAGGGGGAACCTTTATCTTTTTTTACCAGGTATCCAGAGAGATAGTGGTTGGGAAAGGTGATCTCAACTGAATGTTCTGAATATTCTCCCTTGTCGTAGAGGAGAGGTAAAGCTGATCAGATGAACATCTTGCCATGCAAGAACGGTGATTCTGAATAATCAGATGTTTTATTTCAGAGGAAATGAAAGATGTCTTCTCAACTGTTAATGTCCTTCAGGTCTTGTATCTGCTTTAGATGAAAGGTGTCAGGAAGGATGTAGCTTGATGATCCCATCCCAGTCCCCTTTGCTATGGTTTTTAACCTCCCCCCCATGTAAAAATCGAGTGCCACTTCTGTAATTAACTTATCCATTGGCCTTGAACTAAAGGATGAACTAATTGCTGAGACTTTTCTCCAGGCATCTTTTTTATTTTCTGCACTTTTAATCTTCCCCTACCACTTATCTATAAATAATGAGTAGGTTAAAAAAGATGCCAAAGATACTATATAAGATGCATTTTCTTACAGTGGTTTATGAATTCCAGAGAGATGACAAAACATTGTTTTAAATTCTTGCAGTGGAGTGACTTGCCCAAGATGGAAGCAATATTTAAGGGGGGAAAAAATCCAGAATTGGAATAAGGATTGGAATAAGGATATAATACCCAAGGTAACACAAAGCCTCCAAGAGGGGTCAAGGAATCCATTTATGCCAACTTGGAAAATCCTTCCTTGAATAGAGGTGGGGGCCTCAGGCACAATCTTTCTCCCATCTTCCTCCCTGCTTTGTCTTCTGTGCCTAGGAAGATTAAGACCATTTCACAAGCTCAACAACAGCATGGTGATCTTAACGATCCTCCTTTAGATGATAAAAGGACTTAAAATAACATCTCAATATAACCATGACCTAGCCCCAGGTGTAAGGTCACACAGCTACCTAGAAACATATTTAGGATTCCCTTACCAACTTTGCTCAGACTGAAGAAGCTCCTTGGATAAGGAGCAAAACGTTTCCACTGAGAAAATAGAAATCCAGTTGACATGATTCAAGCTACAGACAATTCCACCTGGATGACTGAGAACCTTCATAGACAGAAAGCCTCCAACTTCAGTTTAAAGCCCAGCTCTCTTAAGGACACTAAAACAGCTTCTAAAGCCATGCTAAAGATTTCGTGTAATTAGAATTTCAAGTTGCCAACTAAAATCCACAGCTTTTTATCCTGTTTCCCTCCCCCATCGCTTGTCTTCTGAAACTGTTTTGGCTCTTCTGAGATAGAGGTCCCATTTCAAAGCTTCAGGACTGACTGATGGCACTTCAGATTCTTTAACCAGAGATGCTTTGGTTCAGAAGCAAACTTTGATATCTCAGAAATCTCCACTAGCATAATTAAAATGATGCCAGGAGAGAATGATATGAATAGAAACCTCTTTCCCTTCCCTTGCTGAGCTGGGACTCGTAGAGACAAATTGGATGGAGAAGCATCTTACATGTAGTGCTGAGATCCAGTGTCCTGGATGGTTTCACGATGGCCCCACATTGGTGGAATTCTCTTGCTAGGGCTAGTTTTGAAAAGGACCTGGAAGATTTTCAGTATGAGACAGCATTTGGTTAAAGTACAGGTTTCTGTGTCTCTGTGGTTTCTTTTTCTTTTCTTTTCTTCTGATTATTTAGTCCTGGGAGGTTGATTTGTAATTTGTTTATATCATTCTAGTTGTGCTTATGAATGTTTTCAAACTGCCTTTGGGGCAGCTATCCTTTGAAGAGTGCTTCAATGTATTTTAATGAATAAGGATAAGGATAAATGAGTGCAGTGCTCATTTGGATGTGTTGTACCCCACTGTGGATTTCACATCCAGTGCAAGATGAGATCACGTTGTAGGATATGATTGTTCATCCCTGTAACTTTCACTATGGCTTGCTTTAGCCTTGGAGATTGGAGGAATGTGGTGCTATGTAGATCTCGGTGTATAATGTGTGTGTGGAGTGATCATATTCTGCTTCAAGGTGTTGCTTCAATCTGGATCACTTCATTGATCCAATTTGAGAAAGTGTTGGGACTTGAAAAGTCCACTTTGATGCATTAAATTACAGCGTGCACACTGGCTGCCTCAATCTGTCTGCCTGAAATGGACTTCTGTTCATGCATCTAGTCATTGACATTTTAGCATCCAGGTTGCTGCTCCGAAAGAGATGGTTCAGTCTAAGCTTTCCCAGAGAGGAGTTCCCATTTAAAGAACACTACAGTCCTTGTGGGGGTGTGCTCATCTGTAAGAGCATCAGCCATGTGGTATCTGAGGAATGAAAAGAAACTTTTATGTTATAAAGGTGAGATGGAACAAGCAAAGAACAGCAGGTAAAGGAAATTGGCAAACTCAGCTTGTTCAAGGAAGAGAAATATGTGTAGAAATGCCACACGATTTTTCCTTTATGGTGAGAATGAAGAGATACAATCTCAAGGTGCAGCAGGCAGATTGCAAGAAACTGCCCCATTTTTTCTTCCAAATTGGTAGAATTTGTAGTGTCTTCCTTCATAATGGCATTGCAGGTTCTTCTCCCTCACGCGGAACGCTGTTACCTACCCACTGAAGTGGTACCTATTAATCTACTTGCATTTGCATGCTTTTGAATTGCTAGGTTGGCAAGAGCTGGAGCTAGTGCGGGAGCTCACTCCGCACGCAGGGCTAGGGATTTGAACCTTCGAACTAGCAATCTTCCAATACATAGTTAAAAACCAACCTAAAGTAAATGTGCAGAAGAGGTGGAAGCACCCTCTGTTCACACACTGGAGCTTCTGCATGTGCATGGACAGACAACATTTACACGTGGGGGTGACCTGGGAAAGCCCTCAAAGAGTTGGACCAAGTTGTCTGGAGGAGATCACATCCTTAGCATTTGAAGGAGAGGCATTTCATTCACACCAATGTATTTTGCAAAAAATCTATCATCTATCATCCATCCATCCATCCATCCATCCATCCATCCATCCATCCATCCATCCATCCATCTATCTATATCTCATCTAAAGTTATTGTGGGTGGGTTAATAGTTTTCTTGGGCACCATGGGTTGTCTAGTGCAGACATTGTAGTCACTTGTGTAAGATGGGTGGCTATATAAATCACATAAATAAATAAATTCACAATCCCATGTCATAATTATAGTCATTCTAACTGAACAAATTGTAAGAGGAAAGCCATATTAGTCTATGGTAGCTAAAATAAGGAGGTGTCTGCTGTTTTTCAGACTAGCCATTAGTATTAAAGGGCATACATTTCCATAAGCTATAGCACCTGATGAAGTCTGGTGAAATGAGCTGAAGTTATCAGCCTTCTGAGACTTGCCAAGGCAGATACTGTATCACTTTCAGTCTCCTCTGAGTTCTAGTGAATGGACAAGATGCATATTTTGGTGCATCTGGAAAGTGTATCCACATCAAAGACCAACTACCATCATATAGTAAATTAGAACCACTAGATATAGGTTGCAGTCTAAACAAATGTTCTTTCACTGAAGCAAAACGTGTCCTCTTTCTGAATAGACATGCCTACAATTATACCATCTGACAAAAATCAGGTAATATTGATGATAGCATACAATTTGATACCAGTACCCATCTAGGTCACAGGACTTAAGTGATGTTGGCTGACCTTGAAAGCTAAGCAGCTTTATCCTAGTTAATATTTGGATGGGGAGCAGGAAATCAGAGGCTAAGAAGTAGGGGTAAGGAAAAATCCTAGAAAGGCAGAAGCAATTCACTTCTCTTGCTAATGGACCCCATGGGCAGGTTCACAAAGTCCTTATGAGTCAAGCTTAAGTTGTTGTTGCTTAGTCATTTTCAGCTTTGCATGAACTTATGGATAGATTGCTAGGACTGCTGATAACCCTCTCTGGGTTCTTTTAATCTTATGCTTGTGGTATCAATGATACCAGATACGTTTTGAAGGACACACCACCTTTTTTGTATAAGTTGATTTGACATTGGGATGACTAAGGTTTTTCTATTTATTTTTTTAGTGTTCTTGTCACATGATTGCCATCATCACCTTCATGACCAGAAAGTGTTAATCAAAATGTAAGTAGCATATTTTAAAAACAAGGTATATTGTGTGATACAAAACTCTCAAAGGCTGCTTGTTTCAATTTTTTTCTATCAGCTATTTATACACAGTTGATGTAGTCATGAGACATTTAGTGTCTTTCCTAAGAATATAATTTAGGAGTCATAAGTGTGGTACCTAACAGCACCAAGTCTGTTTCCCAACCACTTTGCTCTGACTGAAATGGATATTTAGTCATGGATATTTCAGCATCCAGTTTGCTGCTCTGGTTCAGTTTAAGCTTTCTCAAAGATAAGCGCTCCTTTGAAGAGCTTCGCAGTCCACGTGCATGCATGCACACACATTTGTAAGGGAATCACCATGTGAGTCATGCTTACTATATTGAGAACTGGGAACTCAACCACATGAATTAGTGGGAATGGGTGGAGGGAAGGAAGTTTGGAGTCTACTCTGTTCTCTCCACTGGGTGGTAAGTTTGGCTTTGGCATCTCAATAACAGTTACTTATTCTTGGCTTATGAGAACTAATAAAACAACATGGATTGTATTTATGTACTGTACGTATATAGGTATGTATATGAGGGGCGTGGTGGCTCAGTGGGTAAGACGCCAGGCTTGTCGATCGGAAGGTCGCAAGTTCGGAGGTTCGAATCTGTAGCCCTGCGTGCGGAGAGAGCTCCCGCACTCGCCCCAGCTCTTGCCAACCTAGCAATTCGAAAGCATGTAAATGCAAGTAGATGAATAGGTACCACTTCGGTGGGTAGGTAACAGCGTTCTGTGTGCGTCATGCTGGCCACATGACCGTGGAAGCGTCTTCGGACAACGCTGGCTCTTCGGCTAACAAACAGAGATGAGCACCGGCCCCTAGAGTCGGACACGACTGCACAGATGTGCGGGGGGAACCTTTACCTTTACTATAGGTATGTATGGACATAAACACACAAAAATACACATGCACTAGGGCTACCACATCTGGGCTGCAAAATACCAAAGAGCTACTAGATGGCAGCAAGGAGATACCAAAAAAATGCTACTTTATTGCTGCCATCGAGTGGTCATCTTGAGCTTTGCAGCCCAGATGCGGTAGCTTTAACACACTGTCTGTGTGTATGTACAGACATACACTGCATTAGCCAGGAACTAATTACTTTTCCCTGTTTTCATTAGGCTAATTCCTGTGAATCTGGAACATTTCCCAGGCTCTTTCTCATATCATTGCATCTATACACACCTCCTTTCTGATTGTAAAGAACTATTTATATAGATGTAGAAAGGTACAGCCACATAAAACATATTGCACAAAGTGAGTTATGATCTGACATTACTTGATTATGGGGACTGGGTAAAGAATAAAGTTAACATACTGGACAGGATACTGATTGCAGTACTTTTTAAAAAGGGTATGTAAAATAGAAAGGGTATTTTTTTTAAAGAAAACCCTCCATGTTGAAATCAGAGTATCATCAGCACCTGCAAATTATATGCCCCAGAACATTTGGAAAGTTAAAAGACTTCTTGATTAAGTGCTTTCCATAGCCATACACTTTCTTTCATGGCAAGACTCATAAAAAATGGTTGAGGACAGCCTGAGTCAAGCAAAATGAGCAGTCAGTTAATTCTTCCTTGATCTTAGGGGCTGAATGTGGAGCACAGTTCATCTAATCTGGTTATACTCCCTTACCAATATCGCAAGCCAAAATTCTTCCTTCTGCTTGACCCTTATTTCTCTCACACTTGCAGTGATAAGTAGTCTGTAGAACACGCATGGAAGGGCCCAGATTACAGGTGTTACCACTATCTTCCCTCAGACAGCTCTGAGAAATTTAAAAATCTGTGTCTTACCTACAATGTGGAAAGTCTTGGGCTGGTTCAGGATTAAATTAGTATACGGCTCAAGTGACAAAGTCATAACAATTCTGTGGGAAAGAGATTAGCAGAGACACATGCTAGACTTAAGGAAGACACTCCCAAATACTGATCTGGAAGAGTGAATTGCTGATAGGAAGAAAATGTGTTGCCTTCTAAAGAGACCATTTTTATTATCAGCCCCAGGCGTCAAATAATTAAAAGTTACTTGATGTATATGTCAGCTGGTCACGGAAAGGAAGAATCTCAACTTCAGAAGATGTAAGGTTAAATTTTAAAAAACTGTGGAGTAGAAAAGGGTCATTGAGCCCCTAAGACCAACCTTTCCTAACACATCCAATAAAGGGGAGCACCATTTCTCTAGAGATTGTATTTCTTGTTGATAGCATAATGAAACTGCTACTTTTGTGTCAGAGTCCAGTCTGACTCTGACTCTGACTCTGAGCTAGAGGAAAACGAAACTCACCCGAGAAACGAAACTCATCTTGTGCAGCAACCGACAAGCAGAACTTGTGATGAGCAGGTGCAGGAGTCCGGACCCGGGGATGACCCAGCAGTGCGGGAGAATCCTGAGAAGCCGATTGGTCCAGAACCAGGAACCAAGTCAGGAGCACCAATGAATGCCAGAGAGAGGCGGGCAGAGAAGCACACCAAGCAGTGGGAAGCCCGATTGGTTCCTGAGGAGAGAAGGTGTGCCAAAAACAGGATAAAAGGGCGCCAGCACAAGCACCTGATCGTCAGAGATAAACGTTCCACTGAGCTAACAGCTTCTTCAGGAGAAGTCCAGCCGGAACAATCCTCAGAGTCCTTCCCTGTAGCTGCCATGGAACCAGAGCCAGAGCCTTGCCTTATTTCTGAATTAACCTCAGCTGCATCTGAGTCTCACGCTGCTCCTTTCCAAGCAAAACGGGGTCTTATCTCGCAGTCTTTCAGCAGACTCCAGCCCATCATCCTGATGCTTTGGTCTAGCCTCGACTAGCCACTTGTGCCACTGCATAGCTGCTTACCTCCAAGTGCAACCAGCCGTGAAGCTTCAGTTGATCCAAGCAATCTACAGTTTGTGTTTATCGACTTATCTTTGTAAATAGTTTTTTATATAATAAAACTATTTCCTTTTAAGTTCTGGTGGTCTCATACTCCGAACAGAACACTTTTGTGTAGTCAACAAATTCCTTTCTCTGAAGGAAGATGTACAAGATTGCATTAGAACATAACTGTAAACAGCCTGGCTCACACACTGATAAAAAAATCAGGATTCTATTATGTAAATAGCCAACTGCAAACTTCCCTGTCATCAGTGAAGAGACTTACCTCCTCCCCAAATTGTAGAAAGGCTGTTAGTGAAAAAAATTGGAAGTGTCTGCCCTACTGTACATGGGTGAATAATGGTTCTACTCAGAAATTAGTTTGGTTGCTGGCATTTTTATAAAACCGTCCCTTTATTCTCAATAAATAAGTTTTGCTAAAGAGACTCTGAGAATCATGCCTGGAACAGAATTAATTTTGGTTTTCGGCAGCAACCAAACAGCCTGATAATGAAAGGACAACTTTATTAACCGGAAATTGCACATCCTAGGGGATCATTGACCAAGGATGATGAACAGGCCAATGATACCATGTTGTAACTGGGACTTCTGGCATGGAGGTAATACACTTAATTTGTTTTCTTTTGTCTTATTGAAACAAATCTGACTGAAATCTTAAACTGGATGGTTAATTATGTGCCATCAAGTCAGTGTTAACTCTTCTGGACCACACAGATAGAGCTTCACTAGGATGATCTGTCCCCCATCTAGTCCTTCAGGTCTGCCAATGGTGAACCCATAAATAAGAGCAGAGGTCAGAGAGCACATGCAGGTTTGAGATCACCTACTACTACATTAGGTCACAGAACAGCTCTTTCTCATTGTTGAGCTCTCCCTAAACCCTTAAATATGCAACCAAAGCAATATGTGAGGTTTACAAAAAATCTACCAACCTGCTAGGAAGGAAAGAGGAAGAGGGGCATGCTACCAGTAGATCCAAGTTGCCCCGATTCCTACTGACTGAGCAGGTTCACATCACTGCTCCCAATCTGCTTACTGCAGAGTTCCAAGAAGGACTGGGAAGTGGAGGGAAGAAAAGACCAGAGGGCAGAACAAATTTAAATTAACCTTGTGCAATTGTGTTTTTTTTTTCCTGGTTCATTAATTGAAAAGCATGCAACTGTAATTTGGTTTGTCAACACAGAGCTGAAAACTTTATGTTGTGACCAGAACATGACTGACTAATCTAAAGCATTTAAATATCAAATGCCATCTTTAAAAAGTCATTTAATTTCTAAGTTGGTCTTTTTTTAGTTCTTTGTAGATTGAAAGGTTAGTTGTATAGAACAAAAAAGTACCTCAAACAATTTCTAAAACCGCAATAGGTAGAATCCTTTGACATGTCCGTAACATACAAACCTACAACATCCCCCCAAAGCATCCTAAGCAAACCCAGAGACCCAGTAGCCAAGGAGGCCAAACTGCAGTCATTTACAATGTACAAAGTAAGGGCTGTGAAAGCCACTCTGTAGGACAAACAGGTAGAAGATTGGCAGAATGCATCCCATCAGCATCATTTGGCACTCAGAAGACATGATGAAAATATTCACTTTCACAACCCAGAGACAAGTTCAATAACAATTTTAACTGGGAAGCTGCAGACAAACTGCCAAGAGAATGCTTAGAAGCTTGACACTGACTAATCAATCATCATCAGATATAAAGAAATAAAATTCATTCAGGAAGAACAACCAAAGATCAAAGAAAAGATCAAACAGCCTGAGCAGATCCTTCTTATCACACACCTGTTATCCAACACCCAGATAAGCAGGAACCATTAAATACCCAAACAATGCAAGATAAGCTGCTATATATATAATAGGTCCAAACCCACTTCATAATATTACATTGTTGATGTTACCTGCCATGATAATGAAATGTCTGTAAGAAGAGGAAGAAGCTCAGAGAGGATCGAGAACCCAAGATTCAGCCTTTTGCTTGAACTAAAAGTAATAGAAGTGAAAAAGTAATCTTTTTGTTGTTGTTGCTGTTGTTGTTGCTGTTTATTAACTACTAATACTGCTATTTTAAAAATAAATAAATCAGGATATGAATCTAAGAAAATAATAAAAAAGTGATTTATAGAGTGAATCATTCTGAGTAGGCATCTAGCTTAGCAGGGCAGGACGTATATTTTAATAAAATTCAGTGCTATTGCACTATGGATCTAGACACTAATAAAATCTCCTTTCCACTGGAATTTATGTAAATGGGAAATGGGAGAGCTACTTTGAAAAATTATATTGCGGTAAGACAAATTGGAATCCAGGAGGAAGAAACATGAATCTTTTGAAAGCCCATCTCTATATGACTATTTTATTATTATTTTTATTGTGACCTGTGTTGCAGCTTTATCTCATTATGAGGATTACTTTGTATGCCTGGAGCTTTTTGAAGGCAAGAAATTCAGATAAATAGACTTCATATGGCTTGATTGTAATTTAACATATGTTTATGACTCATATAAAGTGGTCCTGGAACACTATCTGAACAAATTAAAGGTGTAATTCTCAGTTACCTCTTTCTTTGATGAATCCAAAAACACTGTCAAAGCTAATATGTTCTCAACACAGTAAGCACTTTCTGCTAAAGGCCATTATTGCTCAAACGATTGTATAAAGCCTATGAGATGGATTGTAGAGAACAATTTGAAAATAGCTTCCCCCCCCCGAACATTGGTAAATTCAATTCTGAAATTATACAAACTGCCAGCTGCAGTGCCACTAAGGACAAACACCAGAAAATATTCCTGACATGGAGCTATTGGCATAGAACATGACATCTTTAGATCAAGTGCCTTCCTCCAATAACATGGACAATGACTTATCCCACTGGGTCAGTTAGGTAAAGTGTGACAGAGAGTTTATTTTATTTTTATATTTTATTTTATTGCCTCTCCCACAATACTATACATATAGTACTATATTTAGTATCATAAGAGAATGAATCTCCTTTTTTAGCTCAACGAAGCTGAAAGATAGACGATTCTGTGTATAGAAAATCCTTTTCCACACAGTATGTAATCAGTATGAAAATACTGTAATAACAGCTATAAATTTACAGAAAATACTGCTATTCGAGTCACAATGATAATGACGATAATTTAATTCTGTGTTGCTTTATAGTTTTTATATTTTGTTATTTTATCCTTGTGTTTTGTCAGCCACCTGGGGTTACTTGGTCAAGATGGGCAGCCATAGAAATTCCATAAATGAATGAACGAATGAATGAATGAATGAATGAATGAATGAATGAATGAAGGCAATATGTTACTATCAGTGGTAAAAGCTGGAAGATGACTTTGAATACCAGTTACTGGAAATGTTGGAGAGGAAAAACAAAACAAAAAGCAGTTGTCCTCATGTACAAGAAGTTGAATTAGACATGTTTTTGATAAAAACTCTGTTGATGTTCTTAATCATATCATGCCTTTCTGGTGTAATCCAGATTACATATCTACCCTTAACATGGACAGAAGTACACACTGCAGTGATAAAATAAGTTGCTATGGAGGAGAAAAAGGAATATTACATGGATATGACTTTTGGTGGCAGTTCAATGCTAATTCAATAAAAGGTCACCTTTCTGAGCCCAGTTTTGGGTAAGAATTTTAAATTCCTTCCCAGACCCATGAGTGTTGACTTGCATTGTTACAAAGCAAGTGAGTCAAGTCAGGTTGTACTTCAATCATGGGCATGGATAGTTTAAACAAACTTAAATACTAACATTAAAGCAACCATTCTGCTCATGCTAAATCTCTTCTAAGGAAGAGAAGTATAATTTCCTTAAATGCATTCCAATGCATGTGATGTAAGAGTCATATTCCTATTATTCCTCATACCCTACTTCTGTGTTACTTTCCTCACATCCTTTGTCATGATTCTGGAAGTAAAAAAATTAAATTGGCTTTTATCATAATTTTTGATGCAATATTTTTGTCAAGAGTGAATAGATAAATAGGTAGTTGTATGTCTCTCTCATGTGTGCACAAAATACATATTGCATGAGAAATATGCACAAAGCAATCTTACATCAAGGAAAAATTGTTTGCCAAAAGGGTAGTTACTAGGAAAAGGGCATGGAGAATTGCATCTATTAGAAGTTCATGAAAATGGATATGAATGTGTATGCAAAGCAGGTTATTCTTGTTGCTTCAAATTCACAAAGAGATATAGGAATTGGAAGAAACAAAGTCTTTAATCTGAAGATGTAAAGATTAAATTTCTTTAAATTTGGAGCTGGAAGAAAGGTATTCAGAATCGAGTTTGGAGTAGAGTTTGTTCTTCAGTCTTCAGGTTCCCTGCTAATTTGAAGCTGTAGTCGAAGACTGATCTTGAGCAGAATATGAAGTATGTTCCTTCTTATTCAGACAACCTGGAATTCATTCTCTCCTGGCAAAAGAATAGGCTTCATTGCTTGCCAATCACAGGTTTGATATTGTATTTAGCTGCCTTCAAAATCAGCTGTTACCCTTCAGTTCACAATTAGTATTGCCAAAATATCTAGATAGCATTAGAGTGGTTGAAGAAAACATATGAGGTTCCACAAAATAAAATGTGCCTACAGGAAACGTTGCACATTTTCACTGTTTTAGAAGTAAGGACAAATTGGTGGACAAGTCAGGTCAGAAAGGAGAGGCTTAGCGCACTGTTCACTGTTAGTCTGTTCCATCTTTTTGTGAGTTTTATTTTACAACTCTGAAGACAGTCTGTGCTTTTCAAGGATATTCAAACGGAACTGAAATCACATTAGTAACAGAGACCTTTTTCATCCATCTAAAAAGTGAGGTGGATTTCTAAGGGGCATGTCCTCAAATTATGACATCAGGGTTTATACGCTATTGCATTCGTAATAGAAGAAGTGATGTTTAAAGTTAGAAATATGTTTATAAGTTTTCAAGGTGCAAATAATGGCCAGCACAGTGGGTAGGAATGGCTCTTGAAGACATAGGGTAAGATAGAAGATTTGTGTGTGTGTGTATGTGTGAAGAATCTGTGGTATAATTTCTAAGACTCAGAAGTTCAAAAAATGATCTAGCTAAGGTTATTTTATAGTTTTGAATGTTCCTTCTGGTAATTGTATGGCACTTTAATGCAATTCACAGTTCAAGGATCATGCTGAAGCTATCAGCTCAGTATAGTTGTCTGAGTTTCTGTAATTGTGGTTTAAGTTTCATTTTGAATATCTATTACATCTGTAGGCATTCTTGAGGCAATGTAAAACATACTGGGTTTTCCATATGGAATAATTAGTAAACAGGTTTATGAATGTGACAACAGAAGGCTTAAAGGAGAGTGTGCCTACATTAGTGAAAAAGACTAAATGCAGAGGAATACTCATTTTGATCATTAGCCAAGTCCTCGTGTACAAACATTGGAGATGAACCATCTGGAAGAAGTAGGTTTACATCCCACTATTAACAGGATACCACCTACTATAATACAGTGATCTAGCAGTTACACAGTAGATGAGAGATGTAAATCAAACTATCGGTAGCATGAGCCCCTGAACACCTGTGAAAAAAAGGAGCCCAGAAGATGTAAGGTATTAAAATACTGTATTGTTTTTACAACCTAGTGTAAATGCTTTCAGTTAGATTTAACTGTTGAATATTTATTGGATGGCACTGCAGCAAGAGGTGATGGAAAGCACGTAACCTTGTCTGTGGCTACTGTCCTGCCAAGACTTCTGGGCAGGACAGTAGCCTGTCTTGTCATGTTTTATTCCCCAAATTTATGCTGAAATTTAATATACTTGGATGAAGGTTGCAAAATGTTCAGGTGGGCTATCAGTAGCTGGGCCTGTTCTGAAATTAAGTCTGGGATTCTCTTTTCTATTTAGTCTCATGTACCTTGACTGTTCTGTTCCCACTTTCATTAATCTCCTCTAGTTTGCCTGCCCTACTAGTTTTTGTGCGGTTTGACTCACATCCCCAACATTTAGTCGCTGATGTGTTCGTTGGTTTTGAAGCCCAGCTGCTTGCACGCTGTTCTCACTTTCTAACTATTTCATAGTTTTCACTGATTTGAATATCTCTTTGGACTATCCTATTCAGATTACAAATAAATAAAAAATACTTCTAGGATACTTTTAAAGGAAACAGTACTCTCCAAATAATGCGAGAAGGCTCCTGAAAATGTTAGGGCTGGTGGCTCTCCAGCCATACTGCCTACGTCAACTAAATAGTGTCCTATTTTAACAGTGAATTGTATTCCCATGATCAGTGGCAGCCATTTTATTTAGCATCATACTAACTGTAGGCAATTGCCACAAAACAGAAAAGCTGCTAAGATGTGGCAATGAGTGTAGAACACAATATTTGAGTGGATAGTCACTCCAGAAGTGCCAAACACTACATACAAGCTCTCTAGGGCTTTCCTGATATCTTTTAGCAAAGAAAAGTAAGATTGGAGTTCTTTAAGATTTATTGGCAAGGCATGGAAGCCAAGCAGCTTCACTTAGCAAATTACATTATTGGACCCCACTAAGATGTAGGAAATATTTAATACCCAAACATGTTGACACACTTGAAGCTGTAAGAATTCAACTGCAGTGCCTAGCTCAACTGTTCATGCTATCTTTGCTTAAGGTAAGCATGTGTACATAGTAAGTAGAATAACAGGAACAAAAAATATACATAGATGTATTATTTCACAATTAAGTACATCAAAATATATACACATCAGATGAGGTTCAGTAAGTGAAATATGTATCACTTCCCCCTAAATTGCAAACTCCGAGCCTTACTTTTCCTAACCTTCACAGGTGCCCAAACAAATTTAGCAGTTCTTGATGTAACTTCCCATGATGTCCAAAAACCTCTTTGAGGACCGATTGGTTATTAACTAGATCCAAAATGATTGTCTCAAACACAACTGATTTTATATTAATTAATTGCTGGACCAAAGCCTTCATAATTTCTTTGTTCCCACTCACTGCTCTCTCTCGTCTAGGTCAACAACCAAAAGTCAATTGAGGAATGGTTATTAAAAACAATGGATCTAGTTCAGATGGCAAAATTAACAGACTTATTGAACGATAAGAATCACGAAGAATTTAACTTAGGTTGGGACCCATTTTACAGATATATAGAAAAAACTCAAAAAATACAAATAGTGAATTCAATGTAAATGAGATATAGAATTGTATAAATTGTATAAGTAGTCAAATATATTAATTATACAAAATGTAGAATATATTGTAGAAATTTTTGATGAGAAAGTAGGAAGTCCATTTTATTTTACTTTGTTGTTTTGTTGTTTTTGTTTTATGTTGTTTGATTACAGTGAAATTATAAGAAAGTAAGAAATAGAGAATTAGGGGATTACAGAAAGAAGAGAAGGGTAAGAAGGGGAAGTCAAGATCCCAGAAGGTAAAAGTATGTTGAGGAGTAGGAGGTAAAGGGTTAAAGGCTGAGTGTCTATTAAAACACTCAGAAATTGGAAAGTTAATTAGAATGTGTTGGTTTGGTTGAAAAAGGTCAGAGGTATGGAAGAAAGAATAGAAATATAGATTTTGAAGAAGATGTAAAGAAGAAATAATAAGTAAGGGTATAGGGTAGAGCGGTAATCTATCTAAAGGTATTTAATACCTAATATACAATATATTGTATAATATATAATATGTGTTGTATAATGAGAAGACAGGATACCCTGGAGAAGCTGATGCTAGGGAAAGTGGAAGGCAAAAGGAAGAGGGGCCGACCAAGGGCAAGATGGATGGATGGTATTCTGGAGGTGACGGACTCAACCATTGGGGAGCTGGGGATGGTGACGGCCGACAGAGAGCTCTGGCGTGGACTGGTCCATGAAGTCACGAAGAGTCAGAAACGACTGAACGAATAAACAACAACAACAAAATGTTGTATTGTATTGTATTATTGTCGGTTTATATTTATATTATTGATGTGCAATAAATTTTTTTTTAAAAAAAACAACAACCAAAAGTCAAACATTTCTCCACTTCAAGTTTTCTTAGCACAAAAGATAGACCTACCAGGCACTATCACCCTGACTAACTGTATTCATTAATTTATTTTCAACTACTTTCAGCCTGTTGGGTCACCAACCCTTGACTGGAGCCTTAGAAAAATAAAAATAGGTCTGTGTATTGTGATACATTGTAAAACAATATATTAATTAGACAAATATACTGAAGCTAGTTCATAGGATATCCGGTAAAGTAAGAACATACTTACGAACATTTCTGAAAAGAAAGGCTGAGCATTTCTGAAAAGAAAAGCTGGGCAAACAATTTTGACATATTTCCCTCATCTTCTGAGCACATCTGTGAAAAGACAGAGACTCTTTCCTGGGATTGTCCTGAAGAAGCCCTGAAGATATCTCCTTGATCATCTCACCAACAGCTTTAGAAAGATGATTCCACCCCTTGGCAGTGCTTGCGTTCAGAGCTAAATGTGTTCAGCCTAAAACCCCTTAAAATCTTATTTTCTAAGTTTTTTCCAATGGCTCCTTTTACTAAACATAATGTCCTGACTTCGAGTGAAGGAACATTCTGAGACTTGGTGTACAGGCTCTAGTGTTTTATTTTTCTACTCTGCTAGACAGAATCCAGCTAAACTGAAATGAATTAGTGATGCTCAGAGAAAGGGCCCAAGAAACTAGGGTGGGGCCTTCTTTAGCCTCTTGCAAGGAAAGCAAAGCGATTCAGTACTGCACATGTGTTTATCCCCCTGGAAGGAGCCCCCTCCTTCTTCACCAGTTATCTCCCTGACACATAAGTTTAATTACTTCTACATGGTTTTATTAAACCAGGCCAGGACAACAGAGGGTTTTTTTCTTTTTCATTTTAATTGTTCATTTTAATTGGATAATTTATCCAGGTACTGCATTAATTTCCAACATAATGACTTATCCAGCTGCAAAGGTTATCTCACTGTATCAGCTTTATATCACTGGTTTATGATCCAAGAGGACTTTGAGCTAAGAAAACAAAATCATCATGGAGCTTTAAAGTTGGTGTTTGTTCAGGGTTCAGAAGATCATCTTCCTTGCACCAACATTCTACAGCCCAGAATGTTTTGCCAAAATATTTTTAAAATTAGTACCTTCCATGTCGTAATTAAGCCTTGACATCCAGTGCTGTATATGTGTTTTTATGTTGTTTTGATAACAAGTAGAGACCAGTCTAGGAGAAGAGGAAGATAGAGGGGGGTTATATAAAAATTGTGAACTACCATCCATTCAGTTAGTGAATCATGACTTCTGCAAGTCTAATCTAGAAAACAGCTCTGCCCTTCCTAATGAATATGGAGTGGAGGTGAAGAATCGATTTAAGGGACTAGATTTAGTAGATAGGGTCCCGGAAGAACTATTGACAGAAGTTCGCAACATTGTTCAGGAGGCGGCAACAAAATACGTCCCAAAGAAAAAGAAAACCAAGAAGGCAAGATGGCTGTCTGCTGAGACACTGGAAGTAGCCCAAGAAAGAAGGAAACATCGGAGAAAATTCCAGGCAAAAATGGGTATGATCAAAAACAAAGATGGCAAGGACCTAACAGAAGCAGAAGAGACCAAGAAAAGGTGGCAAGAATATACAGAAGATCTGTATAGGAAGGATAATAATATCGGGGATAGCTTTGATGGTGTGGTCAGTGAGTTAGAGCCAGACATCCTGAAGAGTGAGGTTGAATGGGCCTTAAGAAGCATTGCTAATAACAAGGCAGCAGGAGGCGACGGTATCCCAGCTGAACTGTTTAAAATCTTGCAAGATGATGCTGTCAAGGTGATGCATGCCATATGCCAGCAAATTTGGAAAACACAAGAATGGCCATCAGATTGGAAAAAATCAACTTATATCCCCATACCAAGAAAAGGGAAACACTAAAGAATGTTCAGACTATCGAACAGTGGCAGTTATTTCACATGCCAGTAAGGTAATGCTCAAGATCTTGCATTGTAGAATCCAGCAATTCATGGAGTGAGAATTGCCTGATGTACAAGCTGGCAGAGGAACTAGAGACCAGATTGCCAATATCCACTGGATAATGGAGAAAGCCAGGGAGTTTCAGAAAAACATCTATTTCTGTTTTATTGACTACTCTAAAGCCTTTGACTGTGTGGATCATAACAAATTGTGGCATGTTCTTGGTGGTATGAGGATACCAAGTCATCTTGTCTTCCTCCTGAGGAATCTGTATAACGACCAAGTAGCAACGGTAAGAACAGACCACGGAACAACGGACTGGTTTAAAATTGGGAAAGGAGTATGGAGCGTTGTATACTCTCACCCTACCTATTCAACCTGTATGCAGAACACATCATGCGATGTGCTGGGCTTGAGGAATCCAAGGCTGGAGTTAAAATCGCTGGAAGAAACATTAACAATCTCAGATATGCAGATGATACCACTTTGATGGCTGAAAGCGAGAAGGAGCTGAGGAGCCTTATGACGAAGGTGAAAGAAGAAAGTGCAAAAGCTGGGTTGCAGTTAAACCTCAAAAAAACCAAGATTATGGCAACCAGCTTGATTGATAACTGGCAAATAGAGGGAGAAAAAGTGGAGGAAGTGACAGACTTTGTACTTCTAGGTGCGAAGATTACTGCAGACACTGACTGCAGCCAGGAAATCAGAAGAGGTATACTTCTTGGGAGGAGAGCAATGACAAATCTTGATAAAATAGTTGAGAGCAGAGACATCACACTGACAACAAAGGTCCACATATTAAAGCAATGGTATTCCCCGTAGTAACCTATGGCTGTGAGAGCTGGACCATAAGGAAGGCTGAGCGAAGGAAGATAGATGCTTTTGAACTGTGATGTTGGAGGAAAATTCTGAGAGTGCCTTGGACTGCAAGAAGATCAAACCAGTCCATACTCCAGGAAATAAAGCCAGACTGCTCACTTGAGGGAATGATATTAAAGGCAAAACTGAAGTACTTTGGCCGCATAATGAGAAGACAGGATAACCTGGAGAAGATGCTGATCCTAGGGAAAGTGGAAGGCAATAGGAAGAGGGGCTGACGAAGGGCAAGATGGATGGATGATATTCTGGAGGTGATGGACTCGACCGTGGGATGCTGGGGATGGCAATGGCCGACAGGTAGCTCTGGCATGGGCTGGTTCATGAAATCACGAAGTGTCAGAAGCGACTGAACAAATAAACAAAAACAAATGTTTACCTGCTTTATGCCAGATGCAGGTAGGCATTAAATGGAGAATTTCTGGAGAAAACTGCATGAATTGTATTATGGGAATGAGCCCTGAGGGAATCTAATGTAAACTCTGTAAAACAATGATAACATGCTCAGCATTTCCAGGGCTCAAATAAGTCAATGTGCAACACCCACAGAATAAAATTAGGAAAGTATTGCGCTAATTACTAAAATCCCATATTCCTCTTGGGTGTAATTCCTTTCTGTTTTGCTAAATCTCTGTTTCTTTCTTTCTTTTATTCCAATACAGTATTAACTAGTATTTGGGCTACTGTGTGTGTGTTGCATTATACTGCATTGTATAATACAGAGCTTTCCAAACTGTGTGTCGCGACACAAAAGTGTGTCGCCACACACAGTCTGGTGTGTCGCCACACAACCCGGGAGCGCTGATCATCATCGGCGCTTCCGGGTTTTCCTGCATCCACACACCAATGCCGGTTGGTGTGTCGCCGCGGGAAAAACTTTGGAAAGCCCTGGTATAATATTACTTTACATTCAGTGTAGCATTTCCTTCTATTCTGTGAGAGTTCAGGTTAAAGTAGTCAATTCAAACCTCATCTTTAATGAAGCACTTTTCTAGCTTTTATGATTATGAAGAGATTCTTCAAAGTATATGAATAATACCCATCCAGAAAACTCAGAAACCCAAAGAATAACTGAATAGCATATTAAAAAATTAATGTTACAGAGACCTACCCAACTCCTTGTCTTTCACCATGACTACTACAGTCAGACTGAATTCTGCAATGCAACATAGAATGCCTTGTTTAATTGTACATATTTTAAACATATAGCAAATGCAGAACTGCCAAAATCCACATTGCTTTAAAAAAATACTGGAACAGGTCTCTATATATTATGTATAAACAGCCATTGGACTATAAAGATAAACGTTGTGCTAAAAATATAACCACAAGGACAGATATTGCATATTCAATTCCATTAAATCAATTAGGTTGCAATGCTAAACATATGTTATAGGGAACTAAGCATGACTGGGAACAGAGAAAGGATCGCAATATAAGGAAACAATGCATAGGACTGATTGTATTAGAGAATATTTTTAACTACATTTTCCTTGCAAAACATCATAGGACCAGAAGAGAAGGTGGCTTTATTAACTTGGTTTACGTGTTTATCAGTTTAGTGAATCTTTTTTTGGAATGCAGGTCTTCTCTCGTGGTCACACAACATTAGTTTCATTTATTGTTTATATAAATAGTGTTGTTAGGAAACATCTTAAGGAAACCTTCTCAATAGACTTTCCAATTCACAATACTGTTTGTTTCTTCATTTTACTTCAAATCCATCTGATAAGTGACATTTTCTAGGTAGATTATGAAGTTACTTTAAGCACTGAAAGTTTCCAACAGCATTTAGTAAGTAATCAAAAAAGCACAAAGAAAAGCAATAAATATGATTAATAAGGAGATTGGAGTGCAGGCTCTCAGGGCTGTTAACTGCCTCTGGAATCATGAACAGCATGTCTTGGTGGGAAGCTAGAAGGGAAAGTGGCTTATGAGCTTCTCAAATGCGGTGACCATTGTGTGACACAGAATGCTGGGTTAAGTGGGCCCAGGGCCAGATCTGGTAGGGCTCTTATATCCTTAAGGAAGCAGGCATGCATTCCTGGGAAGATTATTTCCTAAACAGGATTCATAACAAAGATGGTCCTATTCCTCACCTCATGTTGCTTGGTTGGAGGAACTGGGAAGAAAGCTTCCAAAGATGATCAAAGATCCCCAGGAATGTCAATATCTCTGCACTGAATCAGTGTTTGCCTGTCTTCTGGAGGGAGGCCATTTCCACAGCTAGTCCAGCTACTGAAACAGTTCCTTCCCCCACCCCCAATGGCCCTTAGTTGCCTTGATTGGTTACAAGATCAGATTGCTGCACTTGTGCTTGAACCAAGTAGATTTTCCACAAGATTTTATTTTTATTTATTTATTTATTTATTCAATTTATCACCACCCAACTCCCCCGAGAGGGACTCTGGGCAGTTTACAGTCAAACATAATTAACTATACTACAAAAATAAATAAAGTTAAATACACACTAAAATAACAATTCGTAAATATAATAAATATAATAAAATCCAGATGGCAGTATCTTCTTTAAAATCATGGAAAGGGCACTCTAGGGCCACCCTAAGGCGTTAGCCATCCCCAGGTGTATACACTCTTCTTCCCGCCCCAGGCCTGTTGACAGAACCAGGTCTTGAGTTTTTTCCGGAAGTCCAGGAGCAAGGGGGACTGTCATATCTCCGGGGGGAGAATGTTCCACAGAGCAGGGGCTACTGCAGAGAAGGCACGCTTCTGTGACCCCGTTAGATGGAAATCTTTAACCGATGGGGTCCATAGCATGCCCTCCCTGCATGACCGGATGGGATGGGACGATGTAATGTGGATGAGACAGTCCCTTAGGTAACCTGGTCCCATGCCATGAAGGGCTTTAAAGGTCAAAACCAACACCTTAAATTGGACCCGGAAGGAAACTGGAACCCAGTGCAGCTCACGTAACAAAGGTGTTACATGTGTCTGATTAGGGACACCCAAAATCGTCCGCGCGGCTGCATTCTGGATCAGCTGAAGCTTCCGGATATTCTTCAAGGGTAGCCCCATGTAGAGCACATTACAGTAGTCTGGTTTTAAGATTTTGGTTTTAAGATTAGCCCCCCCCCCCTTCTGTAATAGAGTAGCACAAGGCTTTGTTTGCATGTAGCTTGGATGCTGTTAATCAGGTTGATTCAGGTTGATTCAGGTGCAACTTGACATGTAGAGCAGGGAGGCTCGAGGAAGGAGAGATCAGTGAGTACCTAGAGGCAGCTTTAAGGCCTAGGAGCCTGTAGAGATTAATTCTCTTACACAGAAATCAATGGGAGATAAATGGATTTTCTTTTTTAAAGACCATAAAGAAAAAGAAGGAAACAACAGGAGCCAAATAGCTATTCCTCCCTCCCTTCCCTTCTGCTGCTGTGAGTCTGATAGGACTTCAGTTTCTCCTCCACTGGAGCTTCCCCACTACTCACTGACTGGATCGCGGCTGTTTAACAGCAGGATTTGGGTCTATTTAGCACTGGAAACCATTGGGAATCCCAGAAGTGTAAACTGGAATACGAAGTCAGGAAAAGAAAATAATAATCCCAGAAGAACTCAATGACAACTCACTTTTTACTGTTGCCAAGGAAACCACATGGCCTCATCCATGCAGCCACCAAGCTGCATCATCCAAGCTCAACTCAAGGAAGGCTTTACTTTTAGTAGCAAAACAAGTTGCACTAATTAATAATTTTAGCCTGAAATACCTTGGAAGGTGTTTCTGGTGCATGGGGTGGGTGGTTGTGAGGTAGCATGTATTCTAGTTGAGTGGAATGCTGCACTGCACTATGGATACATCCTGAAAATACTTTCAATTTTATGTATAGAATTGGTATTCACTCTGATTTCCACGTCCTAGCATTATAGGAGGCGATGGAGCACACATTGGTCACTGGTATGCTGTAAGTTCTTTAGATGTTGCAAGTTTGTTTATCCAGCATCTCTCAAGTAGACTAATGGTAATTTACCGCTCCCATACTTTCTATTGCTTTTTTCTGAACTAAGCAGTGATGTTTGGCTTTGCCAATGGCTGTGGTGGGAATTGCCTTCATATGTAAGATGAATTGCATGATGGGAGACAGACTAAGTCATTTCCCCACTAGCATCTTACAGTGTCTTCCAGATTCATTCAACCACAGTCATGCCAAAAGGAGGACAAGCTTCATATCACTTCAACAATGGCTGGATGTTACTATGAGGAAGCTATAAGTTAGTAGTGGGGAAATTGCCTAAGTGTAGAGTTGTTGATTCCCCCAGAACTATTAAATAACAGGCATCTAAAAGCTGAACAAATTAGTTTGACTGCTGAAGGTTGTAATGAAGAAACATATCCTTTCAAAAAGACACTTAATAACAGCAAAGTTTTTTCCCTCTGGTTTTGTAGGGCTGTGTGCTGTGCTGTAATTTAAATGAGAAGAAGCTGGTTATAGTGAGAATTTGGTTGTTTTGTGCAGTCTTGGGAGAGGATGTTTCTGAAATTTTTCAAAAAGTGAGGCATTTAATCTGCCATTCCAGGTACCTCAGAAAACTTAGTATAAACAGTAGAAGACTTAAAGACAAAATGAGACAATTCCCACTAATGCCAAATACAGGTTTGCTTAACATATCTTGTAGTGATAGGGATAAGCGGTTTGGAGATGTTTAAACAGATTGAGCACTGGTTTGGCCAGAACTAAAGATAATGTGGAAAGAATGGGGGTTCCTCCCTGAGGGCAAGGATACTTGCTGCGAATGCGGCAATATTCAAACAACTACCCATCTTTTACAGTGCCCTTTGGGACCGACATGCACACAGAGTGATTTATTGGCCGGAAGCACCTCTGCCATCAATGTGGCTCAGCATTGGGCTAGAGTTATATACATTTTATATTTTTATTAAATGTTTTAACTTTTTAAATTTTAATTAATATTAATATTTTTCCCTTTTTTATTTCCTGTATTTCTGACACAAAACGAGACGAGGGATAAGCGTGTAGGAGAAACGTGGGAAATCTAATCTCTTATCTCAAAAGTCATCTTTTTTTAGCTTGGCCTTGCAGGATCCTTGATTAAGCTGCTTGATAGTTTTCACTGGCATCATCTACCTGCTTCAAGGAGTGCCCTTACTTGGATCCTCCCCGTTAACCACAACTTGTGAGATAAATAGGATCCCCGGTCTTATTTGGCAGCAAAATGGAATAAAAATGAAATAAATTCTATACTGCCACATTTTGGCACTTTTGAGGCATATGGTTAGGAAAAACAGCTTCTCTCCTTTGGCAATTGAATCAAAAGCACAATTTTATTTAAAAAAAAAGATAAGCAAGGAGAAGATATAAAACTTCCTTTTTAACTTTTGGTAATCTCATGCAAAAATAAAAGGATAATTGATGGTGGGGAAAGTTATAAATAGTGTTGCTAAATTCCAGGCAGTGCCTGGTAGGGCTCTCCCACAGAAAAATACAGTAAAAGATATTAAATTCTGGGTAGATTGCAAAGTGGTATCATTTTGCTAATAATATATAAGCAATGTTGATGGAAAGAGGTGACCATTTGCATCACATTTACAGAGACTGAGTTTGCATAGAGGCAATAATAATCAGAGAAATAAAGATTATAAGCAGCATACACATTAAAATCAATGAAACATTTAATAAATTTAATTTTTATTCACGGATTCTTGAATAAAAGCATTATCTATACCTTACTGATGGTGGATCACTCCAGCAAATTATTCTTGCTTGCGTTCCCTAGATTTTCACTGCCTCTTGTAAATTGCAATCTTAAATCAGAAGCTCTGGAACAATTTCTAGCTTAGCTCTTCTCCCTAGTCATGGTATCTGCTTTGTTACTCCAATCATTTTCCATCTTGTTTCAAATTACAAAAGTTTTTTTTTATTTTTACCAAGAATGGTGGACCGCCATGTTAAAGTGTTTTCCTCAAGTCCATGAGCCATTAGAAAGAAATGGTAGCATAAATTGGTCCCCTCATTCCCAAACTCTGTTCTGCTTCAGTAATGAGACTGATGAGTACATTCCATTATATTTTACTAGGAAAATGCCCATCATTGCTGTGAATTTAGTGTGTATGTGGATCTAGAGTTTGCATATTGCAAAGACCTCTGATGTGAGATAGTCATTATATTCACCATGGGAATATATTCTTGTTCCTGCAAATGTCCTATTTTTCTATCACTTTAACAGTGTTTCCAAGGACACTATTGTCTCTTCAAAGAGTTGCGATAGTTCATATATAACTTTGCTACATTAATCTAATAGGTTCCATTTCCTTTGTTGTGGCAATGGTTTTTCTAATGAAGGGAGATATGTTGGTATCATCTATACCCATCATCCACACACCCAAGACCCAGTTGACTGAATGCTTAAATTTTTGTGATGTTAGAAAGAGCTAGTTAGAAAGTACAGATTTATGTCCAGGGGAAAAGAAACTACAATATCCACATGTTAATGTACATTTCTTCTGCATATGCAGATGTGCATATAATTGATACTGCCAGTTTCTTAAACCCAGGGTTTTTGGTACATTCTGTGAATCTTCTGTGGATGCTTCTGATCCCATGGAGTGAGTCATGGAAATCAAGGTTGGTTCTGGTTTCACAACTGCTTACCAAAATGTGCATTAGATTGGACGAAGTGATTGTGTATGGGGTTGCCATTGGTTGTGTGGGGTTGCCCTTCTCATGGAGGGCTGGAACTACATCCAGCCAGATTTCACTGCATTCCCCACTTACATGGGAAAATTGAGGATGGAGAGGGAATTTCTTCACAGGATCTGTTGTGTGTGCTCTTTTAAAGATAGCTAGCATTTTCTCCCCATTTGTTATAGGTTTGTGCAAAGTACACGTGTCCCAGTTCTACAGTTTTCCCTTCGGTTACCATCATACCCCTGGTAATTCTGCTATATTATTGTTGCACTTAAAACAAAGTCATTTTGTCTATATATTCGCTCTGTAGCTCTCTTGCTAACATGCAGAAACCCAGAGGGCTTCCCATTCACAAGCTAGTAATTTTACCCTGTCTATACAAGCCTCTGGTGAATGAAATGATTATTACTGCTTGAGATACTATTGCTCCAGGATGCATGAGATTGTCCTTGAAACTATGAATGGCTTTTTCTGGAGACCATAATTTTTAGAAACATTGCTTTCCATATCTGACATTTCCAGAAATTATATTAAAACTCCTGAAGTATCTATCAGCAAATACCATGTTATGTGTGATAATATACAGTAAGAAGTATCTGAAAGTACTGCATATATTAATTTATCTTATCTCTGTAATACCTTGAGCTTTTGCACACAAAAAATAATGAATACAGTATATAATCATGATGCATATGTAAGAGTATAGTAGTGTAAATTTTAGACATCGGAAGATGAGGCTCAGACAAATTGAAACTTAAGTAACCTTTTCTTGTGAACATGTCCTTGCAGATTTGATGCTGCATTTAATTTGTAAACTTGTTTAGCAATAGAGCAAGCAACTATGTAGATCCTTAGATAAATAGGTCCTCTGAGCATCCTCTTATCTTTATTAACAATTGGTTATCTATAAAACTCAGAGTCTTTTGTAGTAAGTGGCCGTAATAAATTTAAGAAGGAAGGAAGGAAGGAAGGAAGGAAGGAAGGAAGGAAGGAAGGAAGGAAGGAAGGAAGGATCCAAATTTAACTGAAAGTTTAAGTTAATTGCTGAATGTGCAAAGTTTACATCTCACAGTAAGCTTGTTTAAGCAACTTCAGCAGATTGTGTTCTAGGAACTGTACTAGAAAAAGAGTGGGGAACTTGGATGCTTCAGAATGGTTGTAGAGTAGACTTTCAAGAGCCAAAGTGTACCTTTGTTACATCATGGGATACTATGCTGACAGATATGGTGTAGTTTTCTGCCTTTTCTTACCTTGATATCCAGACATTTACTGTTGGAGAGCAAAGCCCAATATACATTGCTAGGAACTCCTTTAATAATCTTACTTACTTACTTACTTACTTACTTACTTACTTACTTACTTACTTACCGTATAGGTTGCCTGACTCCTAAACAAATCTGGTTGGCTTACAATTAAAAACCAACATGTAAAAGAATACAATGAACCAGAAGAGCAAAATAGCAAAACAAAAACAAAACAGATGAAACCAAAGCCAAAAGGGGCTCCGGAATCACTCGGTCCCCAAGGCCTGGGAGAACAACCAGGTCTTCAGTCGTTTCCTGAACAACGTAAGAGGGGATCATTCCAGAGGGCAGGAATTGCAACAGACTGGGCATGTTTTCTGGGTCCCCAATATGGCATTCTTTAATTGATGGGAACAGAGGGCACCCATCCTGTTGGACCAATCTGGATGGGCAGAGACAACTGAACGGTCCCTCAGATAGCCAATTCCCTTGCCATGAAGAACTTTGAAGATGACAACCAACAGCTTGAATTGTACCCAGAAGCCAAGTGGCAACCAATACCTGTGATACCATGTTTTGGACCAGCTGTAGCTTCTCTGCTTCCAGCTGTTTACCTAGGCAGACCTAGGTAAAATGTGTTACAGTCAACCAATCATGAGGTGACTGAAGGGCTTCCCTAATTCTACTGCAATCTCTTTTTATCAGTGTAAATCCTGTATTTATCTCTTCCCCCCCCCCCAGTTATGTCCATCATGTTCTCGAGAAGTACTTGAACGTGAGATATAGAGAACAATTTAAGGTCACAGTTCCCTACTCACCTACTTGGGACTAAGCCACTTTGAACTCAGTGGGATTGATTATTGGAGTAGACATCTTATGTTACCATGCCTCGTTATGCATTACAAAAAAATGGGGGGGGGGGATTCTGCAGAACAGATTAGGGGTTCTTGAAATCCCCTCTTCCTACCTCTTATAGGATATTTCATTCATAGGTGCCAAATATTAATTTTGCCTTTGTCTGGATTTGAGTGAAAGGTTTTCTGGAACATCTGTTGAGTTCAGAATAAAAGCTGATGTTATGGTATGCCATTTAACAGATTGAAAAAGCATCTGAAAGGTTCCTAATCTATTGTGCTGCTTTGAACTGACTTTAAAAGGCCTCATACATTATGCTAGCCTTTTCTTATTGAAATTATTGAAATTGAACAGTGTAACTATCTCTCCGTGCCAAGTTGATACAGCCATTCGGCTGGTTTTATCAGTGCCATATGAGACGGGGGAGAAATATTCTTGGAAAACTGAAGTCAACTTTCAAGAGGATGCCCAGAGGTCTATAGACTGGCAGTGACATGGCTCAGAACAACCTTTGTATGGACCTTTCAGAAGGCTCAAAGCATTGTTCATGCATCTTCTAACTGCACTTCTTGAGAGGCTTAATTTGAATGAAAACTTTAAAGTTCAGTTTAACTTCATGTTCAGGTCTGAACAAGTTTGAATTATTTTCTATGGCCCTGGAAAACTCAGGACTATCTTACCATTTGCCCTATTTCAACTTCTTGCACGGTTTGATCCTCCAGTGTTTTTGAGTGTAGCCTTTGGCAAGTCCTGACAAAGCGTGTGTATTTTGCCATGCCTGTCCATATTAGGCTACTAAACCTAAAGTATTAAGTTCCTGGCAATTTTAAGATCTGAACCAGGGATGGACAAATGCAGAGGTCAGTCTCTTAGCAATTCTGTTATACTATCTACCTTAGACGGCATACCGTTTCTCCAAACTTAAGCATGGCTTTCTTCACCATCAGTAGGATGATTTCCCTGTTGTCTCACTCTCTTGAGAGTGAGAGAATAAACCAGAGTAACCTCTTTGACTTTATCTCTTGGAAGTCAACGTTTATTTTGCTTATCCAATCATTCACTTCTATTCCTCTCTTGAGAGAGAAAACAGAGTTCACAAACACCCTTCACCTGTCTGAGTCTTTAAGCTTGTTGAAGAGTCTTCTTCTGACTCATTGCCAGGTACTTTCCTATTGATAGAAAGACATTATATCCAAGTGACTTGAGAAAGAGCTTTATGATTACAATCAACAATCATGTTTAAGAATGATTCTTTGTACCTCCAGGAAAAAACAAAATTACCTTGGTTCCTAAAGGTAATTGCTGAAGGCAACATGGGACAGGAAGGACAGTAGATTAGGAGGTTCCATAGATTTTGCTTTAATATGGCTACTAGTATTTTCAGTGATTTGTTTTCCTTTATCAGTGGCTAGGGATCCTTGAGCCATGCATTCATACCCATCATGCTCTTCCCTTTCAGAAAAAGGAACATTATGCAAACACAGAAAGGGAGTAAATAGCAGGAAGCAAGATTAATTAGAGGCAGGAGATAATGCAAATGGAAATTGCCAGATGGGCAGATAAATTTTTACCTCTGCTGCCCACATGGCTTTGCTCATTCAAGACTTTCACAAAATGCTTTTCAATCAAAAAGTGGACAAGGTCATTTTACCTTTAGTAATTGGTTTTTATACTTTTTCCTCTCCTCTGTTGATTTAGACTTCTTTCCTATTGTATCTAGGAGTATTGCTCAAAATAAGTTTCAAGAATTCATTTTCAGAAGGGAAGGGCTTGCTTGCTTACATTTTGTGAACATCACAAATATCTACCTTGCATAGGCTTGAAATCCCATCAACATTTTCCACTTTTTCAAATTTTGCAGTGCAGTGCTCAGTTCCAAAATATGTATGCTAAGCAATGATGTAGACAAAAATATATACAGTTATTGTGACATCCCGCAAAAGCTATAGATTAGGAGACTAGGTAAGAAATATGAGAAAAAGAAAACAACTAAACCACAAACTTCTTGTGATCTTTTTTTCCCCTTAAACCATTGTGGAAATAAGATGAAACACACAGAAGATTAGAAAAATGAGAAACCTACATTGACAGAATATCCTTTGCTAGTTGTTTTGAAAAAGAATATGTGCATGGACTGCAAAGGGTTTTGCAATGACAAAACCACCAAGGAGTGATTGTCTACATCCCTGTTGATCAGAGAGAATCAGTACAGTAGAAAATTTCTGTGGGTGCAGTTGGCTAGGCTCTTCCAAACCATTGAGCCTGCTAAATGAAACTAAGCTCTAGAAAGCATGAAAGAAATAGGGAAACACCTGGGAAAAAGAGAAAAATTAGAGAAAAGCCCAGTGAACGGAAGGGGAACACCCCCTCCCCAAGAAAACCTGAGCCAAACTCATTGCCTGCAACTCTAGACTAGCTCTGTTGACAGTATCATTGGGTACCCTACTTACTATTAAATGTGTATGTTCTTCAGGTGACTATCCTAATTACACATGTGTGAAGCTGAAGTAAATATAGTATGTTGTGATTTTTTATTTATTTATTTATCAAATTTTATCACCACCCATCTCTCCCCGAGGAGGGACTCTGGGCGGTTTACAACAAAAAACACAGTTAAAATGCAATACAATTATAAATACAATAAATATGAATATAAATAAACAATAGAAATATAAAATATGATAAAATCCAGATGGCTGAAGGTTCTTTATCAGTCCGTGAGTATAAAGGGCTATTTTAGGGCCATTCTAGGGGGCTAGCCATCCCCAGGAATGACTATTCTCCTTCCCGCTCCAGTTATGTTGGCAAAACCAGGTTTTTAGATTTTGTGGAAGTCCAGGAGAAGAGGGGGCTTGCCTTATCTTTGGGGAAAGAATGTTCCATAGGGCGGGAGCTGCTGCAGAGAAGGCCCACTACCTGGACCCCACCAGATGGAATTCTTTTACAGAACATGCTCTCTCTGCATGACCGGGTGGGACGGATCGATGTGATGGGGATGAGAGGGTCCCTCGGGTAACCTGGACCCATGCCATGTAGGGCTTTAAAAGTCATAACCAACACCTTGAATTGGACCCAGAAGCAGACTGGGACCCAGTGCAGCTCATGTAGGAGAGGTGTTATATGTGCCATCATTGGGGCACCTAAGATTGCCCCCGCGGCTGCATTCTGGACCAGCTGTAGTTTCCAGATATTCTTCAAGGGTAGCCCCATGTAGAACGTGTTACAGTAGTCTGTATGGGAGATAACCAGGGCATGAGTGACCATTTTAAAATAAAAACATGCCTTTCAAAGCTCAAGTATTTAGTAATTTATTATTGCATTTTTTTCTGTCTCACTTTTCCTCTGAACAGCTTATGTAAGGGTCTTCCTTAATTAATATTTTATTACAGTCACAGACCACAATTACAAATAAAATACAAATTTCTATGAATATAAATAAAAATGAATTAAAATAAAAGAAAACAAAAACACGATAATATTAAAGGGGGGAATCATCAGTGGGCAATCAAAGTCTGCCTAATTTTACAGACAGTATAACAAAATCTTCCTTAATTTTATCCTCACAGAAATAACTTGGGGGAGTGGCCCAAAGTTACTAGTGATCTCCATCATGGAGGGAAAACCTCAGCCTGCTTCTCAACTGGTCCAAACTTCATAATACAACTACTAGACTACACATTCTCAATTACGTATCCTCTTGGAAAGGATTTATAATTAGAAGGTGGGGAACATCCTAAGTATCTACCTTGAATAGGCTGTGGAGGCCTCAGCGGTGGAGTTCTACAGAGAGTAAGAGCAAACTGACATGTTATGGGTTGCTCAGGGGAAGCCTTAGATCTTGGACATGCCCCCAGGACCTGGCATAGTTTCTTCCTCTCTCTTTGCAATATTGGAAAAACTCAGTGCATAAAAGTAAGTAGGAAGGAAAGGCAAAGCCATCAAATCTTAACCCTTGCCAACAACAGTTCAGCATGACAGGACAGTCAACTAGCAACAATGGTACATTGTTCTACCGCTTGCAGTTTTCCATAGCCAGCACTCCTCCTCACTCCTCTTAGCAATTTCAGTGACGTCATGGTCTTGGCATGGTGGTCCACTGCAGAGTTCTGTCACCCTATATTTCCTGCCTGCACTTCTCCCAGATGAGCAATGAGAAGGAGCGAATAATGGCAATCAGGCTGTGCTCCATTTTCATTTTTTCTTACTGTTTATCTTCATAGGGAGGGGCAAAAATAGAAAGACTAACCAACAGAGAGCATCAAAGCCACAACTCTGTGTGACTACAAATGATGAAGGGAGGGCAGTCAGTAAGTTGATATAAGATGGGAGGGGGGAAATCCCATAAGGCAGGACAATCGGAGACCATCGACTCTAAAGTTCCAAGGGAAGTCTTGTAATATCTTTACAGCTGAGTTTTGCTAGATCAGAGCAGCAAATCAGTTTGGAGATTCAGGTGGTGGTTCCAATGTGGGTCTATGTGATCTACATTTCCTGGAAATTCAAAGAAAATGCTTCTTTCCTATAATATTTTCACCAGAGAGAATAGCCCTGGGTAGCATCTCCCTGCAATGTGTGAGAACAAATCAGGCTGGAAATTATAGCTGTGCATGCAAAATCCACCATCAGCATCTTTGCATATAATGCTTTTTGAGATAGATAGATAGATAGATAGATAGATAGATAGATAGATAGATAGATAGATAGATAGATAGATTTTAAAAAATGCTCCACAAGTGAGAGTATGTTCACAGCCTTACTTGCAACTAAGCATCTGTCAGATATCTTCTTGGCAGACTGGGCTAAAACTGAGTAAACATAAACACAAAACTTCAGGAACTTCTGATAAGTAATTAATTATAGAAAAGCTGAGAAGCTATGAAGAAAAAGTTCCAGCAATTGCTGAGTATCAGGTATGAATTCCATTCATAATGCATGTTTATGTTTCTTGCATCTTTTTATCCAAGACACTTTACATAAAGGACTGGATGTAACTCTCTTTTGGTCTACAGTTTCCACCCATTTATTGTTTTGATAATAACCTAATGTAATATAAGATTGTATACTTCTGACTGTGTGAGAACTATCACAGTAGCATGGCAATCTTGCATTCAATTAAATGTGATTCTATCTAGCATCAACAGCTGTCTGTTAAGATATTAAGGGAAAATGATCTGCTTATCAATATGTACCAATCGAAGAGAGTATATGTACATCTTCACCATGGTTTCACATCTATAAATTGTATTCCATGAGTCACTGAATCCAAGGACTTCCACTGTTAATTGCAAATTAGCTAATGCACAGTTGCTGAATCTGTGAATTCTCCATAGGACAAAAAAGGATATTTCTTACATGGAATGTATTTTAAGAGAGGCTTACCACATAATTTAATGTCTTAAACCTGATGACAGGCTTTGCTTTGCTGCAATGCAGAAATGTATTTCTTTAATGTAATATTATTATTTTTCCAGCTAGAATAAAACTGCTATATAATTGGTATTGTACAACATAATTTTGAAGGCTTGGATTCACAAAATAGTCTGAAGGAAAAGCACCAGTTGCTAGATCTCTATAGAGAACAGGAATGGAGGTGGGGCAGAGAGTTACATTACTCCTTTGCCTGGATCTTTTACATAAGAAAAACAAAATGAAATTAAGTCCTGCTTTTAAAATATTAGCACCAACCCAGATACCACATGTAACTTTGCTCTTATTGTTCTAAAAATAAGGACCTTGGGATATGGCTAATTTACTTTGGAAAGATGGAATTTTGCATGCCAAATGCTGTAATCCCTAGCTGTAATATCTTTCTTAGTTAATTATAGGTGCACGTACATGAGACAAGAACAAAGAGAAGCCTACATTTAGATATATCAACCTCTCTTCCTTAGACAGACCAACATAAACTCACCACCAAAAGTGGTGACGTACTGTACATATTTCAACTTTTAGAGAGTCAATTCTCCTTTACCTCTATCAGGGGGAAGGACCATCATCCTGTCCACTCCTTAAGGCCAGCTGTCAAATCCCTCCCTCCCTCCCTCCCTCCCTCCCTCCCTCCCTCCCTCCCCCTTCCTTCCTTCCTTCCTTCCTTCCTTCCTTCCTTCCTTCCTTCCTTCCTTTCTTTCTTTCTTTCTTTCTTTCTTTCTTTCTTTCTTTCTTTCTTTCTTTCTTTCTCAATAAGATTTAATATAAACAAACAGAAAAACCTCAAGCCTGGAGTGGTTTCAAAGCTGGAAAACAACTCAACAATACTGCTGCTATATGTAGATCATATAGAGCTAGCAGGATCTGGGAACTGATTAGAGTGCCTGCTCTATAGACCACAGCAGATGGCAGCCCTCAGCTCACCTTGGCTGAGTTTGGAAAAGAGTCTTTTGCCTTGGAACTCCAGAAACTCAGACTTGTAGACTAGACTGGAAAGTCAATAAAACTATCCCAGAAGAATGTCTTGATAAACTACTTCTGAAAGTAAGAGCCAAACTGTTTGAAAGATCTGAGCATCTGCCTTCTTCAAATCAATCAAATATCACCTGAGTTATTATAAAAGGCCCTTGTATTTAGTTATGTATTCAGGGAATTCCAACATAATTTTTTTTTAAAATGTTCTCTGCTTCGTTTTCAGATATAACGTTTTAAATTGTAATCTTAGAATAAATAGTACAGAATAAATACTAGTTGGCACTCAAATAAAACATTGTCCAACTTTCTAACTATGTGTCATCATAACCTGAGTTTGAATCTGAGTGAAATGGGTATTTTGGTTGACAAAATAATTCTGAACGATTTGCATTTCATTATATTCTCTTGACATCTGAGACTACTGTACATGCTAGGCGAAGAGATAAAGCAACTATATTCTAAAACACAAGAACCCTGGTCTGTGGAGACAGATCATTAAAATAAACTCTTCAGATAAGAATACTTTCCTGGCAGTTTTATTTTTCTCTTCAGGATTATAAAAAGAGACTATTTTGATACATCCTTTAAAAAGAATAATAATAAATATTATAAATTTAAAAAAATGTATTTCCATCTAGTTTCAAATACAAAATTCTTTTGTTTCATACTGGACTAGAGCTGCTGTTATAGATCAGGGCCAGTACTATTATTAACCAACAGATAGAGAATATTCAAATCTTTTACTAGACGTGTCCTCCCTCTAGATCAGAGCTTTCCAAACTTTTCATGTTGGTGACACACTTTTTAGACATGCATCATGTCACGACACACTCTTACAGCAGGTCATCATTTCGCGACACACTCTTACAGCAGGGCACAAGGCAGGCACTAGGACCTGCGCGGAATCACAGCTGGTTTGGAGGCAGCAAGGCACAAAGCAGGCACTAGGACCTGTGCAGAATCCTGGCAGGGCAGGTTTCGAGGCAGCAAGGCACAAGGCAGGCACTAGAACATGCGTGGAAACCAGGAGGCAGCAGCAGCCATGACATACCCAGACACTGTAGTCGACACACTAACGTGTCCTGACACACAGTTTGGAAAGCTCTGCTCTAGATACTATTGAGCTAAAATTCTCTGATTACTCCATTGCAGATCATGGCTGCTGGGAATTGTAGTTCAGTGACATCTGGTGGACCACAGGTTCATTAGTGACATAAGATGAAGCAAGACAAATACCTGGACCTGGTACTTGACCATTAACCTTGAGCATCATAAAAAGGTAACAAAAATTAATGACAAATGAATCTGTTTTGGTCTTACACTTGTGAGGTTTTTCTGCCTCAGATACGAAAATGATATGATAGCTCAGTCACTAAGCTTCATGATGAGGGTGGTTGTCATTTGCTACTTTGCCTCATATTAGCAAACAAATTTGGGTGATTGTTGTATAAATAATTGTATTTTTTATTTTTTTTTATTTTTTTATTTATTAAATTTATATTTCCGCCCATCTCCCCCATCGGGGACCCTGGGCGGTTCACAATAAAACTGTTTTTGTTTGTATTTGTTTAATTTATAGGCTGTCTGACCCCCAAATGGCTCTGGGTGGCTTACAACTACAAAACCAGCATATACAGTAAAAAGAATACAACAGAGCAGAGCGGTAAAATACAACAACAAACCAAATAAAATCAAAACTAAAATAAAACAAAATGAAGCCAAAAAAAAAAAGTCAGTCACTCTATCCATAAGTCCGGGGAGAACAACTAGGTCTTCAAAAATTTCCTGAACAAAAATGCCAGATGAAGACTTTATTTTGGTGCTGAAGGGGTGAAAGCGACAGTCTGAACTGCAGATTACAAGGAGACTTGTTTATCTGTGGGAATGTTATGGCTTTTGAGGAAATTTTTGAGAAAAGAACCTGTTTTGTGGGAAGTCTGAGAAGTCTGGTTTTTTAGGGGGGCAGTTGGACTATTTGATTTCCATAAGAAAATGCCTTGGGTGTAATAGTAAATCTCTTGGTTTATTTTGAAGTGGGGTAAAAATTTAAGAATGTGAAATTGGATGGATAATGAGGTTGTTATGATTTCATTTTTCTTTTAATTCTTTTAATTGTTTGGATTAAGATTTACTGGATTTTTCTTAAGGTCTGTTTGATTTGTAAGATTTACAAGATATCTATAATATATAATAATTTATTTTACTTTATTTAATTTATTTTATTTTAAATCCTGCCTTTATTATTTTTTATAAATAACTCAAGTCGGCGAACATACCAAATACTCCCTCCTCCTATTTTCCCCACAACAGCAACCCTGTGAGGTGAGTTGGGCTGAGAGAGTGTGACTGGCCCAAGGTCACCCAGACGGCTTTCATGCCTAAGGCGAGACTAGAACTCTCAGTCTCCTGGTTTGCCATTGGCTCCTTCCTAGGGCTGAGAGACAGGGACTGGCCCGAAGTCACCCAGCCGGCTTTCATGCCTAAGGCGGGACTAGAACTCTCGGTCTCCTGGTTTGCCATTGGCTCCTTCCTAGGGCTGAGAGAGAGTGACTGGCCCAAGGTCACCCAGCCGGCTTTCATGCCTAAGGCGGGACTAGAACTCACAGACTCCTGATTTCTAGCCCGTTGCCTTAAGCACTAGACCAAATTTGCTCTCTTAAATAATACTTAAATAATAATTTAATTAAATAAAACTTAAATAATAATTGCTTGGTTTTTTAGGTTTAATAGGGTTAAGATTTTAGTAGTAGTATTAATTGTAAAAGCAGACAATTTATAGGTTTTTATAATTTGATTTTTATTACAGTGGACAGAAATATATAGAATAGTGACAGGAAGGAAATAATTAAATAAATGTCTTATGGGGGAGGGAGGTTGATTTAAAAACTCGTATATAGATATATTTTTCTTTTTTTATATACTGTATATATATAAGGGGAAGGAGCAAAACTATTAGTGATTTGTATATGTGCTAATGGAAGGATTATAGAAATAATGTGATCTTGGTTTGATTTAGAGTAACAGATTGATTATGGAAATTGCTGTATATTCTTGCTGTTGAAAGTCGGAAGTCACATTTGTATGTAATCTCTAGAAATTCTTTTTTCTTGTGTTTTACACTTTTATTTTTTATTTTTTATTTTTTTTACTTTTGTAGTTTTTTGCTTTTTTGTAGTTTTTATGTTTGTCTCAAATTTAATAAAATTCTTATTAAAAAAAAATAATGCCCTGAACAAAATAAGGGTGGGAGCTGTAATGCCTTGACATTACAGCTTCCTTGGCATTTCCATACTATCTTGTTTTTGTTCTTTACCGTTAGGATAATCAGCTAATCCTAAAAATCCACTTGGCATCCTAACCAGTGCTGCGGTGATGTCTTCCTGTTTGCGTCTCATGGCTTTTAACATTCAGATGGATCAATAGATCCATCCATCCACTGTTTACCAGTTTTACAAGAACGATTTAAGTTGAATTGTTTGCTTCTTTTTAATCAGTTATTACTATGCACATCAGTCCTGGTGCACAAGTATGCCCCTGAGAGATAAGGGTGACCTCAGAGCAGCAGGAATGGCAAAGAATTTCAAATTCGGGCAACTTCACATTAAAGAAGTAAGTTTCATTCTTTATTTTTAGTTTAAGAACATTGTTCATGCATTTATACAGGCCTACCCATGAAACTAATATAATAAATTTGCAACTTCTGACCTATATTTGAACCTGAACGTGCAGGGGTTCCCCGAGGCCTGAAAAATATTTCAGGGGTTCCTCCAGGGTCAAAAAGGTGAGGAAAGCTGGGTTAAGCTATGAGGGCAGCCTCAGTGTGTGTTTTCAAGGAGGTTATGTGTCCATCATCACCTGCAGCTCCTCAAGGAGTGAGTTTGACCTGGTGTGGCTCTCCAGGCCATATAGGTGCCTACCTCTGGTCTAAAAAGAAGCACAAGAATGTGGAGCAAGACTAGGTCTCAACATATACCGAATCCACAGTGGGGATGGTGAATTCTTGCAGCAGATTCTAGGTTAAAACTAATATAGAAGTATCAGAAGAGAACAAAAAATTTAGCCCTAGGATATCTTTAGAAAACTTCTCAAGCCATGAATAATAGAAGACCAAATCTAGTATACAGTATTTCTTAGATGAAAACATCTTGGAAAACATGCTTTTTTCACCCCAAATTTATGTTAGATGACATAATTAATATATCCTTCCTTAAGAGATGATGAAGTCATACAAATACCAGAGGATAGGGTACATGCAAAAATAATGTTTTCCCTTCCTGCCAGAGGTCTGGTCGGAAGACATAATCCATAGACTTGCCCATTTGGGGGGGGGGGGAAATGAGCTATTCACAAACCAGGCCATTATGGAAGAGTAAGCTGGCCAAACTCTTGAACGCTAAGCCACTTCCACCATGGACTTATGAAATTTCCTAAGGATATTCAATAGGGCAAATTTTGTCTTCAATGGAATATTCACAAGATTCACAAGACACAAAGCTTGCTCCAATCTTGTACTCTCCAACTGTGTTGGACTTCAGTGCCCCTAACTCTAAACAACATAGGCTTTGGCTTAGGTCTAATAGAGCACCAAGTAAAAGAAGGATGGATGTCTGGAATATAATCCTCAAGAGTCCCTCTTGAGGAGGGAGATGGGCTGTGACAAAAATTGATTAATAAATAAATAAACAAATAAATAAATAAAAGGTGACAGTGTCAGCCACCAATGCATAAGCCTTGTGGAAAACCTCTGCTTGTTTTCTTGCACAGTAACAACAAATAACATTTTTGAACCTGGACATTTTGCTGCATGAGTTTGTGATGTGATCCTGGAGAACGAGACATGATTTCAGGTAGATTCTTATATGATGGAGCTTATTTGTTTTGCCTTTTAGAAGCCTAAACATTCTGAGATGTTTCTTATGGTATGTGATACCATCATCTTTTGTTTTATAGCTTCTGTTGTTTGGTTTGCTTCTGGAAAGGGTGAGGAGAGCATGTGGTTCCGCTCCACATTTCTGGACTTCTTGAGACTTGGGTTGTATTTCAGATGAAAAGCTAGTGTTCTAGAAAAAGAGTAACTACTACTGTAGTACAACCTTTTAGTCCATACCTTTCAGTTTCCTAAATTTTGTGACATTTATCAGTGCTAATTTGGCATCATGCTTTTTCTCTCAGGACTTTGTGCCTTGCTACCACTATTTCATGTCCCATCATTCTGTGAACTGTTACTTCTGGCATCTAATCTTTGGTGTCAAAAGGTTGACTTGCAAGATCCGGAATTCTTTTCTTTTTCACAGTTCAGGTGCACCATTATGGGCAATTGCACATGGGATGTTACCTAGTGTGCTGGTTCCATAACTGTGTAAAGAAGAACTGTGGTGATATAATGAAATAACCCCATAATGAAAAGCATAATGTCTGCAAATAGTCACTGAAATGTAATTGAAATGAGTGACAGACATGGGGAAAGTGGAGGGGAGCACTCAGTGGCATTTTCTACCAAGAAGTAAATAAACCCATCCAAGGAATATTTTGAATTGCCTAAAATGTTGCCTTTGAATGAGCAATGTTGCCTTTTGAGTTGTGTATGACAGAACAAAACCACCAGAGTAACCATCTAAATAGGAACATAAAATCCGAGTTCAGCTGCAGTTATGAATTTGATTCAAATTTTTTGGAAAGGGCAGAAGAATATGAAGCAGATCAGCAATGCTCTGCAGCTGCCATGCTATTTGGAAGGATTCAAAGTTGGTTTGCTTGAATAATGGATCCATTATGTTTGGCATGCAGAATCTGAGGCTTGTCAAGCTGAACATGTGTCGGTCCATTTAAAGATCTGGATGTTCTCCCTTGAAACCCTTGATAGTTTACCACAGATGGCTGTGCTGTATTTGTAGCATCAGATCTTGTGACATCTCATACGAGGTTTACAGCATTTACACATAAGATCTTGGGCCATCTCATGAGAGAGCTTAAAAATCTTGCACATTTTTATATTAATAAGATTTCTATTTTTAGGATGTTGTGGACTCAGTTGGGTCAAAGGACAATGAAAATGATTCATTTCAGGATTAATGTCTTGAGGCAGGTAGCTGATCCTCTTTGGGTTTGTCTAGTCTTGCCTTCTCCTCAAATTGGGAATGCTCATGGCTATCATGAATGTCTAGGCCTATGGGTAGTATTGCATCAATTTATCTTAGCTAAACCTTAAAGTAATCTAACTGCAAATGTTGAGAAGTCTCCTTGTGAACAATGGTTGAAAAGTATGGCCGGCATGACGCGCACGGAATGCTGTTACCTACCCACCAAAGTGGTACCTATTCATCTACTTGCATTTGCATGCTTTCGAATTGCTAGGTTGGCAAGAGCTGGGGCGAGTGTGGGAGCTCACTCCGTCATGCAGGACTAGGGATTCGAACCTCCAAACTTGCGACCTTCTGATTGACAAGCCTGGCGTCTTACCCGCTGAGCCATCACGCCCCTCCTTGTACACATATAGCTAAACTAAAACTAAACCAAACAAACTTAGCCCTTATCAGACACACTTGACTAGGACAACCTTGCCCATAAATTGTCAAACAAACGACAGAAGATTCAGCTTCTCATCCATGTCCAGAGGTTCAACTCCACAGGAGGACTGCAGGAGAAAACAATACTTTTTTCAATCCATGATGCTTCAGGCAATGTTTATAATTATGTTCATTATTATTAGTTGTGTCTATATCATTTTCTGATTTACCTTGCATTTACCTGCCTGCCTATATTTCAAATGAACCTGAAGTATTTCAGATAAAAGCATTGGGTGATTTGGCAAATTATAGTATGTCTTGTGTTTTGAGCCCATCTTGATCACCTGCTAGCTGTAATATATTTGTCTGGCTTAAAAGAGCGTCCAGCCATAATAGCTGTTCCCCCTGGGTGTCTTTCTTTCCCCTACCTCTCCATTATCTGGTAAAGAGGAAAGGTTCATCCAGAGCTAGGGGAAGGTGAGAAAACAGTGTCTACTGACAGGACTATATATCCATTAGATCTCCTGTCAGCCTAGCACTTCCCATGCTGGGTTTCCATTAGCCATGACAAAGAACTTTGTTTGATCCACACTTTTATGTGAATGGACCTAATTCTAGGTGGATTGAAATACAGCTATTCTTCAGACTCTGCACTTCTCCAGATGTTGTGGTACAGCTCCTTAAGATGAAGATACAGACTAAAAATGATTATATGAGGGGGCAGTGCATACAAAAATGTGTATCAGAGAAAATACACATGAAATGTAGTTTTTCTTCTTTTTTAATATCTAGCATAATTAAAAATATGGTTCATGGATGAGTACACCAAACTGAAACCTATGGATCCATACTACTCTAGCTACCCAGTGGGTAGCTGTGAATCTTCATTACTCTAGTCGGTGTGTGTCTAAAACATGATGTCAGAGTGCATGGCTTCATTTGTGGATTGCTGCAGAACTGAGGGCAGCAGTGTTCTGTGCTTCAGTTTGGCACTTTGACTTGATACAGCCTTATCAACATGTCATGACAAGGCCAATCCAACTCAAGGGTCCACCCTGATTCAATGAACAGGGTTTCTGGACATGCATTATGGAATTATATATTATATATACAGAGCATAGATCCAGTCTGGTCTAGTGGTTAAGACGTCAGGCTAGAAAGCAGGAGATCGTGAGTACTAGTCCAGCCTTGGGCACAAAGCAAGCTGGGTGACTTTGGGCCAGTCACACTCTCTCAGCCCTAGGAAGGAGGCAATGGCAAACACTTCTGAAAAACCTTGCCAAGAAATGTGTAGGGACTTATCCAGGCAGCCACCAGGAGTCAACAATGACTCAAACACACACACACACACACACACACACACACACACACACACAAAACCAGAGCAGATGGGTAGAGCAGAGGAGCTTCATTAAAATGCTTTGAAGGAGCACTTCAATCAAAGCTTCATTAAGATCAAGCAACTATTCAAAGCTCTACACATTCCTACATTACTGCTTGCAATTGCTGATTTTGTAGATCTAGCTCAGGACTTTTCAACCCTTTCTTCTTGCATGCTGACTAGCAGTGAAGATGACCAAGAGGTACAGGATGATCTGGAAATCTAGTGACTGAATGAGATAAGAAACTTTTTTTTAATAAATTTTATTGAATTTTAAAATACATATTAAAAGTTAAAGCAGAAAATAAAGATAGAAATTCAAAGTAAGAAAAAAGTAAAGAAAAGGTGAAGTCAAGAAAATAATAAGCAAAAGAAATATAGAAAATAGATAGCCTCCAATCTATCTTTGGTCTTTAAATACAATAATTTGCTTTAAATGTTAGTCTTTCATACAATATACAGGAACTTTTCTTTGTCATATACACTTCAATTTCTATAATCCAATCTTCTGGTCTTCATGTAAGTTTCACCTTTCTTGCAATTCTCCAATTATCCATCTGTGGTTTCCACTCCTTGGGATAATATCCATTTAAGTGTTCTTTGCTGTATCAGTTTAATATTTTTTTATTCACTCTTTCCATTTTTACATCTATATTTATATCCTTAATAAAGTCCAATTAGTCTTAAATCATATGTATAACAAATAAAGGCCTTATTTTAATTCTAATGAAATACAATATATTCTAGTCATATATATCCATAAAAATAACATTAATTTAATCATAATCTTATTTAAACTACAATTATACCATATTCTACTTCTTCTTATATATTTACCTAATTAACAAATTTTGTAACTACATATTCCACTAATACATAACCTAACAACAATTCTCATAATATTCATACATATAATTATAAAAATATGTCATCCTGTAATAACATTAGTTCTAATTCCAACTCATCATCCTGTCCCAATGGTATATCTTCTCATACCTGCATCTCCATAAAAAAAAGTAATCTATAACATCAACATATTTATATCACGAATTTCTAAATCCCATATCCTACAATTAAAATATCACATTTTTATATATCCATACAGTTTCTCATATCAACTTTACTCTATGTCCAATCCAAATCCATGATTTCCTTAACCATGTGTCCCACATTATATTAAATCTCCTGTTCAGGTTATGCCAAAATCACAATATGCAATCTGTTTTATTCTATATCTCATGTTCTTAATCTTTCCCAGTATTTCACAATAGCTATCTATTTGCATATTAAAATCTTCCTGTCTCAACTGCCACGATGTGTTTGTACCCAAGTTGTAATGTGTAACGTGTTTTGTTAACCATTTCATGTAGGATATCAAAATCTTATTTTGAACCAATGTATTTAAATCCCCCTTTTCTTGTTTCTTCACTATCTCAAAAAAATTCTCTTCCATTTCTAAATCTATCTTTTGTTCCTTTTGTTCCAAGTCTATCAATAAATGTTCCAGTGATTTCTTAATTTCTGAAAGAGTTTCACAAAATTCTTTTTTAAAATCTTGAAGTGCTGTTAAAAAAGCCATTCTCTCTCTCACCCCTCCTTCTTCTTTCAAGCTGCCGTATCCAGCCGTTCTAGTCAAAACAACACTTTCCCCAGGGAGTGAGAAGTCAGCTGATCTATTCGGATGGAAAGTTACCAGCAGGGTTTGTCTATTAAATATTTTTTTAAAAAAATAAAAGATAAAAAGATCCAATAATCCCAAATAAAGAGAGAAAATAGTATTTCAAACAGTTTATAAAAAAGGGAAAGGATAAATATCAACCAGTATAAAAAGAGAAAATAAAGAAAATAAACAGATTCATCAATAGTTAGTCCAACAAAATGTATTCAAAAGATATTTTAAAAAAAACTTATACTTCCAAGTGAGACAAAATCCACTCTAGAAAAAAATAAAAAGGTAAAAAGAAAAAAAAAATCAGACATTTCACTATGCTTCCAGTATAAATCCATCAGGTTTCCACCATGATTACTATACCGCCCAGAGTCTCCTGTGGGGGAGATGGCGCGGTGATAAAAGTCTAATAAATAAATAAATAAATAAATAAATAAATAAAATACTATAGCAAAGAAAGCACAAAATTTGCCAACATTTATGTGCAAAGTCCAGAGATAGATCTTAGATCATAAAACAATCTATTCTAAAAAATAAATTAAAAAAAAAATAATCTAAAAGCCGGCTTTAGCTCTAACTTACTTATTCCCTGTAAGAGCTTGAAGTATACTCCAGTCGTCTCACTGCTTCCAGCCTCTCGCTCTCTTCGCGGTGGAAAAACAACAGAAAAAGCGGGGGGAGGCAATTCCAACAACCCTGTGATCAATCTTCCAATTCTCCCCTCTCCAGGGAGACATTCCAGTGATCTTATCTTATCTATAGACCACTGCAAACAGGGAAAAGCTAGATAGGTCTTCAGTGCTCTGAAAAACTCTGATTCATCAAGCTGCTAGTCCGGCTTGGAGTCAACGAGATAAGAAACTTGTTAATAAGTTGTGTTGGCCAGAGACTATAGTAGTTTGAGTCTACAACAGGTAGCAGCAGCCTCTAGCTGTCTTTAAAAAGGTAAAGCTTGAAAGATTCTGTTATTATAAAAAATGGTAAAGGTTCCCCCCACACATTTGTGCAGTCGTGTCTGACTCTAGGGGCTGGTGCTCATCTCCGTTTGTTAGCCGAAGAGCCAGCGTTGTCCGAAGACACTTCCATGGTCATGTGGCTACATGACACATGCAGAACGCTGTTACCTACCCACCGAAGTGGTACCTATTAATCTACTTGCATTTGCATGCTTTCAAATTGCTAGGTTGGCAAGAGCTGAAGCTAGTGCGGGAGCTCACTCCGTCATGCGGGGCTAGGGATTCAAACCTCTGAACTTGCGATCTTCCGATCGACAAGCCTGGCGTCTTCCCTGCTGAGCCACCACGCCCCTAGCTGTCTTTACCAAATCTCAAAAAGCTAAGCCAGACCTAATTAGTGACTGAAGGCAGGAGTGCCTGGGAAATCCAGGCCTACACACTAGATTGAGAAATTGAAAAACCTCTAGGAAGAAGGCTCAGCAAGCCACTTACATAACCCTGCCACATGGGTGTAATCACCAGAATTTGAGCTCCACTTGAGGGCATCCTTACTTTTACAGGCTTCCATTTGCCAATCTTAAATTAGTATCTTGGCTTGTATGAAGATATCCATATACACTTCTTCACTTCTTTGTGACACACAGGGTTCTAATGTCTTGCCAGTTTTCTCAGAACATTTTGAAAAAATGGCAAGAGGATAAGCTGTGATGTCCTTCCATTGCAGACATCAAACCTGGGTGAGCTTTCTCAGAAGCAAGGCAAGATATTACTGATGGTTCAAATCAAGTCAAGAATAGCTCATCCCCTTGTGCTATCCTTCTCCCTCTGAAGGAGAAAGTTGTCAACAAGACAAGTTAGGCATTTTCTGGAAGGAGTATGCTTGGCAGGGTTTGTCTCGAAACAGATGTTGAGATAGTTACAGTCCTCCTTTATTACCGCTGAACCTCTCTTTGAAAGACTTGAAATGAGATAGTGAAGAACATTCAGTAATCCATGTCTTTTCCTTCGTTGGGTGATCAGTGGGAACTAACAAAGTTACTGCTTTTATGCCTTCATCCACTTCCTTAGCTGATAACTCTCAACAGAGCCATTCTCAGATTTCTGTATAGATCTGGATATTTTTGTCCTAAAATGCAACTTTTCTGTTTTGTTTCATATACTGTATTGCTTCTATACCATTTGTATTCTTCAAACTATGTGTTTATATCATCCTACTAGTTCTCATCCATAACCACTAAATCATATTTGCTTTTCTGTAATAAGAGTTCAAGCTCATCTTGTTTAATTTACATATGCCACTCTCCAAATATTAGAATATCAATAATGGAGACCCTGCACCTTTAAAATCAATGTTATTCATCATATTTCATTCGGTGGTTTAGTAGGCCTCAATATGGGCTCTGTAGCAGTATACAAATCCTTATCTGAGGTTCTAGGTTTCCATCTCCAATCCCCACAGGATTCAGTTTAAACCCCTCCGGATCATGTTTGACATTCTTCCTAGTCTTTGTGAGGTATAACCCACCTTGGGCCAACAGTATCTCAGCCAATGCAGACCATGTTCCAGAAATTATTTTTTTCCCTATCAACATCACTTCCATATCCAGTCATCCAGTCATTTACCTGCAATATCCTTTCTATTTCCAGACATCTTCCATGGACCCTAACTTAAAGGAAGTGGTATTACTATTACTATTACTATTACTATTACTATTACTATTACTATTACTATTACTATTATTCAGTGCCTGTACCTTAATGAAATAGAAGATTTAACATATTCCAGATGTTTGGATTGAATTCCTTTGGAATTCCTTTGGAATTTCATGCATCGATTTTTTATACATTTATAACTAATTAATGTTAATAAAGTTAAGTTGATTAAGGGGGCATGATGGCTCACTGGTTAAGACACCACGCTTGTTAATTGGAAGGTCACAAATTCGGAGGTTCGAGGTTTGAGACCCGAGCACCGCGTGATGGAGTGAGCTCCTGCACTTGCCCCAGCTCTTGTTAATCTAGCAATTTGAAAGCATGAAAGTAGATATATAGGTACCACTTCGGTGGGATGGTAACAGCGTTCCGTGCTTGTCATGCCGGCCACATGACCACGGAAGTGTCTTCGGACAGTGCTGGCTCTTCGGCTAAGAAACGGAGATGAGCACCGCCCCCTAGAGTCGGACACAACTGTGCAGGGGAAACCTTTACCTTTACTTTAATAACTAATTATTTGTACTTTCTTTAGAAATGGGATGCTATACAGAATTTTCTTAACATATTAAATTCCTCCTCCCCTCCATTTGCAAAGATGTTTAAAATTGATCTATAAGAGTTTTATCTCCCTGAATACTGATGAAGGTATGAATATTAGACTCAGATCAGGCTCTCAGGTCATTCCAGCTGCTTTAGAAAATTGTTGCCTATTTTCAGGTAGGTTTTGTTTGGAATATTTGCTGCCTGGAAACTCACCAGATGAAGGCATGTTGTGTAATAGTTGAGTAAGTACTACATAGCATAGCAAACTTTATAGTCAAAGATCACCAACCATTCCATGTAATCCACCCACCCCCAAAATCAGGAACAAAAGAAAGATTTCAAACAATATTAAACTTCATGAATATTTCTTTATCATGAACGAAAGGTATATATATATATATATGTATGCATAAATTTGTGTGTGTGTTTGTGTTAATTAATATGTACAAGTATAGTTATAGCTTACGAACAACAACAGTTATACAGCAGAACTTAGCAAACATTCTGAAGATAACCAGCAACTGTTCAGCAAATAAAGAGAGAATATCCCAGGCCCACCTATCATGGGATTCCAATAACAAAGGAGTTATTCAAACTGAGTTCCAGACCACATCATATGGACAGCACAGTAAAATATGCATGACTGATTCAATTTTCCCCAATGGGAAAGAGCATAAGCAATCTTGTACTGGAATATTGTTATATTTCCCTTATGTTAGCATGGATGACAGGGCATTCAATCTGGCCAGGGAAAAGACTCCCTGGTGCAATACAAACAAGATATTAAATAAATAATAGGCTGAGATGCAATCTTCCAGACACACACCACCATTATGAAGGGGGTTATATTCCATTCCTTCCAGAGATCAGTATAAAAAATGTAAAGCTTCTGCTCCATGGCTGTTGTGGGTCTTCCGGGCTGTGTGGCCGTGTTCTGGAAGTTGTGGTTCCTAACGTTTCGCCAGCATCTGTGGCCAGCATCTTCAGAGGGCAGGAGCACAGATAGAAGCAAAATCTCTGTGCCCAGGTAGAGTGGCAATGTTCTATTTATAGAGCTAAATTATAGGAGATTAGGTGGGGTTTTTTGTTGTGTTGAAATGTTAACGAGTGGCTGATGAGTGTGATTGAACTCCGGCCGTGAAAGCCTTCGACAATACTTCTGCTCCATGTTGGCGCTCTCAAGTCCAAGTGAGACCAGATGGTGGGCTGATAAGCCATAATGTCTGTGGTTCAATGTCCTTCTCCCAGGATGATGAAAACCTATCAGGAAGAACCAAGGATGACAAAAGTGTATCATTAAAAATCAGTTTTAGCCAGAATTTAAGGAGGAAGTGTCATATATGAGTTTCTAAAGAGGTTACCCCCTGTAGTAACCTATGGCTGTGAGAGCTGGACCATAAGGAAGGCTGAGCGAAGGAAGATAGATGCTTTTGAACTGTGGTGTTGGAGGAAAATTCTGAGAGTGCCTTGGACTGCAAGAAGATCAAACCAGTCCATACTCCAAGAAATAAAGCCAGACTGCTCACTTGAGGGAATGATATTAAAGGCGAAACTGAAGTACTTTGGCCACATAATGAGAAGACAGGATACCCTGGAGAAGAAGCTGATCCTAGGGAAAGTGGAAGGCAAAAGGAAGAGGGGCCGACCAAGGGCAAGATGGATGGATGATATTCTGGAGGTGACGGACTCAACCATGGGGGAGCTGGGGATGGTGACGGCCGACAGGAAGCTCTGGCGTGGGCTGGTCCATGAAGTCACGAAGAGTCGGAAGCGACTGAACGAATAAACAACAAAAAAGAGGTTACCCCTGATTCCAAGCATAATAGAATGCTAGAAATACACCAGGGAATTAGGAAGAGAGGTTTTAAAAATTTGGGTTAGACAACCTGCTAAGGTCTTACATCTTTTGCATTGGCAGCCCTATACCTGATCAGTAGCAGCTTATATTTGTTCCCTCTATGCCACAGACAATTGAAAAAATGATTTCAAATATTTAAAGGCCTTAATTTGCTTTGTAGAATGTAGTTTTAGAGAGCCAGCTTGGTGCAACGGTTAAGGCAACAGGCTAGAAACAAGAAGACTGAATTCTAGTCCCACCTTAGGCACAAAGCCAGCTGGGGGACCCTAGGCCAGTCCCTCTCTCTCAGCACTAGGAAGAAGAAGGCAATGACAAACTACTTCTGAAAAACCTTGCCAAGAAAACTTCAGGGACTTGTCCAGGCAGTCGCCCGGAGTCAACACTGACTTGAAGACACAAACAGAAAAAGTATTTGGAGGGCGCTTCTTACGCTACTTGGGATGTAGATAAAATGGCTGTTTGTTGTCCGCATAAAGCAGGAGAACAGGATTATTTTCCAGCTGAGGTGGATGGGACTCATTTTTGTCAAAACATGAATTATGAAGTAAATGTGGAAATTAAATAGAAGGGGAGCTAGATACAGTATGTTCCTGCTTAACCCCTTTTTGAATAGGGATGTATTGGAGCTAAGAGATATCCTAAGGTGACAAAACTGATCTGTGTTGAGGAGTTTTTTGAAGCCTCATGATAAAAAATAGAAGTGTGTGGTCAAGGGAAGAGGCTGCTAATCTTGCCCACAGTTTCCTTTAGCAGTTGACTCAAATGATGCATTTGTCAAAAAAGGAAGCCTAAAGAGATTACTGGGGATGATTAGAATACTTTTGCATCATGAGATGTAGCTCAATATGGTGGTCAAGCACCAGTCTAAGCTCACGTTTACCAATCTCTTATCTGATCCAGCCAATCTATTCACCCCCTAGATAGCTGTTTGGAATAGAGTTTACTAATTAGGAGAATGATTGGGTGGAAATTAGCCAGATCAGATTCAACCGTTTTCTTACCAATTGGCCCTATAATTGACCAGTCTAATCATTAGAGATTTTGATGAAATGATCAATGTGTATAAATAAAGAAGCAACCTTTAAATGTTCTGGGACCAGACCAATCCCTTGTTGCTTTCCTATTTGCAGTTGCATAATACATTTGGAAATTTCAGATGAACGCACAGGACGCCAATCTAGAATATGGTCTAAGGTTGACTTGAAATAAACCACTCTAATAGAGCATGCCCAGACTTGTGGTGAGAGTCCATTCCAAAAGTGGGTTTGGGAAAAGAATACTGTAGATAATAAGATCTGGCAGCAGTAACTCCTGCCCTCATAACTAATCAGCTGGATTATTACAATATGCTCTACATGGGGCTGCTTCTGTAAACCACTCAGAAACGACAATTGGTACAAAAGCAGTGGTCTGCTTATTAGCATCACTAGTCAACAGGAATATTGTTGACGGGTACCTGAGGGACCGTCTCATCCCGGTCACATCTACCTGGCCCACCCAGTCATGCAGGGAGGGCATGCTTTGGACCCCATCAACAAAAGAATTTCATCTAGCGGGGTCCAGGAGGTGTGCCTTCTCTGCGATAGCACCCGCCGTATGGAATATCTTGGCCCCAGAGGTGAGGCGGGCGCCCTCGCTCCTGGACTTCCGGAGGTCTTTAAAGACCTGGTTCTGCCGCCTTGCTTGGGACAAAGGAAATAATACTTCCTCCTGGGGGTGGTTGGCTTAGTGGTGTCCTCCTTTTAAGATCTTACCATCATTTGGATGTTTACAATTTATTATTGGATTGTATTTTAAGTTTTATAGGTTTTTAGTTTTAATATTTTATATTGTAAACCACCCAGAGTCTACTTTGTAGAGATGGGTGGTGATAAATTTGACAAATGAATGAATGAATGAATGAATGAATGAATGAATGAATGAATGAAATATATTATAGCTGTATGGCCATCCCTGCACTAAGTAGAGTTCTAGGTGCAATGCAAACTGTAGGTTTTAACCAAAAAACTAGGCCCTATATGGTTTGGCACCTAGATACTTGAAGAACCACCTTCTTGCTCTGGATGGAGTTGACCAATCCAATGTGCTCATCTCAGGAAAAACTCTTGCTAAGAGGCCAAGGACAGTACACATTATTTCTCCATCGTGGTCTCAGTCCTCCTGGAAATTAGACTGGTTCCATCATTGACAATATTTTGAAAGCTGGTAAAAATGGAGCCACCGTTTGGTAGTTGATTGGATGATGTTGCCTCTTTGTGATGATGCTTTGATTATTTTATGAATAATTATATCGATGTACAGTAATTCATGTAATCTAAAGTTTACCATGGATATTTTGTTCCTGTTATGTTGTCAACCACTAAAATTCTTTGTGAAATATGGTGGTATATAAGATTGATAAATGAAATCAATCAATCATTCAATAATTGATTTCCAAAGGGATTGTTATCTTTAGACATTTGGGCCATCTTATGCCAAGGAATAAAATGAAGTTCTGTTTTTCCTTTTTCAGGAAGTTCTTATAAAATATTTTCAGTTCTTTTGGTACAGAACCCTGAATATGATAACTGCTCTTGTCTCTGTGAGCCATGCGTTTTTTCCTTAATCTGGCTTTGGCTTCATACATTTGCATAATTATTTCTTCTGGTCTGATTGAGGTCTACTATATATTATATAGGTTTTCTGTATCTTTCCATCTGAGAAGAAACCAAGAGAGTGAATTTTCCTTGCAACGGCTATGTATGAATCCATACATAGCCGCTGCAAGGAGAATTCGCTCTTAAAGGCACAGTTCCACTATCCATGGACTTCTTGGAGTGGAACTAAGTCATCACCTGGTATTTTAAATGAGCAGAACCCTCTTTCCCAAACTGGGCAACTTCAGCTCCCAGAATTCCCAGCAATGGGTCATACCAGTTATGGAAATCTGGGAATTGAAACTCACAGGGTTGGATGTTCTCCAGGATGGGATAGGATGCTGTAGAAAAAGGCTTTTTGGTATACAGAGTTAATCATACAAGAATTTGTTGGAGGCATGTCTGACAAAATCCATCTTCTACATACCTATCAAACTAGGGTTCCCAATTCTGGGCTGCAACAAAACAAAACAAAACCACAGCAGAACATTAGATGACAGCAAAGACTCAAGAGTTTTCTGTATCTCTTCTTGGAGCTGGGTAGCCAAACCAAACCAAACCAAATCAAATCGAATAAAAAAATAACTCTTTATTGTCATATAATGGCCACCTAGAATTTGCAGCCCAGATCTGATAGCCATGACTACACATAAAAGAATTTCAATCTGCCTCATGTATCTAGATGCCTTCTGGCTTTCCCTTATATATGCTCTTCCAGGATTCCCAGACAGCATGGCCAGAGACATCAGCATCGATCTGAACTGTGAGTCCAAGACAACATTATTTATTCTGAGGCAATTCCATTGTGGATTGTTACTGCAAATTGTGTTTATGAAACTGTTCTCACCCTTGATTCAGTTCCTTAAAAAAAAGAGCTTACAGTATATACCAAAAATTCTTTAAATTAATCAATTAGTTTATCTATTCAAAGGAAGACTGTAAATCTTGACTCTACTGCTTAGTCCAAAATCTAATTTTGTGCAAACCTTAAATCATCTTTTTTGTTCTTTTTATTCTCTCTCTAGAAATACCCTTGCACTGCAGTGAGTGGCATTGATTTCCATTATTTTTAAAATTACAATCTTAAATGAATTTCTTAGAAGTAAATTTTTCTGAAATCAATGGGACATTTTCTCTCAGGCATAAGAATTTGATTCAGGTACTAAGCAAGGCAAAGATAACATAACTTCCTAATTAGAGTGAAGTTAGAGGTAACATTTTAAGTATGATTGAAGTTGTGTGTACATGTCAGCCCAACAAGGTAGATTAGATTAAGAAACTAATGCTTATATAGCTCAAGATGACTTTTATTGTAATTCCTACAGTAACAGAATCTTGTAGGTCTTGAATGTGCTTCCTTCCCCTCTTTCTCTTTCTCTTTCTCTTTCTCTTTCTCTTTCTCTTTCTCTTGCTCTTGCTCTTGCTCTTGCTCTTGCTCTTGCTCTTGCTCTTGCTCTTGCTCTTGCTCTTGCTCTTGCTCTCTTGCTCTCTTGCTCTCTTGCTCTCTTGCTCTTTCTCCCTTTATCTTTGTGTGAAGTATGGAGGAACTTATCTGAGATGTTTTCTCACATTATTTTCTTGGCCTGGGCTCAAGCCTCACTTATCTGACCATTGCCCTTCAAGGCCATTCCACAATCACTCTATAGTATGTTTTGTTTTTTAGCTGTGATCTGGACATATGCATATTTGAGTTTTCATAGAAGCACCAAACCTCTCCATGCACTGCATGTTTGCATTAAGGACCTAAAGTATAATAGGCATATTTTCATGATTTTAAATAATGCAGAGAGATACTGTAAGAACCAACTGCACTTACCAATTTCCCATCCTTTGCGGTCAGACAGCTGAGCAAGCGCATACAACTTTTTTTTCTTTTCAGTGCAGAGAATGTACGCTGTTTGTATCAAGCTCATGGAATGTTATATACAGTAGTTTTATTGTCCTTTGTAATTATTACATAAATTTTCTCCCCATACAATATAAATGATAATGTTCCCAGATATATTTTACTTTCCTTCTCCATTAAGCCCTTTCAGCCTTGCATGCATTTCTTTACAATAGTCGTGTAGCTCAAACATAGTACTTGGAAAAAGTTTCTGAATGAACTTTTCCATGCTATTGATGTGGGTGGTGATAACATATACTGTATTTGGTCTACATCGCTTCTAATGCCAGCTTTAACACGAAACTGCAGTCTGACTTTTACTGAAATAAATATCCCCATTAGAAATAAAGACATATTTTGCAGAACTAATACTGCACTATTGTGGCATAGTTCTGTTCAATGAAGTTGTAAGCTTCTTAAAAATAAACATGATTAAATCCAGTTTCTTTAGAAGAGATTAAGCTCATGGTGGGAATCACATTTAAAATACTTCCATATGTACTTAATTTATAGGGGAAAAACTGATATTGCGATTTCAGCTAAAGACTCCAAGGGGATTTCATAAGAATTATTTGTCATTGTGAATGTATTCCTTGCCTGTCTACAATTATTTTGATAATCACATTATCCATTCATTTAAGCCATCAATCCTGATTATTTATTTATTTTTAAATCACTTCAGTAATCCCAAGAACCGAAAGGAGTGTGATTATGTGCCACTGTGGAATTCTGTAAATCTGCGACTGCGTCTCAAATTTCTGGATTGAATTCTGAGAAATTTGGGAACTGGAGGGGGGGCAGGGGAGTAGTTTAGCATTGCTCAAGGTCCAAGCCTTAGGATGCAGTCTTATGCACACTGACCTATTCAACCCTATTGAACAGAGTGATAAGTAGACCTACTGTATGTCAGTTTGCATCAAGGAATCCCAACGCTGTAGATTAGACTTGGTCATTGAACAAGCATCTCAGAAGAAGATCATGGGCATACTATTTCTAAACCACTTGCCAAGGAAACAAAATGGACACAACTATATATTTACCAGAGGTTAAACTCAAGGGAGACTTAACTTTTATTATGAGTCATTTACTATCTAACTTATATGTCTACATACAGTATATGTGTATAGTCACTCAGCCTGCATAGCTGTCAATCAGCCAAAATCCATAAGAAGCTAGTGCCCCTCTAGTCTTCACATGCCTAGGTACAGTACCTATAAGTGTTCACTTTAATCTGCAGCCTTACACACTTACTTAAATATAATAACTATAACTGTTGGTTAGCTATATACATTTCCTTAAACTTTAAGCATAAAAACATACATACTGGTTCAAGGCTAATTAAAGTATCAAACACCTTTTGAATGAATACAAATTTACTGTATTAATTTAAAAGGTGTTTGATACTTAATTATCCTTGAACCAGCATGTATGTTTTTTATGCTTAAAGTTTAAGGAAATGTCTATAGCTATCCAACAGTTAGCTGTCCAACTTAGCTAACTGTTAGCTATAGCTATCCAACCCATATTTCCAAAAGAATTACACTGGATGTTATTTAGTCAAGCATTTTTTTCCTTAAATGTGGCTTTTTGGTGGACCAGAAGCTGTGTTTCCAAATTCAGCTTGTGTGCAACATATGTATTGCAACCACTGTCTTCCTAAACCATTAAGTGTACAATTCTTTTTCAAGAAATTGTTCCCATAAAACATTGTAGCCAGTTGGATATCATTCCACAGCATCAGCTGCTCAATCATTTTATCAATATGGTGATGTCATTAGAGGATAAAGCAAAGGAACAATCTCAAGGGGAAAAGAAGTCCTCAAAGATGCATTCAGAACAGTTGATTATGTTGAATGAATATTTTATGGGACAATGAAAATAATTGCACAAATAACTGTTTCATTTAGCATATCAAAGTCAACGCTAGTCATGCAGCTCTCATATTTCCATACATTAAAACAAGCTAAAGCAAAACAACAAAGCAATATTCAAAAGAATGATCTTTTATTTCTTTAAGGGATGCATTTTATTATATAATAAAACAAATCCATCAGTATAATATATGGATTAATTCTAAGAAATTTTACCAACCAACATAATATACTGTTCCTAAAACATGTTATCTCTAGAAATAGGGAGCTCATTGAAACACAGATTATGAACTATAATAGCTTCCTCCCTCAGGATCTTAACTATTTATGCCTCTGCTTTCTTTTATGCTCTGTAAAACACATTTTTATGTTTTAAAATATGGCCACTTGGAATCAGTTACATCAGAACTAGAGCACATTATGTAATAAACTATGCCTAAAAAACACAGGCAATTTTTATACAACTTTAAGAGAAAAACTAAACAAAATGTAGGTCTACAATTCTGAATAACAGAGAAATTATGCAAAGAGGGGAAAACAAGCAGAGATTTTGCATTGGCCTCTTTCACAATGGAGGGGACAGGGATGTGTTGACTATTAGGCATAGACCAGTGGTTCCACAGCTGGCCAGTTTACTAGCGCCAGCAGTGCCAAGCAACGATATTGACCATCTTTCTGGAAAACAGTGGCTTCCTCCATTACAAGCCCTTGTATTTGCCTCATCTGGAGGTGGGGAGGAAAAATGAATAAAAACACCCAGAGCAGTGTGTGTTCGCCATATTGGAGTCCTACGGTGGTGAATTGTACAGTTTTTCTCTCAATCCAGCTTCAAAAGTGGGAAATCAGTAGCTTTCTTATAACATAATAGACAATGTCACTTCAGTTCATGTCTTGCCTAATAAGACGTTAACAGCCATTTGCATTTTTCCCTGTTTTCCCCAGGTTGAACAATGGTGTTATAATTTCATTTGGGTTAGAATTAAATTTTTAAAAAGCATATTAAAAAATGAATTAAAGTCCATCTTCACAGAAGAAACCACCTGTTCTCTCTTTGGCGGCATACTAGTTACAAATCTGGATGCCCCATTTAATCTTAACAGCCGTTCTAGTTAAATAGCAACTATGCCCATTTCCACATCTTGTAGCAATGCCTTCCCTACATTTTGCAATGAGTTGTATGATATTCTACTTCCTAAAATAGCCACCTCCATTTACATAATATCTTCTATTAACACATTTAGAATTTGGATCTGTGCCATAGAATGTGTTCAAAAGTTCTCATAGTTTTGTCTCACAGGGCAGCTTTTGCTGAGAAGTTAAATTTGGCCAGTAGAGGTAAATTAATAAAGCTATAGAAACTGGTAATAAGCTATAGAATCTTGAATTCCATAGGTTTATATGAGAGGTAATTCTTCTAGCTAATGTGCATGAGAAAAATAATTTTAGGCTATATGAAAAGCAGATGACAATCTTTTCTATGTGCCTTCTATGGGGAGTTCATCGAAATATATTTCTTCATGTTTGTTATCAGAATTATTTCTTCATGCTCTTGTACTTCTGTGGAAATATGCAATATTTTGGGGGAAAATTCCTGTGTTTTTGAGGTGTATTTGCTCTTGGCTTTCTAGAAAGCCTAAATGAATATCAGAGGGTGGTACAGTACATGCAACTCTGGTCTAAGGAATCAGACCAAGCCAGTTTGAAAGCAAAGGCACTATATGACTGTCAGCAGAAGTGTCTGATTGAGACATAGTCAAAATCAAAGGAATACCACTAGTTGTTTATCTCCAGTGCCCCAAGTGGTCAGCATTGAGTGTGCTTGGGTGTTTCTTTGCAGAAACAGGATCCTCAGTCTGTTGCAATGGCGCCCACTCACTATCCCTGTGGAATTTTGAGACCAGAAATATCTACTGGTTTCGCCCTGAAGGCATTACACATTATAATACACATTATATCAACTTTGCAGGGTTGAGTCAGCATGTTGTTTTTAAAACTAAGCACGGAGGGGAAGCAGACTGTTCTTGTCAATACAGGCCACCCAATTGTGTATGATAACGGTACTTCCTTCCTCTGCCATGTTCCCCTCAAAGAATATCTCCACTGCACCCAAAACAGCAATAAATAAATGAGAATATTTCTTTTGTTCTCAGCAGTGTGTTGGGGTATCTTTTGTTCTTCCATTCTGCATAGCTAGGTCAGTTTTGGAATATGTTGCTCTCACATGCAGACACTAGACTGGTGAAGCTATCAGATTTCAATACAACCAGCCAAATTTGTATTAATGTTTCCCAGCATAACCCATGATTGGGTGGCACTATGTGAACTGGTGTGAAGAAAAAAAGGTTATTGTGTAAAAATACTGGGCAAATAGTTGGCAATGTTCTTCTCATTAGACTGCAAACACAGACTTTTTTTTTTTCAAACAAGCAGTGAACTATAAATAAAAGCAGAATGAAATTAACAAAAGATTACGTGACCTAACTGGGATGAGGGGTGGAAGTTGGTTTGTATTATGTATTGTATATGCATATAAAAATAGAGAATAACCAAGTTTTCTTCTGTTAAAACTGCAGCATGCTGTCTCTGCATTTTGCATAATCTACTTCTTGACCTGCAGGTGAGAAGGTTCTTTCTTATAGCGGATGCTGGCATGAACACTGCCTCCTGTCAGCTGTAGATGACAAGAGCAACCACAGGTGATTCTTTCAGACATAGCGGTTTTGCAATCACACTGAATGATTCAGAATCATACAAGTAGAAGTAAGCCTAAAGATGTGAAGTGATAACTTGAGCTTGCTGGTTGCAAGTTCCCAATAGACGAGTTGGAAGGGCTAATATTAACTAAAGCCGTTCTTTCCAAAAATGACTATGTGTGCCAAAGTTCCAGACACTGTTGAATTATGTTCATTATTTAGATCTTCTCTAGCTCAGTTCCAGTTTTGGAATGGAAGCAGCCTTCACTGCCCTGATGAATAACCTAGGCTGTCATGTCAGGCCACTTAGGAATCCCAACCACATTCTTCTTTGGAAAATGGAAAACCTATTTATTCAAATGCAAATCAAAAAGAAACTCTCCCCTGGAGTGTTTGTTCTTCAGGATGAGTTTTAATTGTGGAGTCTTTCACTGGCTAATTTTCTGGCTGTTCAGTTCATTGCTCATTGTCTTCTTTCATCGCAACATTTGGATAAGGAACAAATATAAACTTAAAAAGAAGGAGACAGGCATTGGGGGAAAGATGGATAAGCCTGTCAGTTGGCTAACTGGAGCAAATTCTCAAGATACAACAGGCTGCCTACCTTGAGAGGATCCAATTTTTTTGGACCACATAGCTGTTAATGAGGAAGAAGCAGCAGCAAACCAGGCATTTGAGACACACTGGTTTAGATAGACATATTTGCAACTTTTTCTTTCGCCCACATTTAAATCTTCCAAGAAGTCAAGTTCTTTGGGCAAAGTTCTTAGAGTAACATGCATGAAATGCTCACCCTTCCTTATTCACAGAAGTAGAATAGGCTACGGGGGAGATCAGTAGCTCTTAATGCAATGATGGTATGTTGCTATGCATCTCCCAAAAGATAATATAATACATTAAATTAAAGCAGAGATCCCCAACTCAGCATACTCCAGATGTGCTTATCTTCATTTCCCATAATTCCCCTAGGCATCTCAGTGCCAGTTTTCTTGAGCAACTTTAAATAAGTTCCTAGAGAGTTTCTCCACAAAGTTCTTCAAAACTAGCTTATTAATCACCTATTCCTTCAATCAAGGCATGGGCCTGTTTTCTTCAAGCTATTAATATCTGTCTTTATTTGCTTCTTTCTGCAAAGAACAAGTATATGTTTACTGCTTAGAAGCTGTTAATAGTCAATTGATCAGCAAATATTTTTCCAACACTCCAGGAAGAAATAAGAACATTTAAATAATATCATAGGAGGTCATAATGTGGCATGCACTTTGCCTCCATTAGGGAAAACCGGTTTTGATGACAGGAGGCTCAAATTCTTGATTATAATGTTGGGCATCTTAGCATTAATATTTATTTCTATCTCTTACAAGTGAAGAGAATGTATTGAACATGGAAATAGAACAAAGAAATGGAAATTGTGATCTCTCTCACCATAGCTGAGTTTTCTGGAGAGGTTTGGTCTCTTAAGTAGATTTTCAACATCCTGAACATTTGAGGAAGATAATTAGCAGCACAATCTGGAGAGTTCTGGTGACAGAGACCACCAACACATCCAAGTATCCTGAGAGCTACAACTTGACAGGATGGCACTAAAGATGGAGAAATCTGCCCATCATCTTTCCAGCCCCTACATTCAATAGGAGAGAAGAGTTATCTAACCTGTCTAAGCCTCTCTCCTGTGGATTGGAAAAGGGAGAGAGTATATGTCTGTATGGAGTGGCAGGGTAGTTGAGTATCTTTCACATCTTTGGGTCTTTCACAGTCCCTGGCATACCCTTTTTGGAGGGTTTATGAGACTGGAGAAAATTTGACACAGACCAGCCTGGAGGCCAGATTGGGATGCGGATTCCTTGCTCCACATTTGGACCCTGGAGTCCGTGTGCTCCTGTAGTTATTTGGACAAAGTTGCCTTTCTCAGAGTTTTTCATGTTATAAAACTCACTGACCAACAAACTCATGCCTACCAATCTGCTAGCCTTTAGAACCAACTTGAAGTGGTCCTGAAGGGCATCCAGTTTATTCTTCTTACATATATGTTTAAAGAACAAAAGGTGCAGTGCTGTATGTTGATAAAGGTCCCTAACAGAACTAAAAGAAATCCTCCCACTTTTCTGTTCATATTCCTGATGAAATGTTAAGCAAAACATGGCCCATATTGCTTTTTGTATGATATCATATACAGAAACTTGCATATGAGTACATTGTTAATTATAATCTTTTCAGTTCTAAGAGGCCAATGCATAAACAAATATTGCCATGAACTGGATCCTTCTCGATCAGCCTAACCTAGGGGTCCCAATCTAGTTGCGTTTTGTTATTCTGGGATGAGAGCTCTTAAAATTCTCAAACATGATGATCCACTCTCATTGAATGGATGCATTTCAGTGAAAATTTCAATGAGGGGACTATAATGTGGGCAATCCGATCGAGGTGGTGATGGGCAGGAGATATTGTGATGGGAGCCGGAGGACAGGCCATCTTCGGGGAAGGCGCCCCCGGTGTTTGGTACCGGTGGTGCATTCTGGTCCTCCGAGTTCATTCCCAGGTTCTGGACAGCAGATCCTTGAGGGCCCCGGTTTTCGACTGCTGCTACTCAACTCCAGGTCAGTAAATAACAAAGCCCCTCTCATAAGTGAATTAATCACGGAGAGAGGGGTGGACTTGGCGTGTATTACTGAAACCTGGCTGGGCCCAGAGGGAGGGGTAGCCCTCTCGGAGATGTGCCCAGCCGGATTTCAGGTGTGGCACCAGCCGAGAGACCGGGGTAGGGGAGGAGGGGTGGCAGTTATCATCAGAGAGTCTTTGGTGGCTTTCAGGGGCCTTGCTCCACAAGTATCCAGATGTGAGACCCTGTTTTTCAAGTTGGGTGCCCAGGAACAGTTGGGAGTGTTGCTACTGTACCAGCCTCCCAGCTGCATAGCAACCTCCCTGCCTGAGCTGCTGGAGGCCATCTCGGGGTTGGTGGTGGAGTTCCTCAGGCTTATGGTCCTGGGGGATTTTAACCTGCCGTTCCTGGGGCATACCTCGGAAGCGGCTCGGGAGTTCATGGCTACCATGGCAGCCATGGGCCTGTCTCAGATTATTTGGGACCCGACTCGAGACAGTGGACTCACTCCGGATTTGGTTTTCTTGTCAGAGCAATGGCAAAGTGATCTGAGGGGAAAGTTAGAACTATCCCCGTTGTCATGGTCAGATCACGTCCTGATATCCCTAGGATTCTCTTATGCCGCCCCACTCCGCAGGGAGGCAGGACCTATTCGATTGGACCCATTGAGGTTTCAGAGGGAGCTGGGGATAATACCCGAGGATCTGCTGCACAGTCCAGCGGAGGCATTGGCCGCAACCTGGAATAAGGAGGCGGCCGGTGCCTTGGACAGGATCATGCCGATGCGACCTCTCCAGCCCCATTCGACCCATCACTCCCCATGGTTTATGGAGGAGTTGAGGGTCTTGAAGAGGGTGAAGAGACGTCTAGAGTGCCGCTGGAGAAAGACGAAGACGGAACTCGACTGAACACAATCTAGAGCTGCTATTAAGGCCTACCTAATGGCGGTAAGAGCGGCGAAATGTGATTATTTCTCTGCTCTTATTACGTCCGCAGAATGCCGTCCGACGGCCCTGTTCAAGATTACTTGATCTCTCTTAGGTAGGGTGGTAGTGACCACCCACCTGCAGGGCCGGTGCGGAAGAATTTTCTGAGCATCTGCAGGATAAAATCGCTCAGATTCAGTCTAAGTTGGACTCCATGCGTGGAATGCAGTCTGGGGAGATGCCGGGAGAGTGGTCTTGCCCTGTTATCTGGGAACAATTTGATCCTGTTGGACCTAAGGAAGTGGACAGGATCCTTCGAATTGTTAATTCCAGCACATGTTATTTAGATCCCTGCCCTTCCTGGCTGGTAAAATCAGCCAGGGAGGTGACAGGTGGATGGGTCCAGGCTATGATTAATACATCCTTGTTGGAGGGGGTGGTTCCGACTGCCTTCAAGGAGGCATTGGTCCACCCCTTCCTCAAGAAGCCATCCCTGGACCCTACCATCCTGGACAACTTTCGTCCAGTCTCCCACCTTCCCTTTTTGGGAAAGGTGTGTGAGAAAGTGGTGGCGTTGCAACTTCAAAGGACCCTGGATGAAGTGGATTATCTAGACCCTTTCCAGTCAGGTTTCAGGCCAGGACATGGGACGGAGACTGCATTGGTCGCGCTTATGGATGATCTCTGGCGGGAGCGGAATGGAGGTAGTGCATCCATCCTGGCTCTCTTAGATCTCTCAGCGGCTTTCAATACCATTGACCATGGTATCCTTTTGGGGCAGCTTAGGGAGTTAGGGGTGGGCGGCGTAGTTTTACGCTGGTTCACCTCCTTCCTCCTGGGCCGCTTCCAGTCGGTGGTGATAGGAGAGGAGAGATCCAGCCCGCGACCGCTCCTATGTGGGGTGCCGCAGGGTTCGGTTCTCTCTCCTCTCCTATTTAACCATGTTATCGACCCGCCCCACTCGGTCATTCAGAGAGGGCCTGCTACGAACCCCATCAATTACAGAATGCCATCTGATGGGGTCTAGGAGGCGGGCCTTCTCTGTGGTAGCTCCCACTCTATGGAACACCTTGCCCCCAGAGTTAAGACAGATCTCCTCCCTCCCGACCTTTAGGAAAGAGCTGAAGACCTGGTTCTGCCGCCTGGCGTGGGAAGGAGGAAGGGATAGTTCCTCATGGGGGTGGCTAATCCCCTAATTTTTAATTGTCCTTCTTTAATTATTCCATCACCATCTGTATTTTAGAATATGTATTTTATTGTATAACTGTGATTTTAGATATTTTAGATTTTATTTAACTTGTTTATTGTGAACTGCCCAGAGTTCCCCATGGGGGGAGATGGGCGGTCATATAAATTAAATAAATAAAAAAATAAAAAAATAAAATAAAAAAATTCTGTAATATATTTTTATTGTTTGAGATCCTAGCCACTAAACATTCTTAACAATGGAGTAAGTTCTTCATATCTATTCCTATTTTCCCACATAGTTTCAACATGTATCAGAATTGCTCATAACATAAAAACAGCTGATTGTTATTCTACAGGTATCACCCAGGTCTGAGCAATAAAATAGTATATGCCATATGAGTTGATATTTTTTTCTTCCTGACTAATGTGCTAACTGCTATTTACCTAAAATGTAAACCAGCAAATGTGATTAATACTGATTAGCTTTGATTTAATTTCATCAAGCAGAGAGCAATAATACGTATGCATAAGATTGCTTGAGGAAAGATGGGGAAGCAAACATTTATGTAGAAACATCTGATGTTGTTTTAGAGTAAGACTTCTCAAAGGCTTGGTTAAAATGTTGTGTGTGTTTGTGTGTGTGTGTGTGTTTGTGTGTGTGTGTGTTCACATCTTTTAAACATACTGTATCCATTTCCTCTAATTTTGAATATAATACATTTTAAGACAATCAAATGCCCTTCAGAAACCGTGGACTACAGCTTCCATCATTTTGTGACATTGCCATGCAGATATTAATGAGACCTGGAATCCAAAACATCTGGACAACAAGCTGCTTACCTCTGATGTAGGTTTCATAATCTAAAAATAAAATTACTAAAAACAGGATAATAAAGATAGGCCACATAGGAATCACTTATAAGTATTTAGAGGAAGTTAAAAAACACAAATGAAATAAAGGACAAAAGGCTATTAAAAAGGTCCCCCAGTGGGGGAGATGGGCGGTCATACACATTTAAATTAATTAATTAATTAATTAACATTGGTGGCAAAGCTGCCGGCATCAGTTATTTCAGGATGGATGCTTGTCTCCTGTCTAAATATTGGTACTGGAATATGTGACTTTGAAAAGGATGACTATTATGAGCAAAACTACCTTTCTCTTACCCACACTTTAATCTGTTCTGTATAAAAATAATTTTAAAAATGCATAGTTCACAAGTCACAAAAGGATTGATGGATGCAAATTTTGTTCTGCCAAATGCTTTATCAGCTGTTTGTCTATTCTAAAACACTGCCCAACAAATATGATTGATGCTGTACATAACATATGGCATCTCGGTAGAAGCTGTGCTGATAAAAAAATAGGGATTGCTTTAATTAAACTGTTAAAAGGAGCATTTCTGGTCACTAATATATAACCTCAGATAGGGGAAGTTGTTCTATAAACCTCACTAGGTAAAGGTAAAGGTACCCCCCGCACATTTGTGCAGTCGTGTCCGACTCTAGGGGCCGGTGCTCATCTCCGTTTGTCAGCCGAAGAGCCAGCGCTGTCCGAAGACGCTTCCGCGGTCATGTGGCCGCATGACGTGCGCGGAACGCTGTTACCTACCCACCGAAGTGGTACCTATTCATCTACTTGCATTTGCATGCTTTCGAATTGCTAGGTTGGCAAGAGCTGGGGCGAGTGCGGGAGCTCACTCCGTCATGCAGGGCTAGGGATTCGAACCTCCGAACTTGCGATCTTCCGATCGACAAGCCTGGCGTCTTACCCGCTGAGCCACCACGCCCCACTATTCATCTGAAAATAAAAATAAAGCTTACATTTGCAGGTCACAGGCTGGGGCACAGCTATCTGCATTCAAATTGGGCTAGCATTCCAATCAATCAGTAGTCAAAATGTTCACCTCTTTCATAGGTCCATTGGCAGATGGTTAAATGAAGGGTTAGATATATGTATTCACACCAGCCATGGTTGCTCTTCTTGATGGTCACCATTAATATTATGGAAAAAGATGGAAGTTGCCAAATGCTAAAAAATGTCAAAATACTCTTAGTTGAGTTCAACTTACGATAACTACTGTACATAGCCATAGCCATGCTGGATAATGGGGCGTGGTGGCTCAGTGGGTAAGACGCCAGGCTTGTCGATCGGAAGGTCGCAAGTTCGGAGGTTCGAATCCCTAGCCTGCGTGCGGAGTGAGCTCCCGTACTAGCTCCAGCTCTTGCCAACCTAGCAATTTGAAAGCATGCAAATGCAAGTAGATGAACAGGTACCACTTCAGTGGGAAGGTAACAGCGTTCCGCGCGCGTCATGCAGCCACATGACCGTGGAAGCGTCTTCGGACAACGCTGGCTCTTCGGCTAACAAACGGAGATGAGCACCGGCCCCTAGAGTCGGACACGACTGCACAAAAGTGCGGAGGTAACCTTTACCTTTACTATAATTGGATAACATACTAATTTTTTCCCCAGAAAAGCCATCTTTGTACAAGACTCAAGTTAAATGCTGTATTTTTGGCAAGAGTGCAGTGATGGTTAGCCACTGCCTTCTGCAAGGATTTTTTTTCCTGAGATATTAAACCACTGAAAGAAGCCTGCTGTAATCACTGAGACGTACAAGATAAAAAGGGATGCCTATTGTGTTCCTTGTTTCCCAAAATATTGTGTATGGTTAGGAATGAATTCTTTGGGACCAATGTTCTATTATCCATATTATGAGGCAAAGTGGAATCTAAAAAATATGGATCTTATCTACCTCAGTCCTGAGAATGATCTGAATAGAGATAATTTCCTTTTCTAAGCAGGAGCTGAGTATGTGGGAGCGTGCTTGTGCTGAAACTGTATATGAATGGGAGATAAAAGATTGGTTCTTCTCTCTGCCAAGAACTACCAAGGAGAAAACAACACCCCCACCAACATACAGAGGAAGCTACTGTATATAAACTGAGAGCAAATCCCAGTCCCTTCTAGCCCTGAAGATGTTATCTAGTCAGGTAAAGAAATATCTGCAAGCAGACAACAAAGCTTAGAGAGCACCAAGGACTCCACAGTTCAACCCTGAACTGTGGTAGCTAGCTAGCTAGCGTGGTAGCTAGCTATTTATTTATTTATTTATTTATTTATTTATTTATTTATTTATTTATTTATTTTCTATCCCGCCTTTATTATTTTTATAAATAACTCAAGGCGGGGAACATACCTATTACTCCTTCCTCCTCCAATTTTCCCCACAACAACAACCCTGTAAGGTGAGTTGGGCTGAGAGAGAGTGACTGGCCCAAGGTCACCCAGCCGGCTTTCATGCCTAAGGCAGGACTAGAACTCTCAGTCTCCTGGTTTGCCATTGGCTCCTTCCTAGGGCTGAGAGAGAGTGACTGGCCCAAGGTCACCCAGCCGGCTTTCATGCCTAAGGCAGGACTAGAATTCAGTGTCTCCTGGTTTCTAGCCCATTGTGAATAAACAGGTCAGCTAACAACAGTTGTAAAGTTAAGCATAAAAATGGGCACAGGCCTGGGTAAATTTTATCCTTACTTTTTCTTATTATTTGCTCCATTTTTATTTTCAGAAGTAAGCAAGTCAAATATTTAATTACACCTGCTAAATGGCACTCAAGATAGAGCCTTCCGTCTTTCGTGGAAGGAACTGGGTCAGCCACAGATTTGTAGCATGCTAATGGTCTATTGTCGAAGGGTCTCGCTTATGTTCAGTGCACAATGACATTAGGCTTGCACAAAGTCCACAATGAACCTGGTTCATTAAGCCTGAAGAGAAGGTTCAGGAGTGATTGAGTAGTGCCACCATGTTTTTGCACTGCCTTGACATTAAAGATGCATTAGAGCTAAAATCATTACAGCTCACTAAGTGGAAATGTAGTCTCTTTCCTATGCAGGGGAAGGTTTTGCAAATGGCACAAAGACCCTGTGTGCAGATCTATAGTAGGCTGGGGAATATCTTGCTGTCTGACCCAATTCTTATTTTGTCACATGGAGAGGATTAAACAGAGGCTCAAACTGATTGTTGATGAGGAAAGTAATAGTATTTTGCCTAATACCTAATTGGTTTGGAAACCTGAGATTTATTGCCTCCTGTGTTCTAAATCCACAGGTCTTGTTGGTTTGATGTTTGTGGTGTTGTTGTTAAAGAAGTGAATCCCCTTTATAAAATGGTGTGTCAATGGTATTTATTACCAGAAAGATTGTAAAAAATGTATAATGGGACCTCAAATATTTGTTGGAAATGTGAACAACAAGAAGGGACTTTTTATCATCTTTGGTCGACATGTGAAAAAGCTAAAAAATTTGGACTCAGATACATATATTAATCCAGAGGATCTTAAAGATGAATATACAATCGAAACCAGAGAGATTTCTTTTGGGACTGATGGATAAACAGTTGGAAAAATGATATGGAACTTTGTTTTTATATATGATAGCTACAGCAAGTCTTTTATATGCTCAAAGGTGGAAAGACTCGATATTACCTCCAATGGAAGAATGGATGGTAAAGTTGATGGAGTTGGCTGAGATGGCGAAATTGACAGCTTTGATTAGAGAAAAGAGATTGACTAATTTTATGGCGAATTGGAAGCCCCTTTTGCACTTTTTGCATGAAACAGAAAAGAATGAAATTATGATATATGGATTTGATGATTAATAATATTAGTTGACAATAGAAAAAATTGATGTTATGTTGTAACCTTAGAGTAAGAGTTTAATGTAAGTTTTATTTATATCTGTTGTAAAAGAAGTTGGGAGTTATTCCTTTTTCTATTTCTGTTCTCTTCTTTTTCTTTTTCTTTTCTGCACTTCTCGTTCTCTTTATTAGTTTCTATTAGAGTTTATCTGTTTGTTTTAATATTTAATAAAGTTATTATATATAAAAAAATTAGTGAAGCTCCTGCCATCACTTTTCAGGTAGTTTGATTTGGGGACAGAGGGTTGAATGATTGGTGGCACTTGATGATGCCAAGAAGATGAAAAAGATTTCTGTTTCCATTTGCTTTGTGCCAACCACAAGGTCTTTGATTGATCTGTTTAATGTCTTGTGTGAATGCAGACTCAACCATACCCTGAGACTTCTACCCTCCCATTCACATATTTACTGTATATATCATAGCTTTCCAAACTGTGTGTCGCGATACATTAGTGTGCCGGCTGCAGTGTCTGGGTGTGTCGCGGCTGCTGCTGCCTCCGAGCCCTGCTGGGATTCCACGCAGGTCCTAGTGCCTGCCTTGTGCCTTGCTGCCTCCAAACCTGCCCTGCCGGGATTCCACGCAGGTCCTAATGCCTGCCTTGTGCCCTGCTGTAAGAGTGTGTCACGAAATGATGCATGTCTAAAAAGTGTGTCACCAACATTAAAAGTTTGGAAAGCTCTGTTGTATATGGATAAAGTTTGAATGGGACCTGTAAACATTTTAGCCTTGTGTTAGGAATTTTGAAGATTCAGTTCTTTGGTATGTACATTTCAGAAACTGGATAAATCTTAGTTTCCGTTGGAAACTTTTTAATTAACCTTATTTTGTGAGCAAGTTCCAAGGGAGCAAAAATCAATGACTTTGGCTTGTTTTTTTCTCTCTCTGTCTTTAGGATACCATGTTCCCCAATGGTTCTTTAAAAGTAGCACATGATATGTCATTGAGTGATGAGTGCTCCATAAAAATGCATTCTTTAGCTGGCAACCTTTCTGTCTACCCTATCCCTGAAGCAATTGCATGAAGGGAATCTCAGTCTCTGACTTCTTTCTGCTATTTTTCAGAGAAATGTAGAAAGACACCTTGTACTGCATTGCACTGTGAATCTCCTCTTCTCACTGCCAATTATTTACAGGGAAATTTATAATGCTACTGCAAGCAAGAACCTACTTTTTAAGTACCCAGAATTATATTTAAAGGATAACATGAATGGACTTGCAGAGGAGGGAAAAAAAGCATTTCGATTCTTTGAAATAATATTATATAGTGCTAGAAGGCCTTATCTTTCAGTCACTGTAGATTTCTTTGAAATAACATGGCCTAATTGAGTAGAGGAGATATACAGTACTAAAGAGGACAAGGACTAACAAATAAGATTGTCAAATAAGAAAAAGTTGTCTGTACTTCTTTTTTCTTCTCTCAAAGAGGTCTCAAAGTCTACAAGGGAACCTGTACTTTTGCAATGCCTTGCTACTCATAACTTGTAACAGGCCTGTAGGGCAGGGTTTCTCAACCATGGTTCCATGGACCCCTTGAGTTCTGCGAGAGGTCCCTAGGAGTTCCCTGGGAGATCACAATTTATTTTAAAAATTATTTCAAATTCGGGCAACTTCACATTAAATAGGTAAGTTTCATTCATTATTTTTAGTTTAAGAACACTGTTAATGCATACACTATATACAGGTCTACACATGAAACAAATAAAATAATTTTGTAACTTCTAGCCTACATTTGACCCTGAAGAAGGCCTGGAAAATATTTCAAGGGTTCCTCCAGGGTCAAAAGGTTGAGAATGGCTGCTGTAGGGAGAAAAAACTCTGAAGAAACTGCATGGCAGAGGTGAAAAGAGTGCCTGTGCAGGACCACTTTGAAGGCTAGTGATTTGAGTACTTCAGAACCGAAATCACAGAAAAGGAGAAAATGAATATGTGAATACTCAGGCTTTGCCTCAGCCTAGATCCTGGGCCTTAAATGATGGGTATACAAAGTTTTGGAGGGCTGAAGATTGCAATTGGACTTTGAGTTGTAAACCAGGGGCCTGAAACTAAGATATTTCTTCTATACATATACGTATATTTACATGTATATGTAATTTTTATTAGAGCTTTTAAACAAGAAGATAAAAACTAATGCAGGGCTTCCAGTGAGAATATGGCAGAATGAGCACAGCTGCCCACAACATCCATGGGCAGAACTGGCTTTGTGGCATTTTTTTTTTGGGGCTCAGGCTGGTTTCTCCTGTAGCCCAGAGTTTTTTCTGGATTAAGGAAAAAGCTTGGAATCAACCCACTTGTCCTCCGGACGGCGAGTTGTAGCCAGAAGATCATGGACAGGGTGCGCGATCGACAGGTAAAGACTTCACCGGGAGTCTGGGATTTCATCTTTTCCGAGCCGCACTGCAGCCCCTTTAAAGGGACAGTAAGTCCTGCCTTCTCATTTCTAAAACACCCAATTTATATTTTTAAGTTTTGAACCCTAAGACAGGCTTTTTAAAGTAAGAAGAAATGGACTGTCTTGGTGCTTATAGTTATTTCTGGATTACTTTTAAAAATCTTTTAAAGTTTTGGCTTGCTTCCCGTTTAAGGATTAAGCAAGATTGAGAGTAAATAATTGCCTTCATGTTAATATTTCTGTACTGAATTTGAAGGATTGAATATTTTCCTACATGTTGTCAGGGATGGAACTAGGGTGTCACCAGGGGCAAACATGGATTCCCCATGGGTTATTTTGTCATTTTGGTGCCCCCCGGGCATCATTTTGGTGCCCCCCCAGCGCGGCGCCTGGGGAACATGCCCCGCTTGCCCCCCTAGTTTTGGCCCTGGATGTTGTATGTCTCGTTTTTAGTTCTTAGTTTTTTGTCCACTTTCCTTGAGATCTGCTTGTTAGTATTGATTCAATTTCATGAGGAAACTTTGTATCAACTTATTAACTTGTTAACTCCTATTTACTGTGAGTTAAGCAGCTAAGGGGCGCCATAATCTACTGCCTGAAAATGGAAGATTTTAAAGAGATTTTCTTGGAGTTTCATGGTTTGCTTAAGCAGTCCTTTAAAGAGATCCTTTCAAAGTACAGTCAAGTTATTCTGCAGAATATACGGGATATTGGGGAAGATATCATTTCTAAACTATGCCATCTGGCTGAAGATGGTAAAGAGGAAGAGGAAGATTTTGCCAAAGAGGGAGATGCTTTTGTGGTCAGTGATATTGAAGCTATGTCAGGTGAAGACTACATCTTGGAACTGAAGGGGTTACAACGACAGTCTGACCTGCAGATTATAAAGAGTTTTGTTTTTCTGGGGAAATGTTATGTCTTTCTGAAGGATGGTTATGGGAAAGAAAAAAATACGTTATGTTGGAGTTTTTTTAGTAAGAGGTTTGGATTAAGGGGGGCAGTTGGGCCTTGTGATTTCTACAAGAAAAATGCCTTGGGTGTAATTGGGAGATATGTCACTGTCTTTATTTATTTTGAAGTAGGGTAAAAATTTAAGAATGTATGATTGGATTATTAATGAGGTTATGATGATTTTGTTTTCTTTTAATGATTTGGATTAAGATATCTTGGGATTGTTTTAAGATCTGTTTAATTTGCAAGATTTATAAGATAAAATAATAATTGTTTGATTTTTAGGTTTAATAGAGTTAAGATGAGTGTAGTATTATTGATTATAAAAGCAGACAATTTATATGTATTTATAATTTGATTTTTATTATAGTGGACAGAAATATAGAGAATAGTGATAGGAAGGAAATAACTAAATGGATGTTGTCTTATGGGGGAGTTGATTTAGAAATTCATACATACACACACACATTTTCTTTATATAAGGGGAAGGAGCAATTGCATTAGTGACTTGTATATGTGTTAACAGAAAGATTTATAGAAATGATGTGATCTTGGTTTGATATGGAGTAAGAGATTGATTAGAGAAATTGCTGTATATTTTTGCTGTTCAAAGTTGGAAGTCACCTCTATATGTAATCTTTTAAAATTCTTTATTCTTCTGTTTCACATTTTTTTTGTTTTCTTTTTTTTCCTTTTGTAGTTTTTTATTTTTTGCAGTTTTTATCTTTTTCTTAAAATTAATAAAATCCTTATTAAAAACCAAAAGAAGATAAAAACTAACACAAACTAACATAAAGTAAGAAAGAAAAAGGAAAAAGAAAGAAATCAAAGATAAAGCTGAAAGCACAAGAAAAGAAAAAAAGATGAGGAAAAATAGAAAGAAAAAAGTTATAAAGTAGCTTCTTCACAGCAGTTATAAGTACGGTACATTTTAACCTCTCTCTCTAATGATACATCATATTACTCTTCTTTCTATAATCTATCCTGTCCAATAATCAAAACCATAAATCACAAGTTCGATTTTTTCATTTTTTCACAGAAAAGTACATAAGAGGCTTCCAGTCACCAATAAATGTAGACAATGTCTTTTCTCTAATCAAAGAAGTCAATTTATCAATTTCAGCAAAATCTGTCAACTTTGCCAACCATTCCTCCATAGTGGGTAGTGTCGAATCTTTCCATGTCTGTGCATATGGTAATCTCGCCGCAGTAATCAGAAACTAAGGTATTTCCTCAGTTCCATTTGAGAATTCTCTGCATGCAAAGGCAATATTCCTATCACTGAGCAAATGGCTAGAAATGTTGAATATGGATATTTTAAATGTTCCTTTAGATCACTTTTTAACTTTAATGTGGGGCATGAAATTAAAAGACCCTTGCTCCTTGGGAGGAAAGCTATGGCAAACCTAGACAGCATATTAAAAAGCAGAGACATCACCTTGCCGACAAAGGTCCGTATAGTTAAAGCTATGGTTTTCCCAGTAGTAATGTATGGCTGTGAGGGTTGGACCATAAGGAAGGCTGAGCGCCGAAGAATTGATGCTTTCGAACTGTGGTGCTGGAGAAGACTCTTAAGAGTCCCTTGGACTGCAAGGAGGTCAAACCAGTCAATCCTAAAGGAAATCAACCCTGACTGCTCATTGGAAGGACAGATGCTGAAGCTGAAGCTCAAATACTTTGGCCACCTAATGCGAAGAGAGGACTCCCTGGAAAAGACCCTGATGCTGGGAGAGACTGAAGGCAAAAGGAGAAGGGGACGGCAGAGGATGAGATGGTTAGATAGCATCACTGATGTAACGAACATGAATTTGAGTAAACTCCGAGAGACAGTGGAGGACAGGAAGGCCTGGCGTGCTATGGTCCATGAGGTCACGAAGAGTCAGACACAACTAAACGACTGAACCACAACAACAACAACAATACAACAGTGGGGAGACCCAGGTTCCAGTCCTCCTTTAGACATGGAAACCAGCTGGGAGACTTTGGGTCAGTCACTCCCTCTCAGCCCAAATCAACATTAGGCTTTGCAATAAGCCAATTGAAATACCAAAACCCTTGTCACATCATGCATCAATAGCTTTGCTGTAAGAACTAGGTGAGCAAAGGGAAAAGGAAGTGGACCCTCAACCAGGTAGGACAGACTAAAATTGATTGATTGACTGATTATATGCCATCAAGTTGTTGTTGATCAACCATTAGCAACCATATAGACAGACCACCTAGACCATATAGGCCGCACAGAAAATTATATACGCAGGATCAAGAATCCTACGGTTGTATTCTCTTCTCTTTTCTTTGCATCTGATTTTGTCCCTAATTTACTTTTGTTCTTTTTAATTTTTTTAGCTTGATGTCTCCTTGTTTTGTTTCTTCAATAAAAAAGAAAGCAAAAAGGAAACCGTCAAAAGAACTTTAAAAGCTGGTTTATACTTTGGGGCATGTTTTTGAAGTTTTTCAATTAATCTTTGAAAAGAAAGGGTAAATTGGTATTCAACTTATTTTAACAATTCAGTTTATTTCAGTGCAGAGAAAAGGAAGCAAAGAGCAAAATTCCAATAACTAGGAATCTATAGGTTATGTATATCTAAACCAGCCTTTCTCAATTGGGGGTTGTAGAATCCTACAGTTCTGTGACAGGTTGTGATTGAAAATAAATAAACAAGCTTTTTTTTTTTTAACTTTGTGCACTGCCCAATGCTAGCACACACAATGGTGGGATTTTTTATGTGCCGTGACTCAGCTGCCAATCTGCCCCTTTGACATTGTTGCAAACATTGTAAAACTTGGATTGTGTAGGTTAGTAGTGAGTTGTATTGTGAAGTTTTCACATATTTTTTAATGCAGGGGTTCTCTGAAACCTGAAAATTATTTCAAGGATTCCTCTAGAGTAAAAAGGCTGGGAAACGCTGATCTAAACATTATAGCATGCACTTTTTTCCCCTCTATGAAAATCTTCATTGACCAGAACCATTATGATTGCCTGTCTTTGGGACTGAGTTCAGATCTGATGCAAACATGGCATTCCCGTCAGCTCCCTATATCAGTGAGCTCCAACTTCCATTTTTAGTTTCCTGTAATACTCATCTCAATGCTCTTTTGGGTAACCCAAGACATTGTGGAAAGTGTAAACTGAAATATAACCTCTAAACTCAGCCAAATTCCATAGGGGGGCATTCAAGACTGGTGCCCACATGATGATGTTTAACCTCTAATCCTGTGGCCCTTGTTAATGCCTCTCAGGGCCCATGAAATTATATGGAATTCCTCTTCTGGAATTGAACAGAGAGTGGGGATCTTAACCTAGCAAAGGAATTCTGATGTCAGAATATCTCTCCAAATGCCAACAGGATCCAAGGTGATTGTTTCTTCTATCAGATAGAAAGGGTGGCATGTTAGTGGTTGGTGAAGCAGCTCCTTGGAAGGTACTGTGGATTCAGTGAATTCCATATCCAACTGGTTCTCCAACATGAACAGGCCTATAGAATAACTCCTTCCTCACTTCAGTTATCCAACTGAAGTGGATAGAAGGCTAGAAACCAGGAGACAGTGATTACATTCCTCTAGCATCTCTCACTGAAACTAAGAGTTGTGGAATATAAGTAGAGCTGAAAGGAAGACAAGATTTTTTCCCGCCCTAGTAATTTATCTTTAAAATGTAATGGCTATTTTAGATTTATTTAGAATGTACTGATGGAAACAATTTTTTTTCTGTCTAATCCATCTCCTTTTTGTAGAAAATGGTATTAAACTAGGATTGTTTTCTTTTCTCATAAACAGATATATATGAGGAATTGGAATTTGCTTGATTGTGTAATGAGGAATAAAGGATGTGAACTGATATAAGCATCTGACTAAAAATTACTTTTAATATGTAGAAATACTGCTCCATCTGTCCTTTTTGCGTCAGGGCTGTCTGGAGAGTGTGGTAAAAAAAAGTGAAAATGGCCACCATTGTTACCTGCATCTTAAGGGACAACCCCAGTTTGCATCTATTTCAAAAGCCCTGAGGTGACTGGAACTGCATTCCAGTACAAAGCTTGCATTTACTTGTGTCAGCACCTGATTAACTTCCTCCTTCCTTCTGTGTCTCCTCATAGTTTGCTCATAGATAGCTAACATCTAATTAATAGCCAGTGAAGGATGGGTTTCATAATTTCATTGTTATGACATTTTTTTCTTTTATTTAAAGGATTTACAGTATATGGCAGCACAACTCACAAGCAAGTGACTGTGGGTGGCAACGTCTATATATAATTTAAAAAGAAAAAGGCAGTTAATTAATAATAAACTGAGGTTGGTAGGCCTAGAGATGTCTGCTTCTGTCTGTGCTTGTTACCCATCCTTACAGTTAAATGACTAATTTTCCTCCCAGATAGATTGTTTGTAATGGTTTCAGTGGGAAAAAAAATCAGTCTTTGATGTTCTGATAGTCATTCATACGGAATCAAATATTACACAGTGTTGAATTACTGAGTGATTGAATTAGAAGTTGAAGCTCACAACGTATTTAGCATTTCCCCCAAATCAAACGTGCACTTAAAAACAGTTTTATGCCTCTGTGCATTTATTTCTATGGGTTCCTTTGCCTCATATTTCTTTGTCAGACTGATTGTTTATACATGGCTGCCTGTTATCATCTGGAGTCAACAATTTGCAATAGTGGGATGTTTCATCTTGTTCTCCCTTTATACCTGAGATGTAGTTTCAGCTTTTTATGCTGCCATAAATAGAGAGTGATGTAAAATAAAAATTCAGAAGCAAGCTGCAGTGACACAAAATAACATGCATAACTACTTCTTCTTGGCGATCACTCGTAGACGAGTAAAATCTTAACAGTTGATCCATAAGTGGCTGTAAAGGCCAATTCTGGATCTGCACAACCTCCCACAATGAGGGCATAGGTTTCCAGGTGGAAGACAGTCACGATGAGGGTCTCCTTGACGTGCCTTCCTCTTAGCTTGTTTCTCCCTTTCGCCCTGTACTCGTGCTTCTTCAAAGTCCATAGCGCCTTTAATAAAGGCTGACCTCCAATTGAAATGCTCATGAGTTAGGGCTTCCCAGTTCTCAATGCTGATATTATTATTTTTTAATTAGCTTTGAGAGAATCTTTGAATCTCTTTTGCTGTCCACCAATATTCCATTTTCCATTCTTAAGTTGGGAGTAAAGTAGCTGCTTTGGAAGACGATGGTCAGGCATTCAAACAACATGGCCGGTCCAGCGAAGTTGATGTTGGATGATCGTTATTTCAAAGCTGGTTGTCTTCGCTTCTTCCAATATGCTAACATTAGTCCGCTTATCTTCCCAAGCAATTTGCAGAATTTTTCGGAGGCAGCGTTGATGGAAGCTTTCAAGAAGTTGGAGGTGGCATTTATAGAGGGTCCATGTTTCACAGGCGTATATACCTGAGATGTAGTTTCAGCTTTTTATGTTGTCATAAATAGACAATGAGGTAAAATAAAAATTCAGAAGTAAGCTGCAGTGATACAAAATAACACATATAACACACATATGTTGACATCACAGAGCATCCCCCCCATGTTCTTGCATCCTGATATCTGATGCCAGTAGAGAAAGTGTGAGATCACATGGCTCATCATGCACTTCTCCTTATCAAGATCCTTATCAAGAAGCAATAACCATCTAGACAATCCATGTTGCTTCAAGGCTTATATATCAATATGTGGAATCACCCAGAAACCAAATAACAAGAATCTAACATAATGAAGAAGTTCTAACATTCAATAAACAGAGCAGAAACAAAATTAAAGTGAAGAGAACCCAGGAGTTCCTGGGTAATAGAATCCTTCAGATTCTGTTGCGGAGTTTTGCATATTTTTCCCCGTATGAAAGAAAACTAACACTCAGACTGTTCCATCATAGCTTCTCTAATAGCAATGACTCTGACAAAGAGGTGCTTGCAGAAATTCAAGAGAGAATTAATTGTGCAAACAATGTACAATAGCCATGATGAAGAAAGAAAGAAAGAAAGAAAGAAAGAAAGAAAGAAAGAAAGAAAGAAAGAAAGAAAGAAAGAAAGAAAGAAAGAAAGAATACTTTTGTGATTTTTGCCTGGGCATATTAGGTACATTAGGGACTCATTTATACAAAATACAGTGTGTATATACTGTATACACACACACACACACACACACACACACGTCATATAAATGTATTAGAAATATATAGTTCTGAATAATATTTACATTAGATAAATATATACAGATTTGTAACTATAACAATACACTATGACAAGTTTTTTTCTTTTGTTGTATTTCTTCACTTCTTTGTAATAGCCCTTTTAATGTTTTTTTTCTTCTTGATAGTGTATGTATCTTAATATGATTATTTTTGTCTTTTGTCTTTTTCTTTTTTCCATTATTAATTAAAAAGCAATTAAAATTATTAAAAAAAAGATTAGGTGGATGAAATGTTTCTTTCCATCTTTTCGGCAGGCAATTGCTCTGAATAGAAGCAAAGATACAATTCATTTCCAAGAGCCTTTTAAAGGGTATAACCAGTTACATTAATATATCATGAGTTAATCCTGATTAATGGTACGAGAGAGAATCTGATTGCAACTAATTAGGCAAAACTGATATTCTGAGCAGGAGTATCACTTTCTCTGACCAAAGTACTTGCCCTGAGAAAGATAAAGGGGAGGAAAACATGGCATCAAAGGGCACTGCTCACAATCTGTTCAGTCAGGGCCTCTCTTTCAGCTTCACAACAAAGAGCATGTGCTGAAATTACTTGTTAAGCTAAATTTTTGATAGGAAAGAGAGTTTCCAACGGAACAGCATTCAGAATGTGTAAGGGATAATAATTAAAGAATAGCAGCCCTTCAAATTCCAATACAGCCACATGGCCTTTGATAGAGCAGGGACATGATCAGGAACTTCTAGTGTTTGGGGCTACAAGCCTTATATCTTTGCCACTGGCTGGGTCAGATGAAAGCCAAAGTCTAAACCATTTGGAGGATACCCCCTGTTGTACAACACCCATCCAAGATTTCAGGAATGGAGGAAGAGAAGCCTGAGAGAAAATTGGATCACTTACGGTTATCAGGTGATCGGTGCTGAGGTATGATGAGACGTGCGAACTCTCCGAAATGTGCCTTGGAGGTCAGCTGTTATGAAAAATCAGCTGCATTAGGCTGGTTTCTCCAAGCCAAAGAGTCTGCTCAGAAAAAGCCTGTTCCAATCGAAGAGAATATTTGTAGCTCAGGGTTGAGCTGGGAAGTCCTTGGTGCTCTCTGAGCCTTGTTGTTTTCTTGCAGATGTTTCATTGCCAGACTAGGCAACATCTTCAGTGTGAAAAGGGAGTGGGACTTGCTCTCTGTTTATATACCCTGGCTTGTCCTGCTTGTGTTGGTGGAGGTGTTGTTCTCTCCTTAGTAGTTCCTTGGTTGGGCTGTTGTTTGCTGCTTGGTTGATTGACTGAGTTAATAGTTCCTTGATTAGGGTATATTGTGCTGTTTGATTGTTCCTCTGGTACTAATATATACCCTAATCAAGGAACTAGTAACTAAGTCAATCAACCAAGCAGCAAACAACAGCCCAATCAAAGAACTCCCAAGGAGAGAAGAACACCCCCACCAACACAAGCAGGACAAGCCATGGGATATAAACAGAGAGCAAGTCCCACTCCCTTTTCGCACTGAAGATGTTGCCGAGCCTGGCAATGAAACATCTGCAAGAAAACAACAAGGCTCAGAGAGCACCAAGGACTCCACAAAAGCCTGTTCATTGCATCTTTTCCTTTCAAGAAGTGGAGAAGCAAAGCAAATGCATGACAAGAGAATTAGTGCATACTGACCAGCTGCAAAAACCAGGGGATCACAGGAAACTAAATTGTCCTAATTTTAAGATGAAGCTGAGAAGCTTTTCAGGGATTAAAAGGCTGATTTCTATTTGAGACAGGGATTGGCAAGTAGACAAGGTTTGTTTGTTTGTTTGTTTGTTTAATGAAACAAATTTATATGGCTGCCCAACTCACGCACGGTGACTCCAGATGTGTGCAAGATTAAAATGCATAAAACAAACACACCTCCCATGGTGGCAACAGACACACTCTAATTAACCACTTGATCAGCTCTGTAGTGACCTCAGGTCCCCAGGCCTGCTGACAAATCCATGTCTTCAGGGCCTTCCGGAACAGGAGCAAGGAGGAGCAAGTTTGGTTTCCCTCTGACTTGTACCTTGGATGAAGCGTGAATTTCTGCCTTATATTATAATCTCTTAAATAGCATAGTAGCTACCTATGCAGGAGAAGCAGAGCACTTAACTATATTGTCCAGTTTGGTGCGAAGTTCCTGCTCCATGCATGGAATTTTCCCTGACACAAGGAGGAATGGGAAGAATTCTTCTTCAGAAATCTCACTATCTATTTTTGCTAGTTTTAGACTGTCCGTCTGCTGTTTTTCCTATTTTTGCTATCTATTTGCTATTTTTAGACAGAGTTTGCTGGGGTAACTGCAAGAGTAAGAAACTGTCCAGTTATGAAGTGTGGGTTTGCACTATACTTGTTCTATCCTTAGCAAAGTTTGAAAGAAATTTCTTGCAACATAGAATACTGATTCCTCTTTTGATAGCTAGACTTCCATAAGTATGCCATCAACATATAAAGCACGGTATTGGGTGAAGAAAAAGTCTCCCTCCATTTGAGGTTGACACCTTCTGGCCACACGGACACTGCCGTGGCTTTTTCTTGACACCAATAGAGAAATACCTCACTGTTGCTTTCTTCTGTGATGTTTTGCCAACTATCCAGTGTAGCCCCAGGACTGGGCAGGGACATCCCCACTAAAAGCAGGGTTTTGCTGCTTTGGTCAATGTTGCCACTGCAGGGGCTATGTGGAATGTATAGCCTAGCAGTGGGCTATACAATGGGCAGAAAAGGGGCAGTGATTGCAATGCACTGCTTTTATCAGTCTGGCCCTCCATCTTCATACACCCTTCAGATGTCACTGGTTGTGGGACTTCCTCATTGTTTACCATCAAAACACCCATCAGGGGTTTGTGTGTGTATGTGTGTGTGTGTGTGAGAGAGAGAGAGAGAGAGAGAGAGAGAGAGAGAGAGATTGAGAGTTTTGCTTAGTTTTGTTTTCTTGAGATCAGACATGGTTGGCTAGATGCTGCCATCTTCCATGACATGGTTTAGAATGCAGAAATCAATTACTTTGGAAACTTGGGAGGGGTCTGTGCTCCTCCTCCTGAAAGAGCAGGTCTCTAGCCTATATGGATGTGAAATACAACCCCTGATAATGATAGCAGATGGCTTAGATTTAATCAACAGAGATAATATGGAATGAATATTTATTTTAAAGTCTGCAAGAAGAGATAACAAAGTATCAAACAGGAATGTAGCTTCTGATTTTTTAAGAAGTCTAATGAATGCATTTAATTTCTCTTTGATTAAGCTACCTTATTACCAAATTATTAGCAGGAACAGCTGGGTGGGCTGTTAATAATATTTTTAATTCATAGTTAAAATATGTGGTTTGTATACTTGTGAAGCCAAATTTAAATATCCTTTCCGGGGAAAAGAAAGAAAAGAAAGAAAACACTTCTAAAAACAACTTTCCTTTTAAGGGGCTCTGTCGCCATCTTGTGTTCAGTGACATTGCCATGTCAGAAATAACTACACACAAGACACTTTAAATCATAAACCCACACAAACATTAGAGACTCCTTGTTGAGAAGGAATGGCGTTTTTGATTGTGGATTTTAATGTCTGAAGATCATCAGTGGAGAAATTCTATTTGGCTAAAAATATTCATTTTTCATATGAACACCTCAGCATTCTAAAATCTCTTCCTAAGAGGGATAAAAAGTTAGGGTTATTTTTAAAGAAATTGGGAGAAAGTCTTTGTCTATTATAAGCTATGAAACAAGGATATCTCTTCCTCCCTCCCTCCCTCCCTCCCTCCCTCCCTCCCTCCCTCCCTTCCTTCCTTCCTTCCTTCCTTCCTTCCTTCCTTCCTTCCTTCCTTCCCCACAATAGCAGGTTGAGCTACGAGAGAGTGTCAGACTGACCCCAATTCACCCAGTGGCTAAGGGTGGATTTCAACTTGGATCTCTGCAGTTCTACTTCACCATTAATACATATTTTATGTACTGATGCTTTGCTCTAGTCTGTTTGCAAAATATCCTGCTTAGCTTGCTGGAAAAGAAGAGAAGGCAGTACTTACAAAACTTTAGGTCTAATAGGATCACACAAAGGAGCTGAGTTTACTTTCAGCCACTTATACATGAGGGATCAGCAAGAAAGCTGCTAGCAAGGGTCAGCTCTGTTCTGTGCCATCAGTTGAACTAAACTGATAATTAACATAAGAACTGCCTTGGTTGTGTTCATTATGTTGCAGAAAGGGTGGGACCCCCAGCTTTCAGTCACAAGAAGGTTTTTGTTGATTGGGAACTTGGAAACCTATTACTGTAAAGCCTTTGATTCTCTATCCTTTTTAGATGTATCGGGATGCAGTTGTATGCAAAGTGCAGGTCAAATTGTAGGTTTCAAGGAGTCCCTAAGGCAACAGAAGATGACCCCTGTAAAATTAAAAATGGTATCTTTCTGCAAATTTGAATGCATACTTAGGATTTTATTTCCCATTGCTTACAGCTTCAGAATAAGAAAATAATGAATATGCAAAAGGTTAGACACACTTTTGGACAGGGCTTCCTAATACTCCTTTGACAAAGCCAATCTTGTGCTCTTGTAACAGTGTGATGGGGTTCATTTTTGAACTGGAGGTATGCTTCTTCGCAAAGGTGGCAATGGACTCAGAAACACATGATAGTGGATACTTTTATGCGTTTTACTCTATATAGTTATTTACAGCAGGTATTTACAACTGGGCTAATCAACACAGCTCTCCCTCCCTCCCTCCAATTTTTGGTTAGTATTGAGCTGTTTTTTCTTCACTCCAATGGCTGGCTCACACCAGCAGATCAGCAGCCATGCCAGGCTACTATGCCATATGCCGCAGCTCTTCAGTTTTATTTTATTTCCTGTCTTTGTTAACTGCCCCAATCTTACCACTGTGGATCATGTACAACAAAGTGAAGCAAACCAGAAACAGTGCAAAAATAAAATATTAATCAATGTAAAAATGACATCATCTAAACATGCCTGATGGCCATGTTGATTTGGAATTCTCAGAGTTGTAGTCCAAATATATCTGGAAGATCCCAGGTTGGGATATACTGAACTAGAGCACAGGATTAATTCATTTATTTTTTTTCAGGGCAAAGGCCCAGAAGCTCTTTGGGTTTTTTACTTGTCATTTTTGGTAAAGTATTATAGAAAATTTTATTTATTTATTTATTTATTTATTTATTTATTTATTTATTTATTTATTTATTTATTTATCATACTTATATCAAAATCAGAATCTTATGGTTGCAATCCCCCTTTTAAAAACTTTATCATAAATTGATTGATTTATCTGTCACTTCTTATCACCAACACTGCATCTCGATATCTTTCCCAAAGCCTTCATTGCTACCTTGCCAAGTACTACTGTGCAGCATATTTCTTGATTGGTGGTTCCTTTACTGTTGATAATTGATCCTAAAGCACAGCCACTATCCACCAGTTCAAAGTCTTTACTATTAATTATAAGGTTGGTTGCTGTACCTGTTGTTAGTACTTTGGTCTTCTTTATATTTAACCTATTTTTCACTGTGCTCCTGGACTTTCATTACTAGTGCTTGGAGATCATTGCATCTGGAGATGGTTAGAATATACTTAGTGAAATCGGTGGAAGTTGAGCTAATCAAGCTGACTAATCCCCTAACATATCCCTTAACATAGTACAACTGTGAACAACACTGAATAGGTTTGCAGCTTCACATAAGATTCATCCTCAATGATTGTATCCTTGAATTAACGGCAAGATCTAAAGAGAGCCAGTTCAGACTAGTGGTTAAGGCACCAGGCTAGAAACCAGGAGACTGAGCGTTCAGGTCCCGCCTTAGGCACGAAAGCCAGCTGGGTGCCCTTGGGCCAGTCCCTGTCTCTCAGCCCTAGGAAGGAGCCAACGGCAAACCAGGAGACTGAGAGTTCTAGTCCTGCCTCAGGCAAGAAAGCCGGCTGGGTGCCCTTGGGCCAGTCCCTGTCTCTCAGCCCTAGGAAGGAGCCAATGGCAAACCAGGAGACTGAGAGTTCTAGTCCCGCCTTAGGCACGAAAGCAGCTGGGTGACCTTGGACCAGTCCCTGTCTCTCAGCTCTAGGAAGGAGCCAATGGCAAACCAGGAGACTGAGAGTTCTAGTCCTGCCTCAGGCAAGAAAGCCGGCTGGGTGCCCTTGGGCCAGTCCCTGTCTCTCAGCCCTAGGAAGGAGCCAATGGCAAACCAGGAGACTGAGAGTTCTAGTCCCGCCTTAGGCACGAAAGCAGCTGGGTGACCTTGGACCAGTCCCTGTCTCTCAGCTCTAGGAAGGAGCCAATGGCAAACCAGGAGACTGAGAGTTCTAGTCCTGCCTTAGGCATGAAAGCCGGCTGGGTGACCTTGGGCCATTCACTCTCTCTCAACCCAACTCACCTCACAGGGTTGTTGTTGTGGGTAAAATCGGAGGAGGAAGGAGTATGAGGTATGTTCCCCACCTTGAGTTATTTATAAAAATAAAAATACAAATGTTTTGAGGGACTGTTACTGAGATATCAAAACAGAGAGGTCTTCAGCAGCAAAATAATAATAATAATAATAATAATAATAATATAATATTAATAATAATATAATAATAATAATAATTAATAATAATAATATAAATATGAACACAAAAACTGACATTCATTTGACTTGAAGCCATTTATAATTTATACAATAAATAATGTGTGTGTGTATGTTTATATCCACAGTATATATCTATAGATGTATGTATTTCCATCATGCCCTTTGGGATAAGCAACATTATGCAAAATGCAGAAAGGGAGTAATAAATAGTAAGCAAAAGAAATTAAAGGTATCAATTAAGAGAAAAGGAAATAATGCTAAATGTAATTTAAATTGACAGCATTCAACATACTTGTGCACTCAGTCCTTGTTTCCATCATATTCAGAGACTATCTTTGAAAAACAAAACAAAACAAAACAAAAAACTTTTTGATTATTTCATTTACTCCATCAAACCATAGTGTCCTCCTTTTTATATGAGATTTTACCATCCCTTGGATTTTTATCTATTGTTTATTATAATTTTTTAGATTGTAACTTATGTTTACAGGTTTTTAATTGTTGACTCCATTGTAAATTGCCCAGAGTCCCCCGTTAGGGTAGATGGGTGGTGATAAATTTGAATTATAAATAAAATAAATAAATAAACAAACTTCTTGGTCTTTCCCTTCCTCTCAACTCATTCACTCTCTCTTCATATATTACTTTTCATATTCAGTCCTCATTCATTCTCTCTCTATGATCTAACTCCTTCAACATACTTCTGGTAGACTCGTCTTTCAATTTTGTATTCAATACATATTCATTCTCCACACATTCATTCTTAACACTACTTACCTCTTCTTCTTTCACCCACATACTCAAGTACCTCACTTTCACTGTATTCAACTTGTTTTATGTTTCTCCTGACATACCCAACTCCTACACCCATAGAACAATGTGGCAGGAACATCTTATATTTCTGCTTCCTTTGACATCTTATTCACACCATTCTACCACCATTTACATTTTTTCCCATCCATTTTCCCTTGTTCAGTAAATATTCTACCAAGGTACACAACTTTATCTACTTGGTACTAACTACCTAGAGATGATGATGATGATCTATTATTACCTAGAGTAGTTTGATGTAGTGGTTAAGGTCCTGGCCTAGGAACCAGGAGACTGGGAGTTCTAGGCCTCCCTTAGGCATGGAAGCCGGCTGGGTGATTTTGGGCCAGTCCCTCCATCTCAGCCCAACCCACCTCACAGGGTTGTTGTTGTGGGGAAAATAGGAGGAGGAAGAAGTATTAGTTATTGTGGAGTCCTTGGTGCTCTCTGAGCCTTGTTTTCTTGCAGACTTTTCATTGCCAGACTAGGCAATATCTTCAGTGTGAAAAGGGAGTGGGACTTGCTCTCTGTTTATATACCATGGCTTGTCCTGCTTGTGTTGGTGGGGGTGTTGTTCTCTCCTTAGGAGTTCCTTGATTGGGCTCTTGTTTGCTGTTTGATTGACTAAGTTAATAGTTCCTTGATTCACCTCACAGGGTTGTTGTGGGGAAAATAGGAGGCAGGTGTGTTAGGTATGTTTGCCACCTTGGGTTCTCTCTCTCTCTCTCTCTCTCTCTCTCTCTCTCTCTCTCTCTCTCTCTCTCTCTCTCTCTCTCCCACACACACACACACACACCAGGAAAATAATAATAATAATAATAATAATAATAATAATAATAATAATAGTATTAATAATAATAATACAAAAATGCCAAATCCAGTTTAAACACCTGGCTGACTGTGCGACCAACAACAAAAACAATACCTGCCTAGCCTAATTTTATTTGTAGATTAATTAAAACAAAATGAGAAACTAGAATGTTGTAAAGCGAACACCAGCCTTAAGGATAACTGACATTCCAAACTGTGTCCCTGACTCTTGCATTTACCCACAAAGAATTCTTGAAAAGCTGAATTCTTTGTCAGCTTCCTGGAGAAGGGTTTTCTGTGATTGGTCATACCATGACAACAACCACTTTGTGAGAGTCCCAATAATAATTATCAAAATTTGTTTATTTAGAGAATTTATATGGCTGTCCATCTTAAAGACATAACCCTGGGACGCTAGCAAGATCTATCTATCTATCTATCTATCTATCTATCTATCTACCTACCTACCTACCTACCTACCTACCTACCTACCTACCTACCTACCTAGAAACACAAATACAAAATTAAAAATAATCATAATACAATAGCTAAGGCTTCATAAAAAAACAATACATCCTATACTGGGCAGTGCTAACATCCCAGCCCAGGAAGACTAGGAGGGTCCTCCAGAACTCACAGGGGAGGTTGTTCCATAAGGCAGGCATGGCAACAGAGAAGGCACATCTTCTGAGTTTTGGAAGATGGCACTGTTTAATAGAGGGGACCTGGACTCTGTCCATCCTGTTGGATCTAGTGGGATGGGCAGAAACCTGGGCAAGTAAATCCCAGATGTTCCCACTGACCTCAGAAAATTGGGAATCCATGTTATGGTTGATATTTTCTTTGAAAAGTTATGCCTATCTGTAGACCTAATTTTCTTAGCCTTTTTAAATGCAACTTTTCTTGTAAGAACAAGAATATAGATAAGAGAACACTGTAAAACTGTATGATACAACCTCAATAATCACAATACTAATGAATTGGCTCCAGTTCATTATATGTTATCAGATGTAGGTAATCTAGCAATTAAAACTGTAGATACAACTCCCTTTGTTCCTGTATGTTCCCAATTTTACAAAATTGTGAATGAAAAAGAAGCTGAAACCTCCTGGTAGTTCTTAGTTCTTGTAATGAAGAAGGACAAGAGAGACTATAAAATCACACCGGCCTTAGATAATATAGAAAGAGTTTTTCTCCGTCTCTCACTTTAATAGAGGTTGAGATCATCCATTGAAATTAAGTATAGTGAGATGCAATACTGAAAGAAGAAAATACTTTATTATTATTATTATTTTGCATAGGACATAGTTAAATTGTTGGAGTAAGCTGCCAGCTGTCGTGAGAATGGAAGCCAATTTGGATGGATTTAAAAAGAGACTGGGTTGATTCACAGAGGAACTCTCAGTAGCTCTCAGTGGCTACTAATATTGATGCTTGTTTACTACTCCTGAATTATAGACAGTAGATCCTAAAAGAAGGGAGTTGTTGGCATCTAATCTGGCATGTGAGTTTCCCAAATGCATTAAATTTAATGTAATTAAAATTTTCAGTTCATTTTTTTCCATGTTTTTCTGTGGGGTTTTCTGAGGGTTCTTTGCTTTCCAAGGACTGGACACACCACAGCGGACCAGATCTGTACACAATGCTTTATTGTGGTACACATCTTCCCCAAGAACAGGGAACTGGTCTATGAAGGTTCTCAGTCATCCAGGTGGAATTGTCTGTAGCTTGAATCATGTCAACTGGATTTCTATTTTCTCTTTTAAATTTTATTGGATTTTAAATATACAAAGCTAAAAGTTAAGAATGAAACGGAAATAGAAATACAAATTAAAAGAAAAAGAAAAGAAAAGTTCAGTAAAGGAAAAAAAAGAAAAGAAAAACACAAACAAAGAAGTTAGATAACCTCCGATCCAACTATGGTCATAAGAATAAAATAGATAGTTTGTTTTTACATGCTGGTTATTCATATAACATTCATATACTTTTCTTGTCTATTATATACTATTTATATATAATCTAATCATCAAATCCCCATGGAATTTGGTACGTGGAATAGGAGACGGCTCAAGCATCAAAATAGTGTCCTGAATAAGAAATGAAATGTGAGCTTTGAGCAGTTTGTTTGTAAGTCAAAGCAAAATATGCTCTTTCGGTCTAGCACAGTGTTTTTCAAACTTGGCAACTTTAGAATGTGTGGACTTCAACTCCCAGAATTCCCCTGCCAGCATGCTGGCTGGGGAATTCTGGGAGTTGAACTCTACATATCTTAAAATTGCCATGGATGAAAAACACTGGTCTAGCATGAAGCAAAAACAAGCTGTTCCAAGCTATTTTGAGTGTGGTGAACACCATCATTGGACTGTTCTGTGGATTGGGGCTGGATTGCTTGCTCCCCTCCAATCTTTTATCAGCTACTCAGTGAAAATCAGTAGAGTCCCTGCTGCCGTTGGTTCAGATTAAATGAGGTGATGTGAGATGGGAAGACTGAGAGGAAGAGCTTCTTGGCAGCCTGTCTGGAAAATTATTGCTCATTTGGAAGCCATCACCCAAGGATTTCAGCAACTTCTGAGTCTCATAAACAAGCCCTAGAAACAGTATTTGGAAGTTGTTGTGTATCTTCTCGCTCTCCCTCATCTGGCTTCCATCTGTCCTTGGCTTTGCAGCTGTCAGACTTGCTATCCTGTTGATGAAGGTTCTCAGTCATCCAGGTGGAACAGTCTGTGGCTTGAATCATGTCAACTGGATTTCTATTTTCTCAGTGGAAACGTTTTGCTCCCTATCCAAGGAGATGGATGGATGGATGGATGGATGGATGGATGGATGGATGGATGGATGGATGGATGGATATATATATATATATATATATATATATATATATATATAAGAAATCCAGTTGACATGATTCAAGCTACAAACAGGGAACTGGGTTAACTCTACCCTTCTAGGCATTGCAAGTTGATGTTGCCACATAAATACCTCTTTAATACATAGTTCTCTATACTCAGTCCTTTCATACTCAGTCCAAACAAAAGTCTCAAAGCCTGTAAAGTGGCATACAACCTTTGCCTCCTTCCAAAAGTCCTTGCACTTGTTGGGATGAGGGGCTGCCTCAGTGTGGTTGCTCCTTTCCTGGTTGCTGCTGAGCTCCAGGCCAAGCTCCAAGCTCTGCTATTAAGCAGGGTTGCTTGTAACGGATTGCAGAACTCAGGCTTAGAATGAATAGTCTCACACTCAAAATAGTGGAAAAGCTATTTTACTAAAAGTTACTACAATTACAAAAAGAAAGTTGCTACTGATAAAAGCGTGCGCAACAGACATTGATATATGGCCCCATAGTCCCACCCCCTGTTCAGGGCACTCAGATGGTACTCCCAGGTCTCCAGACAGACGCTGACCCACGCCACCATTGGTAGACAGCAGTCTCACGTATGCAGGCACGGCCTCTTCCCTGTTAACTCCTTCCATGTCATTATCTCCGATACGAAGCCAAGAAGCTTTGAATCAGAGACCATGATATTGCTTTTGAGCACTCCAGCTGAGCTCCCAAGCCAAGCTCCAGGCAGGAATCCCACCAGGATACGCTGCTTGCCATAGCTTGTGATCCTGGTACTTGACTGATAGCCCTCTTGCCTGCCTGTAATTGTTGTCAATTTCCAGATGTTGCCTCCTGCTTCCTTGCCTGCTTGCCTTTTTTCTATCTCCCTTTCTCCTACACACCCACACACAAACACTGTCTTAGCATTTGCTTTTGTAAGATAAGGGCCTGGGTTAGGCAAGACTGCCTCTGGATGTCAACAGGTCCTTGAAAATACCAGGGTGTGGCTCAATTAGCCAGGCTGGTGTGGATGCTTGTAAGTAAACAAGTGAGTGAGTGAGTGAGTGAGTGAGTGAGTGAGTGAGTGAGTGAATGCCTGAGCCCATCTCTCAGGTTTCTGGGGATGTAAACCTTTACAACCCTTTGGGGGAGAAAACATGAGCTGTGCTGAGCCTCGGGAAAGTGGGGTGAGTGGCATTTCTGCCTGGCTGCAGCTGTTTTTCCCAAGTGCAGACAGCAATCCCACCTTCACTTCCTCACCAGTTTAACAATTTTTATGATAGGAAGCAGAAGTCTTTTGCTATGAAGTGGCTTAACCCGTGGCCTTTTGCCCTTGTTTTTGCAAAAGAAAGACAAAAATGGTACATCTTAAGTTGTGTATTTAACTGCCTAGTTCCAGTGGTGAAAATTAGAGATGGCCTGGAATGGTACAATTAAAGCTGGCTGCAGATGTTCTACTCCTTTTTTACACAGTGCTGATGCCCATCCTTTCCTTTCCTTTACTGATCAGCACAAAACCCCTTTTCTCCAACTTTTCTGCTATATTTTCTAGACATATGGTAACATTTCATCAGTGAGACAAATGAGGAGTATTCACTCATGCATTGGCTAAATCCAACTGGGACTTAATTACTTGCTATTTTTCCAGTTTTTATGCAGCTTATGAAAACCTACATAATCAGAATATGATTTGTAGACATTGGCACAAGAATGAATTCCATCTGTAATACTCCACTAAAGATCAAACCGAATATATAATCAAAAGGAACCAGTTCCATGTTTTTGTTTTATGTTTTAATCAGGTTTGACAGTGATAACAGTCTTACAAATAGTTAGAAATCCCAATGAATTCAGCAGGATTTGCTCCCAGATTACTTGGATATATAGAAACTCTAATGTATCAGCAGAACATCAGGTATACCATAAGCATCATAACTGTCCTATTGGAATGCCTTCTCTCTGCTTACAATAGATTGGCAGAATAATCTATGGTGGAACATTTCTGATGGCAAAGATATACTGGAAATTTGGCCAAGAAGGTTGACCAAGATACAGATAATATGTGGAAAAGAAGCATAAAGCATCTGAGATTCCACTAACCAGGTGCCATGGCTCCATCAAATTTAGCCTAGCACAAGTACTTGTTGAAGTCTAAGTGCCCCCAAGTTGCATGTATTTCAGCGGGTGATGACAGAATCTGCCCCACTCAATAAGACTATTATAGCAGATAGAATTTGGTTTACCTGAAAATCAATATAGACCCAACACAGGGAGGTCATAGCTCATATAATGGGACATGTAGTCTGTCTGTTATTGATTCTCTGATAACAATCTACCACAAAATCCTGATGGATCATTAAATGCTAGTGAAAGGGTGATTGACAACGTGAAGAGAAAGTGGGATATAATATCTTCACCTTGATTGTTGTTGTTTGTACCCTTTGGTTGCTTTTGTGGTTGTTTTTACTCCTCCATTAAGCACACTTATCTAGCAAGTGATAACACCTACACAAACCTGGCTGATCTTGAAAAGCTAAATGGGGTTGGACCTAGTTAGTGTTTGGATGTGATGGAACCAGGAAATCCAGGGTTTTAGGTCAGATTGAGAAGTTAACAAATAGATTAGAAAAAGGCAATGACAAGCTACTTCCATCATGTTCCCAAGAAAAGAACATGGATATGTCCAGGTAGTGATGAGCAGTTAAGCTTTCTCATTTTTACCACTCACCTCTTGAGCTCAAGAGGGTTTATTTCTGATTAAACGTAATTAGGATGGCATTATGAGTCATTAGAGTCAATGTATATCAAGTGTATTCCACCAAGATATGTGTGTTGAGTTTGTGGGTCCACATGTGTATTGAACAAGAGTCCATCACATAAGGATTTTTTGTCCAAGCACTACCTCCCATTCTGTACCCCTTCTGTCTTCTGCTATCACAGCTGTTTTCCTGTGAAGGCCTTTCATTTCATAATTACTACACAGTTAACATATCCACTGGGAGAATTTTATTACACTAATGCGGTGGATCCACAGCTCTGATTATAATTATACCCTGGCTTCAATTGCACTGGGAACAGTTCAACTTAGAAAGGGAATATTACATGCTTTCTCACTACCAAATGACAGGAAAAGCTTAGCAACCTTTTATGCCAAGCAATTTAACTTCTTGATCTTATGGATTCAGTCCCAAATCTATAAAATAAGTCAAGGATGCTAAATTGCAATGTTAAATAGAGTGGGGATGGTGTTAGTTGCTTTCCATCCATATCAGATTGGGAGACATTCATGTCCTGAAGCAAGTAAGAAATTACATTGAAGGAGAAAGAAGGGAAGGGGGAGGCTGAGTGAGATTCCAGGGAGTGAAGTAGGGGGTACAAGTGCTTACCCCATTTCTTCTGTAAATCTGGAGGCTAAATAGAAGTGCAGCATAATCACTTACCAACTGCAGGCCACACTTCAGGTATGAAATTCTGCTACTCTGGAACATAGATGGCAGAACAGGATCCTTTTTTAAACTTCCTATTTTTGTGCTAACCTAATTAATGTAGTAATATAGATATACAAGAATTAATGAAATAATGTATTGTGAGGAGGAGGAGGAGGACCTGGCAATTTATGTCATTAAAATAGAACAATCCACCCCCACCCCTCCATACAACTTGGACAATAGTGCTCGAAAGTCTTCTTTGCCCCTTTGTGGAAAACAAAACAAGTAATGAATTCAAGTGTTAGCAGGTAGAATATACTGTATCAATAATCCACTGGTGCAAATCAGATATAGATTTCTCTTTCTGTTCTTAAATGATAAATCTTTAAGGAAATCCCCAAACGTCAATAGTCTTGTTTGTTTGTTCCTTTTTAAAAAAACAGATTCAAATACTGGGGATATAATCAAGAAGAACATCTGCATCTTTAATACACAGTGATTGATCCAAAATGATACTAACAATGTAATGGAAGTTGGCCCAAAATGTGATGATAAAAGGACAAGGCAAACCATATGAATTGAATGTTGTACCAGAAAACAGTTGCAACCCAACTTCATTCAACATTTGAGGCCTTCAATATACATGAAACAGTTTTGTTCTGGTTGCGTTAATCTCTTGAAACTGCCAGAAGCTGTCCATGAGTTCACAACCTCCTTGCACCAATATGCTTGAGCAGATCAGGAGACACTGCTCCACACTTGTTTCAGGAACGGAGAAGATTCAGACGTCCAAGTCAGTTTTTACTAAATGTGCTAAATCTAATATTAAACTTAAAAACACACTGACAACCTTTGTAGCACAGCTGTTCTCAGTGACAATCCGTGGAGAAGTGGCTATTCCATTCCATACCCTAAAACCAATGAGAGACTTTGTAGCTGAAATGCATTCGGCAAGTTAGCTCTTCCTTTTATTAGGATGACTTTATGGTATTGCAGTTTTGTGCTGGATTAATCATCATTCATCATTTATCATCAAACAAATTTATATGCACACCCAACTCACAGTGACTCCGGGCGGCTTAAAAAATTAAAAGGGATTGCTTCTAGATGTCGATTTGGACTGAGGTCATGGCATTTGGGGGAGAGACTTCAGAAAAAGAAGATGCATTTAATCAAAGAAATAATAATAATAATAATAATAATAATAATAATAATAATAATAATAAAGCTAGCTTGATGGTCTTTTATTTAGAACCTAGATATTAAGTATTCTATGTACTGTTAATATATATATTCATATTCCTTTTTAACCAAGCAGATCACTAAGAAAAACCCTCAGTATGTTTTTCTAATACATTTCTGAAAAATACATCTACTTTAACATTTCTGTGGTCCTGTTTATGTTTAGTAGCACTACAAAATGCTCTGCAGGCAGTTTTTTCCCTTCCTTTTTTAAGTTTCCTCCATTAACTATCTCCCCTTAGGGAGGGGAAAGGTGGAAGATAAGACTTACAAGCATACAACACCCTGAAATGAGCCTTTCAATACTTTCTCTGTTCAGTGAGTTTAAAGATAGCCTGAAGCTCATGGATTTCTTTCTCTTTTACTTATTTTCTTTTTATGTTTTTTCATCACTTTCCATGGAATTTAAAGTGACTGTTGATTTTTACTGAAGAACAGTCTTTAAAAAGTGTATTATTTGCATATTTCTGCCTTGGAAACAAATGAATCAAATGAAATCAGTTATCTTATTACTGTTGACCATGATGGCTTAAAGATTTCAGGTAGCTATGTCACTTGAGCTCCTCAGAAGTGGAACCTCCAACTGGGACCATGTGTGCAATGCTAATGAGCTAGTATTCAAGCACAAGTGTTACTCAACTCTTTAGAGTTGGGATATGAGGAGAAATAATTTAAAATAACTTACTTTTACAAACTGCCTACTTTGCTTTGATGACTATTCTCTCTTTATCTGTTTTGTACAAATCATGGGGCATTTTAGTTTCCTTTTGTTTTTAATTCCCACCATGAAAGAAGCTTCATTGATGTTGTTTTTCATGGCCTGCCTGGTGAGATGATAGGCATGGAGTAAGGGATGGTTTTGATATCACTTTTAGGGAAGCCACTTTAGGTCATGACACCCTAATAAATTATGGCTGCTTTCATCAGCAAACTACATTTCAAACTGGTTTGTCCACATTTTAGGCTACTTTTTCATTCTGATACTCCTGCCTAATGCTTTTGTCCAGACTGACGTAGTACCTCAGGGCGTATTAATTATATTTTGGAGTAGGAAACCTTTGCAAGGCAAGCCAGTGGGTGCCTGACCTCCTCTCAATGTTGACAAAGAGGCTATTTCCTTGTTTAATCTAAGACCCGGTCCCTCCCTTTGGTGGCTGTGTTCTGGGAGTCTACTGAACAGCGAAGAACTTGATGGGAGGGGGGAACACCCAGGAGGAACGCAATGGTAGACTAATTCCATAACTCAGCCAAGAAAAGTGCTTGGAGGCAGTCATCAGAAGTGAAACTCAAGAATATCTTTACTATTTTAATGGGTATGCACACTTGGGACATCTTGCTTTCACTTCCTGTCATGGCCACAAAATGCCACTATGCAATGCACAATTAACTCGCAATTTTCTCTGTTGCATGACGTTTGGATGCGTCAGAAAGGATAAATGTGATATGCGTGAAGGTTAATGGAACCTGCCAAGCTCACCAGCAATATATCCCTTAGAATCAGATGTCTGAGATAAACGTTTGGGATTGGCTATATCTTTAGGTGTCTCATCAGCCGTTTTTGAAAGCAGAGCTCTGGATCACAGGGTTGATCTATCTCTGGCCTGTTCTATATAGCAAAGTTACATTTTATTTTACATTCTTACTTCCTGTATTGCAGTGTTAAAGACATGGTCTTCTGTTATGATTCTTGACGATATTGTCATTTGGGAGAGGCATAAAAATCTGTTAGCCATTTCTTTTAATCAATAACATTTACCGTTTGCCTAGAGGGTGAGTGAGCAGGAAGAGAATCTATAAAACAGTTTTAAATATAAAGGCAAATAAACTCTATGATAGTTCGTTAGTTAAATGACTTCTCCTTTGAAAAACAGGAATGAGGTAGCTAGGTTTTGAAATACTGGCGTGACAGTTTTCAAGATTTATGAATGTAATTTTCTCCACTCACTTTGAAACTCAACTATCAACTGTTAATATTGTTTGCTGTGTTTTGCTATTTTTCTCTTCCACTCTGCTGTCTTTCTAAGAATTTTGTATAAATCATGTCAGCATTAGAGTTTTGTTTGTTTGTTCCAGGTACCTTGGTCTTTATCGTGTCTGCTTTAAAGAGGGAGCATTGCAACCATGTTCTGATTTATTCTTTATCATAATAACTAATTTTCTTCCCTCTTCCACATTTCTTTAAAATACAATGAAAATTATCACACATTGGATATGCCCAGGACAAAAATCTCAGCAGTAATACTTTCAACCGACCATATGCAACATGAACTTAGTCAAGTTGCAAACTCATTTTGAAAATGTCAAGTCTATGACATTTGAGTATTGAATTCAAATTCCTGTTGAATGATGTCAATAAGAGAGATAATCTGACATTAACATCTCTAAGGTCATAAACAAAGCCTTCCTAAAATTTCTGAACATCGCTCAGGAGCCCCACAAAGGGATAACACTTCGATGGGATTGCTGATTAAACTCTCTATCCTCCACTCTCCCTCAAAAAAATGGAAATTATTCCATTCAGGAAAGAGATGTGGATTGTCTAAAACCTGGAAAGCAATGTCCATCCAGTGACTGTGTTAAATCAGAGGAGACAATATTTTGATATCCTAGGATCTCACCTATGTGAGATGTTTTTTGGGAAGGCAAGAGAAGGTGTGATGGGAAAAGATAATCTCAGGTATACAGGCAGAACCAGGATAAACTTTCCCCCCTTTCTCGGAAAAGAGGCAGATTTTTAAAACCATGCTAAATCTTTCGAGGGGCTTGTACTACAGTTTTGACATGGGTTTGCCACCTTGATTGTTATCAACGGATGTTACAGGGGCTGTAAAAAAATGGGACTGTAGGCTATTAGTCTCCTGGGGTTTTAGACTAAAATGGATCAATTTTCTAATGACCCCAACATTTAGAGCACAGCATTTGCAATTTCTATTGATTGACCAAACAAACTCTACCATTTTTAGATTGTAACCATATAAATGTTTTAGAACAGTTACACAATTAAAGAAAAATGATAACAAATGAAAGTTCATGTAAAATGTCATGTGTAAAATGTCCATATCTGCATTCTCAAAAGACTGTTTCCCTATTTCTAGAGTACCAATCAATTTTATTTGTTACAGCCTTTAGCCACAATAATCCTAGAGTATGTATCAAGACTGAATACCATCTAAGAGTCTCTGTTGCTGGCCCAGCTATGTGGCTGTATATACCTAACCTTGACTGATCTAAAAAGCTAACCAAGATAAATCCTAGTTACTACTGGGATGGCAAACCATCTGAGCAATCTGGGGCCGTAAAATAGACTGTGCAGTAAATAAACATCCCAGAAGAAGATGACAACAAACCACTTTGTTCTCATGCTTACTTTGCCAAGACAGTTTCATGGATATACCCATGTAAGTCACCAGGAGCTTAGAATTAAAAGTATACTTTAATTATTCATTATTCTAGGCTGTGTTTCATTTGTCAGATTGAATATTAATGCCTTAGAGGAGTTCAGGTTTATTTTGAAGGAACTGCCAAACTTCTGGCTGCAGACTTTTGTTATGGATCATTAAAAACAAAAACAAAACTGGGAAAGACTTTGACAAATCTGAAAGATTGTATGACTAGCCGAGGCAGAAAAGCGGAACAAGTTATTCTGATCAGGGAGTAAGGGCTTTGACGGGTGAAAATCCAGGTTTTGCAAAGCCATTCATGGTCTTGATCTTCAGATGCCAAATCTCCTACAATCCTTTTCATCAGTTCTGTTAATGTGGATTAAACATCTGTAATGAATTGTCCAGTGCAAAATCCAAAACCATCTTCCCCTGCCTCTATAACTTCCCCCCATGTAAGATGGTGATGGTAAACAAGAAGTGAGGAAAAAAGATAATATCACTAGGCCCGAGGTTTGGTTTGGAAAAAAAATTCCTGAGGCTCCCCCCTCTCCATGGAAAAACACTTAATCCCCTGGAAGTTTCTGAACACTGTGAAAGTCATGGCGAATTATCTGGAAACATAATAAATTGAGATGTCAACTATCTTATTAATTGGGAACATTGTAGTTTAGTGCTTTCATGCCACAGCCTGAGCATTTGAATGAGCATTTGGGTCTTAATTCAATCTGTAATAACATTCAATTTAATTTAAAAACAATTGTGGATAATGTCGCATATTAAGCTTAGATAGACCAGCTGGTCCGAGTATGCATTTCTCAACTCAAATTAATATTTCAGAGATGACTATTATTCTGTGTCTTTGGCAGCTTATCTGTCTGCATTCTTTGATTTTATTTTAGTGTTTATTGTATTCATTTGGCTAGTTTTGCACATTAAACAAACTGGTAGAAATATGAAGGTGGAGATAATAAACCTATCAGTAATTTCAAAGTGACAGAATTCCTTTTTCACCACTGCCCCTGCACAGACTTATATTATTTTCCTCCCTCCAGTTACAAATGGAAGAAAATTCTGTGTATCAGATCTGAAGCTGACTTATATTTATATTTATATTTATATTTATATTTATATTTATATTTATATTTATATTTATATTTATATTATTTATATTTATATTTATATTTATATTTATATTTATATTTATATTTATATTTATATTTATATTTATATTTATATTTATATTTATATTTATATTTATATTTATATTTATTTAAGGGGCCACATCATGAACATCAAAGCCTTCTCCTGACTCCCTTCTGATGTACCTACAGAACCCAATTCCAGTGCTGGAGAGGTAAGGCCCATGAAAATGTCCATCTCAGCTTACAGGGGGTTGCAAGGTTAGATACAGTTTGCCTTGTTTCTGGCTACAAAATGTTCTGAATTTCCAACAGAACATGAAGCTCCTTCTGAGAAACTGTAAAACTGTACTCTTAGTTTTCAGAAATCTGCCAGTGCATCAAATCATCTAAAGAACATCTGTCTTATAAAATTAACACCTCTTCATAAAAATTAATACCTTTATCATTGCATATGTTTTATGGATTGATTATACGACTGTGTTTTTTTGCTGATAAAGATTAATAAGCCATCTCTTAGGTCACAGTATTGGAATCCCTTTCTCTTAGGAGCACAGTGCTGAAAACTGATTTTTGCCTGAGAGGGATAAGATGTGGACAAAGGCCTAAGTGTGGAACTGTAGAAGAATCAGTACATTCTATCAGCTTGTTCTAATGACTTGAATCTTTCTTTAAGGAAGTCCATGAAATAAATATTCTGATTTCCTGCAACTAGCACACACAAAAAAATCCCTCTCTAGAGGTCCTTAAGTCCTCTGAAACAATATGGAAGGAGATTCAGATGCTTCAAGAAAAGAAAGTGAGAAACTTGTTTTCCGTTTTCTTAAATTAATATTTCTGAAGATCAAAGGCCAATGAGGGACAATTTCCAACAGCTCCTTGTTCAGAACTGCTTCTCAGCCCTCCAGAGAAGAGAAGCTGGTTGCAGGTGACTGTAGGGAGGGGAATGAGTTGAAATACTTTCCTCCCCTTAACCTCCTTGTGTATTTCTTCAGATACAAGTCAATAATTTTAGCAACCTGCTTTGACTTGCACAGGAGTTTGAGTTGTCTCCTGGGTCAGCAGAGCAATCTGTTCAGTGAAATGCTTCACTTCAGATCTTGGCCAAGAAGCTTGTAGGGTTTCAGTTGCAACCACTTTCCCATTTATGTCTTTAAATAGGATTCATTTTCCAGCTATTGCAATGTACAACCTTATTAAGGATAAAATTAAATTATCTTTGACCTAATATACCTTCCATGAGGCAATGATTCTGGATTATAATTATTATGTTATGGTTGAAAGCGACTTGATTTAGTTAACATGGTTTAAGGGACTATAATGCTTTAGTAGAAAATAGTGTCATTCTAGTTATAAAGTATAATTCTTGACCTTTGATTTGATCCTACAGACTGTTTTATCCTTATGAATTTAGGAAAAAAGTATCTCCTTCCACTTCTGATTTAAATAAGCATTTAACTGACTGACATCATTCTATAAAACAGAAAAATCAACTACACTACAATTGACACAATAAAACAACTAAAATAAATCAAATAAGAAGAAAAAGCATAAAGATACAGAGGTTTTCTGGGCTGATAAATTAATACATGGAGGTAGTATGCACAATGTTTGACTTTTTGTGTTGCGTATTGTTTAGGAATTATTTTACTGAGTATTTTGGAGATGATGATGATGATGATGATGATGATGATGAGTGAATTGCATTGAGACTTTTATTTGGTGAGCCAGATTTGAAAACTCTGTGTTAATAAATATGACCAGGAGCAAGTTGGGAAGCTTAAGAGAAATATATGTTGTCATATGGATGAAATTTATCTCTCAGCAAGTTTTTTTTTAATGTACATTTACATGAATGTTCACACTCATTTCTCCTATGGTTTGCATTGTTCAACACACTTTTTCCTAACATTCTGAAATATTTTGACTACATACTGCCTTTGTGTATGCTTTTCCACAATATATACATTGTTAACATTGTTTTCAGGTGCAAAGAAAATGTGGAAACAAGTTGTTTGACTATAGAGCTATGACTTGAGTTTTGGGAACTTTGGATTCATACACTCAGTTCATCAGCTAATTCATAAACTTCCCTAGCTTTAAAGTGACCAGCTGCAATATTCACATGCCACCTAAGCTGTAATATTTTGGTGCTAAATGTCTGCACTAGTGCAGCGTAATCCAGCCTTGGATTGTTCTCAGATATAGCCTTGACCAGAAGAGTAAGTGCTGGAGAAATTGCATGGGGATTTTGTGTACATCTCTTGTCCTAAAATGTATGCATCCAAGTGGAGCATCATAATACCTTTACTTTAAATTGGAGCATCCCAACACTCTGCAGCCTTCTCTACTCTAGGCACCTTCTAGAGGTGTGGGCTTCAGCTCCCAGAACTCCTAAATCAGCATGGTCCTTCTTGGAACTGAAGTCTGTGTATCTGGATGGCACCTAACTTGGAAAAGGGTGTGTTAGCGGCAAAAAGGCTGTATTTATCAAGAAAGGAAAGGAAATAGGTTTCCCTCTATTATGCAGTTAATAGTGGGCTGTAGTAACTTGGACATCTTTGTGTAAGAAAAAGCCTTTTCTGTATCCCCTTTCCAAGTTACTCCTTCCACTATCCTGTCTGACTTGCATTAAAAAATAAACAAACAAAGTGAGGAATGGTTGGTGTCAACAACAGCAAAACATTCTGTTCCTCCCCTCCCTCCAGCTGATGACTTGCTATCTCTCCGGTTGTTATTTGGGCTTTCCCAGAATTTAGACTAACTGTACCATTCCACTATTCTAAAAGCTGCATTTTGATTGGCAGGAGCCACTGATTTGTTTCACACTGAAACTTAACTTTTTATAAATTTTGGATTGCCCCTCCACCCTGCATCCTTCTTTTCACTTTCTTCCCCTTCCTATTCTTCTATCTTTTTCTCTTTATCCTCCCATATGTTCAGCCTTCATTTCATCTCCTCTTCTATTTTACCTGACTCCTTAGTTCTTGGGTGAAATTGTCAGTTATGTTAATGAAACTGCACTGTGGTCCTTTTCTTCATAAATAAATATGCACGTTCATTGAGTATACTTTTATAGCACCCAATAATAGGAAATGTCCTTCCAGGAGAAGGAGGGAGGGAGGGAGGGAGGGAGAACATTATGTTGCTAGAATTTCTAGTAATTAACTAATGAGAAGAGAAAGATTCCCACCACTTCCTTATAATTAATTGGGTTCCAGACACAGGATTCCTCTGTAAATGTAAATCTGCACCCTTGGTGTCAAGCATTAATTTCCTTCCCATTTCCCTGGATTAGCTGCTTCCTGAAACAAAATGGTAGCCATAGTTGTGATTTGTCAGTTGCATGTGAGTGCAGATGTAACACCAAGCTTACAAGTGTGAGTCACACCAGGATTCCAAAGAACAACTTTGGCATTTTGTTTTGTTTTTGCTTTGTAATGACTAGCAAATACTGATCCTTGCAATGGCAAAGAGCTGGATTGATATGCCAGAAGAAGCCAAGGTTTCTTATCTCTCATTCTCTTTGTATATATATATATAAACATAGACAATAAGATCATAGAAATCTTGGAAGTGGCCAGTTAGGTTCTTAAGTCCAAGCTTCTGCTCAGTGTAGGAACCCAATTCAAAACATCCCACACGCTTCCCTCCCTTGGTATTTAGCTTGATTATTTAACCCACATTTGCTATTAGGAAGTTTTTCCTAACATCCAAAGTTACTGTAACCAAAAATTATTATTCAGTGCCCTGGACTCTAAGATGGTACAAAATAGAGTTTTCTCCTTCTTCTGAGTGACATCCTTTTAAATATTTGAAGAATACTATCACATTGTTCTTCAACCATCTTTTTCCAGGCTAAACATATGCTCAATATCTCCTATTAAGGTTCACTTTTCAGTAAAACTCAGGGTCTAATGGAGGGTGATGAAATGAATAACATTGGGGATACATAAGGAAAGTTATTTAGAAGCTGCCACTTATACCGATGGGGGAAAGGAAGAAAACAACAGGGTTGATATGTCACTATATTCAAAATATATTTCTAATCCTTTTCATAAGTGTGGGACACTATCCTAAATTCCAGGAGATGTCAGCAAAGTATTAAGAAAAAGAAATATGCAACTCCAGGCAGCCTTGTAATATTTTAATAGACCTGAGGTGGAAAGAACTATATTAAGCAGTCAAGTTCATGAAATAAGGCAGTGTCTGGAAATATTACTCGCCCTTCTGATCTCATCAAGGACATTGATAATGGAAGGCTAAGATTTTTCAGTTGCACTTTGATATAATGGATTAGTTGAAGATACTGAAAAATAACTTCAGAACAAACGGCCTCAGATCTTGTTAAAGGCAGGAACAGGATGAGCTGAATGAGACTACTTTGAAGATCAGCAGCAGGAAGGAGTCCCCTTTGGGGGAGTTGGCGCGGTGATAAAAGTTGAAATAATAAATAAATAAAATAAAGGATGGAATTGGTAAGAAAATTCAGGGCAAACAATATTTGCCCTAGATATATTTTTTTGGGGAAAACATCTAATGAATGGCACCCTCCCCCTCATTATGAAAGAATTATGTAATATGTTTAGAATAATAATATTTCAGTGATAGCCTTTTGTTATTGCTATTTGCAGTATCTTCAACGATAAGCTTTAATGCTACCATGGTATCCCGTTGCCAGAGCCATATTAGCATTCTTAAGCATGCAACTAGGATATTATTAGGGTGTCCCATGCTAGCATTGTCCACTGCCAATAGAGGAAATCACAGCTGTTACCATAAATGAATGAATAAAAAGCTCTATGGGTTGGCTTTCGTGCAAAGCTCCCTTCATCAGATGCATAAAGTGGTTAGGAAGATGTAGGATTTAATTGGGGTAGGATGAAACGGGGAAAGGGAAAAGAAGGTAGGTTGATTATGCAGATGCAGGTTACATGTAAGACAGATTACCAATTACCAGATTAACAATTGTAATGTGTTAAAAACCCATTGTGTTTGGCATGGTTAAAGTCCTACTTTTCCAAAAGCGTCACTTTGAGGTTTGCTATGAAATGCTCACCTTGTTTTGAGTCCTGCTGTCCATTAATTCAAGCAGTGGTGTTTTGTTGTTCTGTTTCTATGGTCTGTCTTTTAATAGATCCTCTCTAGGAAGTGCTTTGGCTCTGTTGCTTTGTCTATTGATCTTGTTGGATAGATAGTTCAATTCCCTGAATGCCTGGTTTAATTCCATCAGTTGAGCATCTCTGTCAGGTGGGTGAGAACAAATTCAGTTGTAGCATAGAACCTGGCTATAAATGATAGCTTTGGTGCTGTATTCTGGGTGGAAGCTGGAAGCATGTAGATATAGATAGCAATCTATAACTGGAAGGAGGATCTATAAATATGTGTAGGACATGAAGAGAGGTAGCAAGTCCATCTTCACTCCACACCTCCAGCATTAATGGAATTGAGTCAACAGAAAGATATATCTGAACTTTAGAAAGTTCAACAGTAACTTTGCAGATGCCATCTTCGAAAACCCAATGAAAACTTAGAAATAGCAGTAAATCAGGTATGAAGAATCTCCTCAAAGCCACCAGGCAAGCAAATTTGGTAACTGTTGGCTCTTTTTCCTCTAAAACAGAACTAGACATCTTTGCTTGGCTGTCCTTTATAAACCACATAGAGTGGAAAACAACCAACCTGTTTTTTTTTCCCCCTTGGGCAGGAAGTCATCATTCTAAATATGGACCCCCTTGTGATTCTATAAAAGGAAACAAGAACACTGAAATTATTTCCTCTCCCCCTCCTGAAGAAATTCTGATACTGTATTTAGAATAAGATACATATGAATACTACATGCTATTCCTTTTGGATGATCTCTGGTGGGAGCGGGATGGGAGCAGTGCATCCATCTTTGTTCTTCTTGACCTCTCAGTGGCTTTCAATACCATTGACCATGGTATCCTTTTGGGTCTGCTTAGGGAGTTGGGGGTGGGTGGCACAGTTTTATGCTGGTTCATCTCTTTCCTCGGGGGCCGGTCCCAATCAGTGTTGATAGGGAGCGAGAAATCTGGCCCACAGCCCCTACTTTCCGGGTTGCTGCAAGTTTCGGTACTCTCCCTGCTCCTTTTTAACATCTACATGAAACCACTGGGTGAGATCATCTGTCACCATGCAATGAGGTATCATCAATATGCTGATGATACCCAATTATACATCTCCATCCCAGGTGACATAAGTGGTGCTGTGACCACCCTCTTTCAGTGCCTGGAGGCTGTATACTGTAGGTCTGTATGGAGAACAACAGGCTTCAGCTGAACCCTGGTTAGACAGAGTGGCTGTGGGTTGGGGGCTCCTCAGTATCTGGGAAATTACCATCTTTGGTTCTGGATGGGGTTGCACTGTCCCAGACAGACCTGGTGTTGATCATGGGGGTTCTTCTGGATTCACGACTCCTGCTCAAAGAGCAGGTGGCAGCCATGGCCAGGAGGGCCTTTGCCCAACTTTGTGTTGTGCACCAGTTACGCCCCTTCCTGGATCAGGAAGCCCTCAGATCAGTCACTCATGCCCTAGTCATTTTCTATGTAAACTATTACTATGTGCTCTACATGGGCTACCCTTGAAGAGTATCCAGAGTTACAGCTTGTTCAGAATGTGGCCGTGCGAGCAGTTTTAGGGGCCCCAAGGATGGCGCATGTAACACCTTTGCTGCTTCAGCTGCATTGGGTGCCAGTTTGCTTCTTGGTCCAATTCAAGGTGTTGGTCATTACCTTTAAAACTCTACATGGCATGGGTCCAGGTTAACTGAGGGACCGTCGCACCCCCATTACATCAAACTGTCCCACCCGGTCAGGCAGAGAGGGCATGTTACGGAGATTGTTGATTGGCAGGGTCCAGGAAGAGAGCCTTCCCTACCATGGCCCCCACCCTGTGGAATACGTTGCCTCCAGTGGTGAGGCAAGTCCCGTCTTTCCCGGCCTTCCAAAAGGGAGTGAAGACCTGGCTCTGCACCCTTGCTTGTGGTGGGAGGGGGGGGTAATCAATTGTGAGAGTGATTAGCGACTTGAAGAGGCCCTGGGGAATTATATGTATTTAAATTAAGGTCTTTGGATTCACATTTTGGATTTTATATTTATATTTTTATGAATAATTTTGCTTTTATTGTATTTTAATCTGTAGGTAATTCAATTTTATTTTAAACTGCCCAGAGTCGCTCTTAGTGAGATGGGCAGTGACAAAATATGAAAAATAAATAAATAAATAAATAAACAAACAAATAAATAAATGTGACACAAAGTACCCAAAAAGACTAAGAAGAAATGTTAAAAAAGAAAATGCAATTCATGTTATTTATACCATCAACATTCATTATAAATGCCCATACCTTATCTCCTTGCAAATCATCCTTTCGTCTGCCATATTGATACATCACCGGCTTTAGATTAGAAAGGTTAAAAAGTGAAATCAAACCAAGTGCCTGAGTTTGTATGTAGACACAACCTATCTACTGTACACCATATCCATCCATCCATCCATCCATCCATTTCAGGTACAATAGATAAGTTATGAATTGCCTCAGTAATCTGTTTGGTAATGTTTTCTTGTATATTGACTGTTGACCCCTCCAAAGCAAACATATTGAATATGAAATATTGAATTAAAACAAATACTTAAAGCCATAAAATTAGAAATATCACTTCCAAGAAAAAATCAACCATATATATACTGTAGATAGAAAAATAAATTCAATGTGAATAATTCTTAAGATCAAATCTAAGTCACAACACTTTTATTTGGGAATGCATAGCTTTAACATATCTCTGAGCCCATTGTAGTTAAAACGTTATATGAAACTAGATGGCCTTCTTGGACACTCGTTCAGGAAAGGGTTGATAACTTTTTATGAAACACACACAAACATGTATAAAATCAAGCTCCATTATATTTTGATAAATATTTGAGGAGGGCTGGATTATTTAAGAAATATGAAGCCTATAATGATGTCAGTGTATTACTGGATCAGTTAAAAGCACTGGGTAAAGATAAATCCCAAGCTTCTTAGAATATCTACTTTCTAAAAATGTTCATGTTCAATATACTGTATACTGGCTTTCATAGTTAATCCTTTAGTTCTCTTCTGCTCCCCAGATGCTTCCAGGGTTGTTGAGGTTTTTCTGCCATTCAAAAAACCTTATAACCACCCAATGACCACCCATTTATATTGGTTGCCATGAGTAGTGCTCAAGATAGGTCTGTCTCTTCCAGTTGGTCAGTACTTTGACAATTCAAGATGCAGATTAAAGCATCTGCAGCAGAGGAATTCTGTTTCATGGCATTTTCAAGTGTGCATACTCTTTCCCCCTCTTTTTGAAGCGATCCTCTTAAGCTGAACAGATTGCAAAGATTTTGCTGTAGGAACAGATGGATTCATTGCAGAGGTCAACATGACCCTTCACAGAATGAGACAAGATGCTCCAGAAACATCCCTTCCAACTAATTAGAAGGAAAATGCTTGGTTCATTAGAGTCTGGTTATGTCAAAATAGATATTAGAGCAGAGTAACGCCAAAATACATTCAAGTGATATATTGCTGAAATTAGCTTTAATGCTTATAGAGGGACAGGGAGAGATTACAGGAAATCTGCACATGCAGAGATATATGTTCACAGGATATAGAGGGACACTATTAGTAAGGAGGAACAAACACCATTCCAGATTGGCACATTTATACCTTGCTAATAGATTTAGCACAAGAGCTGTATGGACTCCCCCTATACAAAGGCCATGTAACCTTTATTGCTAATTTTGGAGAGCCATACAACAAAGGAGGGCTATTTCTATCAAGCTCTATCTGGCTGTTTATTGTTGGAAACAGGATGCTAGATCTTTGATCCATTCCCAGAGGATACTTCCTTGTAAGAAAATGTTAAATCTAGTGAATATGAGCAATGAAATTGTTTCTTTTGAGTTTGTGTTCATATAGAGCTAAATGTATGTAATCGTAGGAATGACAGCGTCAAGTCACAGAACTGATTGCATAGCCATCAGGACCATGGACAGTACAATGCTTTCCTATCACCAGATTCCAAACATAAATACATGAAGTTATTTATAAAATAATAAAGGTGGGATTAAAAAAATAAACCCTCCAAAGTTAGGTAACTATAAGCTGTATAGAAAAAAAGTATCTGTCTTGCATATCTCTCCCTGTTTGGAAAAACAATGTAATAATATCTAATCCTTGAGACTGAGAAGTTTTATAATAGTGTTGGGTGTACATTTGAATCAGACTTCATTTAGCAGAATACATTGCAAAAATAATTTGTGTCCTTAAATCAATTCACTTTGAGTCAATTAAACAATTCAGTTGCTAAAAGCATCTGTCAGACCATCTGTCCATCTGTCCATCCATTTGTCAGTCTGTCCATCCATTCATCAGTCTATCCATCTATCCTTCCATCCACCTGTCAGTCCGTCCATCCATTTGTCTGTCCTTCGTCTGTCTGTCCATCTGTCTGTCAGTCTCTCCATCTGTCCATCCATTTGTCAGTTGATCCATCTGTCTGTCTGTCCATCTGTCTCTGTCTGAAGCTGCTGGGAGAAGAGCAAGGTTATCTCTCCTCAAGGACATGTCTCCCCTCCTTTGAAATCCTCCTTCAGTTACTGTGAGAGATTGGCACCATCTCTACTAACACCAATGAAGGGGCATGAAAACCTTGTTGCAGATTATGGAGAATGTTTAAAAAAATAGCATTTCTAGGAGGGAAAAGATGATACTCCTCAGGTATGATCTCCACCCTTCTCCCACCAAATCAACCCCACATCATTATACTTTACAATAATTTATCCTGATGCTAAGACAAGCTGTTATAAATCCTAATTTCTAAGCAGATAGAGCTCCCCATCCCCAAGTATGTGTGTGTGTGTGTGTGTTTGTGTGTAGTTTTGTGTGTGTGTGTGTGTGTGACATGCTAAAAGGTTGCATTTCCTTGATGGCTTGGTGCCACTTCAGGGCACCCATCAAACAAAGGAATTCCATACAAGTTTGTTTAAACAAATTCCCATTAAAATGCAAATCAAGCCTCTTTTCCCCAGATCAGCTAACAAGCCACTCACCTCCTATCTTAGTTTATCTCCATTTGCTGAGGCGGATCCAAATGAGGCAATGATATAGGCAGGACCATCACATGGGTCTTGAGTGTTCAATTGTTGCCTGACTGGAAAGGTCAACATTAACTGGGTGACTGATGTCTACCAAATCTTAAGTGGTGACTCATTCTCCACTGTGGAGAATTTAGTTTAAAGGGTTTTCTGATGACTCCCTCATCAGAGATACTCTCTCTGCAAATAGACTATTAAGTAAAAAGCTTAATAGGTCTAGCTGTTTCAAAATGGTATGTATCATAAAGAATAAGTATTTAGAATATAGTGCACTGTATGGCATAATAGACATTTCTTTCTATGTTGCCTTTTAAGGCTAAGAAATTCCTATTGAGTAACTGAATCATAAAGAGTTTGAATTGGAGGATTCACCTCCAACCTCTTTTCTCTTAGACAAGGTAATAACAATGCATGAGGTGAAACTGAAGTTGAACACATCAGGAAGTGAATATTTTCACCCAGATGTTGCTTACTGCTTATTCATTCACAAACTCAGTCTCAGCTGCTTGTATCAGACGCAATGCAAAGTATCCTGACTAATTTAATTCACTTTCAGAGTGTGGAAAAGCTGCCTGAAAAATATCACCAACTGTTATTTATTTCTTGTACTGTGCACTTTTCAGATGCCAACAGAATTCTCTTAGCAAAATGCTACAAGGAGGCAATTCATTCACAATGCTTTTTACCTGAAAAGAAAGAATTGTTGTTGCTATATCAATCTTCTAGCAAAGAGGTTATCATGCCATATGGTTTACAGACCCATCCGTGCACCCCAAGGAGAAGCTTGACTTTCACCACAAATTAAAACTTGCTTTGTGAAAGGTTAATGTGATAGAAAGCCAGTTTGGTCTAGTGGTTAAGGCAACGGGCTAGAAACCAGGAGTCTGTGAGTTCTAGTCCTGCCTTAGGCATGAAATCTGGCAGGATGACCTTGAGCCAGTCACTCTCTCTCAGCCCAACTCACTTCACAGGGTTGTTGCTTTGGGGAAAATAGGAGGAAGAAGGAGTATTAGGTATGTTCACCACCTTGAGTTATTTATAAAAATAATAAAGGCGGGATAAAAATTAATTAAATAAATAAATCTGTATGGATTTCTCAAAAGCTTTTGACTGATTTTCTTAAACTTTGTTTCCCAGCTGTCCATGTCAATTCAGTGTTTCTATTATTGGAAAATACTTTTCATCTGAGGTGAAGTTACACTTTTGCCAAGCACCCGAATTGCAATCACGTTACTGTGGGTGTGGTGCAGCAGTCATAAGTGCAAGTACAGGTCATAAAGCACTTTCTCTGAGGCCATCGTAACTTTCAACCATTGTTAAATGAACGGTCATAACTCAAGGACTACCTGTTAATTTCAAGAGCCTTGGCTTATGATGATCTCTTCTACTCCCAGCTTTTTGAGAATACAGCAGAAATGAAGATAATCAGAGGCTGACTTGAAACAGCTTTGGAGAGATTAGGTGAAGATGATAGCAATGAAAAGTGTTGTAAGATTAGCTCTGTAATTTTCATTTGGCATGTGAAGTAATTTCAGAGGACAGCAGGATCACCTGGACTGTTTACTGAAATGGTTCCAAAACTGTAATACTATATTGAAATTTCTAAATGAAAACATGAGACTATAGTTTTAAGTGTAGAAATGAGTGACAGTCTCAGATCTCTCTCCTCCTTTCTTCCATTCTTAACATTATCTAACATGGATATCTTCTTTGTTCTATCCTTTTAATCTTTACATCATATTTTCTGAATATCACTTGATTGCATTATTCATTTTGTTGATCACATGGGCAAAAATTCTAATGATGCAGAAAAATTCTATGTATTTTCATTTAGAAGAAAATGCCTCATGTGTTGAGTAGAACTTAGGCATCACATTGCAGCTTAATGCAGTAATTTTTACTAATAAATTGAATCCCACATATATACTAGTAAAATGAGATTTCAGCAAGGGTCACCATCTGTTCCTTCCTTGGCAGAATCTTTGAGCCATCAACATCAGTTTGAGAGATGAGAATTCGGCATCACAGAGAGATGGGAACACTAGAGCCAGAATATAAATCTCTGACCACTTGGTGGTGCTGATGGATAGGGAAACACAACTAAACGAAGAAACCAGAAATATATTAAAGATAAACTAAATGCAACATTAAGGGTGATTCCAGTTACCCAACTTTTTTATAAGTATACCTTATGATAAATAGCTAATCACAAAAGAAACCTATTTTGCCCAAACACATATTCCTAACATTTCCCACTTTCTTGTTACAGTAATCTACAACACAAGATAAAAATGAAAATTTGAAGATGCCACAAATTCCTTCCTTCCTTCCTTCCTTCCTTCCTTCCTTCCTTCCTTCCTTCCTTCCTTCCTTCCATCCATCCATCCATCCATCCATCCATCCATCCATCCAATACACAAATGTGTATTGTGCATGCAGGAAGACTGACTGTGTCTGCATGTTGTGAAAGCCCTGGGAAATGGCTGAAGGGTGGCGACTTCCATGATTTAAGAGAGAGGGCTTCCCTCATGCCAACATATTCAGGAAGTGCCCCTCCAAATGCTTAGTGTAGCCCTTCATATGATAGGCCTAAAGCAAGGCAGGAATTTAAATAATCCAAAATAAAATTAGGATGAAGCTCAGTGTTCACATATAAGAGACTCTGAGGATCAATTCTCCAACAGCAGAACAACAGTCAGAAATAAAGAGATTCCATTTAATTTTACCACTCCTTGTTACCCACCTAGGCATTGTTATCGAATATAATAATCTTCCCAGAAATTGAGTAAGTATTAGAAAGAAGGCATAGGAATTCAGTCTTATGAAATTCCAATTTCAAGGTCATGTTCTGATATACTAAATGAGAATATTAATGTCCAATAAGTTTGAAATTATATACATTATCTCTCCAAATCACATGCATGTGCATATATATATATATATATATATAGAGAGAGAGAGAGAGAGAGAGGGAGGGAGGGAGGGAGGGAGGGAGGGAGGGAGGAAGGAAGGAAGGAAGGAAGGAAGGAAGGAAGGAAGGAAGGAAGGAAGGAAACACACACATACAGTAAGGCCCAATGTTACATTCCCACTATCATATGTTATTATGTTATAGATGAAGAGTGAGCTTTTCCCTCTAGCAACTCTTTGAATTAACCAAAATTCTGTTCAGAGGTTTGACAGACCAGAATGATGGACATCATGGAAAGGGGAAAGAGTAATTAGTAACATTAGTAATATATAATATTCCTCAATCACACATAAAACTCACTGGGTACAATTGCACAAAGTCCCACATTATTCCATACAAGAAACATAATTTTTGAAAATAAACACCATACTGTGGTAGGTAACCAATAGGGTTTTAAGCTCTATTCAAATCCTGGAAGAACATCAAATTTGAACTTCAGTGCAATTTAAAAGCACATATTTATTTTCCTAAAATACATCAAGATGCCTTACTGTAACTGATAAATTAGCATCTAGTTTAAAGGGTTCAATGTCAATGATTTTTTTTTATTTGCTGCCAGTTCCAAAGATTCTAGGCAGCTTCTGTCTCAGAAGAGAAAAAGAAAAAACACTCTAGAAAATAAGTCAACACAGAAATAAAAGACTTCATGGAGTAAGAATAAATCCATACCCCCCCCCTGATCTGTTCGTCCAATTGAGTTGCATCTTCTTCCAAGACGATTGGAAACTGACAGTCTTAATTGCTTTCTGCAGTTTTAGCAGGGAAACAGTCATTCTCATGCAACTCTCATGGACAGTTTCAATGAGCATCTTGATTTTGTACCAAGTGGGATTCTAAAATTACCTTCAAGAGCAGCCCCATGTAGAGGACGTTGCAGTAATCTAATCATAATACAACAAGAGCATGAAGTGTTAATGGAAAAATTACCTTACTTGAGCTGGGAGGAAACGTAATTTTGAAATTCTCCATCAAGTTTATAGGTGGAGAAATTGGATATGGATTACTTCTCTGAGGAAATAAGAAATCCCCCCAAAATGTTTTGAGGGTAGGACTTCCCCTTGAGAAGTGAGAGCAGCACCCCATTTTGGAACATAGGAGGTTCCTCCTGATGACTTTTCTTGGGATTGAATTGAAACCTTGAAAGCCAAGGAGGCAGAAGACCACTGGAGTAAGTAGATAGCACAATGAAGGTGGCACACACACACACACAGTCTCTATTGATGTTGCATAGATAAAAATGTGCTAGAATGCCTCACTCCACCCATGATCTGGTTTGAAAGGATTTCCAAAACATATTCTGTCCCATCAAATTAAATAAGACAGATAAGAAAAAAGTAATGCAGGCTATTCCCTTGCCCACCACTGGACTTTCTTGACTTGGAATCAGTAGCACAACTTCAAAGGGGCAGGAAGTGGCTCATTCCCCTTATTGTCATGATATGTTCTCTGCTTACGATTGACCTCTCTTCCCCCATCCCCAACAGTATTTGCATGGCACTCCATAGCAGAACATTTTCTGGGTGGCTCAGAATAGGTACCAAAAAGAAATGGTGGTTGCAACTCAACATTGTTGCAACTTGCAACTCATCATTGTTGCATATACTGTATATACAACAACACATGTATATATGTATAAAGGTAAAGGTAAAGGTACCCCCCGCACATTTGTGTAGTCGTGTCCGACTCTAGGGGCCGGTGCTCATCTCCGTTTGTTAGCCGAAGAGCCAGCGTTGTCCGAAGACGCTTCCACGGTCATGTGGCCGCATGACACGCGCGGAACGCTGTTACCTACCCACCGAAGTGGTACCTATTAATCTACTTGCATTTGCATGCTTTCGAATTGCTAGGTTAGCAAGAGCTGGAGCTAGTGCAGGAGCTCACTCTGCACGCAGGGCTAGGGATTCGAACCTCCGAACTTGCAATCTTCCGATCAACAAGCCTGGCGTCTTACCCGCTGAGCCACCACGCCCCTCCGTATATATGTATATTATGACATAATTGATGGCAGAGTATGTGAGTTTGTTTCTAAAAATGTATGGGACCAGTTAACCTCACACAACTCATATAGAAAAGAGACAAATCTCAGGGGACATGCTGTGGAATAAAATCAATATCTTTCTCTTTTGTGATAGCATTTCCCTCCTGCCCAATTTGCATGATGATTACCATATTGTCTGCCAATGAAGCTGGACTTTCTTGGTCGAAAACATTATGGGCAACTGAACAAGCTGATTTTTTTTTGTGATCGATTAACTAAATACTATAGAAGGCAAGCAGAGGTTTCCCCAAATGGCAGCCTTGTGCAGTGAAGTTACCCCTGGAGTGTGTCTGTGTGCGTGCGTGCGTGCGTGCGTGCGTGTGCACACACATCATGATTACATTGTGTTTATCTGATATTATTGTTAAAAAAGAAAAGACAGAGAATAACTCGACCACAATTTTCAAGTCCCATTGTCAATTGTTAGCATTCCTTGTACAGAGCAATTGTTATCATTTTACTCTGTTCTCTGTTGCTTTCTATGACAGGTTCAGATGTAATCGATGTAATTTTAGTTAGATGCCTGTTTCCATCGCATTAAATATAATGTTATAGTAAAGGTAAAGGTAAAGGTTTTCCCCTGCACAGTCGTGTCCGACTCTAGGGGGCGGTGCTCATTTCCGTTTCTTAGCTGAAGAGCCAGTGATGTCCGAAGATGCTTCCACGGTCATGTGGCTGGCATGACGTGCGTAGAACGCTGTTACCTACCCACCGAAGTGGTACCTATTCATCTACTTGCATTTGCATGCTTTCGAATTGCTAGGTTGGCAAGAGCTGGAGCTAGTGCGGGAGCTCACTCTGCAAGGAGGGCTAGGGATTCGAACCTCCGAACTTGTGATCTTCCAATCAACAAGCCTGGCGTCTTACCCGCTGAGCCACCACGCCCCTGATATACTGTATAATACCATCATCATAAATATAAGTAATTAAAATAAATATAAAATAAATATAAAATCCAAGACTAACACTAACCTGTGCAAAGAATTTCATCTGGAGAGTTGATTTGAAAGTAATTCAATAGTGTTTCTGAATCAAATTAACTTTCAGACTGGATCATGATTTCAAATCCAACTGTTGAATCAGTTGTGATGCTCCTGAACCAATTCGACAATTTGATGAATATTTTTTTTTTCCAAATCAGATCAACTTTTTTTTTGCTCAGATCAGTTTGATTCATTGATCTAATTTGGTGGTCTGAATTAATTTGATTAAAACATCTGAACTGAATTATGTTTTTAAATCAGATCACATCACATATTAGTCAAGTCACTTCAATGACACATGCACTGAAATAATGAAAATGTCTATTCATGCATGAAATTGGTAGAATGAAGCATAATTTTCAGTCTTCTTAGTGGTGTTGAGATTTCTAATAAAATTTTATATCTCATCTCCAGACTTTTCAAGTATCCTTCATTTCAACCCCCTGAAAGCTGGTGTGTGTATGTGTGTGTGTAGTTAACATATTTCACTTGAGCAATACTTTTTAATTTATCAAATTTCTGTTTCTTAGAAAAAGCAGTTCTGACTAGTTAGTGTGTATACTACAATATCATAATCAGTTGTATTCTCAATACAGAAAACTTAAAATCTATTAATAACATTTATTGGATTATAAAACATTGTGAGGAAAGACAAATGCGATAAAAATATAGATGAGATATATTTTTGACCCTTGGACAAAATGTATTCAGAGAATGCATTGGATGCTATGTTAGCAACAGACAAATATTCAGAGATAGCCTTTTATTACATTATAAACAATGCCCATCACTGTGACTGATTGGTTGTGTGTCTAAGAAGTGCATGTTGAAAGGAGACCAATATTTAGATCCTATATTTTGGCAGCAGAAGCTCTGTTAAAATTAATTGAACAAGATGCAACATAGTCAATAGAATTCTCCAAAGAAATGAAATTATGGAATAATACAGAAAACATTAAGGAAGGGTTAATTCAATAACTACCAGCTTGCTGTCTTTTAATATTAGCCAATTGTTCAAGTTACCTTGAAGAACCAAGTTTCTTCGTCTTCATTTCCATTATTTTAATATGTCCTTGCCATTTGCTGGATCATTTTACTAACTGCTTTTGCTGATTATGAAAGGTTCAGTATTAAATTAAAGCACATTATTTGTTACAGGTTTCAGAATTTCCCAGCACGTATTTTTTTCTAATGAGCAGGACGCCTACTTTAATCACCTCAGTTATATTTGTAGGAGTTGCATTCAGTAAACCACTAAAATAAATTATACATTTCTTCCTGAAAGCACTTTAAGACACTGAATACCACTGTGCTCCCCCCACCCACCCCCACACACATATGCATGTAATTGTTCGCAATGAGCTTAGAAGGATATGGAATCACTTTCTCATTAAATGGCCACTGAAACCAGGATGAAGGTTACCAGTAATTTAAGCTAAATTTTAGACTATGTTTTTGCTTTCCTGGATACTTGAAAAAAAATTCTTTATAAAGAACTATCAATCATCATCATCATCATCGCCAGTGGGGTCTATAGGAAGCTAAACTGGAGAGCCACTGTTGGCATAAAGGTTTTTTTTTATGTCCACATATACAAACTTGACTACAAAGCAATAGTTGTACAGTTGACAACCAACCTAACCAGAGCTGACCAACTTTTTATCCTCTGGTGACTGCTTATTTTTTAAGAAATCAGATTTTGAGAGCTCATATTCAAAGGGTTGGGGTGAAAATATTGTAGCTGATCCATCAAATTAGTGTACAAATCTTGAAAATACACACACACACAAACACACGTTTCAGGTACCATATACATTCGCTAAGACTCAATGTACGTTTCCTGGTATAACTTGGCTGTGTGTCCAGGCCTGGGACCCCAGAAGTGTGATCTTAGCTTTGCTGGTGGTTATTTATGAAGCTCGGCTGCTATGTTTTTATTTTTATTTCATATTATGTATGTTATTGTTTTTATCTCTTTTATTGTAAGCTGCCCAGACTCACTTATGTGAGATGGGCAGCTATATAAATCAAACAAACAAACAAATAGCAATGAGCATTCTGAAAATAAATAAATAAAACTGCTTCTGATTATATTTTTCTTCAACCATCACCTTAGAAAATCTACTAATCAAAATCACAGCCCATGTGACACATTTAGAATATGCTACCTACTCTACATTCTACTTTACCGCCCAGCCTTCCTGTGAGATCTGTCTCTCTTTGGAAGCATGCAGATCTCTTGTAAGAAAGCAAATTAAGTTCTTATTTTTTAAAAAAAAAACTTAGATAATTCCCGTGCCAATACATAAGAGACCCCGAAGCCATTAACATTGCTTGTTACAAATGAAATTGCAGTTAAATGAACTCTTTCCTTTTTTTACCTCCTGTAATCTATGATTGATGGATGTATTCACTGTAGTGAGTTACAAATTTGTAGGTGGTTTCTGTTCTGAAAAGAAAAAGGAAAAAGGAAAGTATATCACTTTGCCCATAGCCAGGAATGCCTCCGTGTGTGGTTTTCATCCTAGGGTTAAACTCAGTTTCTGTTCTCCTTATCTCTATGCGCATATAATGACATTATCAGTTGGAAGTTCATTCATGCATGTAAGGTACAATTGCTGTCACAGCAGGAAAAACACTTTTAGAACAAAAGGCATAACAGGGTATTTTATTATACAGCAGACCATATTTTGTACCCATCTCTCACAATGAATCCACTCAGTGCCTGTCACCCTCTAAATCAGAAGTCTCCAAACCTCAGAGAAAATTTCCATACTTTCTTCAGAAACTAGTCATAAGGCTGGTTTCAGTCTTGCTGGGTGAAAACAATGCAGCCTGCCTTCCTGCTTGAAATAAGAACGGAATGAACTCTTTTTTTTTCAAATTTAAGAAACTGCCTATCGGTTATCAGTTGATCACAAGCGATGGTTTTCATGGGGGTGGGCAAATCAAAGGTGGGAAGGTCAACGTACAGGTAGTCCTCATTTAGTGACCACAATTGGGCCCGGCAACTCGGTTGTTAAGCGAAGCGGTCGCTAAGTGAAACTGTAACTGTGCTTCTGATCTGACTTCAGACCTGCTAAGGTTGTAAATGCAAGAATTGGTTGCAAAGTTACTTTTTTGTCACTTGTAAGTCGCTGTACAAGGCAGACGCTAAACGAGGACTACCTGTATACTTATTCGAACAGTTGTGCCAATTTAAATATCGAGGGATAGTTATTCAAGCCATGGCAGCCAGGAAGTCCATATTAAGGGTTTTGTAGGATCTGTGAAAATTCTGTGGTCCCAATTTTTTTTCCCATACACACAGTAGGTTCTACTGATTTAAAGGTCTTTGAAACAATATCAGGGTTTGCTTCTGTTATGAATGTGGTGCTTTCACAGTAGTAAAGAAAACATATCTAATATCTTTCTTTGTTATTTCCAAATGCATCTCTCTAACACAGCTCTTCAGGTGGAATTTGTCTAACTGACTTGTCACAAGGAAAGACTACTTGTGTTTCTAGTTAAAAAACTAGCACTGGTTAAAGTTGGTCTTTGCATCCATTTCAATCATGGAAGAGTTCATAAAGCAACAGTCTATACAGTTTATACAGTCTCCCCCCAGAATTTAGTTTTATGCTGGGCTTTGAAAGTGTGAAAGGAGCTCTTGAGATAAAATATCTGGGACATGGGTCTTCAAAGGGACAGAGATTGGACTTCCAGCCATTTATATGATCCTGCCTCTAAAACGCTATAGTCAGTGTTCTTATCTCTTCATACCGCCTAGCAGGACCAGTATGCTTACGCAGATACAGTGCAATGCACTACCTATTCCATTGTTGTTGAGCATTTTCTGGAACATGCCCACTCAAAATGAGTTAGGATCAAGAGAAATGGCAACACATGGCCCCCTCCTCTGCCCCCTTTCCAGCAATGACCCACAACATTGATTACACCTATTTTAACAACTCAGCCAAGCAAGGATTTCTGATTTTAAAGAACTTATTTTTTTACCTGAGCATTTTCTATACTATAGTGAAGTGTGCATTGCTCTATATTCCATGCCAATATGTAGCCAAAGGTGAATTGATGCTCAACGAAGTATAATGAACTGACAGATTTTCAAACTAAGGTTTAATTGGGATATACAGTATTTTTTGAAAGGCACCTGTAAAACTGAGAAGTGATCAACTAACCATGGAGCATGGTCAGGAATCTGACCAAGGTTTCCTATTTGTTGCTATTTTGGTTCACTCATTTAAATAGTATAGAGAATTAGAAGTAACCAACGATACCTAGCTGGCATGTCCTGCATTGTCTTGGTCTTCTCTTCAAAGGCTAAAGTTGCCAAGCAACAATTATACACCTTCAGAACAGGGAAAGAAGAAATTCAACAGAGGAGAAAATAGGAAGAGCTGCAGAAAGGTTTCGGTCCCCTCCATATCTACTAAAAAGAATAGCATTAAATATGCTGCGTACATTAATGACTGAATTAATAGGAAATTAATTTGAGAATAATGAGTTCCTAAAGAATGCCATTGGAAATCTGTCCCCAAGCCATCACTTAATGCTATCAAACTCAAGTCCTGAATCCTGTTAAGCTGCTGAAATCTCATTGGCTTCAATGAAATTTAGGCAACCTAACACTGAGGCTTTATTATTACAACCTGGAGAAGTTTCTAGATGTGTAAGAGATCCATTATAATGCTTCATTGATTGATTAAAACATATCCACATTTACACAGTGATGAGCGCAAGTTGTTTACTCCAGCTTTTTACTTTCTTCAGTCCATTCCCTAGTTACCACTTCTTAAGTCCAATGGCACAATTAGGGAATACGGACTTGGGATTTAATGGTCGTATGGTGGGCTGTGAGTGCAGATATGTGTTTGTGCTTTTGAGAGGGAAAAAAAGGTGTTGCTTCACTAATGACAAGATACGTTAGGCCCAGCTTGCTAAATCTGAGGGTCCCATGCTCATTCTGCTGAATGGGGTTCTTTCCTGATGGTGGCGCTACATGTGACACCCTGACAGAACAAGCAAATAAACGGAGCTCTTGAGGAAATGTTTAATAGGCCTGTCACGAGCTATTATTCTGGAAAACTTAGTATCACCTCTAGGTAAAGGTAAAGTTTCCCCCCACATATTTGTGCAGTCGTGTCCGACTCTAGGGGCCGGTGATCATCTCCGTTTGTTAGCCGAAGAGTCAGCGTTGTCCGAAGATGCTTCCACGGTCATGTGGCCACATGACGTGCGCGGAACGCTGTTACGTACCCACCGAAGTGGTACCTATTCATCCACTTGCATTTGCATGCTTTCGAATTGCTAGGTTGGCAAGAGCTGGGGCGAGTGCGGGAGCTCATTCTCTCACGCGGGGCTAGGGATTCGAACCTCTGAACTTGCAATCTTCCAATCAACAAACCTGGAGTCTTACCCGCTGAGCCACCACGCCCCTATGTATCACCTCTAGTATGCTTCCAAATGCCAATTGCAGGGGAACTAGGCTGGGTGAAAAATCCGTCTCCTCCTCCTGCTTGGGACCCCCTAGAGAGGTCTAGGTGGCCACTGTGCCAAACAAAATCTGGACTAGAATGGTTCATAACTTGATCCAATAGAGTTGTTCTCATGTTCTTATATTTTTCGCTGGTCTTTATTATATTCAATCACTTCCACATACTAACACCACTTTCATTATCCAAAGCATCAGAAATAGTTTTAAAGTAATCCATGTACAAAACAAAGAAATGACATTTGAAATCTGCAAGTAAATTGATTGACTACAAAAACTAAATATGTGACTGAAGCAAGTGTGCGGATTTTTTGCTTTTTTTTTAAATAAATGACAATTTTCACCTGGTTGGCACTATCTGACATGTCTGGGTGTTGATTTTCACTTTGCAGAGTGATTCATCAATTTCTGGTAGTGCATTTGTACATCGGTGGAACTCTGAATCGAAGAGTGTGTTTCTGTTTACATACACATACGTACACACACACTCACACACTAAGAATGCTTTTCCCAGCACTTTTTAAAATTTGTTTTCAATTGTTTATCAATAAGCACCTGTGCATCGCTAATACAGCAGGGTGAGAGGAGACAAAGGAACAGGAGGAATTGAAAGTTGAAGCTAGGAGCACCTGCTCCTTTTCGGGAATGAATTTTAGAGTTCCTCCTAGGCTGAGTAAAGCAGGGGAATGATAAAGAAATCAGATTCCTTTCCTTCCATTTCCATATAAATTATACATGTGAGAACTGAAATGACTACAGAATCCTGATTGTGTTTCTTGAAATAAAATATACAGTAATATTATGTGTGTGTGTGTGTGTGTAGATATAGATATATACACAATCACACACAAGCAAATACAGTATTTCATAGGATAATTGCAAGGATATATATGTCTATAGAGAGCCAGTTTTGATTGAATGGAGATAGATAGATAGATAGATAGATAGATGATAGATAGATAGATAGATAGAAGATAGATAGATAGATAGATAGATAGATAGATAGATAGATAGATAGATAGATAGATAGATATAGATGGATAGATGGATATAGATGGATAGATGGATAGATGGATAGATGGATAGACGGATAGATGGATAGACGGATAGACGGATAGACGGATAGATAGATCTATATCTCCTTTAAATAAAAGGATTAGAGTATCCAGATGATGGAAAGGTAGTTTGCTAGAAAGGTTTGGCCTGAGTGTAATTTTATTTGGCCTCTGCCACCAATGTTTTAGAAGTGCAAGATTTTCCCCCCACTTTCAGTTGTATAAGGATTAGTTCATTGTCATCCTTTGACAATGCTAGAAAGGCAGAGAACCAGCTTTCCTTTCCTCAACTCCTCTCTCAGTATAGCAACAACTTTCCATCTTAGATTAAGGTGCTATATTCTGGAATCCTTCATAGCATGATTTTAAAAGATTAGAGAACCAGCCAACCATCTAACTGACTCTGCTCAGAGATCAGCCCAACCGAGGACAGATCCTCCTTATCCAAACTGCTTAGGTAAAATCTCTGAGTCAAGCTTGATTCCTGATAACTTCCTGGACTCATATAAGGATTTTTCCCCCCTAAGATATTTATTCACTTTTCAGTGGAATTAGCTTCTGAGGTGGTGTCCCACCCCAGTATTACGCATGGTCAACACTACTACAGCATCTCATCAGAACGACATCCAGCCTCTGTTTAAAGAGGAAACAAGAGTCCACCAGTCCTAAGACAGTCATGTTGAGTAGTCATCATTTAGTAATCTGGTTTCTTTACATATCCTCTTCCTGATACCATTGCTTATGCAGCTCTCATTTCTTCCTTTATTTGAAGGCTCGAGGTGCATCTCCTGATTATAAAGAGACATATGACTCATGAGAGAAAAGTTATTTCTCTTGATAGATGCTTCGGTTCATAGGAGCTGAAATTATTCATTCATTTGCCAGGGTATACTACTTTGGACACACTAAGAGTGCTTTTGCACAAATCAAAAAGATTTGGGCACCATTCAAGGCTTGCAAGGGTATCATCAAGGATAAGCAAGGGAAAGAATTGTCCAACCAGCAAGGTGTCATGAATAGATGGCGAGAATATGCGGAAGAGCTGTATGCTACTAGTACAGAGGAGCAACATCAAAGAGAGGAGGATAAGGAAACAGAACTAGAACCAGCCATCCTTGATGAAGAAATCAAGTGGGCAATGAATCAACTGCAAAACAACAAGTCCCCAGGAGTTGACAACATCCCTGCTGAATTGTTAAGGCCGGTACCAACTGCAATTATCATAGCTTTCTGCCAGAAAATTTGGGAAACCAACACATGGCCACATAACTGGAAACAATCAGTGTTTATTCCATTGCCAAAAAAGGGGGATTCAAAGGAGTGTTCTAACTACTGCACTGTTGCTCTCATATCTCACGCTAGCAAGATTCTACTGAAAATCATACAACAACACCTGGCTCCAATCATTGAAAGGGAACTGCCAGATGTCCCAGCTGGTTTCCGACGGGGCTGTGGCACCCGTGATCACATTGCAAACATTTGATGGATAATGGAAAAATGTCACGAATATCAAAAGAATATTTATATGTGCTTCATTGACTACAGGAAAGCTTTTGATTGTGTTGACCATGACAATCTATGGAGAGCCCTAGCAGACCTTGGGATGCCACTACATTTAGTCAAGTTGATGAAATCACTGTATGAAAATCAGGAAGCCACTGTATGAACTCAATATGGTGACACTGATTGGTTCAAGATCAAGAAAGGTGTGCAACAAGGTTGCATTCTGTCACCTTTCTTATTCAATTTGTATGCCGAATTGATCATCAGGAAACTGGAGCTAGATGAATCAGAAATTGGGGTAAAAATTGGCAGAAGAAACATCAATAACCTTAGATACGCGGATGATACAACCCTCATCTCAGAAACCCAGGGAGGCCTAAAGGACCTAATCATGAGACTCAAAGAAGAAAGCGACAACTTTGGCCTCTTTCTGAATATCAAAAAGACCAAACTCATGACAACTGCAAAGAATGGAAACATCAGAATAGTAATTGATGGAGATGAGGTGGAATGCGTGGAAGAATTCACCTTTTTAGGATCAGTGGTCAATCAAAATGGTGAATGTAGCCAAGAAATTAAACGCCGAATCATGCTCGGTCATACAGCAATGATGAGTATGAATCAAATTTGGACAAGCAAGGATGTCAGCTTGATGACTAAGTGTAGACTAGTCTGCACTATCGTGTTCCCCATAACTACTTATGGCTGTGAAAGTTGGCCGATGAAAAAGTTGGATAGAAGGAAAATTGATTCTTTTGAACTATGTTGTTGGAGGAGGCTCTTGCAAATCCGTTGGACTACAAAGATAACGAATAAAGAAGTGTTGAAGTGCATAAAACCGGACATGTCACTAGAAGGAAAAATAACAAAACTTAGACTTAGTTACTTTGGTCATGTCATGAGATCAACATCGTTGGAGAAAGACATTATGCTAGGAATGGTCAGTGGCAAAAGACAATGAGGATGCCAAAGAACACGCTGGTTGGATGTAATCAAAGCAGACACAGGCCAAAATTTAAAGCAACTGAAAGAAGCTGTACAAGATTGGAAATCATGGAGAGAGCTGGCTTATGGAATCACCAAGGGTCGGAAACGACTGAATGGATAATGTGCCATGTGGATCTTGATGTTATATTTACCTCCTAGGAACAGGAACTTCATCCCTCCAAATATTATTGCTAGTGCAACATCTTCCAGTTATGTTGGCATAAACTCAGAATTTCTGGCCAGTATGGCTTGCTGGTTGACAATTCTGGGAGTCCTAATCCCTTGGATGTCAGGAGGACCCCAAGCTGGGAAAATTGGAATCACAAGATGGAAAGAGGTTCTTCAGTAATGCCTCCCCCCCTCTCTCTTTCTGAAATATGCATGACTTTTCTACTGTTGTAAGGAATCTCAAGATACCCTCATCTCAATTTATTTATTTATTTGTAAGTTTGAAATATTTACTGCCGATCCCAGGAAAGAAGATTGTATGGTCCATAAGGTGACTCATGGGGATCAGCTTCAGCTTTGCAATATCTTTCTTCACATAAAAAGTTTTGCTGAAAGGTGCCAAATTTCCTCCCTCCTCCTGCAATTCAGTTTGAAAATAAGTCAAGCATCCACTCTTAATCACAGTTATAGTAGCATCGTTGTGGTGAATGATACAAAATCATCTTTAAGTGCCACAGGGTGGTTTCATTGGAATAATGAGACAATGATTCTAACTTTGATGCCTATTCTAATTATGCATGGTATGTCATTTCCTTCAAAAGAAGTATGTCTAATTAATTGGGTACCAAATGTCATCTATAGGTCACTGGCAGCAGAAAGATCACCAGCGATTCAGTCTCATCCTCAGGCAAGATTATTATTCCTTGGGGATTATGACAAAATGCCAGTACTGGACTGGGTGAGGCTTTTGCACAAATATTACCGAGAGAAAGAACACAGACCAAAAAATGCGCTCTTACGGTACATGTCACGTCCCCATTCCCTTGTTTTTATGCCTGACATTAAGTTGGCATATGTAGTTCTCCCCAAATGGGTTACTTATCAACATTTCTGGCTGGAATCCTGCACCTTGATAGGGTGTAACCTGTCTAATTAACTAAACTTGTGTACAGGAGTATAGTTTTAGGAAATTCGAAGCATCCCATCATAATGTTTTCAGTGCTGCAAATAGAAAAATCTTTTTTAAAAAAATGTTTGGAGGTTAGCAATGTTATATAATCATAATGTCCTTGTTTTCAGTTTTGATTACTCAGGGGAAAAATATACTGGAGGGAGAGCTACAAAATTCTAATTCTTGTCCAGAGCATTTTAGCTAACAAATCATCAATAGAATTATGTACTAACATTCTCAAGTTCTGTGAGGTTCTGTTTATTAAGTTTCCTTAATCACTGCCTTCCAAATATTTCAACTGAGTACACTGAGAAGGGTGTTTCAAGCAACACGATAAGACATAAGCAGCGTACCTATGGAAAGGAATTTGTGATGACGCATTCATAAGTTCAAGTCACCCACAGACACATATCCCCCTCAACTCTATCCATCACCATCACCATCTCTCTTAGATACTCTGCTGAAATATATCTTCTGATTTTCAAAAAAAAAAAAAAAAAATCTCCCCTCTGCAAAAGAGGCTGCTACTTCAAAAAACTCATTCTTAGGGTGCTTTGGAATGACTTTAGAACTGATTTTAATAATGCTTTAGAACTGCAATATTGGGGAAAATATCATTATGTTTTCTAATCCCCAACCTATCTTTTTAAACCTAACCCTAATCCTAACCCTCCTTTGCTTCCTGGGCTGAACTGTTCCCCCTTCCTGTTACCTTCTTTTACAACAGAGTGGAAGTGGAGAAGCAGAAAAGAGGTTAGGGTTAGGGTTAGGGTTAGGGTTAGGGTTAGGGAGATGATTGTGCAAGGAAAGGTTGTGCATGTTCACATGCAGCCCCTGACTATCCTCTAACTTTTTGGCACCAGGGACCGGTCGTGGAAGACAATTTTTCCACGGACCGGGTGGTGGAGTTTGCAGGCGGGAGCCAATCACGTGGACCTGGGGGCGGGGTTTGCAGACGGGAGCCAATCGCATGGAACGGGGGCGGGTATGCAGTCGGAAGCCAATCACGTGGACCAGGGGCTGGGTTTGCAGGCCGCAAACTTCCTAACAGGCCGCGGCCCGCTATTGGGCCGCGGCCCACAGGTTGGGGACCCCTGCTCTAACTGACATTAGTGCATTAACTTGCATTCCATGATCATTTCACCCGTTTTCTTTTTCTTCAACTTTTTTTAAAAGCCACTTTTTTTCTCTGTAAAATTAGAATGAAGATGAGATGGGGGATAATGTTCAGTGCAGCGAAAATGTTTCCCTGGTTTTAAATGTACAGCAGAGTCAAAAGTACTTCCATCATCTCAAATAACTTCTATCACTTTGCAGCGAGAATGAGATGACTTCTCTGGCTTTTCAAAAATGTTGTGCCACATCGCTGATGGAACAGGGTCATCTGATTCAGCCTACCACTTAGAAAACAGATGGTAAATTTTAAGTGCTTTTAGGGGATTGTTTGCAGATATGCAACTGTAACGTACAAGCTATTGTTTTCCTTATTAATGGGGCTCCCATTTTGTCACATGATAAGCCACCATCTGTTTTTTCTCATCAGAAGTTTGTAGAATGAGGAATTTTGGAAGAAATCACTGTGAATCTCTGCCAAGGGATTTTAGCTCTGTTAAGCGCTTTTGTGTGCTTTTGATCAGCCCATGCTTCCTGTGTGCTCCTGAATCTGAAACCCGTGAGTGAGTTTGCATATGGAAAGTTCAAATTTGGCTGCAGCAGGTGTGATGTTATAGGTAAATGTTTTTCCAGGCTTTTCCATATTAGTTAGTTTCAGCACCACTGAATCATCACTCTGATGGGCCCCCCAAGTGATATCTAAGTTGTAATTAAGGCTTTGGTGTTTGTTTACTTTTTGTACATGGAAAAAAAATTCCTTTCCTCAGCCAGTAAAGTGGCCTATTTTGCAGATAAATTTTTGTGCATGTGCCTATTCACACAGTGCTCTGATACCATGGCTATCTTTCCACTGCTGATTGCAAACTCAGTACAATGCAGTGGATATTGTCTGTTTTCCATTACCAAGAGTATAAATTGTAATATCATAGATCAGACATAAATTGTGCAAAATAATGCAAAGCTCAAATGTATCCCCCATGGACTATGAAGGTTCTCAGTCATCCAGGTGGAATTGTCTGTAGCTTGAATCATGTCAACTGGATTTCTATTTTCTCAGTGGAAACGTTTCGCTCCTTATCCAAGGAGCTTCTTCAGTCTGAGCAAAGTTAGTAAGGGAATCCTTAAATATGTTTCTAGGGTGGCTGTGTGACCTTGCACCTGGGGCTAGGTCATGGTTATTTTGAGATGTTATTTCTAAGTCCCTTTATCATCTAAAGGAGGATTCCCTTACTAACTTTGCTCAGACTGAAGAAGCTCCTTGGATAAGGAGCGAAACGTTTCCACTGAGAAAATAGAAATCCAGTTGACATGATTCAAGCTACAGACTATCCCCCATGGAGTTCTTGAATTGCCTTTTTACACAATGCCACATCACCGATCAGCTTCTTCAGTCATATTTTGGTGCTCTTTCCTGCTAACTCTTTCCTGCTAACTCTTTATTCCTGGCAAAGCTGACCTTTTGCTGATCTTGTCATACTTAGAATGGAATAGATGGTATTGATTGAATTTGAGGGAGATTGGTGGTAGAAGGCACATGTCATATTTTGTAATCTGGAAAATGAATGCCCTCACAGACTTGTTTGCATGTCTGTGTTTACAACAAATAAATGAGCAAATAAAATCCATGCATAAGGAGTCTAAAAAGTGATTCTGCATTTGTTTAGAATTATACACATGTGCCAGATAAAGCAATCAATATTTAATTACTAGTCTATCTCTGAGACTGCACATCTCTCTTTTTATTGCCAAAGTTTTTCCTCTGTGATAAAACTCCTCCATCATGACCTGAAGTGCTTGTGTTGACAGACTCCTGCTTCAGAATGACAATAAATACTTTACTCTTTATATTGAGAATCCAAACTCCACAGTTTGGACTGCAATATCTCTTCTTTTGGGGTCATTCATTCAAATCAGAAATAGCTCCTTTAAATCCAGGAGTTAAGTCTCCAACCAAGCTCTTAGGTCTTCTGACTTCAAAAAAGAAAAATGCAGATCTTGATGCAACTTATTTTTCAAAGAAGGGATGCAGGTCTACACAGAAAGAAGCCCAATTGTATTCAGTGAGGTTCACATCTATGTAAGGTTTTATTTACATATTAGTAATCTGTGGAAGGGGGCGCGATGGCTCAGTGATTAAGATGCCAGGCTTGTCGATAGGAAGGTCGGCGGTTCGAGACCTGAGCGCCCCGTGACAGAGTGAGCTCCCGCACTCACCCCAGCTCTTGCCAACATAGCAATTCGAAAGCATGCAAATGCAAGTAGATAAATAGGTACCACTTTGGTGGGTAGGTAACAGCGTTCCGCTGTTGTGTGTCATGCTAGCCACATGACCGCAGAAAAGTCTTTGGACAGCGCTGGCTCTTCGGCTAAGAAACGGAGATGAGCACTGCCCCCTAGAGTTGGACACAACTGTGCAGGGGAAAACCTTTACCTTCTTTCTTAATCTGTGGAAGTACAATTAATTATTTTTTATTTTTTATTTATTTTATATCCTGCTTTTATTATTTTTATAAATAGCTCAAGGTGGCGAACATACCTAATACTCCTTCCTCCTCCTATTTTCCCCACAACAACAACCCTGGGAGGTGAGTTGAGCTGAGAGAGAGTGACTGGCCCAAGGTCACCCAGCCGTCTTTCATGCCTAAGGCGGGACTAGAACTCTCCGTCTCCTGGTTTGCCATTGGCTCCTTCCTAGGGCTGAGAGACAGGGAACGGCCCAAGGTCACCCAGCCGTCTTTCATGCCTAAGGCGGGACTAGAACTCTCCGTCTCCTAGTTTGCCATTGGCTCCTTCCTAGGGCTGAGAGACAGGGAGTGGCCCAAGGTCACCCAGTTGGCTTTCATGCCTAAGGCAGGAGTAGAACACTCAGTCTCTAGCCCATAGCCTTAACCACTAGAACAAAATAATACAAAGAAATAGGAATGGCAGACGGCCATTAGGCTTAATACCAGCCAGATATTTGGAATGAACATGTGCAAAAAGGCACCAACAACCTGTACTAGAATCCATTGCACAATTGCCTCTGGACACTTAGTTACGCATGCATAGGGTTCCCCTGCACAGTGATTGATCCTTTTTGTATGCCTTGGTTGAGTGCATAGTGGAGCCGATAAAATCCCAAGATAATTTGATCCATCTAATCAACCCAGAAGGAGTTGATTGTAGGCTCAGATAGATATTGATTAGGGTTAATCTGACTCCCTCCCTCCCAGGTTAGCTACATTAGAGGACTGGGAACTCTTCCATCACCCTTCTGTGCTTGAGATGAGAGACTGCAAGGATGATGGCTTTCTAAGGACTCTTTGGCTTTCCATCTTTCCCTTATGATCGTAGGAAGGGTTAAAAGGGTACAGGATTTGGATGGGTTGAATAAGTCCTCCCATCCTGCCCACAGTGGTCATGATTCTGACTGTGAAACCTTGGATTTTTTTAGTCCCCCCATCCCCCCAATGACCATCAGATACTTAATAATGCACTATTGACTCCAACACGTAGGAGTAGGCCAGGGGAGCAGATGACTCAAACAACCAGATTGTTCAGATATGGTTGATGGGTCACCTTGGAGGGAAGAGGTGTCACAATCCCATTGCCAAATTGGAGCTCTCCCCAGGAAGGGGCTTGGTGAAGGTTATATAAGAAATGATGCTGTCCGTAAAAACAACAGGATAGCAAGTCTGACAGCTGCAAAGCCAAGGACAGATGGAAGCCAGATGAGAGAGAGCAAGAAGATACACAAGAACTTCCAAATACTGTTTCTAGGGCTTGTTTATGAGACTCAGAAGTTGCTGTAATCCTTGGGTGATGGCTTCCTCCCTTCCAAATGAGCAATAATTTTCCAGGCAGGCTGCCAAGAAGCTCTTCCTCTCAGTCTTCCCATCTCACATCACCAATGGCAGCAGGGACTCTACTGATTTTCACTGAGTAGCTGATAAAAGATTGGAGGGGAGCAAGCAATCCAGCCACAGTCCACAGAACAGTCCAATGATGGTGTTCACCACACTCAAAATAGCTTGGAACAGCTTGTTTTTGCTTCATGCTAGACCAGTGTTTTTCATCCATGGCAATTTTAAGATATGTAGAGTTCAACTCCCAGAATTCCCCAGCCAGCATGCTGGCTGGGGAATTCTGGGAGTTGAAGTCCACACATTCTAAAGTTGCCAAGTTTGAAAAACACTGTGCTAGACCGAAAGAGCATATTTTGCTTTGACTTACAAACAAACTGCTCAAAGCTCACATTTCATTTCTTATTCAGGACACTATTTTGATGCTTGAGCTGTCTCCTATTCCACGTAATCACTTTCAGTAATGTTTGAATATGACTATTGTGGCCAAACCAACCAATCAACTAACTAAAACAAATGAAAAAAATAGCAACCCCTCCTGAAAGTTTATGTAGCTTCCTGGGTTCAAGAAGTCCTATAATTTTCCAAGGAGGATTAGGGACTCAAGGAGCAGGATTCCAATCCACACTGTAGTTGCTAGGTTGGAGGGCTGTGCAATGTTTTGAAATGGTACTTTGGTTCCAGAAATATTTGCACAAAGCTCGCCTTTGAAGTCTGTAGCTTGAATCATGTCAACTGGATTTCTATTTTCTCAGTGGAAACGTTTCGCTCCTTATCCAAGGAGCTTCTTCAGTCTGAGCAAAGTTAGTAAGGGAATCCTAAATATGTTTCTAGGTAGCTGTGTGACCTTACACCTGTGTTTCCACTGAGAAAATAGAAATCCAGTTGACATGATTCAAGCTACAGACAATTCCACCTGGATGACTGAGAACCTTCATAGACATCTCGCCTTTGAAGAGGTTTGGCCAAACAATTCTCCACCCTCCACAAAGTAAAGTTGTGTTGCTTCATGTTTAAGGCCACATTTCCACCAGCTGGAAGAAGCTTCTGTACAGAAGAGTCTCTTCTGATTCTTTCAGACTGTTGAGTCTTTGAGGTATATCAAAGCATATCACCTTTTCACTTCAGTGGGGAAATTTGCATCCCTTCTGTGTTGCACAGTGCCTTGTGGAAGCAAGACCAGGGTTCCCCACTGCAACCCCAAGACCGAGCACCTTCTCTGAAGATACCTATGATTCCTCCCACATGAAATGGATGGAAGAACATTCCATGTCAGAAACAGAACAAACATGTTCTGGAGAAAGGAGAAAGTCATGCTGCACTCATCATCGTGGGGAAACCTGGAGATAGGCAAGATCAAGTGGAAACAGATACATTTTGCTAGACTAAAAAGAAGGAAAATAATGTTGGCTGCCTTCTCAGAATGGTATAAACTTTCAAGGTCAGCTAGTAAACCAAGTTTGGGGATGTCTTTGCAGCTCTTAAGCATGGCAGGAAAAAAAAGGCAGAGCCTCAATAAGAGCGGTGATTGTGTTGAAGCCGCTTCGATGCCCTGTTGGGGGTATTCTCTCTAGAAGCAAAGCCAGCACCCTAGGAGAAATGTGACATTGGGATTTGTCTCAGCCTGATACAGAAAGCAACACTGAAGGGTACAGCAAGCAGTAAATAATCTGTCAAACCCTCACCTTATTCAAAAGGGTCGTCTTTGTTTTCATTCCCTTGTCCTGCACACCTGGATTGCTTATCGATGCTTGGGAATGTGTTCAGCCGTTTGCTGCTCATTTAACAACTCTCTAATCACCTATGCTTCATGCGAACCTTTTCAGAACTATTGGTTTGTAAAATCAGTTTCTTTCTCTCCTGCTTTTGCTGGTAGCTGTATGCAGTCTAGTTGGCAAGGCTCTTTTCTATAAATATCCCTCCAGTTCCATTTGCCTGGTTTACATTGAGTTCTAGAGTGCATTTGCAAGGTCTTGTATAACTGGAGTTTGCAACTGAAAAACAAAGACAGTATCACATTTCAACTCAAGAAGTTCTTTGGGTTTCTTTTGGGGATGTCTGGAAGGGGGCTGGGATATTTGCTCGGGGAATCCTAGTCTACCACAGTGAGATTAAATTTGCAGGATATTCCATGCCTTCAAACTATGTGACTAAGTAAAAAGTTCTGCAATCCCCAAAAGTTAAGCGAGGTTGGACTGATTATTACTTGGATGGGAGACCACTAGAAACCTAGATGGAGGTTTTGTGCTGACATTAGGAACTGGAGGAGTCTTTGCTTTATAAATGCATAAATATAATATTGTGAGCTTTTGATACAATGGCTTAATCTGGATGCAGCTCTAACTCATAATTCAGCACTCCACAAAGAAATTTGAGAAAGACTCAGGTGTATGTGTTTTCTATTCCTTCTCCCGCTCTAGCCTTGCTTTCAGGAAAAGAGCATTTTAACCCTGAATCAGAAATTGGGGTTGGTTAGGACCATTGATTGAAACAGGCCACAATCAGAAACCATGCTCGGAAATTGGCTTATTTCAGTAAGCCATATCGTTTCCACTTAATGATCAAATATTGTAGTTTATTTCTTCTTCTTCCCCCCCCCCTTTCTGTGAGATTACTGGAGGTTTGCCCTTGCTTGTTTGAGGGCAGCTGGAATGAAAAAACTCAAGATTAGCCAGGTCTGATCTCTGAACAAATGTTTTGCTTTTTGTTCAAACCAGGCCAATGGCTATTATCAGAAAAATCATACAAGACAATAGATTCTGGTAACGTGCTTTGCCAAAAGTCAGAGCGCCTGCAAATTTATCTATCCACTAGGCAGCTAGCATTTTGAAAAACTATTTATACTTTAAGCTCTCCCGAGAAAACCTTGGATGGATAACATAGCTGCTATTTCCTCATGCAAGGTGCTGATAATAAAAATGTTTACCAAGTCACTTTACACTTGGCATATCCATCGGTGCTAAAAAAAAAAAAAAAAAAGGATATTTGAGTGAGGCTGTGTTTTCCAAGAGTTTCACAGTTTCAAATCCAGGGCCCAAAACACCACATACCACCTTGAGGACTTTAGCTAGTGCTATAATTTGTCCCTTTGGACAGAGAGGTTTAAAAATGCAGGCTTTGGAGATGTATTTATTCGCTCATTATTTTTGGAAATGAGTTGCTTATTAAAATGATGGTTGCCCGCTTCTTTCAGTGAAAAGCCCCCCTAGGGAACCATGGTCATATTGATAAAAACAGCAACAAACAAGACAGGCCCTGCCAGCAAGACCACCGTTATCTGTATCTATTTCCCCACTGCCTGTTAGAACACCTTGACTTGTCTAAAGGCAGCACTATTGACTTATGTTATTAGGCATGATGATCTACACATCGCTTGCAGACGTGTTTGTTCTACAGAGCCATTCAAAGGGGAATTGATTATGCTCCAAGTAGCGCTGACTTCATAATACTCCATTAAAAGACCCTGTCCTGTGCCATTTGTCATGTATAATCTGAGCTACCCATTTCATGCTGAACCCAAATTAATCTAGGAGTCACCTCATTAACTTTTAAAAACCCTGACTTCCTTGTAGGGTTAATTATAGATCTGTTGTGTTATTATAAATGTACCATCAACTTTGGACGCAGTTCTGCAGAGTCGCTGGAATGAACTGGTCTACAGACTTTTTTCAAAGTAGATGCAGGTTTGTCTTTGTAGCCATTGTTTGCATCCGTATTATTTGACCCAGGTAAGAGAAACCTTATCCTCCTAAGCAATCATCTACTTTATCTCAGGTGTATTGGAGGAAGGGGTACAGAGTTATAAGTGGACTCATATGCAGGAAAAATGAGATATTTTGGCCCCAGACCTTTTCGGTCTATTAAGATCACAAGTCCCTGTACTGAACTGAGTGAGGCAACAAATTGATGCCAATGAAGCTGAACTGGATCAGTGGGAAGGGTGGTTCTCACTTGTCCTTACACCAAACTCTGCAGAAAGCTCAGGGGGCTTTCTGGCAGGGTCCCAGACCAGTACTACCAGATCTGGCTCTGTACAGCTTTTTGAGATTAATCAAGGTCAGCTAGTTGGTTCCACCTGTCTAGACTAGATGGGAGGGAAAAGGTGATTAAATCTCTCATCCAGTGATTGTGATGTATCCAAGATACATGAACATCATGTGATGTTCTCACTTATTCAGCCAATCTGTCTGGCACTACTCAGAAGTTAAGTACTTAGCTCTGCTGTTAAAAAAAAGTGCTCAGGGATCCACGGCTGGTATAAAGATAATGTACAAATTAGGCACTAACATATCCATGAGATTTGTAGTGAAGGGAGAAAAAAATAAGCTGCTTCCAAATGTTCATATATAAAGGAGGTAGTCAGAGAGCAGCTAATCCCAGAAAATTCAGGTCCCAAATAACCAATCAAGAACAGGAAGCTTTTCCTTCTCTCTCAGGTGAGCTGATAAAAGGGCAGAAGGCCAACTCCATTTCGCCTTGCCCTTTATCTTCTAAACCAGGAGGAGGGTATCACTGGCTGGTTAGCTATCCCAATCTTAGAATGAGGAGTGGAACATCAGAAGAAATTATTAATCTAGGAAAATGACTTGGAACTAGATGTGATTAGGGTTCTTCTGTTTATGTATATTATGGACTGATTATGCATTGATCTGAACAGTCATTTATGTCCTTGCTATTACTTCATCCACATCTCTCTTTATTTCTCTGGGTCTCATGATTTCCTTTCCCCATTGTCCCTTTAAAGCTAAACTAGTTCCTTAACTGTTAATATTCCTGATGATATTCCTCAATATATTGGTACATTCATTCCACCAGGAGTGTAGCCTAACATGCCTTGAGGAGGAGGAGGAGGAGGAGGAGGAGGAGGAGGAGGAGGAGAAGGAGGAGAAGGAGGAGGAGAAGGAGAAGGAGAAGGAGAAGGAGAAGGAGAAGGAGAAGGAGAAGGAGAAGGAGAAGGAGAAGGAGAAGGAGAAGGAGAAGGAGAAGGACCTTCCATTTTCTCCCTCTAAAGTCCAGGGGAGAAATGTATCCCTGAACGAAAGTGGTGGTGGAAGCCTACAGATCAGATACTGGAAGTGGCTACAGGAGTAAGGACTGTGGGAGAGGGGTTTAGAGATCCCAGAATAGGAAGCCAGAGGAACCAACCTGCCACAATGCAGTGAGTGCATGGGCATGAAAGGGTGTATTCCACTTCTCTTTCAGTCACATTCTGAATCACTTGCAGGCCTTCAAAGAATGTTCAAGTGACTGTTCCATGGAGAAGTTCCATTTGAAGATACATTCCAGCATTGCAATTCTATCCCATTTCTATGAATTTTGAAACTGAAGCTTTGGGATTGGGTAATGGGAAAATTGACCTTAAACACACCAGGACCTACCCTCTCTATAATAAATCTAAGACTCAGTGTAGGAGAATTGGCTAGACTGAATGAAAATGTGAAGTAGCTAAGAAAAGGGTTAAAACTGCTGCAGAGCCATTAGAAATTGGTGGCATGGGGTAGTGTATTGCAATTAATTAACTTGAGGAATGAATATAAGAAACAATCATAAAGATAAGAAATTTGCCAACTAAGAACATTTATGGCTTTGTTCAGATCATGCTTTGACATTTAAAGTCAGTACTACTTTCTGGGATTTAATCAGCAAAGGTACGAGGGCCTAAAATATTTTTATGCTAATGCATCATATAACTTGGGTATATTTTATGCTAATATATCTTAGCTTGTGAATGACATATCTGTGACATTTTTATTACACTTATCAGTGTTCCAGAATCCCAAGACCCTTTATTGTAATATAACTTTCCTCAACCTGCTATATTCTAAATGTGGTAAGATTGCAGCTTCTGTCATCACTAGCCAGCTTGGCAAAATTTGGCTGGGAATTCTAGTGATTGTAGACCTGACTGACACAATACAATCATACAGAGAGGGCATGCTACGGACCCCATACATCTTTGTTGTAAACGACCCAGAGTCCCCCCCTTGAGGGGAGATGGGCGGTGACAAAATTTAAGAAATAAATAAAAATTTAATAAATAAACACAACACAACAAGCATCCCATTGGGAAAGCTGTTGTGATTTTTTGGCCTGCTCAATCTATGGTTGCCTGCTAGGATGTAATGGTATGTGGGAAGGACCTTGGGAGACAGGGGGAAGAGATGTTGCCTAGGGAACGATCAGATAAGAGAGGGCATAGCCCGCAGCTGCATAACGGGCAGAGAAAGAAACTCAGAAAGGAACCTCCCTAACTTCTCAGGCTGTAAAAGAGAAAGGCAGAGAATTGTACTTTCAGACTTGCAAGATTCTGTTAATGTAGCCTTACAATAAAGTAGAATTAGCCTATCTGGTCGTGTTTCCTGTCTGGTCTACCTGGGAAGGCTGACATAGGAGAAGAGAATCCCAAGTCATTACCTGCAAACCAGACTGAGGATAAAAAATTGAAATCTGGTGTAAATATTCAAGAACAGTTTAAACAGGGAGATGTCAGTAATGAATAAAATATTCAGTTTTCATTATCTTGGGGTATGGGTGGATGGGTCATATCTTCACAATGGAATACAATTTTTCTGTATATTAAATAAATGATAGAAATTCCAAGGCCATGGCCAAATCCATTTTCTGTATGTTCACTAATCTTGAACATATACTTTTGAAGAAATAAGTAAAAAAAGGTAAAGGTTTCCCCTGCACAGTCGTGTCTGACGTAAATGAAAATCTTCATAAAACAACAACTTGAAGAACTGGCAGTTTGAATATTGATCATTCTAAATGAGGCCAAATGAGGCCTAGAACCCACTTTGTCTGGGTTTCTAGCCCACCACTTTATTTACTACACGAAACTGGCTTAGGTTTATATTCCTGATCTTTATAGGTAAAAATATTTTTCATAATAGATTTTTGTGTGTTCTTATATTTACTTAAATTCTATCATTAGTACGATCACTCGTAGCCGAGTAAGATTGTCTTCCAAAGTTAAAATTTTAACAGTGGATCCGTAAGTGGCTATAAAGGCCAATTCTGGATCCGCACAACCTCCCACAATGAGGGCATGGGTTTCCGGGTGGGAGACGGTCATGATGAGGGTTTGCCTGACGTGCCTTCCTTTTAGCTCTTTTCTCCTTTTCGCCCTGTACTCGTGCTTCTTCAAAGTCCATAGCGCCATTAATAAAGGATGACCTCCAATTGAAACGCTCATAAGTTAGGGCTTCCCAGTTCTCAATGCTGATATTACATTTTTTTAAATTAGCTTTGAGAGTATCTTTGAATCTCTTTTGCTGTCCAACAATATTCCGTTTTCCATTCTTAAGTTGGGAGTAAAGTAGCTGCTTTGGAAGACGATGGTCAGGCATTCAAACAACATGACCGGTCCAGCGAAGTTGATGTTGGATGATCATTGTTTCAATGCTGGTGGTTTTCGCTTCTTCTAATACGCTAACATTAGTCCGCCTATCTTCCCAAGTAATTTGCAGAATTTTTCGGAGGCAGCGTTGATGGAATCTTTCAAGAAGTTGGAGGTGGCGTTTGTAGAGGGTCCATGTTTCACAGGCGTACAGAAGGGTTGGTAGTACAATGGCTTTGTAAACAAGCATTTTGGTCTCCCTGCGAATGTCCCGATCCTCAAACACTCTACGCTTCATTTGGGAGAAAGCTACACTCGCAGAGCTCAGGCGATGCTGAATTTCAGCGTCGATGTCGGCTTTTGTAGATAGATGGCTGCCGAGATGAGAAAAGTGGTCGACATTTTCTAGTGACACACCTTTAAGCTGGATTGATGGCGCTGCAGAGGGATTGGTTCGAACTTGCTGGTAAAGCACTTTGGTTTTTTTAATATTAATCGAGAGGCCGAGTTTTTCATATGCTTCTGCAAAGATGTTTAGGATAGTTTGAAGATCTTCCTCGGAGTGTGCACAGACTACGTTATCATCAGCATATTGAAGTTCTATAACAGAAGTTGCAATTACCTTATTTTTTGCTTTCAGCCCACTAAGATTAAAAAGCTTTCCATCTGTTCGATATATAATTTCTACACCAGTAGGAAGTTTCTCTTCAACAAGGTGCATAATCATAGCGATGAAGATAGCGAATAAGGTTGGAGCAATAACACATCCCTGTTTAACGCCGGATTCCACTTTAAATGGATCGCTTTGAGAGCCATTGTTATTCAGGATTGTTGCCATCATGTCGTCATGGAGTAACCGCAAGATGTTCACAAATTTATCAGGGCATCCGATTTTCAGAAGGATGGTCCAGAGAGCAGTACGATTTACAGTATCAAAAGCTTTAGTCAGATCAATAAACGCCATGTACAGAGGGCGGTTTTGCTCCTTGCATTTTTCTTGAAGCTGTCGTGCAGTGAAGATCATATCCACTGTTCCCCTGGAAGGGCGGAAGCCATTTTGCGTTTCAGGGAGGATGTCTTCTGATACAGATAGGAGATGGTTTGCAATGATCTTTGCCAGGATTTTGCCTGCTATGGCTAGAAGGGAGATGCCTCGATAGTTTCCACAGTCTGTTCTATCACCCTTTTTAAAGAGAGTGATAATTATGGCACCCCTAAAGTCTGCTGGAATCTCCTCCCTCATCCAGATTTTTTCGATGAGCTTATGAAGTTGTTGTGTAAGTTCAGGCCCACCTTCTTTAAAGACTTCAGCAGGAATCCCATCAGGTCCACTAGCTTTGTTATTTTTCATTTGTTTAGTGGCTTTACTGACTTCCTCCAAACTAGGGGGTAGTGCAAGCTCATTTCTTATTTGTTTTTGCGGGATTTGCAAGAAGACTTCATCAGCCACAGTAGAGTGACAATTAAGGAGATTGTAGTAATGCTCTTTCCAGCGCAGTGCAATAGACTCTTTGTCCTTTAGAAGTTTAGCACCATCTACTGAGCGTAAGGGATTTGTACCATGGTTTGTTGGTCCATAGATGGCCTTTATGGCATTAAAAAAGCCCCGTGCGTCATGAGCATCTGCAAAATGTTGGGTTTCTTGGGCTTTTTTTATCCACCATATATTCTTAAGTTCTCTAGTTCTTCTTTGGACTTCTGCCTTTGCACTGGCGTAGATTTTTTTCTTAACGGCACAGTTAATATCTTTTTGCCATATCTGGAAGGCTTTCCTTTTCTTGTCAATAATACGTTCAATCTCACTATCGTTCTCATCAAACCAGTCCTGATGTCTCTTAGTCTGGTATCCGATAGTTTGTTCACAGGCTGAAATAATAGAAGTCTTCAATTTAATCCAGTGTTCCTCAACATTTTCAGGAAGTTCCATAGGCAGATGTTCCTTGAGAGTTGATTGAAAGCAAGCTCGTTTAATAGGATCTTGAAGGGCCAGTGTATTCATTTTACGCCTTGGTTTTCTTCCTTGGAGCCTACGATGAGGGACAATCTTTATGGCCATCGTGGATCGAATTAATCGATGGTCTGTCCAGCAGTCATCGGCGCTCGTCATGGCTCTGGTGAGAAGTACATCACGGCGATCTCTAGCACGGACAATTACATAATCTAAAAGATGCCAGTGCTTCGACCGTGGGTGCTTCCATGATGTTTTAAATTTATTTTTCTGGCGAAAGAGTGTGTTAATAATGACAAGGTTATGCTCTGCACATTTAGTCAGAAGTAAGATTCCATTCATGTTGCTGTTGTCAACTCCTTCTTTCCCAATGATCCCTGGCCACAAATCAAAATCACGCCCAACTCTTGCATTGAAATTGCCCAGGAGGATAATTTTATCCTCCTTTGGTATCTCTGATAAGATGGTGTCCAGCTGGGTATAAAATTTTTCCTCGATATCCTCATCTGCATCTAGTGTTGGTGCGTAAGCACTTAGGATAGTTGCCTGTTGGTTTTTGGCGAGTTTTATTCGCAGAGTTGAGAGTCGTTCATTAATCCCAGTGGGAACTTCTGACAAGAGCTTCACAAGGTTGTTTTTGATAGCAAAGCCTACCCCATGTATTCGTTGTTCTTGTTCAGGCAGTCATTTCCAAAAGAAGGTATAACCTCCTTTTTCTTCCTTCAACTGTCCTTCTCCTGCTCTTCGAGTTTCTTGGAGTGCTGCTATATCAATATTAAAACGTCTCAGCTCCCTTGCAATAATGGCAGTCCTACGTTCAGGTCGTTCACTATCCATATTGTCTTGCAGTGTCCGTATATTCCATGTTCCAAAATTCATGTGTTTTTTACGACCGCTAGATGGTGACGCCACTGGTCGCGGTAATCCAGTCAGGGAGAAAACGAGGCAGACTATGTTTAGGGCACCTTTTCTAGCCCCCTCCCCATATGGGGTGAGCAGAGTGGATCCTAAATAGGGCTGCTCAGTCGTGGATACAGCTGCCGAACTACTCAACTGCCTCGATCCTTGAGTCAGGGCGACTGAATCCGTATCCACCGCCCATGTGCTGGTCCATGACTAGGAGCTTCCGGATTTCACAGTCCTGCCCCCGTTGCCATTCGTCAGTCGCCATGGGACTTTTGGTTATTTTGGGTTTGGTGTGGTTGGAAGACGCCTGTGCGTGAATTTGTTTTATGTGTGGAGATCGGTGCACAACGATCAGCACACAACCTTCACAGAAAAAGGCTCTAATCCAATGGCATGGATACCATGACGATTGGTGACCTTTTGTCTGCTGCAGCCTTCATCCGCCTTCGCAGCCGTTGTAACAATACACCTTGTTATCTTCCGCCTGTTCTGCCGTTGAGGACTTTCTTGGATCGTTCTTTGTCTGGTTCCTCCCCCTGGACCTTACCGCCATGGGTGACCCTGCCAGGAGTACATGACTCCCGACGGCTTCGCTCACAGGGTTCATTGGGAACACACAAGCCCACTCACCACAACAAGGTGACGATCCAGCGAGTGAGTCTATCATTAGTATGATATTATTAAAAGGAATAAGTTCATAAGACATCTGGAGCAATGCCTTTTAATGTAATCTGGAATAAATTTTACCATGTGAACTGTTATGGTTATTACCTGGCATGATCTCTATAATCTGTGAATTAATCCATGTTACTCCTGGGACCTGGCTAGATCCAGGAAGTGGTAAACAACTTATTAGGAGAGGGGTCATGCCAGATGCCTTGAAAGTGTGTTCCCTTCTGAAGAGGTTTTCCTGGATCCAGAAGTTTTAGACATCTACCCTCCTTGGAGTATCTGTGGACCTTCAGTTACAGAGTTTTCTAGGGTAATTAGATTTTCTGGATCCTTTTCAACCAGGGTTCAGGCCTAGAGCACAGGATGGAAATGGCATTAGTTGATTTGCTGGATAATCTTTGTTAGACATTTATGGGTGGATTGCATACTTTAGTACTTCTTGATGTTTACTTATTGCTAAACAATAAATAAGAGAGCCAGTTTGGTGTAGTGGTTAAGGACCCAGGCTAGAAACTGGGAGACTGTGTGTTCTAGTCCTGCCTTGAGCACGAAGCCAACTGGGTGACCCTCAGCCACTCATTCTCTCTGAACCCTAGGAAAGAAGCAATGACAAACCACTTCTGAAATCTTGCCAAGAAAACTGCAGGGACTTGTCCAGGCAGTTGCCAGGAGTCAAAAAGTGACAGGAAGGAAGGAAGGAAGGAAGGAAGGAAGGAAGGAAGGAAGGAAGGAAGGAAGGAAGGAAGGAAGGAAGGAAGGAAGGAAGGAAAGATACTAGTTAGCAGGTTCAGTTTACCGGTTGGTTTTGAAATGCCTTGCTCATCACTTTCCATCTGAAGTCATTCCTTTAGATACCTTGACTGAATTAGCAGACCATCTCCTATCCATCTGAAAGTCTTTACATACTCAAACAAACACCTGGAAAAGGTTTAACACACTGCCTTCTTATAGCAAAAAATGAAGCTCAGAATAATTGGGTGATTATTCTAAAAATATATTGTCCAGGTCCCCTGGAGGCAGCAGTCACAAAAACGAAATGAACAAGTGTCACTGTTAATACTTAGGACTGACTAATTAATTTTTCTAACATTGATATTAGATTAATATCTACATTCCTATTAGAATAAGATATCTCTGATAATATGTCTACCATGGTAGAGATGGGCGGGGATAAATTCAAATAATAATAAATAAATAAATATGCTGATATTCGAATAAGGCATTTCCAGTGATAGGACTACAATGAATTTAGCCAATTTCAGATGAACTGTGGGCAGTTCCAAAGTACCACCTCTTAATAAGAATTTTGGACTTTCGTTACAAAAATAGCCATTGCATAATTTGGATAGCCTTTCATTTTCTCCCAGTTGCATTCATTGGCATCAGCACATTATCAAAAGTCACTATCAAGTAATATTAGAATTGATTATTTATGTTTCTAGTTGGGACATAACCAGGAGAAGGAAGCATCAGTTTGTACACAGAGGTAGGACAGAAGCAGCTCCTAGGAAAAATGAGGGTGCTGAAGTAAGCAAAAGCATAAGCATCTACAAAATATTTTTTCCAAGGAAAACGTCTTCAGCAAGCAAGTATCTAATTTCAAGTTGAAGGTTGATATTTGAGCTATTAGGCAAAGACTGATCTAATACCATTTTCCCCCTACTTATGTAAAAACTGCAAAATATCTCATTCATGATATAGATGCCCATTTTTCTTCGGTTTTATTGCAGTAGATTCCTTGCTGAACAACTATATCAAGTCCAATGTGTCCTCGTTATTGTGTATTTATGCTTTACGGTTATGGACTTTGAAGAAAGGTACTGTTAAAAAAAATGTTATTCAGGATTGCATTCTCTGTTCTGGCAGTGCAGTGATCCTAACAATCATGGTTCACTGCAAAATTCATGTGCTCCATATATTTTCCTTAGGCCAAACTCTCTTTAAAGGGTTCTGTCATGACTCAGACACCAAGTTTGCCCACTACTGCAAATGCCTTTATTGACCTACTTGCCAAGTCTCTAGAGATCAAACTGCAGTTATAGCAAGATATATAAAATGTACTTCTTCTCATCTTCCTTCTTGAGTGCAGGTTTCCACAAGCGATAAAGCTTTGTTTACTTGGGCAGCAGTGGGTTTATCTGCAGGAAATTCCCCATTTGTCAGCCTTCTTCCTACTATATTGTTCTTTTAGATAAAGGTCTTACAGAGTGATTACCAAAAAGAATGGGGACCCCCCCACACAGTTTTGTGAAGATGTTATTTGCGAATGCTTGCATTTTCTGTGTCCAGAACTCCTGCAAGAAGCAACAGGAAGGAAACTTTTGCTATTTTCTCATTTATTTATTTATTTATTTATTTATTGTATTTATACCCTGCCTATCCCCTCCCTAATGGACAACTCTAGGCGGCTTACATACATTTATATATATTTCAATTAACATTTCATACATATACATTTAAACCGCGCGCTAAGGAAAGGGGTAAGGGAACCGACTCTTCTGTGGCTTGGACTACAAGCCCCACAATGCCTTGCGTTGGAGCTGGCTGCTGACGTCCTGTAGATGAAACTGCTTCTTTTTCCGGGATCCGTCGTTGCCGCCGCCATTCCAGAGATCTTCCGATTCGGTGGCCGACTCCCCAACAGGACGCCAGCATATTCTCCCACTTAAGGTGGTACCCATTTATCTACTTTGTTGAGTTAAGAATTAAATCAATAATTCGGTGCTCGAGAGGTATTAAGAGAACATAAGTTCTCCACGTGTGAAGCTTCACACATTAGCATTATAATCAAGTCTAAGAACCTGTGTTGTTGCTGGACAGTGGAGTGTTGTAGTTGGGCAGAGTGGGGAAAAGGAGATTCTAGTTGAAGCTATAAAAGACTTACAAATTACAAAGAAGAACGGGAAAATGTTTCCTCTAACTCTAATTAATCACTATCCAGTCTTTCTGGAGCTGATTACTCTACACATGCATGGTTAGATATTTGTTGTTGTTTAGTCATGTCCGACTCTTCATGACCTCATGGACCATAGCAGGCCAGGCCTTTCTGTCCTCCACTGTCTCCCAGAGTTTACTCAAATTCATGTTCATTACATTGGTGATGCTATCTAACCATCTCATCCTCTGCTGTCCTCTTCTCCTTTTGCCTTCAGTCTTTTAAGCCCATGCAAAAAATCAACATTCTGACTAATTTGGGGCTGATCTGGAGCACTATACCAATTGCATTCTTTCAGTTAAATCAAACCTGTCTGAATCAATGTGGACCAATTCAGTTCCTTTCTGTACATGGACATCTGCATTTTAATTTTCTGAATTGATCCAAATAGAATCAGGTCCAACTCCAGCTATGACTAAAACCGGAACAATTTTCCAGATTGATTTGGATGTCCAAATTGAACTGATTTGATTTTCCAAACCCATGTGATGTTCTGAATTGAAGAAAAATGGATTCACATACCCCCTAACAGATGTAGGACAATCATACACGCATGAACCTAGAAATGTACATATTGTGGTCTTAAACGTCAAATTGCAGAATTCCATGGTAAAACTGATTGTAACAAAAATTGGGTGCTGTATTGACCACAAGGAAATAACCAACTAAAAAACAGAATTAAGAATTTAATGTGGGAAGCTAAAAAGAAAAGTTGTAGAGGGGGAGGGGGAGGAGGAGGATAAAGCAACTCAATATAGTTATCATTAAAGTTCATTTGTGGCAGCTTATTTTTACAGTTTTACCATAAGATAATTAGTAGAAAGCTATCGTAGAGGAAACTTGTCATATATTCACCAGTTTGTGTGTTAGTTCATTGCACAAAAGAGAAAATATGTTGCTGGATGGACTTTGGTAGCAGGAAACCTTCTATTCCTGTGTGTGTTCTTCATGCTATTTAGAAAACTGATTTTGGGGAAGAAGAAAGGCAACAGCACACACATTTGACTTTCTCAGAAGAACCTTTATAGGACCACTGAGAGCACTGCATCTTCACTTCCACTGAGGATCATAATACATGATTAGGAGATACGTGGTACTATAAATAGCATCACCTTGCTGTGTGTAACATAATCAGGAATATGTATAATAGTAATTAAAATATCTTCTGTTAAACTGAAGTAGTTTTGATCACAGACAACCTCTGACTTTTTTTAAAAAAAAAATTCTTGCTTTAATCAGTGCCAAAGAATTAAGAGTTCAGAGATGTGCTGAAGTGTTTCATGTTTCAGTAAGACCCTGCAAGAATCAGAGAAGTAATTTTAATACTCAGGCCAGATTTAGGGCATGGGTTGGAGTATTCAAATTTCTAGTTCTCGTGCTTTTGGCAAGCATTTAAAATATAACAGTGCTTTCTTTGAATTGATGGCCAACCGGAAGAAGGTATGGACATGTCCGGAGAAATTTGAATCGTTTTATCAGGGCTTTTCCCCTTTTTCTTTCATTGAAGCTACTACTAAGTCAAATCAAATCAAATCAAATCAATAAAATACTGTTCATTCTGCCACGGATCCCTTTTCTTTATACTGTATAAGTATGCAAGATCAATAATTTGTGAAAACATGATATCATGCTGCTAGCTGGGGGCTTTGTAAATGACCCCTTAGACTTCTGAGTATTGTCACTTCTAGTCTCTCCAAAGTTTCCATCATCCTATTTTTAAATACTTGGATCCTGCACTGATGCTTAGACAGTGGTATCTCTCAAAGGGTGGGGTAGGTTCGATTAAATAACTAGATTCTTGCTTCAGCTCAATAAGCCACAATTAATTTTTGACATTGCAGACCAAGAAGAGTCTTGCTTTTGATGTATCTGGTCAGATAGCTTCTATAGATGGCAGGGGGTAATGGCTTCTTTGCAGCACGTTGTTTAAAAGCTTTGGATCTATACATATCCTAAGTTTCCCTGAGGGTTTTCTAATTACCCTGAAACCAGGCAGTGATTTTCTGAAGTGACAGTACAATTCCCTGTCTTTGCACGCTTTTAGATGCTGTAATAAAGCCATTGGTACTTTCCCTTTCCGTAACCTAACTGGCTTCACACTGGTGTCAATTTCCATTTTATAAAGTCCATCCAGGAGCCAATCTTCATCAAACACATCAGTGAATTCCTCTGCAAACCTTTTTAAGAATCCAGATTCCATTCTCCTCTTAGACTTCAATCACCTCCCTGTTCATTTGCCATATATTCTGGTATTGTATCTTTATCATCTTTATTCCCCGTGCTGCTCTACTGCTTAATGGTGGCACTCAAGCAATGGTGGCACTAAAGCCTGATCATCTACAGTCACAAAGCTTAGGCTTTCTTATTTCTTTGGGCTTAGCAGTTTTAATCTTCCGACCAGCAATATAACTGTACATCAACAGGACCTGGCTACTTCTATTCAGTGAGATACTGTATTTCATGTGCAGTAACTTAATGGACTCTATGCAGCCCAGAACTTGTAGCTTGCATTCCACAAAGCTATTGGAAAATTTTAGATTTCAGGCTTCCATACCATTGCAAAGAGAAGCTATGAGCGAGAAAGCCGCTTGCAGAGAGAGTGTCAGCTTCTGAAGTACTGTAGATTTTGGGAGTAAGCATGAAAAATGTGTCTCCAGGGTTCTCAGACACTTGGTGCCTTTGGACATGCTTGGTTGCAAGCACATTTTGGTTTCATGCTTACCAGCCCCTCCAGGACCAGGAGCCATCCCTGAAGAATATGTAAAGGTCTGCAAAAGCACCAGGCAGGCAAGAAACGTGGGGACAGAGTTTTCATGAAGGTTCTCTCCCATCTATACTCTTGTAACTCTTGTTAATGTCTAAAGACCTGATCTGTCCCCTTGGATCAGAGTAATACTAGACTGAAGTTGTTCATGGAGCACATGCTTGTTCCATCTCAACCAAGTGGTTACAACTGTCATAAATACGCATAGCACACTTGCCTAGGTTATTAATACAGAGAAGGATTTAGGGAAATAATGGCTTTTTAAAAAGACAAATACATTTTAGCGATAGTTGTATTTAAAAAATTAGAAAAGTTGCATAAATTAAAATGTCTTTATTGTGGTCTTTGACCAACATTACACATAAAAATATGCATATATTAGGGAACATGGAGGTGGACTGGGGGGAGGCAAGAGGCCTTAAACTGAACATAACTCCTGGTTAATGGATCCATGCAGTTTCCTTGAAGGATTATGGAAGACCTTTGCCAGGATGTTCCTTCAGTTTCCCAGTCTAACTCACTGCCTTGGAATTCAGATATGGTCCCCCTTCCAAATATTAACTTGGGCTGAAGCTGCTTAGCATTCTGATGAACTGGTACGCAGTTATTAATCCAGGAACTCTCAATTACACACCATAAGGCGAAGTAGAAGAGTACTTTATTAATACAGATGCTCAGTCCAATTCAAAGATCAGTCTGAGGGAAAGCGTACGAAATGCTAAAATAAACCCCCCCTTCTTCTCTGACCCTTCCCTAACGGCTACACTCTGTTCTTACAGCTAAATCTATCTAACAGGAAAATTCCATTCTACCTTCTACCATTCTCTACTCCCTTTCTAACGTTCCTTGCTAACGAGCACTGATAAGCCAGCCACACTGACCTTGAAGGTTCCCAAGCCTCTCAACAATCTTAGTTTTCCCATATACCCAAATGCTACTACAGGTCTGCTAATACAAATGCTACTACAAACTAATAGAGATGCTACTACAGACCCCATCTCTTATACACTTATCCCTATAATGGCAGGACGCTACATCCTGATAAGCATTTTAGAACAGCCAAGGTCAGCTGTGTGCTGTTCATATTTTTTTTCTTGGTATCTGTACTGACGTTATTTGCTACTGCTTTATCCTTCCCTTCCCTGCCTCAGTAAAGCAAACAGCTCTATCTAGCTTTCCCATCCGAGTTTGCTTGGAAGATATGGAAGGTTGGCTAGGTGCTGTTATCTGCTGAATCAGATGTGGATCCAATTCCTTCTGCTGTTTTATAAAGCCATTTTAAACAAAATTGGAAATATAGAAATAATATGTCAATCTCTTTGACTCAGATTGGAGTCTGATATAGTCCACAGACCCCAAACCAAATCACTATTAATTTCAGTTTCAAATGATGTTTTCTATCAAGTGCAGAGCCAGCTGAATTAAGGAGACATTTGTTACCATTATAATTCCACCACCTTTGAAAACCACCCAGAGCTGCAGAGATGCAGCATTTGAGAGTGACTTCTAGGGCTTTTTAATCATTTTAATTTTTTTTATCAGGTGGCGTGGTGGCTCAGCGGGTAAGACGCCAGGCTTGTCGATCGGAAGATCGCAAGTTCGGAGGTTTGAATCCCTAGTCCCACGTGACGGAGTGAGCTCCCGCACTCGCCCCAGCTCTTGCCAACCTAGCAATTCGAAAGCACGCAAATGCAAGTAGATTAATAGGTACCACTTCAGTGGGTAGGTAACAGCGTTCCATGCGCGTCATGCAGCCACATGACTGTGGAAGCATCTTCGGACAACGTTGGCTCTTCGGCTAACAAACGGAGATGAGCACCGGCCCCTAGAGTCAGACATGACTGCACAAATGTGTGGAGGGTTGGTTTATTTATTTATTTATTTATTTATTTATTTATTTATTTATTTATTTATAGTGCAATTTATACCCCTGTGACTTCAGAGACAAGCAAAAGATATTTTAGATCCTCCGCTACTCCCTGGAGGATCAAGGATTGAACAACGTTGGCTCTTCGGCTAACAAACGGAGATGAGCACCGGCCCCTAGAGTCGGACATGACTGCACAAATGTGCGGGGGGAACCTTTACCTTTTTTCTAGGGCTGCTATACTTGCTGGACCCTAATTATATACTAACTTTGCCCTGCTTTACAGATAATATTTGATTTCTCCCAGCATGGTCTAAAGTAACTGCTCCATTGCTTTCATCAAAGTCTCTCGGTAAGAACTGCAAGACAAAAACAAACAACACAATTTAAAAGCCACTTTTTAGCTATGTATTAATTTTTGATTAAACAATTTATGACCCCATTCTGCTACAAACGTTGGATGCTATAACAATAGCTCATGAAATGTTTGCTAGTAAAGGTTTGAAGGTTACGTTTTCCCTTGGAAGAACTATAAATATCAGTTTCCTACTCTCTGAAAAGAATAGAATTTGGGAAAATAAAATCAGGTTGACCTTTTGAAGGATTCTCAGTTAGGTGTACCAGATGTGAAACACAAATTATAACATCTTGATAAATGGCAGGTACCGTATATATACCAAGTGGTAGCACATGCCTGTCACATGCAACAGTTATCCCTGTTACCTGTCCAGGTACAACTGAAAGGAATAAATGTGGTCCTTTCTGAGGTTAAGAGATGGTTTTCAAAACTTCGAAGGCTATCTGACACTTTAAATCCAGGTTTCTAGTTCACATGCCTTTGGCAAGCATTTGAAATATAACAGTGCTTTCTGTAGCTTGATAGCCAACTGTAAGAGGGTGTGAACCTGTCCTGAGAAATTTGAGTAGTTTTATCAGAGTTGTCCCCTTTTTCTTTCATTCAAACTAATACTATTCCTTCTGCCACTGGTCCCTTTTCTTTATATAAATATGCAAGATCAATAATTTGTGCTAACATGATGACATGCTGCTAGCTCTGAGTTTTGCAAATGACCCATTAGACTTCTGAGTATTCTGTCTGGCTTTTCCAGAACACTTCCCGATTTCAGTGAGATGCAAACCTTGTCTACAAATACAAAAACAAGCTGTATTTTTCTTAGGAGCTACCTGGGGACACTATATTAAGCCGTAGTTCCAAGACTTTACTCAAAGCTGAGAGCCTGGGGAAATCTTTCCAAACTGAAATGAGCTGTCTATAGTGGGAGGCAGGTGTATGAACCCCAGTGAAACAAATGACACTTTGATGCATTAAATATCAAATAGGGAAACAATGCTACTGTTTGGGGAACACGAGGGGAAAAAAAATGAAGATGGTCTTCAATGCTGAGGAATGTTCATTTACCAGCACAATGAAATACTGTTTCATCTCAGCAGGTTCAGTGAGTGCCAGGTGCTACTCACAATATTGTTGCTGAATTTATGTGCTCCCTTCTCCAGAAGATGTTAAGAAGCAGATGTATGAGATATGTAGAGAGAAAGCAAAGTGCTTTTAATTAGCAATCAGAGGGCTGTTAATTTCTTTTAACTGCTGAGGTTGATGGATGGGGGGGGGGGGTTATTTTGCATCTCAGTGGGTGTTACATGCAATTTGGACTTTATGCTCCAGGTTGAATAAATGATGTGTTAAAGTAGATTCACACCGCAATCTTAAACACATTTTCCTAGGAATAACTTACAAGGAGATCTACATAGCTGTGCATGTGACTGCACTATCATAGTGGGGTTTGGGTATTACAGCTTAAGGACCATGCAATGCCCCAAAGCTCATTATTAGTCATCCACGACATAACTTTCCCCAGCTGCTGCTATTTGTCAAGAATTCACCCTGAAATTCATGTCCCTTGCAGGACTTTATCTCCAGCTCAAAATCTCAACAAAGGAGTTTCCAACATGCATATTCTTGAATACTTGGTGCATAAAAGAGCAGAGAATCTATTTAAGGGTGCTTTACTACTGTGATGTTGTGGAATGGAAAATTAAAGGTTCAAAAAATACAGGGAATGCAGTTTCACTGATGCCACTGTGGTAGTGTTTCCCAACCAGTTCAACACCCATATGTTCATTGCTAAGAATTATGGAGTTGAAATCCACACATCTGAAGGGTGTCCTGATTGGGGAATGTCCTATGAATTATTTGCAGGGTGTGGGAAATCCAAGGTATTTGGAAAATTAGTGGTCCTTTAGACAGTCTTCTTTTAGTACATTTCATACTAGAATTCAGTCTTCACCTGTATGGTCAGCACACAAATCAGAATGTAATTATTCATTGGAATTATTATTATTATTATGAATTATTCATTCATTCATTCATATCTCTGAATATTGAGTCATAGATTTGCACAGCTCCTATTTGGTATGAAACCAAATCTAACTTTTCCCCCCACTGAGGCAGGTTTTAGCTGACCTGAGTTAGATATACACCACTGCTCCTCCTCCTCCTCCTCCTCCTCCTCCTCCTCCTCCTCCTCCTCCTCCTCATTATTATTACTTATGGTTGATCGCACAGTCAGCCAAATATTTAGACTGGATTTGGCATTTTTGTCCATCTATCAAGTCCTCCAAGGACCTGGGATAGGCAGATGTTTAATAATATTAAAGGTATCATCGCAGGATGTAAGCTGTTCCATGTAAAGCTGCCTTTTGCAATTGAGTGATGGTGATTTTGTCAATGATGAAGGTGTTGCAGTGGTGCTCCAGATGTTTTTGAATTTCACCCAGGGCGCCTATTCCTATTGGTACTACCTTTCCTTTCTTTTACCACAGTCATCCTACTTTTATTTGCAGGTCCTTGTATTTTGTGATTTTCTCCAGTTCTTTCTCTTCTCTTCTGCTGTCTCCCATTATTGCAATGTCCACTATGCAGACTTTTTTGTCTTTCTTATCAACAATTCTTAAGTTTTGGGTGTTGTATGGCAGGTGTTTGTCTGTTTGAATTTCAAAGTCCCAGAGCACTTTGGCTTCTTCATTTTCGATTACTTTGTCTATTTTGTGTTCTGACCAGTTCTTGCTTGCAGGCAAGTGGTATTTCTTGCAGATATTCCAAGATAATGTTGTTGTTGTTGTTGTTGTTGTTGTTGTTGTTGTTGTTATTATTGTTATTATTATTTGGTCCCTTCAATCAGTCTTGATTCCTGACAACTGCTTGGACCAGTCTCTGCAGTCTTCTTGCCAAGAAAGATTTTTGGAAGTGTTTATTAAGTGGTTATCATGGTTATTTTTGAAATGTGGTGGTTTGGAATCAAGTTGACCCCATTTATTATGGATAACTTGACACATCATTACTTCAAACAATGGAATCAGCATGAACATGGAGAGGTATCAATGTGAAAGTAAATCAGGGAGAGGAAGGGGGTAACTCTGACAAGGGGGAAAGGAACAGTGTTTCCAGTGCAGGAATTGATCCAAATAGAGTAAGAATAGGTCATGGTAAGACCAGAGCTTTTGCTTTAAACCACATAACACTTTAAAGGGGATCTGATCTCACCAGTAGGGGAAAATGAGCATGTCCCTTCCTGTTACTGCCACAACCAATCTGTGCCAAACCTAATTTGGATGGTTTTGCTGGAATGCTAAGAGAAGGACCACAGGCTTCATTGACCTCACTTGGTCTTTATTTTAAGTTCTGTGCTTTAGGGTCTCATTTCTGGCAACAGCCTTTGCACACACATCGTGAGCCAAATATCTGCGACTTGCAGGTATACATACAATCCCTACAGCTCTTTGCTTAGCATAAAATTGTACTTTCTAGGCAATTTGGAGCCAAAGGCATGCTCCCAGTAACAGGTGTACATTCTGGAAAAAGCAGTTTTCTATTTCCAGTGTGTATGATAATTCCATTTATTGCCTAAAGTTATTTTGTTAGTGAAATCTGTTTATTGTGTTTACCTTTTTTTAAATATTTATGTGGAGAAAGTCTGTAGAGGTGCGTATAATTGCTCTCCTAGGAAATCAGTGAGCTGTTGCAGTTCTCCTGAAATATGCGCTAAAACATTTCTATTTTATTCAGATTATTTTTTTTATAAAAATTAAACTAGGCAAATGTTATCTGCCATTTCTATTGTCTCTTCATAATTAGTGTTGTTGCATTTAGAGAAAATTGCATTAAGGACACTTTGCAGTCCATGATTTGGTTAATGTCTGGGTATCTAATGCTTGTAATTCCTTATATAAGGTATTATTGTGATACCTTATGAGACTTTGTCTGTAGCTTGAATCATGTCAACTGGATTTCTATTTTCTCAGTGGAAACGTTTCACTCCTTATCCAAGGAGCTTCTTCAGTCTGAGCAAAGTTAGTAAGGGAATCCTTAAATATGTTTCTAGGTGGCTGTGTGACCTTGCACCTGGGGCTAGGTCATGGTTATTTTGAGATGTTATTTCTAAGTCCCTTTATCATCTAAAGGAGGATCGTTAAGATTACCATGCTGCTGTTGAGCTTGCGAAATGGTCTTAATCTTCCTAGGCACAGAAGACAAAGCAGGAAGGAAAATAGGGGAAACATTTCTTGAATTCCTTGAATAGAGGTGGGGGCCTCAGGCACAATCTTTCCCCTATTTTCCTTCCTGCTTTGTCTTCTGTGCCTAGGAAGATTAAGACCATTTCGCAAGCTCAACAGCAGCATGGTAATCTTAACGATCCTCCTTTAGATGATAAAGGGACTTAGAAATAACATCTCAAAAATAACCATGACCTAGCCCAAGGTGCAAGGTCACACAGCCACCTAGAAACATATTTAAGGATTCCCTTACTAACTTTGCTCAGACTGAAGAAGCTCCTTGGATAAGGAGCGAAACGTTTCCACTGAGAAAATAGAAATCCAGTTGACATGATTCAAGCTACAGACAATTCCACCTGGAGGACTGAGAACCTTCATAGACTTATGAGACTTTACCAATTAAAGTTAAGAATCAACATGTAGTCTCTTAAACGTAAAATCTCATAAAATTAAAATGACTTTTTAAAAGTTAATGAAGACAGTATTTCCCCTGTCTCAAAATATTTGACCTTTATTTATTGATGGGATATTATATAACACAATTCCATATACACCTTTTGATCTGTGCATTCAGAAAGTCATGAAATGTGATTTATACTGACAAGCACTTCTGTACATAAGAGATCCCAAATTTTTTGAGCCAAGAAACATATCTGTAATGTTGACCCTTACAGAATAGTTACTATGGTGACATTGGCCAATCAGAACTCACTAATTAATTATCAGGGAAACCTACAACCAGCTATCCATCCCTTCCTTTTCCTTCCTGCCTACCATCTTAGATCATTTTTATTGAGAATAGTAAGATTCCATTGGAGCCATTCATAGATCTACTTTCCATGAATGTAACTCCAACATTTTCCATGGATGTCTCTCTGTGAATGGAACTCCATCATCCTTAGCAATAAAGATTATGCTGCAGATTGGTGCTCTGTTTTGCAACATGCTAGCTCCATGTTTACATTATATTAACATGCAATCAGCTGAGACAACTTCATTCTCAGAAAGGAAGGATTTGTAGTGGCTGCCAGAACAGATGGCACAATCCTTAGAAGTAGTATGGGAAGGTACTTATTTTCCAGCTAATATATCCATGTAAACATCTGTAGGATTTCACTTATAATTTATTTAGTTTAAAGCTCTATTGATTGCCAGAAATTAGTGTCATAACTTTTATACTAAAGGCAGCATTTTATGGATTATTTTGTGTTTTTGTGCTGACTCCTCATAGAAAATATATGCATGTTCCATTAGTTATGAATGGGAAAAAATAACCCATCTGTAAATAAATTGACATAGGGGACCACTCTTTTCCCAGTTCCTTTAAAGTCTTTTAAAATGTAATGTTAATGTTCACTATGTGTGTATTCTCTGTTGACCTCAGCTGACTCCTGTGTTTATATTTTTTATGCTGTGCAGTATCTGTTTTTTAGTTATTGATTTATAAATACACAGTCCAAAATAAAATTAAGTAGAATGAAAAAATGCATATTTGTGAGATGGATATAATGGATTAAGAGAAAGACCAAGTGAGATGAAATAGCAGATAAAGTAGGTAAATAAATTAAGATAGAATAAAGGTTTTCAATGTATATAAATAGCAATGTTTAGGTAGTAAAGAACATTGGGTAGCTATTTTTATAAACCCCCAAATCACCAGTCACACCAGGCAAAATCTAGCAACTTTCTTAGAGATTCCAGCGGAGGCGTCTGCTAATCAAAATAATCTACAGTCCTGGACTCAGGCCAGCCCATACACCCAGCAGGAACAGGTTATATCAGAACTGATGGACAATCTTGATATAATGGACGTGCATCGGAACGTGAGCTATTCAGTCAGTGGCCAGTGCTAAACATAGCACTGGTAATGTAAATAGAAAATATTATAAGCCATACTTCCACAAGCTTCAGCAGTAAAACATGAACTCTTGCTAGAATCGGTGCAAATTCTTGACCGTGCAATTTGTCGATTTTTATAAGTGAGCATATGGTATTCGGGAGTCACTGTTTTAAAAAAAAATCCCAACACCCATTGAAGCAGGCAGGCCAAAATCACGTAGTTCCTTATACTATATATTGCCTCTCTAACGCTTGCTAGGCCTATGGCCTGTTCCATTTAATGCTACGTCTAATCAATCAAAACCAATCAACCATAATCAACACCTGTCTTTTGCAACAGCTGAAAACCTCTTGCCTAAATGTCCTAACCAACATCCTGACCTTTGTAACAGAACGCAATGGACCTTGAACAGTTCCCTAAAATGCTATAGATGGTGTAAGATAACTTCCCTTTTTGGTATCCTGTTTTGACGTTCTATGTACGAACAGCTGTGCTCATGACATTTTTACCAACTGTTGATCTTGTGATATCCTGAAATGTATTGATTGCAAAAACCTATAAAAGATTGACTCCGGGCGTGACTCGGGGTTCAGATTTGCTGAGTTATCGCTCTGAACCTTGCTAGCAATAAACCTGTGTTCTCTAAATCTCGGTGGTCTCGTGTCCCGTCATTTGGGAAGGTGAGTTTTCCCGCTACACCATCTTAGCTTCATAAATTGAAGTTTGCCCCTGTAACAAAATCTATTAAAATGAAAATCAGGAAATGGGATAATATCAGGTTATCATGACTCAGAGGAATCACAGTTACTAAATGGTTTTGCTCCCTAAATTACTATTTATTTTTCAATTTCTTCATTCATTCATCCATCTTTGTTAACTCTTAAAAGATGGCAAAAATTATTTCTTAATTTTATACTTGCTGGGAAAAGATCGAGGCTTTGTAAAAATAGCATTACATTTGAAAATATCTCTGAGTTGATTTGGAATTCCAAATTTATCTTTTTATTATGAGGCTTTCCATTGAAGAAATATCATATGGTTATTAACAAAGGTGGAAAACAAAATCTGGGTTGAAATAGAGGCCCAGTGGGATAACGTTGGGATATTAAAAACACCTTATTCCTGTGGAGTCCTTGGTGCTCTCTGAGCCTTGTTGTTTTCCTGCAGACGTTTCATTGCCAGGCTAGGCAACATCTTCAGTGCGAAAAGGGAGTGGGACTTGCTCTATGTTTACATACCATGGCTTGTTCTGCCTGTGTTGGTGGGGGTGTTGTACTCCCCTTGGTAGTTCCTTGATTGGGTTGCTGTTTGCTGCTTGGTTGATTGACTGAGTTAATAGTTCCTTGATTAGGGTCTATTGTGTTGTTTGATTGCTCCTCTGGTGATAATCTTGCTGTTAATCTTTGCCTATCTGCAAGAAAACAACAAGGCTCAGAGAGCACCAAGGACTCCACAGTTCAACCCTGAGCTACAACTATTCTCTTCGATTGGTACACCTTATTCCTACCAGACACTATTAAAAGGTTTAAAGCCATCAACAATCCTTTTTGGATTTTAAAATCTGGGTGACATGGCTAAAAGCTCTCCCTTGTTCTCCTTTATTTCTATTTTTATCAGCCTAAATTTCCTCCATCTACTATGTCTTATAAACCAAAGATCAATCAGAAATTATACAGACTGAAGGGTTTCTATCATTCTGGTAATCTTATTAATGTAGAGTTGATAACTAATGAGTTAACTTCTTCAAAATGTGCTTGGCTACTTCATTTACAGCTTAAATCTTTTCTTCTTAATATAGAAATAAAAGCTCAGGCAAACAGACCTTTGACAAACTTTGAAGCATTGAATCTTTCAGATTCATCTAAAACACTCATCTCTAAATTATATAATATCACAGAACAAATATACCAGCCTGTAATTGGTTTGAAAATAGCTTGGGAAAGACATTTCCAACAAGAACTGAAGAATCAAAACTGGAATAAATTATGGAAACCAGTGTCATTGTCCTCAGCCCAAATTAAAGAGCATTTCCTTAAACTATTCCACAGATGACACCTTATAAACTAGCATGCTATTTTGTTGGAATGCTTCTGTAGAAACGGGAACTGATTTCCACTAATGATGGTCATGTCCCCATGTCTTTTACCTCTGGTCTGGGGTGTTTTTTGGAGATTGGTAAAGTTCTAAATCAAAGAATTAATATGTGTCCACAACCTGCTTTGTTGAATATATTGTTAGGGTCTAAGATAAATATTTACTTTAAAGAATTACTGGTATTTTTGTTGACTGACACTAGAATGTCCATAGCTAAATCCTGGAAAGATAAAACTATGACATTGGAGCTGTGCTTTCAAAATGGTTGGCATATTGTCACAGCTGAGAAACTGACCTACAGTCTTCAGCTGCTTTAAGCATTAAGCATTATTGCATTCCTATATATATATATATATATATATATATATATATATATATATATATATTCCTTCCTTCCTTCCTTCCTTCCTTCCTTCCTTCCTTCCTTCCTTCCTTCCTTCCTTCCTTCCTTCCTTCCTTCCTGTTGAAATAAAAAACATTTAAATTAGTTTTGACCAGTAACCAACCATCCTGTATAGCTACCAAGCTTCTGCTATCAGAGCTAGTAATTTCTGTGTTAAAGTTCTCAATGAGTCCCACAGTGTCTTCCAAATCTTTTTTTTTTCATAATCCATTTCTGCCTATGATTCCATAAACCTTTGGTCTCTTGGTGTTTTGTTCTAATTGCTAGACAGCATACAATTCCACAGTCTACTGATTATTCATGAGCAATCCATATTTTGGCATCATACTGCAAACATTGGCAAACACCAGCATTTTTCCATTTTATTTTGGCCATCTGCAGACAGTGTGTACTTTATATATTTGGAGTATTATTTACAACGGTTTACTCTTGTGTCATAATTAAAATGAAATTAATGATTCAAATGTCAAGCTCTACTCAGACTGAGAAATAACAGCCTGATTTGATTATGGCAAACTAAGTTGCAAAGCATAAGCACTAAGTCAAGTTACCAGGCTCATTTGTCATATCCTATACTATTGTTTCAGGGGAAGCTGTCAGGAATCCTTCAGTAATCATTTTTAGATAACTTTAAAATCTACTTCTTCCACCAAGAGATGTGGATAGAGTCTCATGATTGAAAACTTAACTTAGACAAATCTGTAAAACAATATTTCTCAGGAGATTCCCAAGGAACAAATGTGTGAAAAAAGAATATGGAAAAGAAATAGACCAACCTGTCTGTTAAGACACATTGGAGCCTGCCAACTTTGCCGTATAATTTGTTGGAATCAGTCTGTGTTTGAATGAAAGCTCCCGTGAAGTTGATGTAAAAAACCATTCTTGTCACAGGACCCTTTGTTTGGAAATCCACCACTGCTCAAGACCAGCACATTAATTAAAACTATATCCCTTATTGCTAGGGAAAGTGGAAGGCAAAAGGAAGAGGGGCCGACCAAGGGCAAGATGGATGGATGATATTCTGGAGGTGATGGACTTGACCTTGGGGGAGCTGGGGGGAGAGACAGCTGACAGGAAGCTCTGGCGTGGACTTGTCCACGAAGTCACGAAGAGTTGGAAGCGACTGAACAAAAAAACAGCAAAAATATCCCTTATAAAGTCATTACAATTTTCACAGGGTGAGTGAGTTAAGACTTTTGCAGCAACATTTACTTTGCCACAAAAAATAATAGCAGCACTTAACTATAGTTCAATCATGCCTGCATCATACAAATTTTCTTCTTGGTGCCTCTGATGCTCTTATTTTGCCCCAGCTCATGAGAGTCAGACAGGCGTAAGTTTTTATTAATTGTGCTAGTGCAAAAGTAGTATTTTCCCTATTCCAGAACAGATTCAAGGTGTGTATTTATCACCCATTCATTTGGAGGTGGGTTGAATGAACAGTAGGGGCTGGGGTGAGAAATATTTTGGAAGACAAGGGTGACATATGCCCCTTCCTTTCTGGTCATTAGTCAACCAGAAAAAAGAAAAGAAAAGAAAAGAGAAAAGAGAGAGAATGTCCTCCATCAAGGCCTTCACATCTTTCGTGAGTATTGGAAAAAATTCTAGTCAGATTAGAAATGCTTTGTCTGTGAGTATTTTTTGTTGTTGTTGTTGTTGTTCAGTTGTTTAGTCATGTCCGACTCTTCGTGACCTCATGGACCATAGCACGCCAGGCCTTCCTGTCCTCCACTGTCTCCCGGATTTTACTCAAATTCATGTTCATTACATCGGTGATGCTATCTAACCATCTCATCCTCTGCCGTCCCCTTCTCCTTTTGCCTTCAGTCTTTCCCAGCATCAGGGTCTTTTCCAGTGAGTCCTCTCTTCGCATTAGGTGGCCAAAGTATTTGAGCTTCAGCTTCAGCATCTGTCCTTCCAATGAGCAGTCAGGGTTGATTTCCTTTAGGATTGATTGTTTTGACCTCATTGCAGTCCAAGGGACTCTCAAGAGTCTTCTCCAGCACCACAGTTCGAAAGCATCAATTCTTCGGCGCTCAGCCTTCCTTATGGTCCAACTCTCACAGCCATACATTACTACTGGAAAAACCATAGCTTTAACTATACGGACCTTTGTCGGCAAGGTGATGTCTCTGCTTTTTAATATGCTGTCTAGGTTTGCCATAGCTTTCCTCTCAAGGAGCAAGCGTCTTTTAATTTCATGGTTGCAGTCGCCGTCTGCGGTGATCTTGGAGCCCAAGAAAATAAAATCTGTCATTGCTTCCATTTCTTCCCCTTCTATTTGCCAGGAAGTGATGGGACCAGATGCCATGATCTGGTTTTTTTTAATGTTGAGTTTCAAGCCAGCTTTTGCACTCTCCTCTTTCACCCTCATCAAGAGGCTCTTTCGTTCCTCTTCACTTTCTGCCATTAGGGTGGTATCGTCTGCATATCTGAGGTTGTTGATATTTCTCCCAGCAATCTTAACTCCGGCTTGTGATTCATCCAGCCCGGAATTTCTCATGATGTACTCTGCATGTAAATTAAATAAGTAGGGTGATAATATACAGCCTTGTCGTACTCGTTTCCCAATTTTGAACCAGTCGGTTGTTCCATGTCCGGTTCTAACTGTTGCTTCTTGACCCACATACAGGTTTCTCAGGAGACAGGTAAGGTGGTCTGGTACACCCATCTCTTTAAGACTTTGCCACAGTTTGTTGTGATCCACACAATCAAAGGCTTTAGTGTAGTCAATGAAGCAGAAGTAGATGTTTTTCTGGAACTCTCTTGCTTTTTCCATGATCCAGCGAATGTTGGCAATCTGATCTCTAGTTCCTCTGCCTCTTCGAAACCCAGCTTGCACTTCTGGTAGTTCTCGGTTCACATACTGCTGAAGCCTAGCTTGTAGGATTTTGAGCATGGCCTTGCTAGCATGTGAAATGAGTGCAATTGTACGGTAGTTTGAACATTCTTTGGCATTGCCTTTCTTTGGAATTGGAACATAAACTGACCTTTTCCAATCCTGTGGCCACTGTTGAGTTTTCCAAATTTGTTGGCATATTGAGTGCAGCACTTTAACAGCATCATCTTTTAGGATTTTAAATAGCTCAGCTGGGATACTGTCTTCTCCGTGAGCTTTGTTCTTAGTAATGCTTCCTAAGGCCCATTTGACTTCACTCTCTAGGATGTCCGGCTCAAGGTCAGTGACCACACCATCGTATTTATCAGGGATATTAAGATCTTTCTTGTATAGTTCTTCTGTGTATTCTTGCCACCTCTTCTTAATCTCTTCTGCTTCTGTTAGGTCCCTGCTTTTTTTGTCCTTTATCATGCCCATCTTTGCACAAAACGTTCCCTTGATATCTCCGATTTTCTTGAAGAGATCTCTAGTCTTCCCCATTCTATTGTTTTCCTCGATTTCTTTGCATTGTTCATTTAAGAAGGCCTTCTTATCTCTCCTTGCTATTCTCTGGAATTCTGCATTCAGTTGTTTATATCTTTCCCTTTCTCCCTTGCCTTTTGCTTCCCTTCTTTCCTCAGCTATTTGTAAAGCCTCATTAGTCAGCCACTTTGCTTTCTTGCATTTCTTTTTCTTTGGGATGGTTTTAGTTGCTGCCTCCTGTACAATGTTACGAACCTCCATCCATAGTTCTTCAGGCACTCTGTCTACCAGATCTAATCCTTTAAATCTATTCCTCACCTCCACTGTATATTCATAAGGGATATGATTTAGGTCATACCTGATTGGTCTAGTGGTTTTCTCTACGTTCTTCAATTTAAGCCTAAATTTTGTGATAAAAGGCTCATGATCTGAGCCACAGTCAGCTCCAGGTCTTGTTTTTGCTGATTGTATAGAGCTTCTCCATCTTTGGCTGCAAAGTATATAATCAATCTGATTTTGGTATTGACCATCTGGTAATGTCCATGTGTAGAGTCGTCTCTTGTGTTGTTGGAAAAGAGTGTTTGCTATGACCAGCATGTTCTCATGACAAAACTCTGTTAGCCTTTGCCCTGCTTCATTTTGTACTCCGAGGCCGAACTTGCCTGTTATTCTGGTTATTTTTTGACTTCCTACTTTAGCATTCCAGTCCCCTATGATAAAAATGACATCTTTTTTTGGTGTTAGTTCTAGAAGGTGTTGTAGGTCTTCATAGAACCGGTCAACTTCAGCTTCTTCGGCATCAGTGGTTGGGGCATAGACTTGGATCACTGTGATGTTGAATGGTTTGCCTTGGATTCGAACTGAAAGCATTCTGTCGTTTTTGAGGTTGTACCGCAGTACTGCCTTTCCCACTCTTTTATTGACTATGAGAGCTACTCCATTTCTTCTAAGGGATTCTTGCCCACAGTAGTATATATAATGGTCTCCTGAATTAAATTCACCCATTCCTGTCCATTTTAGTTCGCTGATTCCCAAGATGTCGATGTTCAATCTTGTCATCTCATGTTTGACCACATCCAGCTTACCTTGATTCATAGATCTTACATTCCAGGTTCCTATGCAATATTGTTCTTTACAGCATCAGACTTTCCTTCCACTTCCAGACACATCCACAACTGAGCGTCCTTTCGGCTTTGGCCCAGCCGTTTCACTCTTTCTGGAGCTACTCGGAATTGCCCTCCGCTCTTCCCCAGTAGCATTTTGGACACCTTCCGACCTGAGGGGCTCATCTTCTGGCATCATATCTTTTAGCCTTTTGATACTGTCCATGGGTTTTCTTGGCAAGTATACTGGAGTGGTTTGCCATTCCCTCCTCCAGTTTTGGACCACGTTTTGTCAGAACTCTCCGTCATGACCTGTTCTTCTTGACCTGACTTCATTGAGTTACGCAAGCCCCTTTGCCATGACAAGGCAGTGATCCATGAAGGTGTGTGAGTATTTAGAAGATAACAATTAATTAAGTAGTGTCAAAATGAGCTGGTCAAGAATTAACTTCACCAGAGTTACATTTTTCTCTTTATAGACTCATAAGCACCAAGCTGCCCACGGTTAATCACGGATAAAGGATTACAAGGAAATATGAGGGCTCTAGAATAGACTGGAAATTGGGGTGGGGGGAAGCCTTCAGAAGGAAGCCATGTTAAACTACTTCCATACTGTTACCGACAAAACTAGATAGATAGATCACCAGGGTTCAAGCATAGCTTGAAGGAGACTGTCCTTATTTTGGTACCTATTAAGAACTCCATGAACATAGTGAACCTTGTACTTCTGTCAATTTATTCATTTATTATTTTCCATGATACCTTCTTTGAGAAGACAATGAAATATGAATTGGATTCTACCACTGTTAGGAGGATCAGCAGCATTTTCCTTGTTAATGTGTTGAATATATTAACGGTTCCATATTAAAACTGTATCAAGCTGGGTTTGAGTGGTTCTGTCATTTAATAAATGACATGGATGAGTGACAGGTGAAAAACTCAGAGAAATAGAAGCATTAGAAGAATTACTGAACTGGTCAAGTAGATAACTGGTCAACTAGAATCAGACAATGGTAGCATTCTTCTCTGGAAGTATTTCAGCAGAGATAAAACAATAATCTTTTGAAATTCCCATAGCAACACCCTGTGTTGTAGATTCTATATTGATCAGGAAACTGGACTGTTGATTTCCAAGATGCCCACTTTTTGGGATTCTGTGATCCTATAAGAAATCCATTTCTCACATTCATACACACACCACTGCCCTTTCTGCTTATTTTTGGATCCTACTGTTTCTTGGACATTTCCTATGAATATTTCAAGAGTTCATTTTTTTTCTAACTTGGTACATACTTTTTCCTCCCCTCTGGAAAATGTATCAGTACATCTCCTCCTAGGGTATACAGTTGTCTTTATCTCATAGATATCCCTGAACTAAATCTTTTTTTTTAATGTTTAAATCATAATATAATAAAGGTCACAGATACATTTCTAAGATTTAAGAAAGGTAATTCTTAACAAGCTTCCCTAAGGAGATGTTTCTGGGTACTTCAAACTACAATACTTACTATGTTTGACCTTTGACAACACTGGCTGGGGATGATGGGAATTTTAACCAAGCAATATCTGGGAGGGCACCTCTTTAGGGGATGCTGTTCTGAAGAATTGTCTTTCTATATATTTTTTTCTTTGTATTCCATACAATGCTTTATTTTTCAGGGATGTTGAATTTACAAAGTTAGCCACCAGGACCTGAATATTGTGAAGATGCTGACTTCTATGATTCTGTGCTTGGAGATAGAAAACATTTCACATACTTACGAGAGGAAAACCAATCTAGGCACAGCTGTTGTCTCCTGAATTTGTTGGAACTCATTTAACATCCCAGCCTTGAACATTATGGAAAGGAAAATCAGCATGACCTAAAGAGAATTAATTTCTTAATAACAATTAGCACTTTTCTCTTTCATTGAACAGAATATCCATATTTATTTTTCCCTTCTGGCAACCCTTTTCCAAAAAGCAATAGTTTCTCAGGATTTGTTTGTGAAGGCAAAGGTTTTGTGTTAAGAAAAACTGATTTTTCGTCCACGTCTATTACATGTGTATTATTTAAGGCTGAGATGGGTAATTTTACTTAGCATAAGTTAGTTGGCATATTTGATTTTGGAAAGCTTGTCATGGCTACCATAAGAGGGAGCTTCCCCATTTGCAAAACAGCTGATAGTTTGCAAAAATCTGGATGGCCACTGGATGTCAGCAAAGAGCTAGAGTTTCCTCTGTCTATTTAGTCTGTGGCTTGAATCATGTCAACTGGATTTCTATTTTCTCAGTAGAAACATTTCACTCCTTATCCAAGGAGCTTCTTCAGTCTAACTGAAGAAGCTCCTTGGATAAGGAGTAAAACGTTTCTACTGAGAAAATAGAAATCCAGTTGACATGATTCAAGCCACAGACTGTTCCACCTGGATGACTGAGAACCTTCATCAACACTCTGTCTATTTACTGCCATCGAGTGGTCATTAGAATATTTGCAGCTAAAATACACTGAACTTACATTATAACATTGCAAACAGTGGTTTAGCAGAAGACAAACTGATGAAGATATTCCTTATAATCTATTTTAGCATATTAGAACTTTCATTATTTATTTATTTTTATTTATTTTATTTATTATTTCAATTTATTTCCCGCCCATCTCCCTTGCAAGGGACTCTGCAAGTAGACTCTGCAAAATTATTATTAACCATCTTACTTCTCTCCCTCTCTCAACAGAGGGATACAAAGCAATTACAAATAGGGATACACTATGCCCATTATGTTTATTACCACCTATCATTCTAACTTCCTTAAGAACATCTACAGGGACTATACGGAAGCTAGAGGCCTTTGAGACTTGAGAACATGAAATCAGTGAAATTTAGCAAGATCACTATAATTAATGTGATTTATATTCAAGCCTGATAAGTGCTGTTGTCAGTGGCCAATATCATTTATTTGGGGTAATGGAGAAGTAGTTTCTCTTTTTTCCATTTACCTGAACAGATGGTCAGCACTCTAGATGACAAATTGTGTAGCTTTGGGTATGTGGAAACTGGTATTAATCCATTAGAAGAGTGGAATTTCAATCTTTAGAACAGAGCTTTCCAAACTTTCATGTTGGTGACACACTTTTTAGACATGCATCATTTCGCGACACACTCTTACAGCAGGGCATCATTTTGCGACACACTTTTACAGCAGGGCACAAAGCAGGCACTAGTACCTGCACGGAATTACAGCAGGTTTGGAGGCAGCAAGGCACAAGGCAGGCACTAGGACCTGCACGGAATCACAGCAGGTTTGGAGGCAGCAAGGCACAAGGCAGGCACTAGGACCTGCGCGGAATCCTGGCAGGGCAGGCTTGGAGGCAGCAAGGCACGAGGCAGGCACTAGGACCTGCACGGAATCACAGCAGGTTTGGAGGCAGCAAGGCACAAAGCAGGCACTAGGACCTGCACGGAATCACAGCAGGTTTGGAGGCAGCAAGGCAGCAAGGCAGGCACTAGGACCTGCGCGGAATCCTGGCAGGGCTCAGAGGCAGCAGTAGCCGCGACACACCCAGACACTGCAGCCGACACAGTAATGTGTCCCGACACACAGTTTGGAAAGCTATGCTTCAGAAGAAGGAGGAGGAAGATATATTTAAACATATTTCCCCAAATACTCATTTTGCTATATTTACAATTCCACTATTATTGAATGTATGTTTTGACATATATTCCTCAGGAATTCCCCATTTTTCTCCATATTTTTCTCATGCTTTACCTGTGTATATAACAGCCTACATTTGCCAGATAAACACTCTTTTAATGAACTACCTGTTTTTGCATGCAACTTTTGGAAACATCAATTCTAGTTTGATGCACCTCTCAGAGTAAGAGAGATTAGGAGGAAAAGAAGATTTTTATCTAGAAAAGGATGGATGTTAGTAGACTTTATTAAATGTGTAGTTGTCCACAGTGAAGAACATTTTTTTTGGCATTGCTCATAAATTAAATCCCATAGAAATGTGGGATTTTTTATTTTGTTTTCCTTTTAAGCATCCTAATCTTAGGTGGGACATGATTAGGCCAAGTTCTGTACTTCAATTTTGTAGTAGCTGCATGTATCCAGCTCGTGAAATGACAGGCTCATTACTTTTAAATAGTATAGGAATTCAATATATCTTTTAAAATCTACTACAAAACATATAAACAAAACAGTCTAGATATTTTCCATGTCTGGAACTAGGTCAAATGTAAATTTACCCATTGTTGATTTCCTTGTTCATGGAAGTGCATAGACAATTGGAAGTTATTAAGACAAAATCATCAGCACAGATTTCCCACTGGATTAAATTAAAGATTATAACACACGATTCTGCTTGTTGAAGAATAAATTGTCAATTGCAAGTTAACATAGTTCAAATTATCAATGTAGAACTCTCACTGGATCAAATTAGTCATTGCAAACCAAAATATATATTTATGCAAAAATAAGGCAATGCACATTTTCCAGATGTGTTTCAACCTGCTAAAGTTTTTACCAGCACTAAATTTCATGTAAAAGGAATCAAGATCCAAGAACAAGCAGATTAAATTACAGTCTTCTATCTCAGAAATTGAGACAATAAAAATACTTATTTTGCGTAGCCTTACAAAATAAATGTATGTATCAAATCTACAGTTCTGAATTTTCACTAAAGTTTATCTATGTACCCAAAGAAGTGACTAACATCTACAGGGTCGAACAAAAGCTATATTTTCATTTCAGTTCTTTTGTCAATACTGCTAGAATGGGATCTTGGTTGGGTAGGCCAAGGTTTTGTTATAATAAGTGATACTAATGCTATAGTCATAGAGTCATGGCTGATATTGTGTGGTAATGTTCCCCAGTGGTGAACCAGTTGCTTGACTTACCTTCTGAAGAGCAGACTTAAAGCATTATTTCTAGGATATGGTGAAAAACAACAACACAAAGATGCTGTTTTTCAGAAGGGCAGCTCAGTCTGTTGTTCCCACCAAGGAAAGATAAAAGAGATCTAAACTCCATCGACATGGTCTTCTGGAAATCATCCTTGACCACCTTCATACATATCCCTACAAACATACAGTATATTATAAATTACTTTGATTTACATGAAATCAATTCATGATTTTCACCAATGGTTAATTCCCTCTAAATAAAATTTGCCTAATATGGAGTAATAACTATGCAAGTTAACAACAGCTGAATAGATATTATATTATAATTCTATATATTGCTCTTCGATCTATCGGTCATATATCACTCAAGACAACTTTCTTGATTTCCAGAGCAAATGTTCAAGGTCTAGGCCAAATTCTCTTTCTGAACACATTGAGCAAGTCATGTCACTGTTGTTTTTGAAAAGGAGTTCTACTTGTAAATCTCTTTAGCCAGAGGAAACACCGTGTGTGAGAGAGAGAACGAGAGAAAACTACAGAGGAAAAGGAAAAATTGGATGCTGGGTTTCTCAGTGTATGCAATATGCCAAGGATAAAACTGCTACTCCACAGAAGTCCAACTAAAACCTTATCTTCACACAGTAATAATCCTCCCCTTTCCCAACAGGTGTATGGACTGCAGGTGATGGGAAAGATACCGCTTTTCTTCCTCAGAGAGATCATCCAAGAAAAATTTAGTACCTTTCCAGTTTGCTGGTATTTACATGCAATAGTAAACATTTAACAGAAAAGAACAAAATACTTTCTTCCCTCTCTCAGTTTATAGCCTGGCATGAGATTTGAAATAAAGCAGTAAAGGGTATGCCTCTTCCCATAAGCACACACCTGACCAATAAAATAAGTATTTGATAGTTGCTGATTCCCCTACATAAGCCATTAAAAAAAAAAGTAATCATGAAGAAAATGTACAGCTATGCAAGGATGGGAGAAGGGATGGAAGTGAACTTCCAGGGAGAAGTGCGGTTTCTGAACCTGTGCAGTTCAGTAACTTCTGATTCTTGGTGACTCAAAGGAGATCATTTCACCAGGATTGACAGTTGGTGATCATATATCTTATACATATATAAGTTCTGTAAACTTCTGTTTGAATCATCAGGGAGATTATCTGGGCATCTTGTCTTCTAGTAGCCTCTCTTTTGATGACCTTCAATTTTTCCAAGCATCAGGACCTTCTCCAGTGATTCTTGCCTTTAGTGATGTGTCCAAAATATTTAAGCTTTAGCTTCATTATGAGTATTTCTAAGGAGCACTCTGTTTTTGTTTTATCTGGTGTTTAATTATTTGCTCTTCTTCTTGCTCAACCATTTTTGCAGCACTGCAATTCAAAGACATAATTTTTTCTTCATTCAGCCTTTCCAATGGTCCAGCTTTCACAGCATACAAGACATAGCAAGATTAGTAGCCACTGTCATAGTATTGCCTTGCATGGAGAATGTACAGTTCTAAGGGAAAAAATATATTACATACACTGAAGAAAGGAAGGAAAAGAAGCAGGGAGAATCTGAAAAGGGATACAAGGAATAAGGAAGACAGCAAAATTATCTAATGCCAATGTATGAATGCAAAAATACAAGAGAGATTTAAAGTTTTATAACAGTTAAACAGAAAGGGGATAGGACACCGAAACAGAACCGCAACTATAGTTGTGTCACTTGGGGCAAACATGGATTCTGCGCCCCTCCCCCATCAGTTGGTGAGGGAGGTGTTGTCATTTTGGTGACCCTCCCAGCGCGGCGCCCAGGGCACATGCCCCGGTTGTCCCCCCCCCAGTTGCGGCCCTGCACCAAAAGGACTAAGACTATTTTATTTACAGCACTTATAAAACTTACAAAGAATGTTCAACTCCTGAAGTCCATATTCATTCATTCAACGTTAATCTCTGTTCATAGTTTAAGAAATGGATTTTTCATTCTAGGACAGGCCCATCAAAGCTTCCGAAGTATTTTGTTCCTCATCTTTTTGCCATGGGCAAAGCACAGTACATGCTGATGAGTTTGAACAGCTAAATGACAAAATGGGTAGTTGAACCAGAATGCTGTCTAGTGACCCAGACAGATGAGGAAGCATTCTTTTGGAAGTAAATGCTTCCAAAACTGGGACAATGGACTTAAAACACTATAGGGGAAAGCATCAAGACTCTTAGCTGAGGCATTTTTATATATGAACTGGGATCTTAAGACCAAAGTTCACCAATGGAGAAAAACGTCCTATGTAGGAAATTTTGGTGGGGAAGAAAAGGGGAATTGAGAGGTCAGGAAACAGCAAGCAGGTAACCTAGTTTTTCAATTTCTACTTAGTGTAGCTGGATCATCTGTTCCTGTTTACAGGGATATGGAACCAGGGTTTTAAAGACAGGTCCCAGCTTCTCTTACTACTCACTATCCTCAGTGAAGCTGCTAAGAACCGCAGTTCAGCAATTTCCAATTTACACGTCTGTAGACTGTTTATTCAAGGACCGTTCTAGATAGAGGCTACTTTCATATGTAAGGACTGCTTTGAATCAAGCTTGACCCCAGGTGCCTTATAGACATATAGTTTTGTATAATTTCTGGCAGCAATTCAGAAGTGGTTCTATTTGCTATTGTCTTCTTCCAGAATGTTCTTTTCATGTCCAAGTCTGGTCTGTCTCCCTGTACCTCCTGAACATATTCCAGACTTCCTCCTAGTCTAGGCAGAGTTATCCAGCTGCAGAGACTTTCTCACAGAGCTTGGTAAACAAAAAAACAAACAGAAAAACAAACAGAAAACACCACTATAAATGTAAGCAGAGAAAATAGACATCAAATTGATCAGATCTTTTCTGAGGTACAGTAGATAAAACCTTCTGCATTACCGCAATAACCACCATAATGTCCCAAAGTGTTTTAGAATAATGTAGGAATAAAATGGAATCCACCATAACAAAACAAAGAGATGGAGAACCGGCATGGTATAGTCAGCAAAAATGGTCTCTTTTGTGTGGAGGGGGGGAGCAGATATATTCACATGTATTTTTTCTGACCCAACTCCTAATTGTCTTTCTCTTTCTCTCTCTCATTCTCTCTCTCTCTCTCTCTCTCTCTCTCTCTCTCTCTCACACACACACACACACACACACACACACACACAGCTCACATTAAGAGGCTGAAGTATAAAAAATACTTGACATTGTAAGGGTACTACACAAAGTTATTTGAATGAATCATGCATTTAGAAGAAAATTAGATGATTAAAATTTATCCTTCATTTTTTTCTTCCATTCTCTTTTTTTATCTTTTCACTATTAGCTGGTGGGTGAAAATGAATTAGTACATTAAGATGAACTGGCATTTAGCAGTTATATTGCACATATTTGGTGAAATAAATAAAATGGAGCATCTAATACAAACATTGCCTAACATCTGGAAATCACCCCATTTAAAATTATCTACTTTTCCTTGAAAATAATTAAGTGTAATGTTAATAATATGACTTATTAAATCATAGTTGCTTGAAAGTATGCAGTAGAGCATATTGACAAAGCAGATACAGTAACTCTAATCAGCTGTTGATGATTATTCTGCTGTTAAGTATATTAGTAAATTAATAATACCAGTGCCTACAAAATGCGGGTGAATTCAAAGAGAACTTTGAAACTTTGAAACTTGATTTGAAATATCATACACTGCTCCATTAAAAAATATTTAATAATTTAGCAACACTTTCAAAGGCTTGTCATTACTTTTATTTTAATGCTTGATGACAAAGTTTTACAGTTCTAAGAGCAAGCTGGAAGTGTAGGGTTTTTTTATACGCATAATTGTATATGTGTTCAGGGAAAAGCTCAGAGCATATAACAATAGTTGAGGAGTCTTTAATAACAGAGGGAAACATATGTCATCATCTTAAGTTATTTACTATCTTTGGTCCTTTGTTCCATCGGTGGTATAGTAAATGCATGAAGAAAAGAGAGAAATTCAGTAGCTTTGTTGTATAAACAAAAGCCAAAGGTACATCTAGAATTGTGTTGCCATACCACACAGCTGAATTGCTTTTCATTTTGGATTTACTGCAAGATTTGTTGACTAAAGATATGCAGGCGATCAAGTTTTCAAGTCCTAATTTACTCTAACAACCATAGGCAAAAGCAAAGAAACTTTTCTGTTGTGTTTGTAAAACAAAACCTAGAATGGGGGCCATTTTTAACTATGAATTATGCTTCCATTTTGATTAATCTTCAAACTTGTTACATTAAAATATAATTAATTAGTGGATACCAGCAATTGTCTAAAAAAGTAATATCTTATCACCCTAACTTTGGGTGTCCTCAAAATATTTTAGTACACTAAAGAACACTGAGTAACCCCATATAGAAAGAGTATATACTGTGGAGTCCTTGGTGCTCTCTAAGCCTTGTTGTTTTCTTGCAGACGTTTCATTGCCAGGCTAGGCAACATCTTCAGTGTGAAAAGGGAGTGGGACTTGCTCTCTGTTTATATACCATGGCTTGTCCTGCCTGTGTTGGTGGGGGTGTTGTACTCTCCTTGGTAGTTCCTTGATTGGGTTGTTGTTTGCTGCTTGGTTGATTGACTGAGTTAATAGTTCCTTGATTAGGGTCTATTGTGTTGTTTGATTGCTCCTCTGGTACTAATCTTGGTGTTAATCTTTGCCTATCTGGGTGTTGATTGCTGGCAAGGAGGTATTCTGGTCTTTTGGCTTTTCTGTTGTCTCTTATGAATGGTATGTAAATGTTGTTTACCTCTATGTGTCTGTTGACATGTCTTTCTAATGTGTTTCACATGTCTTTCTAATTTCATCAACAAAGCTAAAACATTTGATTACCACTTCTCTGCAAACAGTCCCATTCTGTTAAATTATATTTAATTCCATCTAAACATAGTTACAGAATCTGGCAGGAAGTGTGAGAGTTGGGCCATGAGGCGGGCCACTTACCTGTCTGCTGTCCGATCCGGAAGAGTCCGATCCGGAAGAGGAGCCAGCCCCCGGAGGCAGCAGGCTTGGCGCAAACCCTGTGGAAGAAACAGAGACGCTGATTGACAGAGGCTCAGAAGGAAGGACGCCTCCATCAATCAGCACGCGCCAAAGGAGAGCAGAGAGGCGGGCCAAACAACGCGAAGCCCGATTGGCCCCTGCTTTCCAAAGGCATGAGAAAAGAAATAAAAGACTGGCGCAACTTACCTCCATTGCCAGAGACAACCATTCTATCCGCTCCACGCCGAAACCGCCAGACTCAGCGCCGGACCCTGCTCCCGAGCCTTGCCTTGCTGCCGCCCCAGACCTCAAGCTAGAGCCCTGTCTTGCTACCATTCCGGACCTCGTTGACGAGCCCAGCCCTGCTGCCACGCTGGACCCTGCCTCTTCGCCTCGCCTCGTCACCGTGCCAAGCCGTGGAAACAAGCCTTACCTTGCCGCCGTGCCTCGCCTCGTGCCTGAATCTCCGCCTGTCATCGCGTCTCCGCCCTGCAAGAGTCCAGTCCCGGAACACTCTTCAGAGCCCTTCTTGCTTCCCTTGGAAGAAACCAGCACCAGGGTAAGCGCCACCGCTTTGCCTGCTTCTCTCCCGACCACTCGAGCTACCGCTGCTCCATTGCCCTCTGCCCTGGACCCAGCTGACGCCGGTCACCAGTGGGTTGCCTTTGTCGGGCCCTGGTCTACCCATACGGCCACTAGCCCAGACCAGCAACCGAGCCCAGCCGACGCCGGTCAACAGTGGGTTGCCTTTGTCAGGCCCCGGTCTACCCAGACGGCCACGAGCCCAGACCAGCAGCCAAGCCCAGCCGACACTGGTCACCAGTGGGCTGCCTTTGTCGGGCCCTGGTCTACTTCCAGCCCCGACAGCCAAGCTAACTCCACGCCCGCGGTCACCTTGCCGGTCTCCTCCGGATCACCACCGGCTGTAGCAGCCACCACAGCGCCTGTGCCCTCTCTGGTCCTCCCAGTTAGGCCAGGGACGTTCTCCTAACTGGTTGTGGTACAGCCTGCAGAAGAAGAAGAGGACATTTTAAATTGGGCTGCTCTTGTAACTGTGTAAATAAAGTGGTTTTTCAGTAACGCTTCCGTGTCCAGTCTTAGTCGGAACAGGACAGGAAGCTCTACTGAAAGAGATGAAACTTTCTTCTGAAGTGACATGAACAAGCTTGGGCTGTTGGCTCTGTCTACTGTCAGAAACCTTCATCAGTCCCATTGTCAGGGATAGGAGGATGGAATAATGTTGGTGATAAGCACCTGTGGAATCTCAATGACTTTTAGCCCCCTCCTCCCCCATTGCTTCTCTCCTCCTCTCTCTCCTCTCTGAAGTAGTTGCCTGGAAATTGTCTATGTTGTGGAGATAGCATTGCTACTGACCTCTCTGTCTTCTTTATGGAAATATTTGTGACTATTGACAGAGCAAGCAACTCAAAGTTCTCTTTGCATTGTTTCAGCCTTAAAGCCCAGCCAGAAGAGAAAGGTCCAACAAAGGGTATTTTTTAACACTTTATCCTTTCACCTTCTCCATGAATTATCCATGCAGACATTAAACAATTATTACTAGAAAATTATGCTTGAAAGGTAGCCTCTCAAGTTGTTACAGGTATATATATTCCTCCTGGATGAGAGAGGGAGAAAGAGAGAAAAACACCTTTTAGGGGATGTAATTAGCTGTTTTGTAGGGAAGGCAGGAAGGCAGGCAGGCAGGCAGGCAGGCAGGCAGGCAGGCAGGCAGGCAGGAAGGAAGGAAGGAAGGAAGGAAGGAAGGAAGGAAGGAAGGAAGGAAGGAAGGAAGGAAGGAGACACGAGTAGGAGAGAGAGCTTGTCTTGTCTTGTTTGAGATTATTATGATCAGTTCCTCCTGATGACCTCATGGACACATACATATTGTTCTCTTGGCCACAAGTTATTTGCAGTTGCCTCCTTCCAGGACATCCTTTTCATTTTTCCAGTCTAATCCACAGCCTTATGATTACCTGATGGTTTTACAGTATATCCAGGTAAGTTTGATCCTGCTTAGCTTCTATGATATCATCCAAGGTTGGCAGTTATTGGCTATTTCTGGAGCAAAAGAAAGTTAATGTTGATACCACCACCACCACCAATACAGCAATGAAAAGTGTTCACATTTCTCCTTCGGAGAAATAATTCAAAACTTATATTTGATGGCCTTTTGTGTGAAGGCTGGATGACAAATTATAGTTAACCTAAAGCCACATTAGATATGACAACTCTAGTACTTATACAAGGAAGTTCCAATCATGGAAGAAATAATAGGGAGTGAGCTTCTTATTACAGTAAAGAGGCATATTTCAGACTTTTCCTTGACTATCTAACGGTCTCTCCCCTTTGCTCCCCCTAATGTTTTTTGCCCAGCAAGTTTTCTCCTGTTATTAGAGAAGGTAGAAAGGCAAGAAGATTATCTTAGGAAAGGGTTCTGCAGTTTTCATTAGCACAAACATCTTTCTTATTAGAGTTATCTCCTTTCTACAGCAGCCTTCCACATCAGTTGCCCTCCAGAAATTTTGACTTCAAATTCCAAAACCCAATCACCATTCATGGATAAATGATTTGGACATTTCCTGTTTAAATCAAGCAGAACAATTACTGCTTTGTCCCCCTTGTCCCCCTAAATTGTCCCCAAATGTCAAGTTATTTATGCCCAGTAGCTCACTGAGGAAGGATGAATCTTGGAAGATTACCTTTCTTCAAACTGATTCTCTTGTAAAAATATCAGCTACCAGGAACAAATAGCTTGACATTTTGACCCAGTTTGAAACTGATACAGAGGAATGGCTTAGGAACTATTCAAGTGCAATTACTACAACACATTTTGGCAAACAAAGAAGGTTTTTGATCATCTGGTTCTAAATAATATCCAGGAACATGAGCATAGGAATACAGTCTTTTAAAAGCTTTTTTATGCATCTAATTGTATTCCTCAATATACTTGTAGGCAATTTAGATAGTCATATACGGTATATTATAAATGCTTAGAAGGGTGCGAGACTTTTAGATCAGTGTGAAGTCTAATAGTAGTATGCAATCCTTTTGTGTTTGTAATTTCTTCATCGCTATGATTATACACCTTGTTGAAGAGAAACTTCCTACTGGTGTAGAAATTATATATCGAACAGATGGAAAGCTTTTTAATCTTAGTAGGCTGAAAGCAAAAAATAGGGTAATTACAACTTCTGTTATAGAACTTCAATATGCTGATGATAACGTAGTCTGTGCACACTCCGAGGAAGATCTTCAAACTATCCTAAACATATTTGCAGAAGCATATGAAAAGCTCGGCCTCTCGATTAACATTAAAAAAACCAAAGTGCTTTACCAGCAAGTTCGAACCAACCCCTCCGCAGCACCATCAATCCAGCTTAAAGGTGTGTCACTAGAAAATGTCGACCACTTTTCTTATCTTGGCAGCCATCTATCTACAAAAGCCGACATCAACGCTGAAATTCAGCATCGCCTGAGCTCTGCGAGTGTAGCTTTCTCCCAAATGAAGCGTAGAGTGTTTGAGGATCGGGACATTCGCAGGGAGACCAAAATGCTTGTTTACAAAGCCATTGTACTACCAACCCTTCTGTACGCCTGTGAAACATGGACCCTCTACAAACGCCACCTCCAACGTCTTGAAAGATTCCATCAACGCTGCCTCCGAAAAATTCTGCAAATTACTTGGGAAGATAGGCGGACTAATGTTAGCGTATTAGAAGAAGCGAAAACCACCAGCATTGAAACAATGATCATCTAACATCAACTTCACTGGACCGGTCATGTTGTTCAAATGCCTGACCATCGTCTTCCAAAGCAGCTACTTTACTCCCAACTTAAGAATGGAAAACGGAATATTGGTGGACAGCAAAAGAGATTCAAAGATACTCTCAAAGCTAATTTTAAAAAATGTAATATCAGCATTGAGAACTGGGAAGCCCTAACTCATGAGCGTTTCAATTGGAGGTCAGCCTTTATTAATGGTGCTATGGACTTTGAAGAAGCACGAGTATAGGGCGAAAGGGAGAAAAGAGCTAAAAGGAAGGCACGTCAGGCAAACCCTTATCATGACCGTCTCCCACCCGGAAAACTATGCCCTCATTGTGGGAGGTTGTGCGGATCCAGAATTGGCCTTTATAGCCACTTACGGATCCACTGTTAAAATTTTACCTTTGGAAGACAATCTTACTCGGCTTCGAGTGATCGCCAATGATATATTATAAATGCTTAGAAGGGTGTGAGACTTTTAGATCAGTGTGAAGTCTAATAGTAGTATGCAATCCTTTTGTGTTTGTAATTTCAATGTAGATTCAAGGTTTTCTTTAAAAGCTTTTAGGCTATGTGTCTCGGGAAGGACCACTTGGGACTGACTATTTTTTTCTAGTTTGTTATTCTATTGCTCTGAAGATGTTTAATAAGGGATCAGTACGTTGAAAGTATTCCAGGGAGGGTAGCTATGTTATAGGGAAGTGCAAAGCTTCTAAGAAGTGATTTGATTTGAAGGGTATTTGATCAAATCACTCTTTCAAGCCAACCTTTGTATCAAATCTTCAGATAAAATGAGATACCTTCAAATTGCTTCAGAGAGATTTGAAAGTGATAGTAATGTTAGTGGGAATAACCTTAGGAGAGCCACAGACTAGACAACAGTCAGATAAGAGGCAGCTGAGCCCACAGCAGGAATGGGGGCCTGACAAATGTCTCAGAAGGGACTCTCCCTAGTTTCTTGGGCTGTAAAGGCAGGGGAGGACAGATGTACTTTCTGACTTCCAAGATTCTGTTAATGTAAACCTTACAATAAAGTTATAGCTAGTACTTCTGGGTGTGCTTCTTTTCTAGACTACCTTGCAAGGCTGACAGTGATTAAGGATTTGATGAGTTTTCTGATTTTGCAGAATCTAAAGTGGTGATGTAGATTCAGGGATCTCCATTCTTCGTTGTTTTGTAATTATTGTAGCTTTCTTTCCATGTACTGTATGGATAAAAATGGATCGTTTGAGAGATTTGATAGGATCTCTGATATTAATAGCCTCCTGTCATGTCAGAAGAGTGATGTTCTGGTCTTTGGTTCTCACTCTTCTGCTAGAAATTCTTTAGGCAGGGTTCCCTTGGAGGAAGAGAAAGTAAAATAGTCTCAAATGTATTCATTACATGAATAGATCTTAAATACTGTACTTGCCATTCTACATTTCTAATGCAGAGCATATCTTTACATCATAGTGGATTATATACATGATAATTAAAACGAACACCTGCCTCAGATTTTTGTTGTGGTTGTTGTTCCATTACTTTCCTAGAAGAGAATGAGTCACGGCAACAAGCCCGCTAGTCCAGAAAAGTACATGATTAGAGTGTGGTAGATTATTTGATCTCTAATAAGAGGCTACTTTTTAAAGAAACTATTTTTTTTAAAGTAGACTCCTTTCTCATTGGTTCACAAACTCTTTATAGGCTGTTTGCTGACAACCTGGAGGTCAATCTGCCAACTTGCCCTCTACCCTTCTTCCTCTGTTTTAAAGGAAGCCTGAGGAAACTTTTCCCAAGTTTATTACAGTGAAACCCCAGCTGTGTGGATAAATTTTGCCTCCAAAGAAGCTACACACCATCTCTTCAAAAGCAGCTGTAGGCATTTTTATGCCTTCCCTTCTGATGGTCAGAACTGCAACAGAACCACATCTTCCATGGATTCAAATAGAACCTTGTTGCCTGAATCCTGAATTGTAAATCTGAATCAAATTATGCCACTTTTGAATCTCAAATTTAAACCACACCTTGGCTGATACACACCACCCTATTGTGTCAGCCTTGCAAAACAAAACAATGAAGAGTCCTGTAGCACCTTTTCAGTCTGAGCAACTTATTATCAAATAACAACAACAACAACAACAACTTTCAGGAAGATACATCTTAGGTGCCAGAAGACTCTTTGGTGTCTTGAACATGTAGAGGCTCAAAATGGAGAGGGCTGTTGGTGGCTCCTTGTTCCTTGCTGGAGGTCTCCATGCATCCCCCACTCCCCCTGTTCCCATTGGAGGTATTTCAAACTTCTAGGCTTTATTCCTAATTAAAAATTCAACTTTGAAGTATCAAATAAGGCACAAATCACTGAATTAAAGGAAAGCAGGCAGGGAACAAATTGACCAAGTGGGATGCCCACGAGGAATACTTTCAAAAAGAGCCAAATTAAAGCAAACAAGAGGCAGCAGATTTTATGTGTGGCACAGATAAACTTAGAACTGAAGACAGTGTAATGGGGGAATAACATCTTCAAACTTTTTTAAAAAAATTAATCAGCCATTGCTTGTTCTTATTTTGAATGGGTTACTGTCCTAAGGATTGTAATCCCTTTCTCTCATATGCTGACTTTGATCCAAATCCTCATTACTTAACTTACCTATTTGATTTTGGGGGTGGGGGGTGGGAGAGATAGTTAGTTGCATCACACTTCTCCTTGGTGGGTGGGTGGGAGTGATTTTTAGAGGGGGAAAAAGTATTGCAAGTGGAGAATTAAGACATTTCTTCATAGAAACATTTACACTTGAAATTCCAGTCTCAACAGTGGCATAATATGTTACAGAAAGTTACCAAGAGAAACTCCATGTATTGTTAGATTTGTGCTAAATTGAACTGTTGGCCAGCCAGACTGTAATCTCCTCCTCCTCCTCCTCCTCCTCCTCCTCCTCCTCCTCCTCCTCCTCCTCTCTGGGGACTACTGGAAAGTGAAAATCAAGGAGGGCTCCACAGGGAAGGAACAAATGGATATACTTCCTTCATCTTGATAGCAGAGCTAAATAGGGCTTCCTGCTTCTCTATTGAAATGTGGTGCTCTTAAATCTAAAATGCTTGTTGACTAAGTGTCAGGCAAGAGGATTGTGAATCAACTTGCTAAAGAAGTGCACACTTTAAAGAAAAACAATATCCATCAAAAAGCAATACTGAAATGCCTTACAAGGAATAAGAAATTCACCTTCTTTTCAAGCAAAACTGGGTGCTAACACTTATGATAATTTAGTCTCTATTCCTCTCTTGCTTTCAAACATATATGTGAACTGTAGCTCCAGTTCTTTCCATTCTAGTTGTTCTATTTTTCTATGGTGCTCCAAGGGAGGTAACATTTACAATTACATTTAAGTTTCACGGCTAACACATGTGTAGGAAGTGTCCTGCACCTGTAATGCTATTTCAAAAGACTGAATTCACCTATGGCCATGTATTTCCCTTAGAAGAGTATTCTTTGCTTACAAAGGAGTGATGATGTTGAAATATTATGCTCTTCTATCATTAGACTGATCACATGAATAAACAACTTGGAGGAATGTGATTCATGGAGAATACCCAGCATCATGACTTTTGAATCTGCTCAAAAGTGCCCACTTTTCAAAAGTGTAGGGAGAGCCATAAAGTTGTCCCTTCAAGTTGGTTTTGACTCCTGGCGACTCTCCCCTGCAGTTTTTTTGGCAGCATTTTTCCAAAGTGGCTCTCCAGTTCCTTCTTCCTACGGCTGAAAATTCAATCAGGTTACATCCCTTAAAGCACATTGATGAGAACTCCCTACAGGCTTCCATTTCACTAAAATAGCATACAACCTCTTCTCACAGCAACTTCCTGACAACTGAAGTGAAAGAAGAATGCTAAGAACATATCAGAGTTTGTAGGACATCAGCCCTGCCATCTGTTGGCAACTTATAACATTGGAGGCACTACTTTCCATTCAACCCTCAGCCAACATGGAGATGATGTAAGCTGCTTGAAAGCATTAACGTCAACCAAAGCCAAACTGGGTAGAATTTCCTACTGTTGGGGGGGAATTGACCAGTGATAGGATCATCCTTGTTATTTTTACTATACCAGAACCAAGTTAATCTCTTACTTTCTGAGACTGTCATAATTGGATAGATACACTGCATAATATATATGCATAATGTATCTTAAGAAAGAGCATCTGGGTAATAATATTGTACTTTTAAACATGAACTTCATTTTATGATAGATATTTGGTGCTCATTTCCCCTTCTCCATGATGTATTGTGGTAATTATAGGAAGGACAGTGGTCAGTGTAGAGTTATTGTTATTCGCTGAAAGTTCTAAGAATAAAGTTCCATATTTAGCTGGATGCCCAATTCCTACAACAGTTGATAGAAACATATTTTATCTTATGTTGTGCTTCACACTGACTTCCCAACTAAAAATTAGCATAGCCTGCTCATTTTTATCCTCTTATTACTAGCTTGCAAGAAGCACCATGCAGCACCCCTTGTGATGGATATATTTGCAACAGATGTTGCTTCAATGTCTTTGGGGCTGTCTCAAATTTACCATTGTTTCATTCTGTTGCAATTCATTAAAGCTTTGGACATAAATTGGCAGCAGATGCCAGAATACAACGAATATCTCGCTGTCTATTTTGCAGTGCGGTTAATGTAATAACAATATTTGAGTAGGTGGATAGCTGACAAGTTACTCCAGTAACTTGGTCAAACCTTGGTATGCGAACTTTGAAATACTGAAGCATTCGTAAATTTATTAATTAATTTGTTTGCTTGTTTGTTTGTTTATTTATTGCTTGCATTTATATGGCCACCCATCTCACACAAGGTGGCTCTGGGCAGCGTACAACAAAGAAATAAAAACAGCAAATAAGTGAAAAAAAAACAATTGTTATAAAAAGATACAAGTAATTATTAAAAGAAGAATATATTAAAAAATTAAAATATACCAACCCCGTGGAGAAAGCAAGAATGTCAATCGTAATAGAGCCATCTAGGAATGTCTCCCATTCCCAAGGACCCCCAGGCCTGACAAAAAAATAACTGGGCAGCTGTATCAGTGGGTAATGAGGAAACTGTTGCTTGATTGTTCATTTAAGTACAATAAAGACAAATATGCACCGAATCTGGGAAGGTGAAATGAAGCCCCATGGAGAGAAATATAGCAAATCTTGATTTTAAATACAAAAAAATGTGGTATTTAGCCTGTTAATGAAATCTCTCTGCGTAGATATTAATATCAGCCAAGAAAATGTTTTCCACACATCAAATTGTAAATAGATTGCTTATCATTATTATTCGGCTTTACGGGAAATTCATAAGCCTATTTAAAAAAAATAGAAAGTGTCAGTTCAGGATATTATTTGTAGGGGAAAAAAAACCAATTTAGTGGTGAATCTTCCATTATAACCTAGTTCACATAATGCAGAATAATTCCTAACTAGCATAAACTGATAGCATATAGAAGTTGCAGATAAATGACCAAAACACTTATTTTGAACATCAATATGTAGGAATAATATATTGCAATATCATTATAATCTATTACAATCTGGCTGGCTGGGGAATTCTGGGAACTGAAGTCCACACATCTTAAAGTTGCCAAGGTTGAGAAAGACTGATCTAGTGACACATTTTATATACACATACACATACACATACACATACACATACACATACACATACACATACACATACACATACACATACACACATACACGCAGACAATTTTCTCAAAGAAAAAGGAATGCAATTTTGATCAGGGAAGTGAAATAGATAAAAAGTTCTCTTTGATTGATAAAAAATTTCTACATACTGTATTTTATTTTGGTCTAGATCCAACCTTGCCAACTGTGACTGATCTTAAAAACAGCCAAATAGAGTAAACAAAGTTGATACTTGGTTGGAAGACCAGTAGGAATCCAAGAGCAGAGCTGCAAATGATAAGCTACCAGAAGTGGCAGTGGACATGTCGGTGAAATTGCCAGAAGTCAAACTTGACTCAAAGGAGAGATGATGTCCTGACTTCGAGTGCAGAAGTAACACGCTGAGGCTTGGGATCAAATCTCTTGTGTTTATTGTCCTAACACTCTAACAGAATCCAGCTAAACTGAGACAACTTGGCACTGCCCAAGAGATGGAGTCCTCAATCTAGGGCGGGGCTTTCTTGAGCCTCTTGGGAGGGAAACATAGACTCTCAGTACTACGCATGCGTTTCCCTTCCTGGAGGGAGCCCGCTCCATCTCCACCCGTTATCTCCCTGACAGATTAGTTTACTTCCAGCATTTATGAACAACGGGAGATATCTTGAGATCAACTTTGATTTTACTGATACTTTAAAAATGCTCTCAATTTACACCAGATCTAGAAAAGATCCTCATAATAATAATAAATATGCAGAATTACCATATCAAAATTAAATCCACCAATAGCCTTTGATCAAGATTCAGGGGCTTTTTGCTGATTCTAATGTAAATGACTGCAGCTGGTTTATAGGAGAAAGGGGGAAAGAGACAGATTTTAGCAGGATTTCAATGCAGAAGAGCTGTCCAGCTCCGGTAACAATAGTAAAGATATTTAATGAAAAGTTTGTGTCCCCATTCTGAGTTTAACCAAATGTGTACTGTAGAACATCTACAAAGTGGCCATAAAATACAGAGATGGAGCATACATCCTACTCCTCACAAATAAAATCTTTGTGGGCATCTCACAGGTTTATAATGGTTTGTGAGATCTCACAGAGAAGAACTCCAGGATCATGTCAGATCATGTGAGAAAAAAGAGAGAGAGAAAGAGAGAGATTGGGATATTATTGGGTGAGATGCTGCTTGCATATCAACCAACATTAAGAAAAGGCAGACAAATTATTTTAGTTTCTAGTGCTGAATTGAGGATCACCATCGGACTGCATATTCTTTAGGATAGTAAGACCCAAAATAAAGTAGGATTACCTACTCAAGATGAGCACATACAACTTTTGAATTATTTGCAGAGAAATTATTCTCTTGCCTTTAGCTATCAGTCAAGTGTAGCAATACTCCAGAAATCGGCAAACTTTCCCTGAGTCTTAACAAAATGCCCACCCCAAAGCTTTTGATAGTACCAAACGATATCTTGAAAATCTCAGGGATTTCAAGATTTGGTAGGAAGGACATCCAGAATCATACAATGTTGCCTATAGATAGAAAAGTTTCCCAGCCTTTGGAACAGGATCAAAATGGATAATGCCTAGAGAAAGAAAAATAATACACTGAATAATCCAAAAGTTGTATGAATTTGTCGCAGGGTGTGTGAGGCTGTGTGAAAGCTTTAAGCAGTAAAACAGCTTCCTTCCTAGTTTCCTCAGATCTCTACCATTGCAGGTTTTCAAGCAAAGACTATACATCCATTTGACTGGGATAGTCTTAGAAACCCTGCCTTGGGCAGGAGGTTGGATCAGAAGTCCTCCAAAATTCTGTCTAACCCTATGATTCTATGATTGTTTGATCATTGGAGGCTCCGATGATGCCTCTGTCTTTTCACTAGCTTGGGATAATATCTGAATAGAGATAGTTTGGTCTTATTTACCCATGATTTGATCTATAGGTAACATATTGTACATTTTTCTGCTTTTATAAGTTGATTGGACACGGCAGTTGGTCCCAAGTAGGTGTGCCGAACTGGAACTGAGAAATCTGACTTCATCATCAATATATCTATATTGGCTTCCAATATGTCTCCATATTGATATGATATGATTTGGAAACAAGTTGCTTCAGGGATTACCATGTTCTATATGTAATATGTTTTTCAAAAATCCAGTGTGACTGCTGAATAAAGAAACACATCAGGGACTGTGTTTTGGGGGAGATCAAACAGCCTTTCCAGAAATGTTCATTTGAGGCCAATTTGAGGCCACTTACGTGGTCTTTTCTCCAAGATGAAACCCTTTCTGTGAATCCAGGCCTTCTAAATAATTCATTGTCTGGGCCTTGCTTTTAACTGTGTGTATAATTTGGAAGTATTGTGGATGCTGTTGTCATGCTTTATGTTGCTTTTGATTGTATGGTTTTATGTGCTATTTTGTATTTAAATTGTTTTTATGTTGGTTTATTGTAAGCTGTCCAGGGAACATTGTTATGAGGATAATATACAAACATTGTAAATAAATAAGAAATGAAGTCTCTCTGCTAAGAACTAAATAACTTAATGCTGCACTGAGGGAATCACTGTTCTCCATAATAAAGCTCAGTTCTGCCACCAGAACAAGCAATTTAAATGGGCAAAATTTTTCTTAGGTCGTGTAATTCTTTGGGCTACCATAATGACTTTTCAAAGCTCATTGCGGCACTACTAAACATGGAAAGGGAGCTGTGCAAAGCACCGATATTCCATCATTTAATATTGGAAATGATATCCTGTCATCCATCTGGCTCCTGAGATTTTAGTCCAGATGGACCACAAAAGCCTCACCACATAACATCGGAATAAAATTGGATGGATGGATGGAAGGAATTAAGATTTTCCAAATGCTCAGTTGTGGGTTCGGTACCTAACAATACGTTCTGCCTCTGTGGCAATTGCAGAATGCCTGTCTTTCCTTTTCCAGAAGAAGAACATTGTCTCCTTCTTAGGAAAGTCTGTGCAATTCACATACACATTGCGATGATTGCACATGAGACAGAAGCATACCTCTGTTAATTAGTTAGCCCTAAGTAGCAAAACATGCTGTGACATCTTATAAATGAAGGCATTAATTGTGGCATGAACTTTTGATGTAAGCAAGATGCCACTTCATTAATTGCATGGCTCAGTTTGAAACCCTGGCTGCAGCATCATCTGGCTTTTTCCTCGGTCTTTTGCTTTTACACACCCAACGTGCACATCGACTAGTTTTCTTCCCTCTACAAAGCAAAACTTCCATATTGTTGATCAAACCCTTCACCTATTTATGCTGCCTATGGCTTAGGTTTTCTTGCAACCTCCGCAGTTTTGAGGGGCACAGAGCTGGAGACAATAGAAGTGTATTAGTAGTCGAATCAACAGACTCAGAATGTTTGTGCCACTTGTGTATGTGACTGGAAGGAGAGGAAGGAAGGCTGGGGACTGTGTTGGCGGACCCCAGATGGCTATAATGCTTGAGTCAAGGGTAAGGTGACAAATACACAAATGTCTACCAGTGTACATGCCCAGTCAAGGGTAGGGTGAAGTACGAGACAACCTGGGCCTCCTGTCAGGGACACCTCCCAAACCATAGGGCAATGACCCCTAGCTAATTAACTTCCTAAAGACACACCCCCAAGACAGAGATTTCAGAAAACATAGATCATGCTAAAGACTATTATGGGGTGCCATGTAACATGTGGAGGTACTACGCAGGTCCTGCAATAATTGACCAATGAGAATACTTTGTTTATTGATGAATCACTGTAATGATCTCTGTAAACTATAAAAACAATGTCTGCTGTCCGTTCAGCACTTTTCTCCCTTGGAGGAGAGGAGTCCGGTTATTCCAGGTACCTTGAATAAACGAAGGTGATTTTTCCACTCTGCGTGTGATTGGCTAAATTGCGCAGGGTGAATGAACAGACTGTGATTTGCGGCCAACAGTTTCTTTGTGTGTGGGACAAATCTTTCACCTGTGTGGGACAAGCCATTGGAGAGACATTGACCACATCAATGGGGTGAGAAGTGAAACTTTCTGCTTCATAGCCTCTTAGTCATCCAGAACCAAAACCAATCTCATTTGTGTATTTCATCCTGGATATATTTTGCTGTCACACTGGAGTGGGACATGGCATTTGAAAGTGCACATAGGTAGCCAGCTCTGGACACAAATAGATAAGACTTGTAGCAATGAACTTCTAAAACAACAAACTTTCATTGTTTATAGCGATATAAATTGTGGCAGCCCCAGCTCCATTTTTACTTGCTCTGTTCCTGTAATCCCTTATTAAAAAAGAAGAAAAAAGAAAAGGAAAGACATGCATATCCTTATCCCAGAATGCTTTAAAAAAACAAATACACTGCTTGTATTTTTACTTAGTGTCATCAGTTAAACCTGTCAGTTTACCCATTCCGGTTTCTTATCTGTATCATATGATAAATTGCACTATAAATTCATGCCACTTGGCATTTAGTGAGCCTAGATAACATTAGATGCTATTTGGGCTTACTTCTTTTATTTTCTTGTCTTGTCTTGTCTTGTCTTGTCTTATCTTCTGTATTATCATTAAAAGTTTTGAAATTTAAGTTTCCAGAGTTGCAAAAACAACAACCAACAACCACTAACTCAATGTTTACTTTCTGCTCTGGTGTGGTTTTTCCCCCCTCCCTTTGTCATTTGCATTTTCATACCAGAGCCCCAAAGGATGCTTGTTCAAAATCATTACAACCAAAAATCTGTCTAAAACTAATCTGAATCAATTGCTAATTAACTCCTCCAGGTCAAAAGAGGAGCTTTTGTTTTTTGTTTGGTTAGCACTCATTCTGTTTCCTTTCCTTTCTTTCTTTTCCAAAATGAAAAGTTCTTTTTCTTTTTAAAGGGAGAAAAATGCAAACTGTATGTGTCATAACAGCACCAGTTTGAAGGAATGCTATAATCCAGGAGTCTTGGAAGCTATTGGATTAACCTTGAGTGTCTGATGCGATAAGAACATATTGTAATTAATTAAATGTAATCCTCATGCTTCTTTCAGTTATGTTTTCCATAGGCATGATGCAGCTATAAACAAGTATATCTAATTCCTATAAATTTTCCTGAATGGTCAGTCTTAAGTTTAGTTAAATTGAAATTGATGGAATTTGGAAATGCTTGACTTCACCGGCCCAATGCCTTGATGAGCCATTCACCTCCTACTTCATGACAAGCAGGTTTTCCGCTAGGCTTCTATTAGACATGGGCAGCTTCTCCAGGCCCAAGACAGAGGTGGGAGATCTTTGCCTTGTTCCTCTCTGAGCAATAGCTCCTCCTTGCTCTCACTGTAACTTTGTAGAGGTTAGGATGACATCTGGCTTTGAGAACCAAAGCGGTTCATATCTAGCCTGGATGTCACTATTCACTGCTCAACCATGGGATTTGGGGAGATAGACAGCTTTACTCTCTGTAATGAGGTTGGATCCCCATGTTGATGATTCTTATTCCAAGGTGGGGGTGGGGAGGGAGAACAAAAGAAACCAAATTCTAAATTAGTGAAGTACAATCAGACCAGATTTAGTAATTACCAGGCTAGTCTAGTGATTAGGACTGTGCTTTGAATATCCTTGAATAATTCATGACCTGACCTCGCTGTTTACAGGAAAAGTAAAACTTTTCTCATGCTAATTTCAGGAGAGGAACTGTTTGTAAATGTGGCTGAAATGCAGCATCTTCTGCAAATTATAAAATTCAAAATATTCTTGAAAGCCCATCACAAATTATATCAAACTTAAATCAAACAAAATCAAGGTGAGGTAATTTTGAGTTTCTTTCCCATACTGCCAACTTCTCAAGAGTAATTTTTTCTGAACCTCCCCTTAACATGTCTATGAAGGTTCTCAGTCATCCAGGTGGAATTGTCTGTAGCTTGAATCATGTCAACTGGATTTCTATTTTCTCAGTGGAAACGTTTCGCTCCTTATCCAAGGAGCTTCTTCAGTCTGAGCAAAGTTGGTAAGGGAATCCTAAATATGTTTCATATTTAGGATTCCCTTACCAACTTTGCTCAGACTGAAGAAGCTCCTTGGATAAGGAGCGAAACGTTTCCACTGAGAAAATAGAAATCCAGTTGACATGACTCCCCTTAACAGTTTGTTCATTCCTTCCTCATTCACAAGCCCAGGTACTATGTACTATAAAATTTATTTATAGTAAAATATCTAATAGGAATTACCACTGGAATCCCTCCTAAAACATACATTAATCTCAATACAACATTCATTTCAATCATGTTAAACTTACTCCACAGACTTAATGGGAGTTTTAACCATTGAGTAGCATCTACTGAAATTGCACCTATCCATTTGGACATATTTAAGTCAACATATTGTGACATATTTCAGGAAAGGTGAAAACCCAGGTAGTTTACAATGTCTGTAGAATTGTTAATCCTAATCTCCTATAGTATCTATAGATATAGTAGATACCAAAGGCAATAAAGTAGACTTATTTCAATTAATAGTATAACCAGAATATAAACCATACTGTTGTATAATTTTAACAAGAAGATGATGATGATGATGATGATGATGATGATGATGACGACGATGAGTATACACAACAATGTGAAATCATAGCTGCTAGTTCTTTAGCTGGTGTTGGCCTTCATTCGCATTGAGTTCTTCCCAAAAGCCTAGGATGTCGTAATGTATCAGTGTAGTATATGTGCGGATCCAAGCAGTGTGGTCTTTTGTAATTGACAGATGGAAATTTTGTCAATGCACAAATTTTCTAAGTGCTGTCTAAGGTTTTTTGGTATTATCATCATCTTCTTCTTCTTCTTCTTCTTCTTCTTCTTCTTCTTCTTCTTCTTCTTCTTCTTCTTCTTCTTCTTCTTCTTCTTCTTCTTCTTCTTTTTCACACAATCAGCCAGATGTTTAGACTAGATTTGGCATTTTTATCTACCTATCGAGTCCTAGGATAGGCAGATGTTGTTATTTGATGGTGTTAAAGGTATTGTCACAGGATGTAAGCTGTTCCATGTAAAGCTGCCTTTTGTAATTGAGTTGTGTCAGTGCCAATAGTGTTCAAGTGGTGCTGCAGATGTTTTGGAATTGCACCCAAGGCGCCTATTACTATTGGTACTTTCTCTTCTATTCTGCTGTCTCCAGGCACTGCAATGTCCACTATCCAGACCTTTTTGCCTTTCTTATCAACAATTGTTAAGTCTTGGGTGTCATGTGCCAGGTGCTTGTCTGTTTGAATTCTAAAGTCCCAGAGCACATTGGCTTCTTCATTTTCTATTACTTTGTTTATTATTATTATTATTATTATTATTATTATTATTATTATTATTTGCTGTATAACTTCTTAAAACTTTGGTGACTATATTGCACAATTAAGAATAGCTATAAAATCACCATATAAAAACAATTTATATTCATGCCTTTAATATCTTGAGACTGGCTAATAGAAGAAGCCAATGGTTCAAGTACAAAATGCAAGATTTAGAGTGCTGCAATATAATTTATTAGTTTGAAAGACAAATCAATGTGTAACAGTTCTAGTCACAGGATGCAAGTATCAAAGTGGAGTCTACTAAACAAAAGACAATGGAAACTCATATCTTCTTAGAATGCCATTCATGCAATCTGGATCATATCAAAGGCTTTTCCAGAAAATACATTGAGACATTAGATTACCTGATTCCCATTTATCTGAAGCTATGTCCATAATATCAAGTGTAATGGCAACCTGCGGAAGACCTTTGTATTTCGAGGAGTTAGGTGGCATGTTTTGATTTTTCTTCCCCCACACCTAGGAGATTAGAGTTTATTTTGAGTTATACTGATGTTTAATTAGCTTGTTTTTGTTGTTGTTTGGCATGAGAGGGGGAGAGAAGAAGCATATGCTCCAACAGCCCTTCAGAACATATCTCTGTGGGAAGAGGGGGGAGAGAAAGTCTCCAGCTTGTTAAAGTTTAAGCATGGGTTCACTCCTCCAGCCACTCCTTTAGCGGCTTGGAATGGGGGGGGGGGGGATGATAAGAAATTGTTTTGCTTAGACACTGGCTTATCTGATGGGTTCCCATGTTACTGGACTGATGTCATGAACAGGTGGCCCAGCCCCCAAAGGAATCCCCATCAAGGTCAGTCTGGGCTTGGTCACGGGGTATTAGATTACCTGATTCCCATTTATCTGAAGCTATGTCCATAATATCAAGTGTAATGGCAACCTGCGGAAGACCTTTGTATTTCAAGGAGTTAGGTGGCATGTTAGCCTGAGTAGTGCCTTTGGAATTGTGGGAACTTTGAGGCAGGCTCAGGACGCTGGGTGCTGTGAGACTCAACAGCCATTCCTTTTGGGGTTATTCTCTGCTATCTTAGCCAAGTTCCTGGTAGCAACAAGAGAATAAAGGTATCACCTTGTCTGGTATGTATGTATGTATTGCTTTCTATATGCTATACTTGTTATGCTCTTTGTAATTTAGTTAAAACTGTGCTTTTGTCTAATTTGGTTTGTTTATATTAAAGCTTAAACCAGTCCATACTCCAGGAAATAAAGCCAGACTGCTCACTTGAGGGAATGATATTAAAGGCAAAACTGAAGTACTTTGGCCACATAATGAGAAGACAGGATACCCTGGAGAAGAAGCTGATGCTAGGGAAAGTGGAAGGCAAAAGGAAGAGGGGCCGACCAAGGGCAAGATGGATGGATGATATTCTGGAGGTGACAGACTTAACCATGGGGGAGCTGGGGATGGTGACGGCCGACAGGAAGCTCTGGCGTGGGCTGGTCCATGAAGTCACGAAGAGTCGAAAGTGACTGAACGAATAAACAACAACAACAAAATATTAAAGCTTTAAGTTTCTTTATCCACTGGCGTGCTTATTATCATTGGATCAGAAAAGAACCAATTGCCCTAGCCCCTGATCAAGGCGTGGACTCTTGGCAATACATCAATCACCAGGCAGATACTGACAAATGTTTTCCCTATACCAATGTAAATATATATTATAGTTCTATTTTGAGATGGCACTTGAAGTCTTTGAAAGGGAGCTGGTAATTCAGGCTAAATTTAGATTAATCAAAATCACACTTAGAAGCATCTCTTGTTGTGAGTTTGCAATCTTCTGTCTCTCCCTTGGAGATGAGATCAAAAGTTTTACAAGCCCTCCTGCTGCTCTGGAATTTTTACAAACTTTGTGTTTATCTGATGAGCAACAGCCCTGTTTCTCTTATATTGTTGTCCTCTTCAACAGCAGAAAAAAAGAAAGGTGCTGCCAGGAGATGTCTCTGCCATGGTTAAGTCCAAGCAGAAACATGGCCTCAGAGAGGTCATTGCATTTTGTCTGAAAGCACCTATAGATGCAACCGCAGAGACACAAAGAAGGAAGATGTTTTGTTAACTTCTAAGGAATCCAGAACGTAACATGCTTGGAGAGCAGGGATTGTAATTCATTAACTGAGTGCTCAGATACTATGGAGAACAGGATACTTTTTCCACTTGAAATCATGTTGTATAAGTACTTGTTTTCTTGCTCTGAAGAGGCACCTGTTTATTTTTCAGCATGCTGATCCTTGGCAGCTTTTGAAAAGTCAAATTTTCCAAGTTAATTCCCTAAACTCACTGCTGGATTCATTTCATACTGCTCCTGATTAATATATTGATACTTTTAATGCGAGAGAAATGACAGAAGCCAAAGCAAAGGATGCAGATTCTGTCATGCTCCATTAGTTCACGAAGAAATGGAACAGAAGATGTAATCCTATGTGGTATTTGACTATAAAGAATGAGCCTGATTCTGTCATCGGTGAGAAACAGACCGGAGTGGGCCATTAATTTCTTCTGCTACCAGTCCTGGGCTGCAGAAATCCAGATGATCTCTAGATGGCAGCAAAACTCTAACTCCTTGCTTCCCAATCTGATGGTCGTACTCAAGTGCAGCCTTTACATTCTTCTATGGAAACCAAATGTAGGTGACCTTGGATATTTCTTCTAGTGTCCCTTAGGTCCTTTTAAAGAGTCTTTTCATAATGAATCAGAAAATAAATAAACAAGGAGTTTGTATGCAAGCCCAAGAACCTACCAGACCAGTGAGGCAGTGTTACTTTCATAAACTTTAGTGAGCTTTAGGAAAGCCTTGAGGTCTTTGCTCGAGACAGAAGTGTGCCAATCTAAACTTTTTCCATTGAACGGGGCTCCAATTTATAACCTCAACTCTTTGGGTATTGCAAGGGAAAACAACTGCACAGCTTCTATAGGGCCTTCTATATGCAGGCCTATCCTTATAAAGACTGGATTCTTGGGCTGAGGTAGAGATTATTAACCATCCATCCTCATCCTGGAAGAAGATGATGAAAAATCACTTTTATATATTGCTGCCAAGAAAATTCATCAAGATACTTGATGGATATGAAGAAGACTTTTTAAAGCCTATTTGAGATTCAGCAACAATATAATGATTCATCTGGCTTATCTTCCTGTTGTTACCAAAGAATGTATAATCTAGTTCTTACCAAATCTGGAGGGAGAATAATTCAAGAATTTTGAGGAGTAATGTTTGAACATGAAAGATTTTCAAAAGTGGGAATCAAATACATTTATTTTAAAAACTCCAATTTTTTCATTCCATCTGAAAATTGGAAAATGTTTATTTTATGTTATTTTACTTTAGCATCTCATTTGTATGGTTCTGTTATAATACATGAAGGATTGAACTCTATTAAACCCCCTTCCTATGGAATGTGTACATGTTCAGCAGAATGTATGAACTGTGGATGCCACAGAAAATCTTAATTAAGGACAAATAGTTAATCTCTTCACAGGAAGGAAATCTTGATTGCATCCACCTTTGTTTATCTCACAGAATCCCTGTGAGATAACCACCTAACACCAGACCCCTCTCCTTCTCTTATCAAAATTCCAGGATATTCATAACTAACTTGTGATGTCTGTAAATTAAATTGTGATATCTGAAATCTTTAATGAAATCTTGACCTTTACACTTCTGTTAAATCCTAAAAAAACTTATATCCTGTGTGATGTATGTGTTAGAGATCTGAAATGTATAAAAACAGATGCTTCTTTTGTCTGGGGCTCTCCTTTTCAGAGGAGGTTGCCCCCTATTACTTGAGCTCAATTAAAAGGGTTATCCTATTTCTCGTCTTGGTGTGAATTTATTTTGGGTTCTTCGTACCAAGTTAAACGTGCTTGGACACGGGACCAACTTTGGGTCCAACATACATACAACCATTTGCAACAGGGAGAGAACCATATTTTCCTGGGCCATCCAAGACCTACAGTATTAAAGGTAAGGAATCTATCACAAAAATAAATTGAAACACTAATTAGAAAGTGAAAAATTGTACAATATAAAACCATTCATCCCACACTTTTTGAAACTATGTACTCAAAACTCTCTTTCTCTCATATTCATTTTTTTTCTTTTTCAAATCTCAAACTGTTTGCAAATATTAGTAATTTCCTTGAAAAATGGACTGAATTCTCAGCTGAATTCTCTCCTGAGGCTCCAACCCTCTCTCTCTCTCTGTGTTTGTGTGTGTGTGCATATGTATAGTGAGATAGGCAGTGCATAAATTTAATAAAAAAAATAAAATATGAATGTGTGTATATGTGTGTGTGTGGGTATACTGTATATATATGAGTAAGCCTCATTGGGTTCAGAAGGATATATTTCCAAGTAAATTTGAAACTGCACTGAGAAAATGCTAAATGCCCAGAGTCCCCTCCGGAATGGGGGGAGATGGGCGGTGATATAAGTTGGAAATATAAATAAATAAATAAATAAATAAATAAATAAATAAATAAATAAATAAATATTTGCTGTGTACGTCCATTTATTTTCTTTTAGTAAGATACTTTTTTTAAAAAAAAATATATCTAGGTTCTGATTTATAAGTATCAGGATGTAGTAGAATCTAAATCAGCTGAACCAGGAAGCTAAGCAAGGACAGACCTAGATAATACTTGGATGGAGTCCTCCAAGGAATGCCAGACTGTCAGAATAGAAGAAATGTTGAGGGAAAAAAAAAAGAATCCCATAAGAAGGCAAACCACTTCCCTATTGATGCCAAGGAAACTATACGAACCATGTGGATGAAGTTACCAGAAGTCCTGAAGGAGATGTTTCCTTATTTTGGATGAAAAGTTATCCATGATTTTCAGATTATACTATTGATAGATCTCCTGTTGAAATAGCTCTTGGTAACATTGTTATAACATTTACACTATAATCCATCCATGCCTACCTGGAAGTAAGTTATATTGTGTTCAGTGAGATTAATTCTCAGATGAGAATTAGTTTCAATCCTACAAACCTTGATGCATTTCTTTTTCCTGGTGAACAACATATTTGGGTGAAAAACTGATGTAAAGATAAATACCAGAAGAGTGAATCAGCCATCAGCCTCAGGCCCACATCAAGGTGGTATTCATGTTCGCCGATGATTTAGATCGTCTCACCTTCCTTCTTTTCTTTTTTAAATTCCCCCCCTTTTTTTTCCATTGAGGGATATGTTAATTTCTTAAAGGTCATGAATCACCACTGCTAGAACAATATTAAAATTTTATGACTACATGAAATTTTAAGTAGTGAGTGCTAAAACTTGGCTCAAACTATTGTTAAAATGTAGCACTACTGTATGGATAGATATACATTTATATAGATAGAGAGATAGAGATGGAGATATACAGTGTATACCATAAACCACGTATATGGTATATACAGATATACCATATACATGGTTGCACACAGACTGCCATATACATAATTTATGACTAGAGGGGAAAATAGTGCTTTTTTCAGTCCGTTTTGGTTTTTTTCTATCGTAACTCCCCACACAACTGGGAATTTTTTGTATTCAAGCAAAGTGATTACAATGGCTGTTGTGGGTCTTCCGGGCTGTGTGGCCGTGTTCTGTGAAAGCCTTCGACAATACAAAGTGATTACACTTTGCCAACCTTGGTTGGTCTCAAAAAATTAAGCTGGACTGGACTTGGTTATTCTTGAATAGGAAACACCAGGAAATTCCAAGGAGATAGGCTAGAACAGAACCTGAAAAAAATTAAGAAGAAGATAGGAGTAAACCACTCCCATATCTTGCCAAGAAAATAGCATGACTCTTGACAGGCAGTCCACGAGACTTGATTTGAAAAAGGCTGCACATTGATTCTTGTTAAGTCTCGTTTTCACAAATGCATGCATGTGTCTGCATGCACACACACGTACAAAATTATATTCTTAAATATTAATACAATGGAAAGCTCCATCCATCCATCCATCCATCCAAATTTATTCATCCAAGTAATAATCATCATCATCATCATCATCATCATCATCATCATCATCATCAGAGGCTGGCTGATTCCTTAAGGAATCCTTTGCTTCTTGGAACAGCAGTATTTACAGGCAGGAGTTGAAGCTAGGACAATGTGTAACGTGTAAAAGAATATGTATGTAGGAATGTCTACATATAGGAATAAGTGAGGGTATATTATCCATGAGAAGGAGTGTGTGCCTATGACACATACATGTGCATGGAAGTATTCTGCTGATGGGGAAAGAGATTTTTTTGGGGATTTTTTTAAACTGCTGCACTGAGATGCATACAATATTCTGGGAGAGGATAACCTTCTGTTCTATGGTCTGAAGACTGCAAGAGAAACAGCACTTCTTGGAAGTGCCTTAGGACTAGATGCTTAGCGTGCCTTCCTGCAAATACCTATATTTTATAGGATTTTTTTGGGGGGGGTTCTACTTTGGGGTTAAAAGTAGAATTCCTGGATTGTTTTGCATTTGGGAGCTATTCTCCTAGTAAGCCACTAGTTCCAGGTTTCTCAACAAGGGTTCCGTGGCACCCTAGGGTCCCACAAGAGGTCACTAGGGGTTCCCTGGGAGATCATGATTTATTAAAAAAAATATTTAAAATTCGGGCAACTTCACATTAAAGAGGTAAGTTTCGTTCTTAATTTTTAGTTTAAGAACACTGTTAATGCATATATAGAGGCCTACCCATAAGAAAAATATAATAATTTTGTAACTTCTGGCCTATAGTTGAGCCTGAATGTGCTGAGGGTCCCCGAGGCCTGAAAAATATTTCAAGGGTTCCTCCAGGGTCAAAAAGTTGAAAAAGGCTGCACTAGTGAGTTCAATGCGAGGAAAAAGTATGATACAACCAGAGAAAGTGACTAAGATAGATAAAAATGCTTGCTGCTTCATTTACATGAAAAGTAATTTTCTGTGCCTAATTTGACTATAGCCTTAGTGAATGTACCCTTAGACTATATTTGAGTATGTGATTCTAACCTTTCAGAGCTGTTTTTAAGAAGGGAGGGGCAACCCCCCCCCAACTTGGATCCATAGATAATTGACAAGTGGGAGTCTTTGTTAGCTCAGCTTATCAAAACAGACAGGTTGCATCTGGTAGCAGTCGGATTTGTTTGTCCAGAGAGATCCAGCAAGTAAATAACTAAATTCAAATGTTGACAAATGGGCTTTCCCCCCCAAATGGCTGTCTTTGTTCAGATGTGTGCTAGCTGATAAAACTATTAACTTTAATGGCTGATTCTCTACCCCTCTTTTCAAATTCCTCTCCTTGTCCCTTTCCATAGCCACACCCAGACATTCAAACAGGACTCTAAAAAGAAGTTGATTCAGGCTCTTCCGTTGACACTAAAATGACTAAAATGTTAGAGAAGTGGAGAAGTCTCCAAATGGCTGTCATTCACCTCCGGGCATGGAAGAAAATCTGCAGGGACTGGTTGCCACAGCTGGGCTTCATTTTGAAGGGAAAAAAATGCTCTTGTCAGTGATTCATTTGATATGCTTGATGAACCAACAGTCAATGGTTCCTCGTGCCTCATTAACTGTGGCAACAGGAAGAAATATTATTTTCCCAAAATACTTGACCTTCTTATAAATGTGGGCCAATATTTTGAAACAAACAGAAAAAGAGTTTGAAACACCATTGATTTCTCTTCCATACAATAAATGCTCAAAATTAACATCATTTTGCTGACAAATTTCTCCTAGTAAGGAATTAAATTGCCTTGTAATAAACCATTGGCATTTCAGTATGCCCTGTGCTTTCCCTTTCCCTGTTTCAGTTCAAAGAAAACAAAGGGCATTTCAATCAGCCAGTCACTAAATTTTGGGGTAGTAATACATATTTGTGAGGAATATTAGATACATCTTGAAGAATGAATAAAACTAGACTGTGATTATGTAAATCACCTGCTGAGTTAGAATATTACCAGGGAAGATATTAAGGGAATGAGTCTACCTCAGTGGCAGAACAGCTGCTCATGTGCAGAAGATTTCTGCTTAAATTCCAGACTTTTTATGAGAAAGCTGGGAACATTTCCCCAGCTTCTAGTCCATATTAACAACAGTGGGCAAGTTGTACCAATGTTTACCATCTTGGGTCTTTGGTGGAACTCCAATCTTTTATTATACTATGTCTTCTGGCATGACTCACCCAACTGATTAATAAAGTGTATTAAAAGTGTTCCTAGATGATCACATGAATTTTATGTACACCATGCTTTTATCTGATCCAGACACTAAGATAACGTTCATTGTAGTCAAATTGTTCCTGACTGAAAGTAGGCGTTCACCAGCAGGAGACATCTGAGTTGTTTCTCCTTTTCCTTTTTCTCTCTCCTATTTGGCAGGCAGTTTTATACAGGGTGTCCCATTATTATTATTATTATTATTATTATTATTATTATTTCTGATTTAATGCCAAATTTTGATTGCCCTATTACTTCTAGGATGTCCCAGCTGTGCCAGGATATTGCATGTTTTTTAAAAATAAATTCTTGTTTACTAACTGACTTACACCCATATGATATTCTGTAGCTATTAGTAATACTACTGGTCTGAGTGATCATAAAAATAGAGATGATTATCACATCTGTACTACCCTTGATCTCCTGAACTGGGTTTCATTTTGCTTTGTCTATACTATTAATTAACCCTGGTGAAGCTTTGATCTTGTTGGTTTCCAACTGACCTCTCCATGCACTTCCTTGCCTGCCCTGTACTGGTTCTTTTTCCAGTAAACCAAGCAATGGCACAACTGGTTTTTCTCTGTCTTTTACCCTCCCTAGGCTGGAAAAGTTTCCTCTCTTTCCTCAGTTCACATCTGTTTGCTTGCTGAAACACACAGAAGTAGAAAGAAAGAGAGGGAAGGAAGGAAGGAAGGAAGGAAGGAAGGAAGGAAGGAAGGAAGGAAGGAAGGAAGGAAGGAAGGAAGGAAGGAAGATAATTGGCTTGCTGTCCCACCACAAACCCTATAAGGAGAATGAGATATGCTCCCTTAGCAGTAATGGCAGATTGCCCTTCTGATGTTCTCTTCTCAAATCAAAGCAGTTGAAGCTGGTGCAGCAGGGCGGAAGGATTGCTGGACCAGCAAGAGAGCAGATCTTCTAGAGTAGCCTTTGAAATGGAAAAGAACTTTGTAAAGGAAACAAACAAAGCTGTTGAGGACATGTGGAAAAACTACAGATTGCTCCTTAATTCATAGAAGAGAATGGGGATGTGTTTTAAATTTCCAGATATTTCAGTGATTTCATGACTTCCAACACTTTTCAGGTGCAGAAAGAGACATGACAGAGGAGCCAAGTGGTTCTTTTTCTTCTTAAACAAAGAAAAATAATCTTTGTACACCATGAAGGAACTTCATCCATAATAAGAGCCCTGGAACAATAATTAAAATAGGTAATTATTTTTAAGTCAGCCTTTCAGCCCATTCTACATCAGATTAATGCTATGGGCATGAATGACTTGTAAGCTGTTACGTTACGTTACGTTACGTTACGTTACGTTAGTTTATGTTATGTAATATTATGTAAAGTTATTTTAATATTAAAATAAAAATTTATATTATATAAAAAATGTGTTGATCCCCCCAGCAATGACTAGGCCATTTGTCAAACATTTCTGATAACATTTACAGGACACATCTTCAGGTGTTTTAGCACCTAGCAAAATGGGCCTTTTCAAATGGAGCATATCCACCTAAATTTTGGATGATCAAATTCAGTTAAAGTTCCTATAGGTCTGTTCCAATGTATGATATTCCTCTAAGCCCATAAAGGGAACTGTAGTGATATTCCAGCTTTCTGCAAAATTCTCTTCCGATACTGCTAGCTGCACGTATGTGAACAGGGAGCTGTGCAAATTTTTTGCTGTGTCAAGAAGAAAAAGAAACTGTTGCTTTCTTACAACTTAAGCTACCCAATGATTTCTCTACATCATATTTTCCTTAAAAACAACAATATCAACATTAAATCTCTTATATCTTAGCAAACGTACCTCCTATATTTGTTTGGGGCCAAATAGTTCTTATAAAGAAAATGCAGATAGCAGCCAAATGGGGACCTTAAAAGTTTTCTACAGTCTTCAACCAATTCAGCACTAGTAGTGATTTCAGTTGAAGGCACGGTAAAATAAACACACGTAGAAATGCTTTAAAACACACATTCAGAACTAAAAGAGGAATGATTTTTCCCATTTCCTGCTTCCTGGTGACTTTGAAAGAGTTTCAGAAAAGGAAATAGTCATTTTACCAGTGAATGACTGAAAAGAGGAAAAACAAACCCCCCAAAATGACATCTTTATTATAAAATAAAGGTTGGCAATCTTTGGTCTCAGTGACCTCCAATCCCCCTTTGGCTTATCGCAAGCATCCTACTTATCACATTCACAAAAATTAGTAGCAAAGCTGACAACCTCTGGTGGGATGTTTTCTCCCCAGTCTTTCACAATTCTAAGGGGAAATATGACTTTTCCCCATGGCCCCAATGGAAACAAACAAACAAGCAAGCAAACAACCCTAGAAATACTTGCCTCTGCTCCCAAGTAACATCATTGATGGTACCATTGCAAGCTGTGCAGCTCTTAAACAACCTGGAAAAATGTTGCCATGTTTGTATAGCAGATTTACCATTACCAAGGCATGCAGTTTTATAGACGTGTGTGTGTGTGTGTGTCCCTTCAAATCAGTTTTGACTCCTGGCAACTGCCTCTACAAGTCCCTTGGCAAGGTTTTTCGAAAGTGGTTTGCCATTGCCTGCTTCCTAGGGCTGAAAGAGAGTGACTGGCCCAAGATCACCTAATAAATCTACTAGTTTCTAAGGATCCACAAGACCCATGTTCCATTTTATCCCTATTAAATAATCATAGAACCAGAAATGACACTAAAATGGGATCCCATGCAGGTTTCTGATGTCTCTTTCCTTGAAGCATCATGTTGGACCACTTCCCTTTTGCACGGCCAGTTTGCTTTAACACATGTGACTTCTACCCTTGCAAAACACCGTCAAAAGCCATCAGAGTGGTAGCCTTGTTCCTGCACCATGGCTCTGTTGCAGAATGTAAAAGCCCCAATATTTTCTTTTGCAGAACTGGTTCAAAAGGGTCTTTTTCAGATACTTCCTTGAAGCAAAGTCTTTCTTCAAGGCTTTGCATGCAAATATAAAAAAGGTAAAGACTCCCTCAGGTTGAAGTCAACTTCTAGTGCAGAGCTTTCCAAACTGTGTGTCGCGACACAAAAGTGTGTTGCCACACACAGCGTGGTGTGTCGCCACACCACCTGGAAGCGGCGGTGGCACGCGTGTGCACGGTGGCAGGAGCAGCCGCTGCCGCCGCCGCCATGCATGTGCGTACTGCCGCTCGCCCCCCTGCGCCGCCGCACGCCCCCCTGCGCTGCCGCATGCCCCCCTGCGCCGCCGCTGTCCTGTGTCGCCGCCGCACGCACGCACTGCCGCGCCGCCGCCGTGCCGCCGCCACCAGCGGCAGCACTTTGGAAAGCCCTGTTCTAGTGACTGCATGGACCTGTCCATGTAATTTTCTTGGCAACAGTAGAAAATTAGTTTACTTTTGCTTTCTTCAGGGATATTTTTCAGTTTCCCAATCCAGTTCACATTCTTCCTAGTGGTCTTATATTCTTGTACTAAGCAGGTCTGATTCAACTTAGCTTTTATTTTAAAATAAAGATTGCTTATCTTTATTTTCTGAAAATCACGATAGGATCTTCTTTCCAACTTCTAACATAGTTTGCTACCTAAAATTTAACTTAAATTAAAATCCCTGCCTAACCCATAGTTAACTGCTGAAGAAGTGTAACAATGTCTGTAGCTTCAATCATGTCAACTGGATTTCTATTTTCTCAGTGGAAACGTTTCGCTCCTTATCCAAGGAGCTTCTTCAGTCTGAGCAAAGTTAGTAAGTTAGGTCGGGGCACCAGACAAGGTTGCCCGATCTCACCACTCCTTTTTATCTTGGTATTAGAAGTTCTATTAGAAAATATAAGAAAATATAATTTAATAGAAGGTATAAGAATAAAACAGGAAAATTACAAATTAAGAGCTTTCGCTGATGACATGGTTATAACTCTACAAAACCCAGAAATTTCGATTAAACACTTATTAAAAAAAATCCAAGATTTTGGTGAATTGGCGGGGCTTAAAATAAACAATCATAAAACAAAGATGTTAAATTTGAATATGAATCAAAGCACTATTCAAAATATGGAACAGATTACGGGATTCGTAAATGTTAAAAAACTAAGATATCTAGGAGTGGATATAACATCTAATAATTCAAAGTTATTCAAAAATAACTATACTAAATTATGGACTAATATAAAAAACGATTTAAAACTCTGGAAAAATCTACATCTATCATTCCTGGGTAGAATCTCAACAATAAAAATGAATATATTACCAAAAATTATCTTCTTATTTCAAACCATTCCAATTGTTATAACTCAAAAAACTTTTCAAAATTGGCAAAAAGACTTGGCAAAATTTATTTGGCAAGGCAAAAAGCCAAGAATAAAATATAAATTCCTACAAGATACCAAAGAGAATGGTGGTTTTGATCTTCCTAACTTAAAATTATATTATGAGGCATGTATTTTATGGTGGCTCCGAGATTGGATAAGACTGGACGACAAAAAATTACTTAATTTGGAAGGTCACGATTTAAAATTTGGTTGGCATGGATACCTATGGTATAATAAAATCAAAGCAAATGTAGCATTTAATCACCATCCCATTAGAAAATCAATTATAAGAATTTGGAACAAATACAAATATACAATTTTACCAAATATACCTCTCTGGATTTCACCACATGAAGCATTTACTTGGTATGGAAATTTAAACATAGGTAATTGGATAACATACAAAGACTTACTAATTTTTGAGGGATCAAATTATAATTTAAAATCAAGAGAAAACTTATTAAAAGATGGAATAAAGTGTAATTGGTTTTCATATGCTCAAATTAAAGAACAATTCAGAGTGGATAATAAAAATTTTAAATTTAAAGATACTGCTAATAATTGGGATATCGTTTTATGGAAAGACAAAAATCATTTAATTTCAAAAATGTATAAGATTTTAATATTAAATAATTCGAAAAATATACAAAAAAAGAAATGGATGTGTAATTGGGAAAAAAAATTAGGTCATACGATTCAATTGGAAACATGGGAAGATATATGGTTAAAAGATCTAAAATTCACATTGAATTATAACATGAAAGAAAATTTTTATAAAATGATGTATAGGTGGTATCTAACGCCAAACACTCTAGCAAAAATGAATAATAGATTATCTAACAGATGTTGGAAATGTAAAAAAGAAGCGGGCACTTTTTTCCATCTTTGGTGGTCTTGCAAGGAAACAAAAAAATATTGGCTAAAAATACATCAAATAATAAGTGAAATTTTGGAAGAAGATTTAAATTTTGAACCAGATATGTATTTATTGGGATTTTTAAAATCTGAGATACACAAGAAATATGGGAAATTACTATTTTATTTATTAACTGCGGCCAGAATTATATTTGCTAGACACTGGAAAGAGGATTGTATACCTACAATTGAGGAATGGTTAATAAAAACAATGGATCTAGTTCAGATGGCAAAATTAACAGATTTATTAAATGACAAGAATCACGAAGAATTTAACTTATGTTGGGACCCATTTTACAGATATATAGAAAAAACTCAAAAAATACAAATAGTGAATTCAATGTAAATGAGATATAGAATTGTATAAATTGTATAAGTAGTCAACTATATTAATTATACAAAATGTAGAATATATTGTAGAAATTTTTGATGAGAAAGTAGGAAGTCCATTTTATTTTACTTTGTTGTTTTGTTGTTTTTGTTTTATGTTGTTTGATTACAGTGAAATTATAAGAAAGTAAGGAATAGAATTAAGGGATTACAGAAAGAAGAGAAGGGAAAGAAGGGGAAGATGGGATCTCAGAACGTAAAAGTATGTTGAGGAGTAGGAGGAAAAGGGTTAAAGGCTGAGTGTCTATTAAAACACTCAAAAATTGGTAAGTTAATTAGAATGTGTTGGTTTGGTTGAAAAGGTCAGAGGTATGGAAGAAAGTATAGAATATAGATTTTGAAGAAAATGTAAAGAAGATATAATAAGAAAGGGTAAAGGGTAGAGCAGTAATCTATCTAAAGGCATTTAATACCTAATATACAATAAATTGTATAATATATAATATGTGTTGTATGTTGTATTGTATTGTATTATTGTTGGTTTATGTTTATATTATTGATGTGCAATAAAAATTATTAAAAGGAAAAAAAAATAAAAAAAATAAAATAATAAAATAAAGGAGGATCGTTAAGATCACCATGCTGCTGTTGAGCTTGTGAAATGGTCTTAATCTTCCTAGGCACAGAAGACAAAGCAGGGAGGAAGATGGGGGAAAGATTGTGCCTGAGGCCCCCACCTCTATTCAAGGAAGGATTTTCCAAGTTGGCATAAATGGATTCCTTGACAAGGAATCCATTTATGCCAAGGATTTTCCAAGTTGGCATCTCAATATAACCATGACCTAGCCCCAGGTGTAAGGTCACACAGCTACCTAGAAACATATTTAGGATTCCCTTACTAACTTTGCTCAGACTGAAGAAGCTCCTTGGATAAGGAGCGAAACGTTTCCACTGAGAAAATAGAAATCCAGTTGACATGATTCAAGCTACAGACAATTCCACCTGGATGACTGAGAACCTTCATAGACGAAGTGTAACAATGATAAACCACATTTTTTTTTCTTATTTACAATAAAGATGGAAGGATGTGATAGCAATCACATTTTTTTTCCCCATTAATTTTGTTCCAATGTATTTTGAAGTCATTTCCCTTCTGGCCCAATTAATACCTTCATATTAGTTTTGTTTAGGTTGCAATGCTATTGTTCTTTTTATGTAAATTGCAATCCTTAAAATAAATGCCACTGAACACTTGCTTCTTGCTGAATATGTGCAAGATAGCTTGGCATCTGTTATAAACATGAAATAATATAGAAAACAAGTAAAATGGTACAGAAATATCTTATTTGGGCTAATTCTTTTTGATGCATTATCAGATCTTACAGCAATATCTTCAAAAATCTCCACAGAAATTCTCTTTTAACTTCTGGCAGGTTGTTTTTTATTTAACATAACATTTATATAGTAAGAGCAATAACTGAACTTGGTTTATAAAGATTGATAACTATAGAGACATAAATAATGTGTAATCAGATGGAACCTTTGATGGTCTAAAGGAGTTTTAACCCTAAGTGTATGCTTCAATAGACTTTATGCCCAATTTTGAATAGGAGGAAAATAACTTCAGGGAATAATTACAAAAACTTGTTTAGCGCTGATCTTTATATTATAGTACTGTGGCAAAGATTGTGGGAAACTTCTTCATATTGTGAATTTGAAACATGCAAGCAAGACCAACTTGTGACTTGTAGCATATTATGTGGGGCGCGGTGGCTCAGCGGGTTAAACCGCTGAGCCGGTAGTCTGCCGACCATAACGTCGGCAGTTCGAATCCGCGTGGCGGGGTGAGCGCCCGTCACTAGCCCCAGCTCCAGCCCACCCAGCTGATCGAAAGCCCGGCAAGTAGATGAATGGGGACCACTCACGTGGGCCAATTTGCTGGCGTCCTTTTCGGAGGGTCGCCCTCGGACCGAGAAGAAGCTGGTTCCCGTGGATGGCGATGGAGGACGGCAGAGGACGGCGGAGCCCGAAAAAACATCAACTTCCTGGACGTCAGCAGCCGGCTCTGAAGCAAAGGTTTCTGGGACATGTAGTCCGACCTGCGATTGAAGAGCCGGTTCCCTCACCCCTTCCCTAACCGCGCGGGTAATTTAGAATCTGATTGTATAAAAATATATGTATGATGATTGTAAGCCGCCTAGAGCCCTCCGCTTAGGGAGGGGATAGGCGGGGTATAAATAAGATAAAATATAAAAATATAATATAAAAATATATATTCCTAATAACCTTATTCATAATATCATTGAAGATACTATCTTCTGAATCAGGCAGGAAAGCCAGCTGGGTAACTTTGGGCCAGTCACTCTCTCTCAGCCCTAGGAATGAGACAATGGCAAACCACGAGCCTGAGAGTTCTAGTCCCGCCTTGGGCATGAAAGCCGGCTGGGTGACCTTGGGCCAGTCCCTGTCTCTCAGTCCTAGGAAGGAGCCAATGGCAAACCAGGAGCCTGAGAGTTCTAGTCCCGCCTCAGGCAGGAAAGCCAGCTGGGTGTCCTTGGGCTAGTCACTCTCTCTCAGCCCTAGGAAGGAGGCAATGGCAAACCACTTCTGAAAAACCTTGCCAGAAAACTGCAAGGACTTGTCTAGGAAGTCTCCAAGGATCAGACATGACTGAATGGATAAAAAAAAAAGACTGAGGATAAACCTATATATGTATCCTCATTAGAGATCTAACAATGGAGCTTAACTTGCATCACAAAGCACTGCAGGTCTGTAATGTAACAGAGCATGGCCATAAATAAATACAGTTAAGAAGATGGGAATGACAATATTGATTAAATTCATTTATGAAAAGCATTTCTAACCTATTTTTCATTGCAGAGCAATTCAGGAATATTCCACAGCACAATTAAATCTGGAACATTAGTATATAAGCACCAGATACTACATTCCAAGGATGAATTACATTTTCTTGTGTTAGCTTCAGAATGATCCAAGATGTTCCCCAGTACTTTAAAAGAAAGGTACAGTAGTGGAAATCTGAGTCTGGCTTTCAAAATTAGTCTAATTAATTAATGCAGAGAAAAATAATTCCAGGGTGAAAGTTTTTGCCTGCTTTAATCAATTTCCTAACTTTCCTTCAGAGGAGGATGCTTTGAGTTTCTAGGAAAAGGGTTTTAAAAGAGAAGATTAAGTCTGGGGAAACTCATTGGTTCAATACTTTATCTAAGATAGTCCAAGACTGAACTATTATCTAAAAGATATATTTAGTTGAAATGGAAAGCAAAAGGAAGGATAAACCGTGCTTTACCTTCCTGTATATGAAGTGTTTTCTCAAGGTCACAGCCCGATGTGTGTTATATCTTGTGTGTTAAGTAGGAGCCTCCCGCCCTAATTTTGGCTTCTTCTTTTCACTCCTGGTTCTTTCAGGAGAGGAAGAGAATTGCCATTCTGAATGGTCTGCTGCTGCACTGCCTCCGGCATTTAACAATACTTGATGCATCAGAGAAAGGTAAAATATCACTACGTCTTGAGCGATAATATATTAGGAAGGGAGGGAAAAGTCCCTTTAATTCCCAGCAATCAATCAGCTGAAACCCTGAGGCATGAAAGTAGGTATTAGCATTGGCAAACTGAAAAATAGCTTATGGGTTCCATGCCTAAGGCCCTGATGAATCCCTAAACTCTTAGCTGTAACTTTGGCCTCTGAAGGAAACAGAATTATAGAAAGGTTGGCATCTTTTACACATACATGGAAAGTAGAGATCCCTGTAAGGAAATTTTAGAGAATATAATAGCTTTCTCCAAGATTTCTATTTGTGGGCATGAGTGGGTGTGTCTGTCTACGTCCATGGAAGAAAGAGTTTGAGATGAAGTGAAACATGTCAATTGTATTTTCTTATGTAACTTTCTGGTCTAATTCAGTTGTTCTGCAGGACTTTTTCTTTTTCTTCCTTTAGAGAATTCTTGAGGAAATGTAAGAAACTTTTGTTGACAAGCAGGTATAAATAGATAACTTTGCAACAATGCTGAATACCTGGAAAAGGTAAAGGTTTCCCCTGCACAGTCGTGTCTGACTCTAGAGGCCGGTGGTCATCTCCGTTTGTTAGCCGAAGAGCCAGCATTGTCCGAAGACGCTCCTGCAGTCATGTGGCCGGCATGACACATGCGGAACACTGTTACCTTCCCACCTAAGTGGTACGTATTCATCTACTTGCATTTGCATGCTTTCAAATTGCTAGGTTGGCAAGAGCTGGGGCTAGTGCGGGAGCTCACTCCGTCACGTGGGGCTAGGGATACCTGTAGGTGAGGTTAAAGTTTCTGTTTAAAGCACCCCCCAGGAATTATTTGCTCAAAATCTTTCTCTCTTTAGTAGCTCCTCTTGGAGATCTGGAAAAATACACATCAGGTATCTTACAATTTTCTCCTCCTCCTCCAGTACATTTTCCAGTCTTCTTAAATTAGCTAGAATCATGCTAATGTTTAATAAAGACTTAATAAATCAAAACCCACATTCTTCTTCTTTTTCTTAAAGAGTATAATGATTATACTCTTCAGCAGAGTTCTATATTTTAGATAAAAGCTTAAAAAAACATTAAAATATTTCATCAGTCCTTGAAGCAGTCCTGAATGATGGGTATTGTCAGGCCCAAACAAAGAACGACTCCAAGTCAGTGAATTCCAACTCTAGTTCTTTATTGTTCTCACCGTATTGACAGAATCTTGCCAGACTAAAGCTACTCTAACTAACCTAAGCAGTAATAACTCTAGGGCAGGGTGACCCTGAACCTCTTTGCTTTCCCACCAACAATCTCTGTTTATCTCCTTGGAATGCTCTCCCTCCTTCCTGAGAACCAGCGGGAGCGCCAACAACCACCACAGGTATTGAAATGGTGAACTATGCAGATAATTCTGTGTAATGAAAAGGATTAGGATCTGGCAGAGAAAAGAATATTTATATGAAATTATTCTCAAGTGATCCCAAGACTTCAATGCCATAACCAGAATTAAAAGTCTCAGTTACTGTTCTACAAAATAAATATAGATAAGCCTTCCAGGGCCTGGTGCCATTCATATTGGACTATGATTCCTATCATATGTTACTAGCAACCCCATTACTGGCTGGGAATGATTTGAGCTGAGTGCAACAAAGAGGTTGGAGAAAGTAGACATCGGTAGTTACAGGCTTGATCAGAATATCTTACAGAACTTCACAAGAGTTTCTCATTCCCACCATCCCTGAAACACAATATCTGTAACATTTCTGGAAAGTCATATGGAGCAAAAGTGAGCATCGAATGCTTTGCACATTGCAAGTGCTTTTTGTCACTTATTTAGACTCTTAACATTCACCCATACTAAATTTACGAAATTGGGTAGCATAAGCTTTGTTCTTGATTTTAAAAGCAGAGTATTTGGACTAACACTCCTACCAATATTTGAAAAACCATGCATGCATGAATAAACAAACTAAGAACAAATTTATCCTGCTTTCATTGATACCATCACTGCCACATCCATTGAAACCTTAGGAAGCCCAAGCTGCAGAAAAATCATCTACTTCCTCCCAATGTTCATAGTAGGAGTCAGCATCCAAAATCTGAGCACTTGCTTAAAAATACTTTACGTTTATTTATGTAGATGATCTTTTTTTTCTCCCCAATCTAATGTTACTTAGCCAATATTTTTGCCTTGTTTGCTACACAGCTAAAGAAGAATTTTAGTTTTCTAAGGTAGTATATGGTTATCGAAGGTTATCTTTTATAAATTGGGTGATTCAGGACGCAACTTCTGGTTTCTTCAGTGCTTTCTAAGGGCCTTTTAAGGAATTTGTGACAGTTGTTGTGAATCAACGTGGCCATTTCTTAGTTCTTCTATCTCTTATAACTAACTAAACCACACTTAAATTCCTAAAAAAAGCAACATATATAGTATCCATCTAATGATGCATTAAATATTATTGTAACTACAACTGTCAGTCACATTAAAAGATTAGGAATGGAAAGCTTCCTGTTTCATTGTAAAGTAAGCAAGCACTGAATGAAGTTCAGTGACAGAATCAGGAGAGTTACTCAAGTGTGCCTGAACAGTTAAGTATGAAATTGGGCAAATGTAGCAAGGTCAAGGATGGAAGAAAAAGGAAGAAGAAAGAAAAAGTAATACTTGTGGGATTACATCAATATATTTAAATGCTAGCATTTGTAAAGTATTTGAGACAGTAACTATCTTAAAAAAAATACCCAAGAGCATGGCCAGTGCAAGACGTATGACTGCTTCAGCCAAAAAAACCATATGCAGAAGCAGGCTAGAAGCTGACTTTATCGGTAGCTGAATTTTGCTTCAAAAATAGTGATGGAACAGTGATTGGACATTTGACATTTCGTAATTCACTGTCATTCATTCACTGCTTTGCTGAACCCTCACATCTCAAAGAAATAGCTGAAATCACTGTTAGTGAAGCATATGTAGCCTTGGCTACTAGTGAAAGGAAAGATTGTGAATTTAGTTCTCATCATAGTGGCTTGACTCCACCAGTTGGAAATCTGACAAGAAAAAAGTTGTCACAAAGTTTCAGCCACCGTTTCTGCATCTTTCGGTTAATCTTAATTTTTTAAAGCTATTTTCTCTAGCATTTCCCCTCCCCCATAGGAAAATTGAGTTTTCTCCATGTGTTTTTCTGGTGCTTAAATCTTGGTGTCCTCTAACAGACATGTTTCTATGTATATAGTTAGAGCTGCAGGCAAAATGATACAATTTACAAAAATGTATTAACAAATTTCTATGACTCCGATCTGAAATTTCTCAACCATCCCTACATTTTTACTACATAATCACAGTTCTTTCACATGGCTAGTGTCTGTGATGTAATGGAAATAAATACCAGACAGCAATAAAGGATTGTTCTTTATGTTTAATAACAGAACAAAGCTCATAACGTTTTTTGTGGTGCTGAGTAGCCAGAAGCATCCAATAATGCTAATGTTCTGATGATATGAACCTGAACTGAATGTTGCTAGTAATTCAGTAGCCATTTGTCTCCAAAGTGCCCTTATATTTGCATGAACCTCTAGATAAGATAATGAAACACTGGAGGTCCTTAGTTAATAGTCATCTATTATCTTAGTGAATGGCATCTTACACATTTGGCTCCATTTCACAAGGTAGCATAAACAAGTGAATTCATATTTGGTTTTCTGAGTCCCTGTGATTTGTTTCATAGTATAGTTCTTGGAAGCCATTAAAGTAATAAAATAGTTGGTGTCTTCTGACACTTGTTCAAATGGCAACATCTACTCACTCTTAACTGATCCCAGAAGCTAAGCAAGGTTGTACATGGTTAGGACTTAACTAGGCCACCAGAAAAGACCAAGGCTCTAGACTAGACTGGGAAGTCAGAGATACCCAGAAGAAGGCAATGGACAACCACCTCTATACCATTGCCAATAAAACTAAATAAATATGGCCATGACCAGAAACTGGGCATGATTCAAAAAAAACCTCAACAAGTTTCTGCTTCCTATCTCCTAGTCATTCTGAAATAACCTTTATCATATTATTAAATATATCAAGGTTATTTCAGAATGACTAGGAGATAGGAACCAGAAACTGGTTGAAGTTTTCTTCGAATCACGCATTCAAAACTGGTTGAAGTTTTCTTCGAATTTAATTACAGTTAAATTCTGGGTGAATTTCATAAAGACTCTAGACTGCTCATTAAATTTTGCTTTTCTAGGACGCAGAGGTTAGGGTCTTTGTTTGCTTCATATCAATGAGAAATCAAGACACATGGTGAGAGTTAATTTGGTTGTCGCATAGTTTCCACTGTAGATGGCATTGTTGAGCTTTCAAAAGAAAATGAATATAAAACTTCATTATGCCCATAAGTAACTTGTCTATATACAGATAGCTAGACATATAGGTGCATCCACACAAAAGAATATTAGGCAAATGTAAATAATGCATGGATTAAGATCTTGATAAGGAAAAGAATGATCATGGATAGAAAACAACCTGGCTGACAAAAGTGTTAATAAGAATTAATTAGAAGGGTAGACAAACAAGATTGTGTAACTATATCTAATCTTCCTTAAGATTTTTCTACACTATATGCAAACAAATAATCATCATTTGAGATTTTATTGTGTGAATGGTAGACAGATTTTAGTGAGAATAAATAAGATTCTATGAAGCCCAAGAATTTGTTTTGGATACATTGAAGATTAAATTGGAAAAGGGAAGATGTGTGTAGACTGCGGTCTGAAGGCTAAGCACTTGCAGTCGAGAAGCTACAGGATCACTCTCTATGGAGAAAAAAACTCCATGGAAGGAGTTTGCTTGAAGACACACTAACCACAGAGCAGTTCCAGAGTCCAAAATACAAACCTACAAGACTAGTAAGGTGGTATGTTGTAGGCAAGATAGAATAATTAATTCACTGTGAATTCTCCAAAGCCATCTCCTAAAACAAAATGAACTTCTCCATGACACAACTGTACTGTGCATAGTTTGCTAGTAATGGAGACATGTACAGTAGTCATTTATCTACAAAGACACATGCACAAAAGAGATATAACCAGATACTGATATTTCCTGGTTTGAGGAAGTGTGGTGAAGGTAAAACCTGTGGGCATTCTGGAAAAGGATGGCCTGTCATCCAGAACATCAGGCAAAAGTTGATTAGTCAAAGAATGCCTTTTTAAAAAGGATTCTATCAGCAAGTTTCTTGCTCATGATGGGTGTCTTGTGCATAATATTCTCAGGAGGAAGAAGGAGAAAACATCTGAGGATCGCTCTTCATCAGAAGCATCATTGTAGTGATGGAGGAATTATAGGATCTATTGCATTAAACTGGTGATGCCAAGTGATGTTGAGAAAGATTCTCAAAATTCTCTTAATGAGCATTTGAGGCCCCCAAGAGCAGATGTTTGAAACAGCTGATATATGTGCAAGGAATGTGGGGAAGGGAGGGAGGTTGAATAGACTTTCTGCCCAACTGCCAAAGATGGTCTATCTCCAGGGGATGTACTTATGGACAATAGTAAAGAAGACTTGCATACTTTCCTGGATTGCTTGCAGCAACTGATAGTGGGTTTGGTCATCCTGGGCATGTTGAAGATTTTACATCTTGTTGTATGATTGGAAGCACATTGTTGAGTAGAACCAGCTTCAATAGATGTTTGCTTGTTTGCTTTCCAAAGCAGGACAACAGAATATCTGACTTTACAGTGGTTTTATAGCACCATCCTCTTTATCATGTTCTTATAAAGAGTTTGAGTTTGTTTGTTTGTGTGTTTGTTTATTTATTTATTATTCAAATTTATCACCGCCCATCTCTACAGCAGTAGATTCTGGGCGGTTTACAATGATAATATTAAACATCTTAAAATACAGTATAATAATAAATAGAAAAAATCTAGAGCATGGTGAGATCTTAAAAGGAGGATATTACTAACCTAACCACCCCCCGGAGGAACTATTACTTCCTTCGTCCCAAGCAAGGCAGCAGAACCAGGTCTTTAAAGACCTCTGGAAGGCCAGGAGCAAGGGCGCCCGCCTCACCTCTTGGGACCAGATATTCCACAGGGCGGGTGCTATCACAGAGAGGGCACGCCTCCTGGACCCCGCTAGATGAAATTCTTTTATTGATGGGGTCTGAAGCATGCCCTCCCTGCATGACCGGGTGGGGTGGGTAGATGTGGTTGAGATGAGACAGTCCCTCAGGTACCCTGGCCCCATGCCATGTAGGGCTTTAAAGGTGATAACCAACACCTTGAATTGGACCTGGAAGCAAAATGGTACCCAATGCAGCTCGCAGAGCAGCGGTGTTACATGTGCTGATCTTATAGCACCTGTGACTGCCTGTGCGGCCACATTCTGGACCAGCTGAAGCTCTCCGGATACTCTTCAAGGGTAACCCCATGTAGAGCGCATTGCAATAATCTATATGGGAGATGACAAGGGCATGAGTGACTGTTCGGAGGGCCTCTCGATCCAGGAAGGGGTGCAACTGGCGCACAACCCGAAGCTGTGCAAAGGCCCTCCTGGCCATGACTGCCACCTCCTCCATAATGCTAATTATGTACATTTAATAATTTAACCTTTAACATATTCAAGAAGAAGGCTTTATGACTTGTCTGGCCTAACAAATATCTCCTGCCTTGCTTCTGAAATTTATTAGCATCATCTAGTGGCATAAAGTAATCCAGATTAGCCAACAATTAGCAAAGTAGTTAGTATTACTAATGTATTATTTGCTGTACATTAGAACTCACAAAATGGTGGCCTAAGACAAAACATGCCCATTGAGATATATAAGCCACATGGTTGTGTAGAGATGAGAAAAGAGCTTGATGGAAGCCCACTTTGGAATGTAACCCAGTTCTATCACCTCAATCTCTTTATCCAAAAGATACTACTCCAAAATAAATAGAGCAATATTTGAGTTTTATTTTTATATTGCATCACTGGACCCTAAACATAGCCCTGATGCTTAAGGAAAATATAATTTCAGGGGGAAAAAACATTGTCGTCTTTAATGAATGTGCTCACAATTTGATAGCATGAGGCTAGCCTTACTGAAAACCATTTATTTCTGTACACGCTGTATTCCAAGCTAAGAACACAAAGATTGTATTCTGAAGGACAAACAAGAAGGACCATTGAGCACATCTGCCACAGGTTAAGAGGTTGTCCATTTGCTCAAGATAAGAAGGCTTTCAAAACAGCTGAAGTTTTTAGTGGCCATAATCTTTGCGATGCTAAGCTAAAAATATAACTATAAAAGCAAAAAGAGACAAGAAAAATCAATACAAACTAAATTGAAAAAAGAAGAATGCTGGGACAAATTCCAGCTTGTCCTCAGAAAGAAGTCAGAAATCCTGTCATAGCTGGGTGGAAAAGAGTTATTGCAATAGAGCAGTGCTGAAAAACAGGATAAAAAGGACATTTCATTCACATATAGAAGAACTTGGACCCAATCCATCTCTAGCTATGCTTTGCTCAGTATGAATAATTCTGTCTCTAGCTATCCCAAACTCTATCAAGGGCAGTAATTAAACTCAAAGATACTTGAATTAGTGCATGTGAGGACATCCCGTACTGGATAAGGGTAATATAGTAGGACAAAGAATCTTGAAATATTATTGTAATATAATGACCTAGTTCATACAAAACGAGAAACAATAACATCTCATAAATGCTACATTATCAAGTCTGAGTGAGCTTTGAGCAACTATATGTCCCTTTCCACACACTGCAGAAGATTATATCTATTCTCCACAACATTGTCCTGTTCCGACTGATTACTTGCACACACTGGATTGGTTCAACAGCTTTATTTACAATATTACAATTATATCATCGAACGCCCTTGGTGACAAGCCCCAATAAAAGTACCGATTAAGCCTTAAGTCTTGGGTTGGTGGCATGAAACAAGACCGGTTATACATAGTAACTGGCACATGTGGAACACTGGCTCAGAAAGAGAACTAGGCAGGAACCCACTCTGGAAATTAGGGGAGCGAGGAGCAGGACTCAGCTGGCAAGGAGAGGACATGACAAGGCAAGACTCGGTGGAAAGGAGCAAGGTACAGCAAGGCAGGACTCACTTGGCAATGAAGGGGGCATGGCAAGTCAAGGCTCGACTGTCAGAGGAAACAATACAGGAACTGGCTCCAAAGGTGGAAAGGCAACAAGTCGAAACTCAGCTGCGTGGAGCGGAGGTGCGGCAGGACGGAACTAGGAGGAAGGAAATGGAGATGCAGTGCGGCAAGGCATGGCGATTGGCTGTGGCGACGCGGTGGGAAGGGTTCTGGCAAGGTAATGGTGGCAAGGCAGAATTCAGCGGTTGGCTGGATAGGCAAGGTAGGATCGGAAGCGGCGGCAGGCAGAGAAGGCTAAAAGGAGACTTTATTTTTATTTCACATTAGCTATAATAATAAAAACTGTTACATTAAGATTTTTAAAAAAATACTAGGGGTGAATGATAATCATCAAATCCTCATAAGTAGAAGGGACCACATTTCCCCAAAATCCTCCTATGACTTACTCTGCATTTTTGCAAATATCTACCTGGGGGTAAATCTCCATTGAGCTAAACACAGGCCATAAATATGTGTGTTTGCATAGAGTTCCTCAACTATTTTAACTTTTGCAGCTTAAAATTTTTATAAAACTTGGAAAAGAATTACCTTCACTATTAACAAGTGTGTAAAACCTATGAACAGACAAATGAGAATCTGGATTTCCTGATGGAGTGGGAAGAAGGAAAGTGAATCAAGAGTTAACTAGTAGCAATAGAATGTTTAGAATTAAGGTATAATAATGGAACCAATTTTATTTTCAGTAACATGCAGGGACATTCAAACAGAACCATATGAGGTTATTCAGTTACTTGGGGTGTCAGTGGAACTCCTAAAAAGAATGTATGAAGATGCTGATAATATCCAGAGCTGTAACTTTATATCAGACCCATTCACCCTTCCCTATAGTTGGCATTCTTCTTCAAAGAGGTACCACTCTTGCTATTCTGAGGCTCCTCATAGTGACACATAACATTGAATAAGCTGACTGGTTTTCCAATTCTGAAGCACAAAGATGAAATTTTAAACACATCTGGTATCAATTGCTCACTAGCCAGAGGGATCTAAGTAGGTCTGACAGCAGGAAAGATCCTTTCTAACTCTTTCGCTGTTCCCTGGTTTCTCCCCTCCGCTGCCACTTTGTTTGGGCTGCTGTTTAAATTAAATGGAAGTGCAAAATCTGACCCTTATCTAGCAAAGGGCACCAACTCTGCACATTCTGTAATGGTCTTTTCATTCACGGTTATATACTGGATTTGTGGACCTGCTGAAGCACATTGCCTAAATCAACATCAGCATCAGATGGTGTGTTAGGGAAATGGTATTGGCACGATTGCAGGTGAATACAAATTCAATTAATACTTAGTTACAGATGCATAGGAACTCCTTGATTAATTGCCTCAATGGCCATTGATGCCTCATTTCCCCTCCTTCCAAAAAGAGATGCATCATTCAACTCGATAGTAGTTTTCAAAAATGTCATAATTTATATGCAAAGAGACAATTTTCGAAATAGTTGTTACAATTTAATTAGAAAGAGAGCACAAGGGGGTGAGGGCAGGGGATTGTGGCCAGGTGACCTGTACCCTGCTCAGTTCCATCTCCTGTCCAGTTGCTAACACTAGATGTACAATTTTGCAAGATCTTTTTCAAAGTATCGAAAGGGGATACGGGCAGGACAGTCCTTAAAACAGAGGATGCCTTGCGATAAGTGATTGACCTCTGACGGTATCCTAAAGAACGGGAAAGGGATGAATGTTTCCTCCATTTTGGAACTGTCCTACTCTTGAAGGACAAGGGACAGATCTGAAATCAAATCAACTGAAAAAAGGTTGGGGGAAGAAAATGAATTGGAACTGAAAGGAAAGGAGATGTGGTGAGGTGGTCTATCTGTGCTTGCAACTTGTGACACAAGATTGTGCTGCTTCTAAGGGTTGATGCCTCATGCTCTGCTGATTGTGAATGTGCACAAGGCCTTTCTGTGGACAAGTACAGGTCAAGATTTGACCATTTATTTTTTAAAGACAACAGTCCCTCCCTTCCTTTGTTCGATTGGCAAAGATAAATATGGAGAGTAGCCTACTTTTCACTGTAGCATGCTTCCAAAAAATGATTTATTTTGCATGGATATTCCATGCTTCTATGTCTTCAAGTGCATGGAACATTTGAAATCCAGTTTCCTTTAAGGAAAGAGACACCTTGTTTCCTCTTTTTGTACTAAAACTAGATATCCCCTTCTCTTTCTGCTCCCTGAATTTTAAGCAGAGTTGGTTTATACATTGTAAAAAATCAGATCTACTCAGAAATGAAAAGGGACAAATTAGTAAGTATGGTTGAGTGTGTCAATTACTCTATATACAGCTATAGTGGGATCTCCAAACTGTAAGGGTGGGGCAACAGATTCAGATGTTCTACTATGATCAGTTTTAATAATTATAAACTCCTAACTGTGGGCTATGCTGAGATATGTCTGATCCATCTGGGGTTATTTTGCTTTTGCTAGCAAAAGGAACATATGAAATCTAGTATCATATTTCACCTAAGTAATTTCATATCCAGAATTTGAACATCATTTGAAATTACAAAACATGTTGGTTTTTTGTGAATATTCATTTCAAATCCATTTTTCTCTAATTTTACTTCACTTTTCATTTACAGTGTTAACTGCATCTGTTAGCTTCTCTTCATGTGCTTGAGGGAAGAGTGCCAGTTGTCCAACTGTTCAGATAGGAAATACATTAGGGAAAGGTGTAAGCCACTCAGATCGGTGCAAGGATAGCAGAAGTGGCTATGGAGGCATGCTCCAGAATCCAGGTCTGATTCAGTTTTCATTGGGGAAGTATTCAGTATTTTGGTATCCCAAAAGGCTTTAAGTGTTTTAAAATTCAGTTTGATGTATTTTCTTTCAGTAAAATTTAAAAACCTTTATTCAACTAGTGTAGCTGATATGAAGCTAGAGAATCTAGGACCCTTAGTTTTCATCAACACAGTTTCCTTTGAACACTGAATGATTTGCATTACCAAGTTTGGGTCCAATGTCTTTTTATATTTTTATTCTATTTGTAATAGATGCCTTCATACACTAGGGAGTGTATTCATATCTAATAAAGGCTGCTCTACTTTTGTCAAAAGGGTATCATAAATCTTTTGACTTTTCAGCAAGTGGAATAGTTTCATTTGCTCCCTGGGCAGGGGAAAATAGTAGTTTCGTATTTATGGAGAACATGTGGATAATATAAATCAGGTATATTGCTGAGGAAATGTTTTGGGATCAGCCTGCCAAAACATAAATTCATTCATTCATTCATTCATTCATTCATTCATTCATTCATTCATTCATTCTAGAAGCAGCATGAAGACAAAATATAAACAAAGAAAAAAACTCATCCAACAGGGACTCAATCATCACCTGCCCCAAAGAATGGGAGAATATCCAGGTTTTTAATAGCTTCCTGAACACAATCAGGGTGGGAGCCATCTCGATCTCAGGGGAAGGGGATATTATTCTAGAGGATAATGTCCTCTTTAACTGCAAAAAGATGTGAAATAAGTGGCAATCTTTGACCAACCAACCACCCAGGAAACAGTTCTCGAGAAAGGGTGGTGCATTCTGCACCAGTCGTATACAGAGATATAAAATATGCTTGCCACAGATTGTCTTCTAGAGTGAAATGTCATGACCACCATTTAAGATTCTCTTGCAACACAGAGAGAGGAACACAGCTTTCATCCTTTGTTCATTTTCCAAACGTTCTGTAAATACCAGCGTATACAAAAATAGCGCACAAATGGAAAAGTTGGGTACCAAAAATGATACATGCAATGTAAACATAAGCATAAAAAAAAATTTGCTGCTCACCCCAGACACATAGGTGGTATGTGTCTTCCTCAACCTCGGGTCCTCTACTAGAGGCCTAGGAGTTATGGAATACATTGTGGGTATTTCAGTTCTCCATGAATGGATGTCACCAGCTTGGAAAAAGATGGCTTATATATAAAGGATCGTGCACAATATACTTCTTGTTCAGAAGAGCAGTTCAGCACCATTTCTAAATGTATATAAAGAACAATGCAACACGATATCCTAGGTTACAGATTTAAAGACCTTGCCGAAAGCCACAGAGAAGGCATTGTAAGAAAATATATGCATGGTACCATTGCAATTCAGAAAATGATGCCTGCATCCTCCTGCTTTATTTTCTTAGTCAGCAATAAACAAAATCTAGCAATATTGGGCAATGTGTTTGCTTTAAGAAATCTGTGATGCGAGAAAAAAGAGGGTGAAAAAGCTGAGTGTTGAATAGAGGCCAGAGGGAAAGACTATTAAGGTATAGGGTAGAAAACATTAAAAATGGCAGTAATATGACAAATAGGCCAACATTGTCATTATCAAGACCAGCCAAAGGATAAAGCAGTCAAAGAAAGTTTTTTTTTAAAAAAAATAACAACTTGGAATGAATTATGAAATGCAAACATAAAGGTACAGCCAATCTATCTGTGAAATGCTTCTAAGTATATTTACAAGGGAACACACTAACAGATTACTCTTGGCATTGACAGTAAATATATTTTTATCCTGGATGACTGCAGGGTCTGTGTGGCAGAGGGATTAAGTTAATTGGGAAGACTCGAAAGCAGCAAATCTCCAGGATCAAACAGACTTCAAGGCAGGGTATTTAAAGGACAGCCAAAACCAATGTCACTTGCCATGAAAAGAAGCATAAAAAAGGTTGGCGAAGGGCAAAAAAGAAGGCACGCTTGTAAAAACAAGGTTGAAGGTGGATAGAACAGCTGTAGATATCCACTGATGCACAGTGGCTAATTGGTAAATGCATGAATAAATAAGTTGGAAATAGAATTAATATTTTCAAACAGGAAATTTGTGCTTGTGAGTAAATAGATGTCTCCATGAAAAGTAACATGGATGAGTAACTTATGAGTAACATGGATGTGTCCATGAACTACCAAGAATCAAACTTCCCTGGAAGGAAACTTTAGCTTTAACTATTGAGTTACCAATCAAACTCAGTTTATGAAGAGTTCTGGTTTGTTTTCTATGCATTATGCAGAGTAAGGTTGGTAGATGAAGGAGATATAACTGAACTGGGGATTTGGCCATATTTTGAAAGCTTCCCTTCAGCATGAGAAAACTTTGGGGAAAACATTGCAAAAAGATAATCCTCTCCCTGTAGTCTTGAGTGGTATTGTCTAAAATTCCATCATGTCAGTTTGGTCTGCGATTCTGGACACAGTTTAGGTTAGTGATACTGTATAATATAGAGCTTTAGGAAGAGAACAATTCTGTCTGCTGAAAATTATAGGAGAGGAAAAGAAAAAGTGATCTAAAGAAGCTTAAGGAGAATTTCCAGCTCTTTCTTATCCTTCTCTTGTCCCTTCCAATTTTTTGGTAAAGCTAGACACTGAACAATATATAAAATAAACAGAGATATTGGCAGGTAAAGAACAATAGTCACTGTATTAATATCTCTACTTTCTCTGACGACCTTTATGAAATCCTTAGAATTACTACTTCCTTGCGTAACATATTGTACAGAAGACTCTTTTTTATATCTTGGATGTAGCATGTTACCACGGTCTCAGTTTGCATAATGTAATATAAGCAACTATAATTAAAGGAAAATACTGAAAATATCTGTGAAGGCTTGAATGATCAATCTGCATCTTAGTCTGAAGATGAATCTTTTTCTACAATATTTGCAAATTATGAACTTATAAGTTTAGGATGTTATATTGAGGTGAAGGACAAAGGAAAGAGAAATTAATTTATTTACTCAGCAGAGAGCTTGGCACTTCCTTCCTTTACTTATACTAACAGTTTGGATTGAGGCCTCTCAAATTCCAGAGAAATAAGTCGCTGGAATAAGTTTTTTAAGTCTCTTAAAAAATCCTTTGATAATATTTCTGAAAAGTCATCAGTCATGCAAATTTTATCAAAATACAACGTAGCATGCTTACCACTGATGTGGACAATTATTCTTTAAGTGTGCAGGGCAAAATATATGTAGTGCTTGTTGTAAGGCCTACAGTAGTGTATGTAGAGGAGGCAGGGAAGTCAAACAGCTGAAGCAGATCAGAAAATGACGGCAACCCTTTCAGATGGAGAAAGACCAGCCATTATGCTGGAGACACATGTAGAGTCAGCCCATTTACTATGTTGGAGAACCACCAATACAGCCTTGGAGAAATTACACAGTGACAGTTACCAAAACATGTTTTCAGCCTGGGAAATTAAGAAAACATTGGAACAAAACTCAGTCTGACTCTGCCTTAACTCCCTGGGGTATAAGGGGGGGGGGGGGAAGAGAAAATGCAGTTAGACTTTCAAGATTCTGTTATTATAGCCTATATCAACATAGTAGAGTTCCAGCATTCTTTGGAGTCTGTTATATTTAAAGGGGCGTGGTGGCTCAGCGGGTAAGATGCCAGGCTTGTTGATCGGAAGATTGCAAGTTCGGAGGTTCGAATCCCTAGCCTCACGTGATGGAGTGAGCTCCCGCACTAGCCCCAGCTCTTGCCAACCTAGCAATTCAAAAGCATGCAAATGCAAGTAGATTAATAGGTACCAGTTCAGTGGGATGGTAACAGTGTTCCACGCACGTCATGCCCGCCACATGACCGCGGAAGCATCTTCGGACAACACTGGCTCTTCGGCTAACAAACGGAGATGAGCACTGCCCCCTAGAGTTGGACACGACTGCACAAATGTGTGGGGGAAACCTTTACATTACAGAGTTCCAGCATTCTTTGGAGTCTGTTTCCTGAGTTGGTCTACATTGAAGGTTTGACACTATGGTGCACGAAGCTATAAAACTATACACTGTTTACTGTTTGCTTTGGGCAAAATTCAGTACAGGTGTAACTGGGAGCTACAAAACTAAGTGAAAGTTTGCTGTTTTGTTTTTTGTTGCTGCCTGATTGACCATGAAATGAAGCAGTTTCTTCTCTGTCCCCCTCCCCCTCCCCCTTCTACTCTATACTGATCCATGGTGGGATGAACAGAGATTGAAAGAATGCCACAGATATAAATAAATTGGTCACAACTGAATGATAGAACAGTGCAACATAAAGGCACTGCCAGATACCATTTTGCTCTGATGACCAACTTTCTTCTGTAATATTCGTCATTCAAGAATGCATAAGTTTAGGATGCTGTTATGAGGTGAAGGGCAAATCCATTGAGGTGCTATGATTGTGGGAGAAATTCTCCTGACTCTCGCTTAAGGATGTTGGATATAGGGATGTCAAAGGAAGCCTTTTCATTCTTTCTCAAAACACCCTAAGTCTTTCAGATTGAGGGAAAGGTGAAGTTCTCCTAAACAGGAAAGTAGCCAGCTCAAAATAAGAGATGATAATAGTTAATAACTGGAAACTTTTGTAACATGATAGACAGTCATTTAATGTCTTGGACTGAGCCTGGAAGAATAAAATTGTCAAGTAGTGTGCTTCTGTTACATGACTTGCTATTCATGGTTAAATATAGGAGTCACAAATCCTTAGTTAATATGTTGTCTTGGTGACAAATTCAATAGGAAATTGTATGTTAAGAGACAGAGGGAGTTGGAGAGGGAGAGAAGCTGTTTTAGAGGTTAAAATAACAATTAAGTATTTTTATTTCTTTTAAAAACTCTCAGGGGAATTTGTCTTTGTAATTAAGGACAGTGGTTCAATCTGCTCTCATAGTAGTGATGCCAAAGAAAAAAAAAGTATCTCATACACTTTGTTCATGACTGTGAAATGAAGACAAGTTAGTCAGACATCTCAGCATAATACAGAAATGATGACTGATTGAAGCTGATCATGTATGTGAAACTATCTAAATGATGGAGCTGGCCTTTCTGTCTTCCTGGATAATCTTGTATATTGACCAGGTTTAAATCTGTTTAAGCTATGACCACTTAACTGAAGGGCAAGTAAGAAAAGAATCATGGCTTCTTTTGTTGAGCTCCTACCATATGCTAAAAGGTAGGTAAATATTATGCACACTGTATGTTGATGTCTCTAGCTTGATTCTGAGGTGGGAATTCGGCTAGAGTTATTGTGCTGCAGACTGGTATGTGTGTATGTATGTATGTGTGTGCTTGACGTCCTTCCCACAACACAGAGGAAAGAGCCATATGATATTCAGCCGAATGATGGACAAATCTTCTAACCACCTTTTAAAAAGCAAACAAAACATCTGTCCCCATGAAACAGCTCACATTATTACAGTGTGTGGTGAAGCAAATAAAAGTTCTAATTAACCGACTGGGGCCCATGAAAAATGTTATGCTGAAAGGTTGTTTTCTTTATCAATCTTCTGCTAGGTTGTAGAAGAATGGGTAATAAAAAGTATACTAAACAGGGTCTATCAAAAGTTCAGCACTTCGAATTCTCATTGTTTTTCAATAGAACAAAATTATTCTTACAAACCATTCACTGATCATGGGAACTTCTATGGATGAATCTTATTCAGTCTTTGCTATTTGTATCCATTTTGGATCTTCCCCTCTAGAAGCAAAAGTATCTAATGACACTTTTCTTCAGGAAGGTTATTCAATGGCTAGTTCAGGCAATGGCAAGCTCAGGCAAAAGTAATTAATTAGGGTTATTTGAGGGGTGTACATTATAGTTGTCTTAGGTTTAGACTCAGGTGACTTTGGACTAATTCTGGATTTGTACAAATCAAAAGAAGGCTGTTGTGAAATCGCTGCTCTCTAAAGAGTGATGTAGAGATTCTGATAATGGGCTCTTCCAGAATAAAGATTTGTAGATTTGTATGAACCGAAAGACACCATCAATGTTCCTGCCAATATGAGGAAAAACTGGGGAGAGGGGATGTTGAAGAAGAAGAGAAGGGAGGAGGTGCAGATTTATGATTGAACACTACAGTATAGCTTCCGTGAACAATACTGTGTACAGTAAAGGTAAAGGTTCCCCACACACATGTAGAGTCGTGTCCGACTCTAGGGGCCGGTGCTCATCTCCGTTTCTTAGCCGAAGAGCCAGCGTTGTCCGAAGACGCTTCCACGGTCATGTGGCTGGCATGACAGACGTGGAACGCTGTTACCTTCTCACCGAAGTGGCACCTATTAATCTACTTGCATTTGCATGCTTTCTAATTGCTAGGTTGGCAGGAGCTGGGGCGAGTGCGGGAGCTCACTCCGTCACGCGGGACTAGGGATTTGAACCTCCGAACTTGCAATCTTCCGATCGACAAGCCTGGCGTCTTCCCTGCTGAGCCACCATGCCCATTACTGTGTACAGTATTCTTTGCTAATTCTGTTTCTTGTTTATAAGAAAGAAATTCCCCCCACTCCTTTCCCGTACAAAAGCTGTCCTGCTTGTCCTGTGCTAGTTTCCACTTCCTCACCCTGAAGGTGGGGTGAGGGAAACAATGAAACATTTCAACTTTATGAAACAAGTTTCAATTACTATGCAATGAAAAGCAGGAAGCCTTCACTACACAAGTTCCTGTTCTTTCCTGAGAATGATTCTCCTGAGTTCGAACATTTTGAATAATTCAATCTTTTGCTTAGAATCGAGGGATTGTTTAAAATTATCTCTGCTCTCTGAGTTGATTCAGGAATCAAAAGAAAGTATAATTCTGTGCTTCCCCATGGAAAATGAGGATTGCAGAGCATAGTAAATTAATTTCTGTTCAATAAAAAAAGTAGAGAAAAGAATTGGACCATGTAATCTGCTAAGGACAAACTCCACAAGGGACTGACAAATTCCACAGGTCTCTGAGGGAAAGCACACCACAACTAGTTACTCCATTTTCCTATTTTCTTCTTCCCCTCTAATAGTCCATGCTTTGTCACACCCCAAGGAAAGGGACCAACATTTTTTTTTTGGGTCACCTAGGTCAAACCTAGCTAGTTGGTGTAGTGGTTAAGGCATCAGGCTAGAAACCAGGAGACCATGAGTTCCTGTCCCACCTTAGGCACGAAAGCTGGCTAGGTGAGCTTGGGCCAGTCCCTGTCTCTCAGCCCTACAAAGGAGCCAATGGTAAACCAGGAGACTGAGAGTTCTAGTCCTGCCTTGGGCACAAAGCCAGCTGGGTGACCTTGGGCCAGTCACTCACTCTCAGCCCTAGGAAGGAGGCAATGGCAAACCACTTCTGAGAAACCTTGCCAAGAAAACTGCAGGGACTTGTCCAGGCAGTCTCTTAGAATTGGTATTGGTATTCAGTCTCCTTTGAAAATGTCTATCATTTTATCTGGCATGCAAAGCGCTAATGTGGTTGTTTGGTATTTAGTTTCATGCAGGGATCTGTTATCTATTTGACCAGTGGGCTGCCATGGGAGAAATAAAGAGGAAATTAATCACGGGGAGAAAAACAATGGCAAAGTTAAACAAGATTGTGAAGGACAAGGACATTTCAATGATAACAAAGATAGAATAGGGTTTTTTTTTAAAAAAAAATATCTTTGCAATGATAAAGTGTAACTGAATCTGAAAAAGAACAATAAACAGTGAATTAATGATTTGAAGGTGGTTACTAAGAGTACAAGGGCGCGATGGCTCAGTGGTTAAGGTGCCAGGCTAGTCAATCGGAAGGTCACAAGTTCTAATGTTCGAGACCCTAGTCCTGCATGACGGAGTGAGCTCCCGCACTCGCCCCAGCTCTTGCCAACCTAGCAATTCGAAAGCATGCAAATGCAAGTAGATATATAGGTACCACTCTGGTGGGAAGGTAACAGCATTCCGTGCTTGTCATGCCGGTCACATGACCAATGAAGCATCTTCGGACAGCGCTGGCTCTTTGGCTAAGAAATGGAGATGAGCACCGACCCCTAGAGTCAGACACAACTGTGCGTATAAAATCCACAATCTGTGGATCTTTCCATCTCTGTGCGTATAAAAGTCTTGCAGCTGTGATCATATATAAAAGCAAAACTCCATGTTGTTTCTCCAGCTTCTTCTCCATCAAACCCAAAAAGAACTGTTCCGGCTTTTTTTGTATATTCACTTTTAAAATCTTTTGAATAATAATGCATATTTGATCCCAATTTTTTTTGGTTTTCTCACAGGTCCACCAGAGATGAGAAAAAGTTCCTTCTCCCTGTAAACATGTCCAACAAAAGCTTCTGTAAGCTTTTGATGACCTCTGGAGAAATTCCTAAATCTGTTCAAATCAACCTGATTCAGGTTGAGATTGAATTGGATCAGATGCAGCTAAGATATTCAGGTGTTCAAAAGAAAAACATATAGCCAAATTTAATCCAGGAAGAGGAACTCTCTTAAAATTTGTGCACCTGCTGCCAATGGTTGTAGGAAAACTGATTTGTATTCAAAGGCAGTGGGGTAAAGCTTTTGTGTTTGTGTTACTTGTAACATCGTAAGAACTGGTGAAATTATAAAAGAAAAAAGAAGAAACAGCATCATTCTTATTCCAAAGAGGGTCCTGCTGATGACACTGAAACTGCATTGTTTGGATATTTTTCCCTCCTCCTCCTCTCTCTCTCTCACTGTCAGCTTTAAAGAAATTGTGTTTCTTCTGCTTGTGACAGTATTATGAGCTCTATTTGAAGGAGAAGTCTGATCTTTTGTCATTTCTTTTTTAAAAAATGGTAATCTAAACTCATGCTGGCTGTATACACAACAGCAAAGAATACCAATGGCAGATAATATAATTTGATCTCATAAAACAACACACTATTCCAGTCCCTAGAGCTTTTTAACAGCTCTGCATGCAGCAGCCAGATACATGGAAGGCACAAAATGAATTTGATTCACTGAAGATGTCATATACACAACTGTTTGGACTCCCCACTTTTTTTTCCTTTTTTCTTTTCTTTACTAAGAAAATTATACACCTTGGGGATACCAGTTCTCCTAAGTTTTGTAATTTAGCAGTTTGTGGAGTCCTTGGTGCTCTCTGAGCCTTGTTGTTTTCTTGCAGACGTTTCATTGCCAGGCTAGGCAACATGTTCAGTGTGAAAAGGGAGTGGGACTTGCTCTCTGTTTATATACCATGTCTTGTCCTGCTTGTGTTGGTGGAGGTGTTGTTCTCTCCTTGGTAGTTCCTTGATTGGGCTATGTCTATGAAGGTTCTCAGTCATCCAGGTGGAATTGTCTGTAGTTTGAATCATGTCAACTGGATTTCTATTTTCTCAGTGGAAACGTTTCGCTCCTTATCCAAGGAGCTTCTTCAGTCTGAGCAAAGTTGGTAAGGGAATCCTAAATATGTTTCTAGGTAGCTGTGTGACCTTACACCTGGGGTCATGGTTATATTGAGATGTTATTTTTAAGTCCTTTTATCATCTAAAGGAGGATCGTTAAGATCACCATGCTGCTGTTGAGCTTGTGAAATGGTCTTAATCTTCCTAGGCACAGAAGACAAAGCGGGGAGGAAGATGGGGGAGAGATTGTGCCTGAGGCCCCCACCTCTATTCAAGGAAGGATTTTCCATGTTGGGGTCAAGGAATCCATTTATGCCAACTTGGAAAATCCTTCCTTGAATAGAGGTGAGACTGAGAAAATAGAAATCCAGTTGACATGATTCAAGCTACAGACCTTGATTGGGCTGTTGTTTGCTGCTTGGTTGATAGACTGAGTTAATAGTTTTAACAGACTCATAGAGAGAGACATCTAACTCACCCTGTAACTTATTCCAAATGCTCCGTAGAATTATTCTGATATGCAGCCTATGTCTATGAAGGTTCTCAGTCATCCAGGTGGAATTGTCTGTAGCTTGAATCATGTCAACTGGATTTCTATTTTCTCAGTGGAAACGTTTCGCTCCTTATCCAAGGAGCTTCTTCAGTCTGAGCAAAGTTAGTAATCTTAACGATCCTCCTTTAGATGATAAAAGGACTTAAAAATAACATCTCAATATAACCATGACCTAGCCCCAGGTGTAAGGTCACACAGCTACCTAGAAACATATTTAAGGATTCCCTTACTAACTTTGCTCAGACTGAAGAAGCTCCTTGGATAAGGAGCGAAACGTTTCCACTGAGAAAATAAAAATCCAGTTGACATGATTCAAGCTACAGACGATATGCAGCCTAGGAAGTCTGTGTGCCAAAGGGAAAGGGAGGCATAGCATGCCGAATAAATATAAATAAAATATAAATATTTTGGCACATCCTTTAAAATGTTTTGGTGAAGAGAGTTGGGAAGTATTGGCAGCCATTTTCAAATCAGGATGACCCATGATTTTGGAACAAATTCATACAAGTTGCCCCAAAGAATGACATAATGTGCTATATCTCTATTTCCAAAGCTTTGCAAAAAGCAATCCAAAACAAAACTAACTCTGATTTTGCACACACACACACACACAGCTGCTCATGCTTACACTCACAAGAATTTGGCAACATTTTCTTCTTTGCAAAGCTTTGGGAAACACTTTTCTACTAAATTGGATGAGACTGAGAAACCAAAGCTGAAAACAGTTTTGGCCCAGCACGATATTGTGCTTTTTCTGCAGTGCTGTGGAATCACACAGCCCAGTATAGTTTGGCTTGGAGGCAGATTACTTGAAACTTTTCCAACGTGATTCCCAACTGGTTCAAACCCAGACTTAGATCTCATCATTCTGGATTAACAACCAGGACTTCTATGTGTCCCATTCTCCAATACAGCTGCAATAGTCTATTGTTCCTACAAGCAGAATTGTATGAGTCAGTGGAGATCAATTGGCCCAAGCCTCCGGATTGTCTCTTGGAGGCCCAGTTCATCCTATCTATATTCCTCCTTGCAATTAATAGTTTCCATCTAGGATTTTTGAACTGGAATTTGATGCTTTCAATATATCAGTGATGGTCAGTCTGTGCAATATCAAATATTGCTGAAGTATGACTCTCAGCCAACGAGAAAGAGTTTTAGTTCAGTAAAATCAGAGGTGCCGTGTCACATACAGCCTGTTTCTGCAATAGATTATTATATATCAAGATAGATTCATACAGTAAAAATATACTGTACTGACAAATCAGTGCAATTATGGGTTTCTATATGAAACTTCAAAAATGGTTTTGTTAAAGCTTCTTTAGTGTCAGTCCTAAGTATTTACTTACAATGAATTTCGTAAGAAGGAAAATTGCATGGATCAGATCCAATCCAATATTATTAGAGATTTTCACATGCACAGTTTTTACCTTATCTTTATTTGGTACATGCATAGAAGTTCCTTAAATCCCTATCATTGCAACCTTGTTGATTGCTGTGAACCAGATAACTAGATCTCCCCATCAAGTAGCTGCTGTACTTGAATCACATATCTTGGTTGTGTCTAGGAAATATTCAAGAAGTTGTTCCACATTCAGTTCTGAAATCACCTTTTGTTCTTGAGCATCTTCGTGGCTGGACATGTGGACTGTGTTGGATTACTGAAGTTGCTTTCCAAAATGGCTGGAGAACCTAGATGCCTTAATGGGATGGGTTCTACATGCACAAAGCATGCACTGTTCAATATGAGCCACAGTAAATAATAATAATAATAATAATAATAATAATAATAATAATAATAATAAAGTTCTAACCAGGATTACTCAACATTTTCCTAAGAGATGATATAGCCACTTCCTACAACCTGTCTAGAAAATGTCTGGGCCTGATGTGATATAATTTAACTGAACAACCTGGGTGAACCATGTCTATACACTGAAAGTACTTACTCATAAACTGGACATCTATTAGTGTGGATACTGCAGTACTGCAAATTAAAAATAGCTGTCATAAATGCTGACCACGAAAGCTGTTTCATAATTATAATTTAATGATAATAAATGTATAATTCATGATTCCTTATTAGGCTAACAGAAGCTTGACAATTTTTATTTATTTACTTATTTAGTATGGTTTCTTTTCAGAATTTCTGAACCCTTTATGGCCTAAGGTCACCCAGCTGGCTTTGGGCCTAAGGCAGGACTAGAACGCACGGTCTCCTAGTTTCTAGCCTGATGCCTCAACCACTACACCAAACTGGCTCTCTATTTGTACCCAACTTAGGTGCAAATGGGGATGCGGCCTCACAGTCAGGGGAAACCAGAATAGAGATAAAGGAAAGAACCAAGAGGAAGCCTCTTCTGGCCCTCTTCTCCTAATGCCCAAATGTTCAAAATAAAAAAGTGGAAAGAATAGATGTTTCTGGAGCTGCGCCTCTGACAATCTTAGCAACACAATATGTAGAAAACATTGCTTTTGCTCTAATATCCCATAGGATTTAACCAGAGAGTAAATATGTCAAAAAAGTAAATGCTGAACTTCTTTTTTTCTTTTGGGTAAAGAACAAGGATATGGCACATCCTGGCACATTCTATACATTTGGAGAGAGAAGGATCAAAAGTGATATGCTTGGTTGGATTTGAAGAAACATATTATGTGATTCACATATCTATGTTTATATCTATGAAAGTCAGGTGGCACAGTAGTTTAAGTTGCTAAACTGAGACCCAGGTTCCACTTTCCCCCTAGGCACAGGAGCTGCTGAATGTCTTCCTACCAAGTCACCCTCTTTCAGCCCTAGAAGTAAAAAAACATCTATCTACCAACCCACACTGGACCATCATGGTAGACTACAATCCATAACCAGCAATGAAGAAGACTTCATCCTGCGGTGGATTGATTTGTACTGACACACAGACACACCAGACATATCAGAAGGCCTGATTGTTATACTGGTAAATGGCCAAGATGAGAGGGTCTATAACAGTGCTTTCCAAACTGCCGCCGTTGGCGACATACCAACGGCAGCAGCGGCGGCGCGTTGCGGCGGCGGCGTGCATGGCGGTGCCGGCAGCGGCGGCGGCCTCGCTAAAACGCGGAAGCACTGATGGCGCGCCGCCGCTGCCGTGTGCACGCTGCCGCTTCGCAACACACTAAACTGTGTGTTGCGACACACTAAAGTGTTGCAACGCAAAGTTTGGAAAGCTCTGGTCTATAACATCAATGGACAAAGCAGTAACGTTTGCACTTGTCTTAGGAGGAAGTGACTCAGCCATAAATAGGAAGTCAAACACTAACCAAAAAGGGCTTTAAAATTAGGGGGTTACTTCATTCACTTTAAACCAAAGTCTGGTCAAGACTTTTCTCCAGCAAAGGAGATTGTTACCTTGTCGTGGTGCTGGAGCTTGAGCACATCAATGAAACCATGAGCTAAACCGTGAAGGGACACCCAAGACGGGAAGGTCGTGGCAGAGAGGTCAGACTAAAAACGATCCCTGGGGAAGGTAATGGCAACCCACCGCAGTATTCTTGCCGTGAAAACTAAATGGATCAGTACAACCAGAGATATGTCGGTATACCATCGGAAGATGGGACTCCCAGGTCGGAAGATGGTCAAAATGCTACTGGGGAGGAACAGAGGATACGTTCAACTAGCCCCAGATGTGATGACGCAGCTAGCTCAAAGCCGAAAAGACGGCTAGCGGCCGACGGTGCTGGTGGTGAACGACGAATCCGATGTTCTAAAGATCAACACACCATAGGAACCTGGAATGTAAGATCTATGAGCCAGGGCAAATTGGATGTGGTTATTGGTGAGATGTCAAGATTAAATCCCCTTCATGGATCACTGCCTTGTCGTGGCGAAGGGGCTTGCGTAACTCAATGAAGTCAGGTCAAGAAGAACAGGTCATGACGGAGAGTTCTGACAAAACGTGGTCCAAAACTGGAGGAGGGAATGGCAAACCACTCCAGTATCGTTGCCAAGAAAACCCATGGACAGTATCAAAAGGCTGAAAGATATGACGCCGGAAGATGAGCCCCTCAGGTCGGAAGGTGTCCAAAATGCTACTGGGAAAGAGCGGAGGGCAATTCTGAGTAGCTCCAGAAAGAGTGAAGCGGCTGGGCCAAAGCTGAAAGGACGCTCAGTTGTGGATGTGTCTGGAAGTGGAAGGAAAGTCTGATGCTGTAAAGAACAATATTGCATAGGAACCTGGAATGTAAGATCTATGAATCAAGGTAAGCTGGATGTGGTCAAACATGAGATGACAAGATTGAACATCGACATCTTGGGAATCAGCGAACTAAAATGGACAGGAATGGGCGAATTTAATTCAGGAGACCATTATATATACTACTGTGGGCAAGAATCCCTTAGAAGAAATGGAGTAGCTCTCATAGTCAATAAAAGAGTGGGAAAGGCAGTACTGGGGTACAACCTCAAAAACGACAGAATGCTTTCAGTTCGAATCCAAGGCAAACCATTCAACATCACAGTGATCCAAGTCTATGCCCCAACCACTGATGCCGAAGAAGCTGAAGTTGACCGGTTCTATGAAGACCTACAAAACCTTCTAGAACTAACACCAAAAAAAGATGTCAGTTTCATCATAGGGGACTGGAATGCTAAAGTAGGAAGTCAAAAAATAACCGGAATAACAGGCAAGTTCGGCCTCAGAGTACAAAATGAAGCAGGGCAAAGGCTAATAGAGTTTTTCAAGAGAACACGCTGGTCATAGCAAACACTCTTTTCCAACAACACAAGAGACGACTCTACACATGGACATCACCAGATGGTCAATACCAAAATTAGATTGATTATATACTTTGCAGCCAAAGATGGAGAAGCTCTATACAATCAGCAAAAACAAGACCTGGAGCTGACTGTGGCTCAGATCATGAGCTTCTTATCGCAAAATTTAGGCTTAAATTGAAGAACGTAGAGAAAACCACTAGACCACTCAGGTATGACCTAAATCATATCCCTTATGAATATACAGTGGAGGTGAGGAATAGATTTAAAGGATTAGACCTGGTAGACAGAGTGCCTGAAGAACTATGGATGGAGGTTCGTAACATTGTACAGGAGGCAGCAACTAAAACCATCCCAAAGAAAAAGAAATGCAAGAAAGCAAAGTGGCTGACTGATGAGGCTTTACAAATAGCTGAGGAAAGAAGGGAAGCAAAAGTCAAGGGAGAAAGGGAAAGATATAAACAATTGAATGCAGAATTCCAGAGAATAGCAAGGAGAGATAAGAAGGCCTTCTTAAATTAACAATGCAAAGAAATCGAGGAAAACAATAGAATGGGGAAGACTAGAGATCTCTTCAAGAAAATCGGAGATATCAAGGGAACGTTTTGTGCAAAGATGGGCATGATAAAGGACAAAAAAGGCAGGGACCTAACAGAAGCAGAAGAGATTAAGAAGAGGTGGCAAGAATACACAGAAGAACTATACAAGAAAGATCTTAATATCCCTGATCAATACGATGGTGTGGTCACTGACCTTGAGCCGGACATCCTAGAGAGTGAAGTCAAGTGGGCATTAGGAAGCATTACTAACAACAAAGCTAGCGGAGAAGACAATATCCCAGCTGAGCTATTTAAAATCCTAAAAGATGATGTTGTTAAAGTGCTGCACTCAATATGCCAACTAATTTGGAAAACTCAACAGTGGCCACAGGATTGAAAAAGGTCAGTTTACGTTCCAATTCCAAAGAAGGGCAATGCCAAAGAATGTTCAAACTACCGTACAATTGCTCTCATTTCACATGCTAGCAAGGTTATGCTCAAAATCCTACAAGCTAGGCTTCAGCAGTATGTGAACCGAGAACTACCAGAAGTGCAAGCTGGGTTTCGAAGAGGCAGAGGAACTAGAGGTCAGATTGCCAACATTCGCTGGATCATGGAAAAAGCAAGAGAGTTCCAGAAAAACATCTACTTCTGCTTCATTGACTACGCTAAAGCCTTTGATTGTGTGGACCACAACAAACTGTGGCAAAGTCTTAAAGAGATGGGAGTACCAGACCACCTTACCTGTCTCCTGAGAAACCTGTATGCGGGTCAAGAAGCAGCAGTTAGAACCGGACATGGAACAACCGACTGGTTCAAAATTGGGAAAGGAGTACGACAAGGCTGTATATTATCACCCTGCTTATTTAACTTATATGCAGAGTACATCATGAGAAATTCCGGGCTGGATGAATCACAAGCCGGAGTTAAGATTGCCGGGAGAAATATCAACAACCTCAGATATGCAGACGATACCACCCTAATGGCAGAAAGTGAAGAGGAACGAAAGAGCCTCTTGATGAGGGTGAAAGAGGACAGTGCAAAAGCTGGCTTGAAACTCAACATTAAAAAAATCCAGATCATGGCATCTGGTCCCATCACTTCCTGGCAAATAGAAGGGGAAGAAATGGAAGCAGTGACAGATTTTATTTTCTTGGGCTCCAAGATCACCGCAGACGGTGACTGCAGCCATGAAATTAAAAGACGCTTGCTCCTTGGGAGGAAAGCTATGGCAAACCTAGACAGCATATTAAAAAGCAGAGACATCACCTTGCCGACAAAGGTCCATATAGTTAAAGCTATGGTTTTTCCAGTAGTAAAGTATGGCTGTGAAAGTTGGACTATAAGGAAGGCTGAGCGCCGAAGAATTGATGCTTTCGAAATGTGGTGCTGGAGAAGACTCTTGAGAGTCCCTTGGACTGCAAGGAGGTCAAACCAGTCAATCCTAAAGGAAATCAACCCTGACTGCTCATTGGAAGGACAGATGCTGAAGCTGAAGCTCAAATACTTTGGCCACCTAATGCGAAGAGAGGACTCACTGGAAAAGACCCTGATGCTGGGAAAGACTGAAGGCAAAAGGAGAAGGGGACGGCAGAGGATGAGATGGTTAGATAGCATCACCGATGTAATGAACATGAATTTGAGTAAACTCCGAGAGACAGTGGAGGACAGGAAGGCCTGGCGTGCTATGGTCCATGAGGTCACGAAGAGTCGGACACGACTAAACGACTGAACAACAACAACAAGATTAAATATAGACATTTTAGGTGTCAGTGAACTGAAATGGACTGGAATGGGCCACTTCACATCAGATGACCACCAGATCTACTACTGTGGACAAGAGGACCACAGAAGAAATGGAGTAGCCTTCATAATTAATAATAAAGTGGCTAAAGCAGTGCTTGGATACAATCCAAAAAACGATAGAATGATCTCAATTTGAATTCAGGGGAAGCCATTTAACATCACAGTGATCCAAATATACGCCCCAACCACAGATGCTGAAGAAGCAGAAGTAGATCAGTTCTATGAGGATCTGCAGCACCTACTGGATAATACACCAAAAAGAGATGTTATTTTCATTACAGGAGACTGGAATGCTAAGGTGGGTAGTCAGACGACACCTGGAATTACAGGCAAGCATGGTCTGGGAGAACAAAATGAAGCAGGACATAGGCTGATAGAATTTTGCCAAGACAACTCACTGTGCATAACAAACACTCTCTTCCAACAACCTAAAAGACGACTTTATACATGGACTTCACCAGATGGTCGACACCGAAATCAGATTGACTACATCCTTTGCAGCCGAAGGGGGCGGACATCTATACAGTCGGTAAAAACAAGACCTGGAGCTGACTGTAGTTCAGATCACGAACTTCTTATTGCAAAATTTAGAATCAGACTAAAGAGAATAGGGAAGACCCACAGATCAGTTATATATGAGCTCACTTATATTCCTAAGGAATATGCAGTGGAGGTGAAGAATAGATTTAAGGGACTAGATTTAGTAGATAGGGTCCCGGAAGAACTATGGACAGAAGTTCGCAATATTGTTCAGGAGGCGGCAACAGAAAACGTCCCAAAGAAAAAGAAAACCAAGAAGGCAAGATGGCTGTCTGCTGAGACACTGGAAGTAGCCCAAGAAAGAAGGAAAGCAAAAGGCAACAGTGATAGGGGGAGATATGCCCAATTAAATGCAAAATTCCAGAGGTTAGCCAGAAGAGATAAGGAATTATTTTTAAACAAGCAATGTGCGGAAGTGGAAGAAGATAATAGAATAGGAAGGGCAAGAGACCTTTTTCAGAAAATGAGAAACATTGGAGGTAAATTCCAGGCAAAAATGGGTATGATCAAAAACAACGATGGTAAGGACCTAACAGAAGCAGAAGAGACCAAGAAAAGGTGGCAAGAATATACGGAAGATCTGTATAGGAAGGATAATAATATTGGAGATAGCTTTGACGGTGTGGTCAGTGAGTTAGAGCCAGACATCCTGAAGAGTGAGGTTGAATGGGCCTTAAGAAGCATTGCTAATAACAAGGCAGCAGGAGACGACGGTATCCCAGCTGAACTGTTTAAAATCTTGCAAGATGATGCTGTCAAGGTGATGCATGCCATATGCCAGCAAATTTGGAAAACACAAGAATGGCCATCAGATTGGAAAAAATCAACTTATATCCCCATACCAAAAAAGGGAAGCACTAAAGAATGTTCAAACTATCGAACAGTGGCACTTATTTCACATGCCAGTAAGGTAATGCTCAAGATCTTGCAAGGTAGACTCCAGCAATTCATGGAGCGAGAATTGCCAGATGTACAAGCTGGGTTTCGAAAAGGCAGAGGAACTAGAGACCAAATTGCCAATATCCGCTGGATAATGGAGAAAGCCAGGGAGTTTCAGAAAAACATCTATTTTTGTTTTATTGACTATTCTAAAGCCTTTGACTTTGTGGATCATAACAAATTGTGGCAAGTTCTTGGTGGTATGGGGATACCAAGTCATCTTGTCTGCCTTCTGAGGAATCTGTATAATGACCAAGTAGCAACGGTAAGAACAGAGCACGGAACAACTGACTGGTTTAAGATTGGGAAAGGAGTACGGCAGGGCTGTATACTCTCACCCTACCTATTCAACCTGTACGCAGAACACATCATGCGACGTGCTGGGCTTGAGGAATCCAAGGCTGGAGTTAAAATCGCTGGAAGAAACATTAACAATCTTAGATATGCAGATATTTGATGGCTGAAAGCGAGGAGGAGTTGAGGAGCCTTATGACGAAGGTGAAAGAAGAAAGTGCAAAAGCTGGGTTGCAGTTAAACCTCAAAAAAACCAAGATTATGGCAACCAGCTTGATTGATAACTGGCAAATAGAGGGAGAAAATGTGGAGGCAGTGACAGACTTTGTATTTCTAGGCGCAAAGATTACTGCAGATACTGACTGCAGCCAGGAAATCAGAAGACGTCTACTTCTTGGGAGGAGAGCAATGGCAAATCTTGATAAAATAGTTAAGAGCAGAGACATCACACTGACAACAAAGGTCCGCATAGTTAAAGCAATGGTATTTCCTGTAGTAACCTATGGCTGTGAGAGCTGGACCATAAGGAAGGCTGAGCGAAGGAAGATAGATGCTTTTGAACTGTGGTGTTGGAGGACAATTCTGAGAGTGCCTTGGACTGCAAGAAGATCAAACCAGTCCATACTCCAGGAAATAAAGCCAGACTGCTCACTTGAGGGAATGATATTAAAGGCAAAACTGAAGTACTTTGGCCACATAATGAGAAGACAGGGTACCCTGGAGAAGAAGCTGATGCTAGGGAAAGTGGAAGGCAAAAGGAAGAGGGGCCGGCCAAGGGCAAGATGGATGGATGATATTCTGGAGGTGACAGACTCAACCATGGGGGAGCTGGGGATGGTGACAGCCGACAGGAAGCTCTGGCGTGGGCTGGTCCATGAAGTCATGAAGAGTCGGAAGCGACTGAACGAATAAACAACAAAACTGGTCAAGAAGTAGAGTCAACCAGTGAGAAAGTTTCAAGTTGCCTGTGGTTGACTTGACAATAGTGCTTTTTTCTCATTACCTGACTTATTAATATCCCTCTAATTGTTACTTGAAAGTGAATCTTGGTGTTAAAGTCACGGTGTGAATTTCCTGAAAGGAGCTTCCCCACTTCCTGGATCCTTCCTTGGATCAAAACGTGGAAGAAATCCCAGCAATGTTAATTATGGGGTGGCATGAGCTGAAAGAGAGTTCTCATCTCCTTCTCCTAGGTGCCTTGAAGAGATTCAATTTTTAATCATGTTTGTCATCAGCAAAAGGTAGAGAAACAAACAAACAAACAAACAAACAAACAGAAATTGCTTTCTTTTTGGGATGGGGGAACAAAAAGAAATGGAATCATATCATAGTTTAAAGAAGTGCACCTAACACAGAAAAGATGTCAGTGGGTTTAAAACAGCTCTATGTTTAAGCACCCTTAAGTGAGCAATGTAAGTGAGTCTTAGACCTTGCTACGATTTTTCTTAGAAGATCATAGCATGACATCTAAAGGGAAAGAGATGATGAAGACACACACATTATCAGGACTTACCTCATACCATTTATCCCCTCCTTGATTAAAAATGCATTCATCTTTGAAATACAATTATCCTAAAAGCCTTGCTTTAATCTTACAAGACTTTCTTGTCATTCTTGCTTGCTTATATTAACTATCTCCTTGTTGAAGTACCAAAATATTCTTCCTTTTCATTGCTATATATATGCCTGAGATTACTATGCATCTATTTGATTGGCAGTCTTATCTTATCAAATATCATTTCCATTCAAGGTTTGCCTGTTTGCCAATAATACCTACTGCAAAATTAGGACTTTGAAAGGAATTACACAGGCATGATGTTGCCATCAAAAGACCCTCTCTCAACCTCCTCTTTCGAAATGTCTAGTAATATCTAATATATGGCTATATTGTAGAATAGTTTCTGCACCTTGGCTCCATTTCATTTGCAAGGGTGAAGAACATGCCGTTCCTTGAGGTCATATAATCTGTTGTCTCTTCCCAGAAGATAGAGAAGGGTTTGTTACTCATTCCAAGTACAGTATCTCTCAGTCTTTAGGTTTAGCTGGAATATCTAGCACATATTAGATAGTGTTTCCCTAAAACATTCCAGATGGATTTCCCTCTTAAACTGCAGCCAAGGCAGTAAGTCATCAAGGAAGTATCTGCAACAGTGACAAAATTACTGTCATTTACCTATGATGAGAAGGCTTCGAATATACATCTGGGTACCAGTAAAGACATAGGTCAGACAAGGGCTGTGATTTGAGAAATGAAGTTTCCATAGCAAGATGTAGGAAATTAAATTTACTAGCCATAATAAAATGCCTGGCAAACACAGATCTTAAGGTAGGATTGTATTTAGAATCTGGCATAATCCATGCACCGTATTAGTCAGTCCAATCTGATATGTACATTTTGTCTTGAAAGAGTTGGAATGCCTGTTTAGACTTGTTTATCATACATCTCTCCTGAGGGAAGATGCATCTTTCCATAGTATGCAAGTCTGACATGATTGGCTGTGTTGTTATAAAACAATTTCTTCCTAGCGAAAGCTTTATAGACTGGAGGCTCAGCACAGCACTAATAAACATTTTTCTGACAACTTTACAAGCAGATTTGATATACCCTTTAATAAACATGATCCATTTGTCACTGGGCTTTCCAGTTTTATATCTCATAATAAATACTTTCCAGACAGAGGCTAACATCTTTTACCTTTAATTAGTAGCCTAAGAAAGTTCAATTTTTGCAGAAAGAAGTGTCAATTAATATATCTATTTTTTAAACAGATCTCTCCCTCTCCCTCTTCTTCTCTGTCTGTACATATCGCTCTTCACGACCACCAATTACTAATAAATTAATAAAATCATGAGATATTAGGTCATACAATTAAGGACTATATAACATTTGTTCTAAATTTAGCTGTATCTTTGCAATTTTTCCCAAGGTGAAAATTATCACTGCAACACTTGCAGATAATGTATATCTATAAGCCTTAAGATGAAAGTCTGAGACTCTTTTCTGCAGACAAACCAAACCAGCCAAGATGAGAAGATCCAAAGCCTCATCCAGAGCCAAGAAGAGAGGTAGGTCTTTTCTTTCGAGTCTGCCTTCATTTTCCTCCCCATCTCCCTATTTAGCCCCCTACTGATATTAATGGGACAGAATAAATTATAGCAACTCCATGATTGCTATATTTCTTCTTTGATTTTCGGGATATGTCAGGAAGCTGTGGATTTTCAGCACATGCAAGGAATCCGTCAGTAGCTCCTCTTTCTTCTCTCATTGGAAATTGGAGGGGTAAAAAGGGCTTAGAAGGGATGGGAATTTTTCCTCTCCTTCCTCCTAGAGAAGGAAATCTACTTTACTCTCTTTCCCTGGGACTGTCTTCCAGAAATCACTGTACTTCAGCCTAAGTTTCCCCCCCCCCCTCGTACTACATATTTCTGTTGCCTTGTGTTGGTCGGATCATCACTGAAGACTTTCTAGTTTTGATTTTTAGTTGAAAATAGAAATTTGGGGAAGCTGAAATATTTATTAGCCAATACTTATTTTTCAAAGGCTTGGCCTGTTTCTTTCATGATTTTCTTGGTTCATTTGAGGCAAGTTCTCTGGACTTGGTTTTACTTCTGCAAAAAAATTGATTAAAAGAATGCAAGTTGTAAATGTTGTGAAATTCCTACTAAATTCCAAATTAAAACTAAATGGGACGAAATGTTCCTACATCAGCATTTGCTAAAGCTAAAGCACTAGGTATAGCTATATTTCAGCATGGAGAACCCCATGGGGTATCGTGATGCCTTGCAGGTGGCTTTCTTAATTCAGCAAACATGCTTGACTAGATGTGACTCACCTCAATTATTATTTTGCCCTATAATTTAAATGATTTCTTCCCATATTTATTTATGAAATGATTAATTAAACACATTATTATTGTTAATTTAATTTGTTTCCATTACTGTGAAAACATTTGAAAATTTTGCTACATTCTTATCAAAATAGAAATTGTGGTGACAGTGGCAGAATCTTTATTGTTGCTCTTTGCTTCTAATGATCCCAGCTCATTAGAGATGGCACAGTTCAATGAGCAGTCAAAATGGATTTGCTAACATTTAATTTGCTTTCTTCCTCAACAATCTCATGCCATTGACAACTTGGGTGTTGTGCCTTTTCTCAATGTAGGGATTAAAACATTAAGTCAGAAGAAGAGGCACCCAGAAAGTTTGGGGAAGTCTTGCTGACATAAGCAGCAGAGGCACCCACTGGAATCTGTGGGATTTAAGCCCTGGTTAGCCACTCTTAAAAGTAAAATCTCCAACTAGGTTTGCCATTTACAATATCTAAGGAGCCTGATCCAATCAGGCAAATCTCCCATTCCTGGAGGAAGAAGGCAATATTGCAATGCTAGTCTCTTAATGACCATGGGCAGATGACACAGATGTCCTCTAACTTGCAGACAAAGGGAGGCATTCACTTAATCTTGTGATATTTGACAATCAATTTAGACATTCTGATCTTCATCTCTTGCAACCTTCATATACACTGATACCTATACATTCAGGTATTGCTATTAAGTTGCATAGAAGTGGAAGAAAGGCAGTAACAACATTTCTAGATTTCTTAAAAGATCTGTGCACTGACAATAGCATCACAGTAAGTGATAAAACAATGAATTCCCTAAGAAAGCGATTATGTTTTTCATTCCTTCTGCACTTCTAAAATATCTTGGGTCACGTGCTAATAATAGAAAATAATACTGTAAGAAAAACCTTTAAAATCCATACCCAAACCCAGCTCTTTTCAAAGAATTGACCTTACAGGTTTAACATCACGTAATTTATTGGGGGCAACTTGTCCATAACACACTTAAATGCCAGTCATAGAGATGAATGGTTTCTCTCTATAGCAGTCACGAGAGATGCAGATACGGCAAGATGGGTATCATCAATAACAGTGAGAAGCAGAACAATTGATGACAAATAGGAAGCGGTCCCAGAATGTAATGTCTAATTGACTGGTGATTCACTATGGAAGACTGAAGTGTCTTCCAAAACAATGCCAGAGACAAATCAAATTACAAGAGAGAGAATACTCTGGTATCTTAAAAACCATGTTCTTGTCATTGTTCTATGAAATGTACTCAACATGTTGTGCTGTATACTATGAAAGAAGCACAACAATTACAGGTTTTTCATCCAGTTATGATCAGTGGGACTGTCATTAGGGCATTGTCTTAAACCATCGGCTGATTAGTGTCTGATAATTAGCTTCATTATTACTTTAATGGCACCAGATGGGTCCCTGAATAGACAATTCATTTGCAGCAAGACCAGCCCTAGAATTAGGCAGTCTCCCCAGGAAGCCTGCGCTAGACAGGAGCAATAGTAGTGAAGGTCCCCAGATGTTCCTTCTGTGGTCTTGGAAGACTGAGCAGCATGCATCTCAAGTCTTCTAAACCACCTACTGATCTCAGTTGTGGTGGAAGACTTTGCACCATTACTTGTTGTTGTTCAATGACATGTATAGGTCATTGAATGTATAGGTATCAGTGTATATCAATTGTCCTGCTTTAATTGCAGAGCCTGCTTGTTTTTTGCACTGTGCTCACCTAGGTTTTACAACAAAGCTGTTAGTGCACATCCCAATGAGTGAATTTGTTTTTCATGGGCATGTCACAGAGCCTGATGCTGACTTGGAACTGAGAGAAAGTGTCTGAGAAGGTTTTGTGCTAAGAATTCAGCAAAGTAGGAAGACATAAGTATTTTTTATCAACTAAATTGGAGATAGGAGTTTATAAACTGAAGATAAAGTGTTTTTAGGATGAGCTGTGAAATTAGAGACCTGGGCAATTGGGCCAATTACAAGTAAGTTACTGTTATTACTGTGTTCATCTTCTGACCCTGGTGGGAACTGATAAAATTTCATGACCTGCATTTCTATCTGTACATTTACTTCTGAGGAAGCTTTATATAAAAGAAACTTTGTTCCCTGCCAACTTGTAAAGAAAGGAATTTTTTTTTAAAGAAAGAAATTTGCTACACTTAGAAAGTTTGTTTACTGAAGAAAGACAAATCACCTACATTTCAGGTTTACAAAATAAGCTTTGTATTGTGTGCGTATGTGTCTTGGTTACACAGGCTTTGTAATAATAATTGTTTACAATGGCATTTGTCCATTTAATGATCAGGAATGCTGTTCCATGTACCTCAAGTTGTCTCCTAAAGCCACTGAGTGTGGACCAATTTTGTCCAGCATGGTGATGTCAGATATAGTACTCTTTTATAGTTCTGGGGTTTAAACTCATGGTGTATTTCTCCCTCTTTTCCAAATTAACACACTTGCCATGGAGATTGGCTTGGAGTTGAACAATTGATGTATGCTTGTATAATGGTCCTCTTTGGCTTGAGAACTTCTTCTTCCCATCTTGCTTGCCTCAGCTTTTATACAGGGTTTTTATACAGGTCCCCTCTACACAAATAGGTTGCTCATATATAGATTAAGGTTCATCTTCCTATTTGTTTATGTGTTTGCCTTTATCAACCAGCCTAAATTTCTCTAGACCCCAAACCAGATTCAAAAGCTAAAAGCAGCCACAAAAACATGAAAACTGCTTCCAAACACATGTTTCCAAAGATCCAAGGTGGGTCTAATTTACGATCTTAATTAGATCTCAAGGTGATTTCCTTGTGGCTTAATCACTACAGTGAGTACTGTAGATTTCTCAAGGGTGCCTTTCCACTGAGGTCAGGGCTGCCAGAACGTGTCTTAGAAAACCTTCATGTATGCAAGTCTGTTCACCAAAAAAACCTGGATCAGCAGGTTTTATATGCCCTCTGAAACACATTCATCAGAAAATTAATCTGTTTTGCTAAGAGATCTTTTGGATGACTAAACTCTGAGTAGCTGGAATATGAATCAAATGCCATTGTAAATTTTGTTTGCTTTCCTTGTAAAGAGGTCAGGTCAATCAATATACTTTACCAAGGGTGTTATATCATCTGTAGAAGATGCAATTTGCTGTTTAGATAGTAATTGATATAGCAGATACATTGAATACTCTTCAACTATGTCACTGAGTATAAAACACACTAAATGTTAAAACATTTTAACTTTCTTGTCACCATCTACTCAGAAATGCTGGTTTAAAACTTTTGGCCAACTTCCATACGTTGCACGTACTTTTGTCTGCATGAAACTGGCCTTTTCTAACCTGGTGTCCTTCAGCACCAGTTTAAGGAGAACACAGAGCTTTGGGAGTCATTAAGTTGGGAAATATTTCTTACTACACCTCTACCAACTAATCTGGAAAGCAACAAAAGTAAAAGATTAAAGATTAAATTCCACAACACTGGTTAAATGGAGGAAATGCAGTGAAGCCAGTCACTTCATGGGGATGGGGGATGGGGGATGGGGTCTTTTCTTTCACCTTTTCCAGAATTACAGACTTCTCCAGAGATCTAGGTCTTCACATAATATGTCCAAAGTAAGATCATTTGAGCCTGGTCATTTGTGTCTCTAGTGAGAACTCTGTGTTCATTTGTTTGATGATCCATTTTTTTTTCATGGATATCAATAGTATTCTGAGGAGATTTCTCCAACACCAACGTTTAAAAGCATTAATAGTCTTTCTCTCCTGCTTCTTCAAAGTCCATTTTTGCTTCCATAAAGTGTTACAAGGAAAACCACTGCCTGCATGATTCTGCTCTTTAGAGGTATGGTCACATCATGGCATCTGAATATATTTTCCAAGGCCTTCATGGCTGCTCCACCAAGTGCTAGTCTGTGGTGTATTTATTGACTGCTTGTTTGCTGTTGACGGTTGATCCTAAAAGGCAGAAGTTATCTACTACGTCAATACCTTCATTGTCATTTCTAAAGCTGTCACTGAACCTGTTGTCATTAGTTTTCTCTTCATTATATTCAATATTAGTTCTATTTATTCACTGTGCTCCTTGGTTTTTATTACTAGAGCTTGCAGGTAATTTGCATTTTCAGTTATCGGAGTCAGAGTAGTGTCATCAGTGTAGTGCAAGTTATTGATGTTTCTTCTTCCAATTTTGATTGGAAGATCTTCTGATCTTCTTCAAACCCAGATTCCAAATGATCTTCTTCCAACCCAGCTTCCCTCAATATATATTCTACATATAGGTTGAATTGTTTCCAGTATTATTATCATTAAATTGTCATATGCATTTTCTGTAGCTTGAATCATGTCAACTGGATTTCTATTTTCTCAGTGGAAACGTTTCACTCCTTATCCAAGGAGCTTCTTCAGTCTGAGCAAAGTTGGTAAGGGAATCCTAAATATGTTTCTAGGTAGCTGTGTGACCTTACACCTGGGGCTAGGTCATGGTTATATTGAGATGTTATTTTAAGTCCTCTTATCATCTAAAGGAGGATTGTTAAGATCACCATGCTGCTGTTGAGCTTGTGAAATGGTCTTAATCTTCCTAGGCACAGAAGACAAAGCAGGGAGGAATATGGGCGAAAGATTGTGCCTGAGGCCCCCACCTCTATTCAAGGAAGGATTTTCCAAGTTGGAAGGATTTTCCAAGTTGGCATAAATGGATTCCTTGACCCCTCTCTCAAACCACCTATCTTCTCTGTCTAAAATGTGAACATTAATGTCCTCAAATGAGTGTCCTTTTTCCAAACACCTCTCTACCATACTAGCACCTCTAGTTGGACACTCTGAACACCACATCCATAATTCGGAAGAATTTGTTTCCAAAGTAAAGATCCTGAAACTGGATACAGATGAAACTATGGTCTCCTTTGATGTGTCCTCCCTTTTCACCAGCATCCCCACCACTCATGCTCTATCCACTGTCAGGAAGAGACTAGAAGAGGACAGCACCCTTGAAAGGAGAAGCCATCTCAACCCTAACCAGATCTGCCATCTTCTGGACTTGTGTCTTAACACCACTTATTTCACATACAGAGGTGACTTTTACAGACAAAAACACGGCTGTGCCATGGGTTCTCCTGTGTCACCCATTGTGGCCAATTTATACATGGAAGAAGTGGAGAAGAAAGCACTCAACACATTCCAGGGAACGGTGCCCACCCACTGGTTTAGGTATGTGGATGACACCTGGGTCAAAATCAAGGCCCAGGAAGTACAGGCCTTCACGGACCATATAAACACTATAGATGCCAACATTAGGTTCACCAGAGGAGACACCAAGGACAACAGACTGGCATTCCTAGACTGTGAAGTCCTCATTGGGACCGGTGGCAAGCTAGAAATAGGGATCTACAAGAAACCCACACACACAGATCAATATCTGATGTTTGACTCCCACCATCCACTGCAGCACAAACTAGGAGTCATCAGGACATTGTCACACAGAGCAGAAACCATCCCCACCTCCATGGATTCCAAAAAGAATGAAAAGCAGCACCTGAGAACAGCTCTGAAGGCCTGTGGATATCCAAATTGGGCCTTCACCAAATCTAAATCTACCAGATCTAAAACAGCGACAGATAGGGCTGAGACTCAGAGTAAACGAAAGAACCTGGTCATTCCCTACATGGCTGGTGTGTCTGAAAAGATAAAACGGATATTTGGCAAACACCACATACCTGTATATTTCAAACCCACCAACACACTGAGACAGAGGCTTGTACACCCCAAAGATCAAACTCCAAAACACAAGAAAAGCAATGTAGTTTATGCAATCCAGTGCAGTGAGGAGTGCTCTGAACTCTACATTGGAGAAACCAAACAACTTTTGTACAGGAGGATGGCCCAACACAGGAGAAGTAACACCACAGGACCAGAGTCAGCAGTTTATCTTCATTTAAAGGAAAAAGGACACTCATTTGAGGACATTAATGTTCACATTTTAGACAGAGAAGATAGGTGGTTTGAGAGAGGGGTCAAGGAATCCATTTATGCCAACTTGGAAAATCCTTCCTTGAATAGAGATGGGGGCCTCAGGCACAATCTTTCCCCCATATTCCTCCCTGCTTTGTCTTCTGTGCCTAGGAAGATTAAGCCCATTTCACAAGCTCAACAGCAGCATGGTGATCTTAACGATCCTCCTTTAGATGATAAAAGGACTTAAAATAACATCTCAATATAACCATGACCTAGCCCCAGGTGTAAGGTCACACAGCTACCTAGAAACATATTTAGGATTCCCTTACCAACTTTGCTCAGACTGAAGAAGCTCCTTGGATAAGGAGCGAAACGTTTCCACTGAGAAAATAGAAATCCAGTTGACATGATTCAAGCTACAGACAATTCCACCTGGATGACTGAGAACCTTCATAGTCATATGCATTTATTTTAAATTGTTTGGTTACATCATGTATTTTGTGCCATGTGTTTCTATGGAATTTTAAGTGGCATTTATGAAAGATGAAGTACATGAGTCCCACTCAAAGCAGGTCACAGAGGCAGAAGGATTTGTTCCGATAGACTTCAGCTGATGCATGGGAAAAAAATCCTAAATGATGCCCAAGTAAACTGGATAAAGTGGTAGCACTCAACTGAAAAAGTAACAAAACTAGCACAATGGAATTGCCGAAGCCCTTCTCAAAATGTAGTATTGCATAGATTAATTTAGAATGCATGACAGATTTCTTGACATTAACTTTGACTAAATCTTGTTCTGTTCTGTTCTGTTTCTTTATTTCCTTGTTTCATGTTCAGGGAAGCCTGAAAAAGTCAGGCCACTTTAATAAACAGAAGAGAGAGCCTGTGCTTATGTGAAGTCAGAAGCACTTTCTAATTCCAGTGTGCATTGGAACCTAAGGGTAAATGAATGACTACTTATTGTTTTAACAGTTGATTTCTATGAATTATATATGCTTTTAATGCCTTTTTATTTATTTATTTGGACTTTGTTATCTTGCCCAGAGTCCGTTAGGATTAGGGTGGGATAAAAAGATTGTAAATATAAGTAATTAATATAATTAATTTAAGGGGAAACCCCACAGTACTCAAGTTGCTTGCTCATGAACTGGTTTACTTAGCTTTATAACTTCTAAAACTTTATTAACTTTTAACTCACCAAAGTTAGCCAATGGAAATTTGGCCAGTTTAGTAACCCCATTTTGAAAGAATAAAAATTTCATCCATTTTGTTGTTACTTTTACATAAATTAAATGTGTCAGAGCACAGCCAGGCTACTAAAGGTTTGGCATTTTTTTTTCTTTGCTACAAAACATATATTCCATTTTTATTAAAATGGAAACACTTAGCAATAGGAAACCAGGCTCAATAGATTTGTGCTATTTATGAAAAAAAATTGAAACCAAAGCATAGAGTAGGTTTGGTCTTGACCTCTTGGCTATTATATACTTTATTTCAATAGGAAACTATCTGAAGGAAACATTCTTCATTTTTTTCTCAGTTTTGGTATCATGTATATACATTATTCCTTCAGCAATACAGTGGAAAGATGAATAAATATCTTGGTAGCTCAAAAGATATAAGGGGTCAAACAATGAAATGGGTTTCGGTGGCCTTTGTATGATCTTTATTAACTTTTCTCAGATGACACAAGAAAATAATGAGGAGAAACACATTTTGCTGGTACAAGCAGTTTGGCTATTGATGTGAATTAATGGGGTATTGTACAGATTTAGTTCAAGGCAAAATAATACTCTATGTAATTTAGGTCCATATTAACTTAGGAAATATAACAGTTTTCCCAAAAATATAACAGTTTTCCCAAAAACCCCCCACTGGGTTCAGTGTCATTGTATCAAAAAACAAACTTAGAAAAATAAAGTATTGAAATTGGGATTTCCCTCCCATTTTTAAATTTGTCCTTCCCTCTCCTTACGGCTAATAACATTCTAAATTGACGATTGCTGCTTGATAGATAGATAATTGATCATTGATAGGTGTTAATCTAACCCTATCTCCCAGTTAAACCAGAATCTGGATTCTGTGGTTGGTGATGGTGCTTGGAGCAGCCCCCACCCCCTTCTTCTTATTCTTGTTATTCAGTTTGCAAATCATGATGGCCAACTTTGCTAGATATTATAAGTTTGATGGCCTGTCCTATTTCCTTTCATCAGATTTTGAGGGAAAATCTGCTTGAGGGAAGGATTGGATAAATATCCAAGTTGGGAAATGAGTCTGGTATGGATGTGTTAGAATGTGGGCAATTCAGGATGGCTCCTGAGAAAATTGCAGAAGACTTACAGATATGTGCTTGTTCCTTCTCAAGAAACTTTGGCAGAGCCTGTAATGCAACAAACACTACTCTGTTCCTGATAAGGCTCAACTTACTTGCCTGGAATCTCTCCCTCACCATATAAGAACTTAATCTGGACTTAGGTGTTTGCTACAGTACAGTAGAAAGAGAAAAATAGTGTCTATGTTACCATGATTTAAATGTAGTTCTAGCAAACACAGCATTTAATTCAAATTAAGAGCTGCTTAAAAAAAAAAAAAACTAGAGCAAAGTTTGAAAACAAACCTTGGATATTTTGAGGGAAGATCAATTTAAAAAAAGAGAAGTTTTAATAAGATGAAATTCTAAATTTATACCAAGCCATGAATATGGTATCTGGATACACTACAGATTTTGCCTAAAGTAAAATACAAAAGGAATCTGAGAATTTTTTTTAGCAGATCATCTAAGGAGTTTCAAGGAAACTCACTATACCATCTTTCCATATGATTCTTGTGAGACTTATTCAACTCTGGAATGAAAAGCTGAGTATGATACACTTATTTGTCCTATCTCAGTTCTCTGCATTACTATTTACATCCCTGATTTTGATCAGCACCCAAGCTCGATTCTATGTGCATTAACAATGAACAGGGGATGTAACAGACACCCAAGTGCGCCAATGGTGCAGTCCCGTGAACGCCTACCTATGCACAACCAGTTGAAGATTGCAAAACCTACTTCTTCATATGTCTGTAGCTTGAATCATGTCAACTGGATTTCTATTTTCTTAATGGAAACGTTTCGCTCCTTATCCAAGGGGCTTCTTCAGTCTGAGCAAAGTTGGTAAGGGAATCCTAAATATGTTCCTAGGTAGCTGTGTGACCTTACACCTGGGGCTAGGTCATGGTTATATTGAGATGTAATTTTTAAGTCCTTTTATCATCTAATGGAGGGTCGTTAAAAACACCATGCTGCTGTTGAGCTTCTGAAATGGTCTTAATCTTCCTAGGCACAGAAGACAACACGGGGAGGAAGATGGGGGAGAGTTTGTGCCTGAGGCCCCCACCTCTATTCAAGGAAGGATTTTCCAAGTTGGCATAAATGGATTCCTTTTGGATGCCAACTTGGAAAATCCTTCCTTGAATAGAGGTGGGGGCCTCAGGCACAAACTCTCCCCCATCTTCCTCCCCGTGTTGTCTTCTGTGCCTAGGAAGATTAAGACCATTTCAGAAGCTCAACAGCAGCATGGTGTTTTTAACGACCCTCCATTAGATGATAAAAGGACTTAAAAATTACATCTCAATATAACCATGACCTAGCCCCAGGTGTAAGGTCACACAGCTACCTAGGAACATATTTAGGATTCCCTTACCAACTTTGCTCAGACTGAAGAAGCCCCTTGGATAAGGAGCGAAACGTTTCCATTAAGAAAATAGAAATCCAGTTGACATGATTCAAGCTACAGACAATTCCACCTGGATGACTGAGAACCTTCATAGACATACCTCTTCATAGACATACCTAACAGGCTATTGTTTTAAGTGTAATTTCCAAGGCAAGAGAGGAGGGGTGAAGAGGACTCTAATTTAAATAGAAGCAATATAAAATAGTTCAGTCCTTTATGGAGATGGTAATGCTGGAGTCCATCCAGCACTAATTTATTATTGAGATGTTGTGAGAAAGGCTGCCTTTATAAAGATATAGGGAGCTTGGTAGCAATTTTCTAATCCAGCTAATTTGAATTTAGAGACTCAGATTCCTATGCACCATTCATAATAGTTCCTGTTAGGCCACTATTGATTTTGCTCTCACTTGCTCATTTATTATTCTTTTTCAAAGCCTGCTGCTCACTTGATTTCTGTGTTCCTAGTTTAAATAACCTGCTCAGAGGGCCTCTGCTGTGTACAGTTTGGGCCGCTCCTCTGTTCTAACTTTATTTGAAAGTTTGCAATGACATTAAGATGGTGAAAGTTGGCAGATGGAGTAGATTCCTTTTGCCACAAGTTAGCTAACAGCATTAAAGTCAAGGGAAGAACAAATTATATTCGAGAAGAGCTTGAATTAATTTTCCTTCCCCAAAGGGTATTATATTACTGTTTTCTATCACTCACAGGACTACCTTTTATCTGATAGAAGGGTATAAAAAAATGGATGTTGACCGTGCAGCTGAATGCAGTTTGCGCTGGGGAACCAAGAATAAATGCTCGTAGCAGAATTGTGACTGCCTGATAAGATTGCATTAACCCTCCTGGTAATTAGGGATGTTTATTTTCCCTGCCAGCTTCTCACAATCAATTCCAGAATTATTGCATATATAAATAAAAGGTTTTTCAATATTTCCAGTATTAACCTATCAATAACTTTCCTCCATAATTTAATACTGGGAAAATGTAGATCACTTTAAAAAAGAGGACCAAGATGATTTTCTGTGGTTAAATCTGTGCTGTCTTACAAAGCTGTCTGAGCTCTATTAGAGATTAGACAGATAAATAACATACTGGAGACTAATTCACATGTAGACGTGGAAGACATTTGTTTTTTTGTTTTTTGTATACAACTAAGATACTTACATTAAAAGAATCTTCGAGTGTCCTGACACACCAGTGTAAATGTGATAGTGTGTCCTTGGAATAATTTGAGTACCCTTGGTTTTTGAAGTCCAAGCCAAAAACAGGTCTATCAAATCCTTGAATTCACTAGTCTTCAAAGACCAATTTGAGGATTGCCATTTTGTGTTTTGGAAGTGTCATGAAAGGTAGTTCTGAAGTTAGCAAGGTATAACAACAACAACAACAACAACAACAACAACAACAACAACAACAACATCTTTGGTGGCTCTGTATTACCACAAGTTAACAACAAACAAACAAAATTATGTCTCTGAATACCTGTTGCAGGTGGGAACGTATTAATGGGACCAAAGCTGTTTTTTGTTTCCTACACCATCCATTCAGGAACAAGATCATATTTAATTTGTATGTTCACCGGATTTTTATTGGATTACATGGTATCTAATTGCGTGTCAGATATATCAGCTGAGAAGCAGTACAGAACTAAGAAGATAATGAAGTAGCAATGGAGGAGAAAAATAAGAAAAAGGAGATTCAACAGCATCTTGTAAATATTTATTTGTTTGCTTCTTTTGTGTACCACCGTAATTCCAAAGAAGTCCTGATGATTAAGAACAACCAAAATATCACTATAACTTACGAAACAACAGTTAAAATGTCCACAATAAAAATACACCAGCATCCTAACAAGAAAAATATCAAAACCAATAGAAAGCACCACCTCCAATTATTCCCCAAACTCTGTGTGAAAGCTTTGTTTTAAGCAATTTATGGAAATCTAAAAAAAAGAGGTTGCTAAGATAGTTTCTTAGTTTATACACACATCAAAGAAACCAGGAAGAGTGCAATGGGTGAACCATCCAAATCACCCACTGTAGCCATGGCCTCCACTTGCCCATTAGTCTAGGAGGACCCCCAAGTTATGGAACTTCTCCTTGGTCAAGCTGTATCCCTTCCATGGTTACCATTGATAGAGAAAGAAAGCCAGATGGTTTCCAGACAAATGGTAAGCCAGTCTTGTTGGGATATATAACAATTTCTGAAAAACTGGTTTGAATAAGAAATTTGTTTCTGAAAGTTGTACACAAGATAGCATCTAATATTGATAAGTGTGAATTGAAATAAAGGGCAACATTTCTTTTGAGTCATGTAAAAAGCTATTTATTTATTTATTTATTTATTTATTTATTTTATTAAATTTATATTACCGCCCATCTCCCCCATCGGGGACCCTGGGCGGTTCACAATAAAACATAGTTAAAACATAAATATAAAGTTACAATATAATAAATAATATAAAATCCAAGTATAAAAGATGTTAAAAAATGGTAATACTGGGAGGCTTCATGGGACCAGCCATCCCCAAGAGGAACTGTTGGCATTTCCCTCCCAGGCAAGCCGGCAGAACCAGGTCTTTAAGTCTTTCCGAAAGGTCGGGAGCGAGGAAAAAGCTATTGTGACTTCATGGGCACATCCCTGCAGTTTTCTTGGCAGCCACATGGAAGTAATTTAGCAAGTGCCTGGGATGGATGGATGGATGGATGGATGGATGGATGGATGCTGCACCCCTAGAATTTCTTTTCTTCTCTCCCATCCACCTTTCCCAACCTAACTTTGGAAGGGGAAATCCCCTACTTGAATGCTTGCAAGATCACTGTCAAACATCTGGAAAGTTAAGAACATTAAGCAGGTCACACTTTTTTGAATCCTTTCTAAGTAACCTATAGTGGAAACCCTACATAACTATTAACACTTTAAAAAATAGAAAAATAGAAAATAATAACCCCTTTACCCCAGCTTGGTCCTGCAAAATCAAGCATCTGTAGAAAATCCCAGCTCTGAAACATATGTCAGAAGGTCCCGCCCTCTGACTTTTTTGACACCCTGTGATACTTCCAAAATGTTAAGTGTTGCTCAGTCACTTAAAATTTGGCCAATTATCATTTATCTGAATGAACCAATAGCCTATTTATGCAGAAGAGCTTTTAATGGTAAGGTTTCTGTGCAATTAACTGTGATGTGTCACTCTATTACTTAATTGAAGAAGTTTGCTTATTTAGATATCTATGATTTAGTTTACAACAGTCCTGAGGGGTGAACAAGACTGAAAATTCTAAATATGCTGAAAGATCGATTGTTTATGTGCCATCAAGTCATTTTTGAGTCCTAGAGACCACATAGATAAATTTTGGAGATTCTGGACCACATAGATAGATGTTGGAAGAAGGCAATGACAAACATTTCAGTATTTTTGCCAAAAAATATATAGTCACCAGGAGTTGTGTTTGCATGTGGGGTTGAGAGAGAGAAAAGGGATGAACAATACATTATGCAATGAGAGACTTAAAAGTATTTATATTTCTAGTTATACAATAATGTCTCAGAGACGATATTTTTTTTCCTGATGTATTTCATTTCCGTGGGCCATTTTTAAATAGTAAGGCCAGCTGATGAAAGGAAAAATATTTGAGAGGACATCTGTTTCTGTAGGCAGCTTTGCAAACTATGTATATGTATATGTATATGTATATGTATATGTATATGTATATGTATATGTATATGTATATGTATGTGTACCATATTTTCCGGTGTATAAGACGACTGGGCGTATAAGACGACCCCCAACTTTTCCAGTTAAAATATAGAGTTTGGGATATACTCACCATATAAGACTACCCCTCTTCCAATGCACTGGGGAAAAAAAGCTTTCCCAATGCATTGGGAAGCGGAGTAGAAAGTAAAAAACTGCAGGGAGAAAACAGGGAAGCGGAGTAGAAAGCAAATGGTAATGCGAAGCATGGCAGCGCGGGGTGTGTGTGTGAAGGAGAATATTGGGGTGAGGGGTGAAAAAGCTTTAATTACCTGGGCAAGGCAGAGGGGTGAAGAATACATTTCCAAGCTTTAGCAGAACAAATCATGAAGGAGGAGGAGGAGGAGGGTAATGGGGGGAAGTTTGAAAAAGCAGATCCAAGCGCAAAAGTTACTGAGTCATTTCAGAGGCGGCTGGAAGAGTTTTCTTGACTCCGGCCTCCCTCCCTCCCTCCCTCCCTCCCTCTCGCTCTCTTTCCCTGGCGATGGATCAGTGCGGGGGGGGTCGGGAGGGAAGGGAGGAAATGGCAAGGGAGGGAGGGAGCAGAGGGTGGGACCAGAGGGTGGAGCGTTCAAGAGGAGCAGATTTAAAAGAGCGGGGGGGGTGGCTTTAAAAATAAATCAGGGGCGTGAATCGCATCACCACCGGAAGAATTAACACGCGGGCATCTGTATACAAAGCCCCCCCCCGCTCTTTTAAATCCACTTCTCTTGAATGCTCCCTCCCTTGCCTTCTCCTCCCTTCCCTCCCCCCGTACTGATCCATTGCCAGGGAAAGAGAGTGAGAGAGCGAGGGAGGCTGGAGTCAAAAAAACTGTTCCAGCTGCCACCGAAATGACTCACTAACTTTTGTGCTTGGATCTGCTTTTTCAAACCTCCCCCCATCATCACCACCACCCTCTTCCTCCTCCTCCTTCATGGTTTGTTCTGCTAAAGCTTGGAGATGTATTCTGGGGGGGGGGGAGGGCCCGGGTGGAAAATCTCCGCGCCGATCAGCTGTGCGGCGGGGATCAGCTGTGTGGCGGGGAAGTGAAGTTGCACCCCTGCGGTGCGCCATCAGCGCTTCCGGTTTCAGCACCCGCCCTATAAGACGACACCTGGCGTATAAGACGACCCCCGACTTTTGAGAAGATTTTCCTGGGTTAAAAAGTTGTCTTATATGCCGGAAAATACGGTATATGTATATGTATATGTATATGTATATGTATATGTATATGTATATGTATATGTATATGTATATGTATATGTATAAAGGTAAAGGTTTCCCCTGCACAGTCGTGTCCGACTCTAGGGGCCGGTGCTCATCTCCGTTTGTTAGCTGAAGAGCCAGCATTGTCCAGAGATGCTTCCACGGTCATGTGGCCGTCATGACGCGATGTATATGTATATGTACTCTCTCTCTCTCTGTGTGTGTGTGTGTGTGTGTGTGTGTGTATTTTCCTGGAACTGTCATCATTTGCCTTGTGGCCTACTGCGATGTTAGAAGAAGATTTTATGACTTGCAAGTGGGGTGATAAAAGCCCAAGCAGCAGACTCCCTTAGAAAACAAATTTGATTTTTATTAAAATATTCCGGATAATAAAAAGCACACTGGTAGTGACAAATTACCCCATTTGGCTCTAAATAAAGTGTTTGTCCAAGTCTTTTTTTTTTTTAAATGTCAGTAGGTCTCAAGGAAACTGGAGGCATTAACTGGCTTTAAACTCTTTACTGAATTGGAAAACGTTGCTTTTTATTGGCATTTGTACTGGAGCTCTTCCTGCACTAAGCTAAGTAATTCATGGATACCAAAATGACTAGCTGATAGGAACTGTCTATATACAGTATATACACAATAGCAATGAACTAAATTTCTATTACAATTCAAATGAAATTATGGGTATTCTGTGTACATTGAGCCATCCTTGACAGCATTAGATGTGAACAAATTGCCTAATAAAGCAACCCACTAAAGTTCTTTAATTTTCTTGAGAGCTTATTCCTTTCCATTGATCATATCTAAGAAGACTAAAACCTTAAGGATCAAAGTTTTGAAAGTTCTATAAAATAGCCTATAAATCCCAAACTTAGGGTTATTCGATTGAAGTGGGTTGTATAGAAAAAAAAAGATTTCCTCCTTATGGGGGAGATCGGCGGGATATAAATGTGACAAATAAATAAATAAAATAAATATTTTTTTAAAAAATCAAATGCAAAGGAGAAAATGTTTATAATGGTACTGAAACTCTAATATTCTTTGTAGTTTTCTTTTTATTCTTCAGGGGCTTTCTCGTTATTTAGATTCCAGGAGAAATCATAACTTCATAGCAACTTGAAAGTGAAAAAGAATTACATCAGTTCCTGCGTGCATCTGCAGGAATTACAAAGAGAAGGTGCAACATTTTCAGTAGGTCACAATGCTAAAATTATTCTTTATGGCTGTATAATAAAGGATGTTTAGCATGAATATGAATTGTTTCTTAATCAAAATTCTGTAGGTTCTTGGGTGACAAGAGGACTCAAAAGCTTCAATCCCTCTGCATGGAAAACAAGCATATCAAGGTAAAATGTGAAGATCTTGTAAGCTGCTCAGAGCCACAAGACGTTGGGCAGCCTCAACATTAGAAAAAAATGAATCAGTCTATTGAGTCCACACTGGTGCTGTCGTATTGTGGTTAAGATGTTACATTGCGGTCACAGGAATTCAAACTAAAGTTATTACTCAGCTATAGAGTCAGAAAGGTCTCAAAGGAAAACAAGATTTAAAAGTGTTGTGGTCTCATCTGAATCCTCGAAGTCAGAGGCTGAAGAGGCAGACCAAACAGACTTTCAGCCTGAAGAACTGGCAGGCAATCCGGCACCTGCAGCAGCTTCAGGAGACTGACTAGTCAGCAGGCAGATAGGCACCTATGGCAGCTTCAGGAGGTAAGAAGCCTGAGCAGGTGAGACACAATTCAGATAATGAAAGGCCAGATTCTAGCAGGGTGCCTAGCCCAGGAACACAACAACAGCTACAAAGGGGTGACTAAAGGCAATTGGCATGATTCCTTGAAAGTGGGGGGGGGAGCTACTCCCTAATCCAGAGTTTTCCAAACTGTGTGTCGGGACTGCAGTGTCTGGGTGTGTCATGGCTGCTGCTGGCTCTGAGCCCTGCCAGGATTCCATGCAGGTCCTAGTGCCTGCCTTGTGCCTTGCTGCCTCCAAACCTGCTGTGATTGCACGCAGGACCTAGTGCCTGCCTTGTGCCCTGCTGTAAGAGTGTGTCGCAAAATGATGCATGTCTAAAAAGTGTGTCACCAACATGAAAAGTTTGGAAAGCTCTGCCCTAATCAAACCACATCAGCACCTGTGCTTTGTAAGAACAAGTTCTAAGACCTTGCTCCTCCCATGGAAAAAAAGAAGTCTCCAACTTCAGACTTGTCACTCTTTTTCCTCACCCTGCATTCAGAAATCCCTGAATTATCTGGTGTCTGGACCTCTGTCTTTCTCCTGCTAGCAGATTTCTACAGCTCACGTTTCAAGGCAAGTTGTAGACTCATTGAAGTTTCTAAACCTTAAGTCTTTCCCACACTGGGTTGGCTTCCTTGTTGGCATAATTTTAGGCTTATATAGTGATCATCAGTCTGGCTCTTGTATATTCTTCTTTCATCTTCAAAAATATTTCAAAGCCATCAGTGGTATCACCAGCGTATACTGTATGAGCTTGTTGATGTTTCTTCCAACAATTTTAATTCCAACTTCTATTTTTTTTAAATCAAGCATTACTCATCATACATTCTGCGTAGAAATTAAATAATAAGGTGACAAAAAAGTGTACTTCCTCCCCAGTTTTGAACCATCTAGTTGCTTCATATTCTACATATTGTTCAATCGGGCATTCCAGTACAATTATGGTCTACACAGTCATTTTTTAAGTCATTTCAGGACTCTAACCCTAACCCTAACCCTAACCCTTACTTTGTCCATTACCAATCAGAAGTTAGTAAAGTGATTTCAGGTGCTCCTGCCTCTTAGGAATCCAGCTTCTCTGTCTGGCAACTCTTGTTCCATGTACCTTTCATGTCTGGATTGCAAAATTTTGAGCATTATCTAACTAGCATAGATTGTAAGTGCCATTATTTGGTAGTTTGGACATTCTTTAATATTACCCCCTCTTTGTTTGTTCACTTGCTTTGTTATTACAATATAAATTGATATTTTCCAGTTCCTTATTTCCTACTGCATTTTCTGCATCTGCTTACAAACAGCATGTAGCACTCTAACTGCATCTTCTGTAGGATTTTCAACAGTTCTTCTGATATTTCATCTACTCATGCAGCTTTGTTGATAGCAACATTTTCCAGGGCCCATTTAACTTCACTTCCCGGAATGACCAGGTGTATTTCAGTGATCAAGCCTTTGTAGGTATCATAAATTGTGGGATTTTCCAGCATAGTTCTTTTGTATAGTTGTGCCATTTCTTCTTTATTTCTTCTTTCTCTGGTAGATTTTTGCCTTTATTTTTTTATCATGCCCATCTTTGCATTAAAATTTCCCATCTGAGTGTTATCCTGAATTTCTTTGATTTGCATTCAGTTCGTGAAAACCTTTAGTTGTTATTGTTAAATAGTCCTGCTTATTTATTAATTTATTTATTGTATTTGTATTGATAGTTGGATTTCTTTATAGCATTAGTTTTGTATCATGGGTGTTTTATTTATTGCATTCTAAGTTGCATTGTGAGTCACTGTGAGTCTGGTAAAAGTCAGTGGCATACTATTACTACTGTTACTACTAATAATATACAGTAGATATTGTAATATTATAGATAAAGCTTCTTGCATGTTCTTGCTCTTCCCTGGAAATTAGGTGGGCAATTATTTTTCTTCTCTTCTGCTTTCTACCTTCATTCAATTATTTACAACATATCAGCAAACAGCCATTTTGCCTTTTATTTTATTGTTTTATTTTTGCATTCCAGGGTATTTTTGTTTGTGTCATTTTTAATTATATCACACATATCAGTCCAGAGTTCTCCATACATTCTATTTATCAGATCTGCTGAATCTATTATTGACCTTTACTGCATAATGATATGAAATATTTTTGATATTGGGTTGGTTTGTTCAGTTAGTTTATTTAGTTTCAGCTGTAATTTTGTAAGCAGGGGTTTGTGATCTGAGCTATAGTAAAAAAAAGGGGGGGTCTTGATTTGTTGACTGAACAGAACTTCTCCATCTTGTTTACACAATATATAGTAAATCAGATTTCAGTAATATCTATGTGTAGAGTTGTCTTTAGGTTGTTATAAGGAGATATTTACAATAAACATGGATTTCCTCTTCTCTTATTTCACGTCTCCAACATCTTTTGTGTACTATTTCTTATTCTTACTCTATGCTTTGCATTGTTCAGCCAAAAGAAATCTTGGGGTTATGCTTTTCCAAACAAAATGTTATAACCAATTTCTCCACTGTATGATTGCCTTTGCCAAAAATCTTTGCCTCTAAGTCTTCACCCATGGAAACTGTTTCTGTAACTATCCATACATAGACATTCTAATAGAATAATACATTGCACCAACGTGATACCTTAGGTATATTTTAAATGGATTATGGCTATTACACTTGAATGACATTGTTGTGATAAATGGTGCCAGAAGACTTTATCTCAAATTGAACCAATAGTTATTATGATATCTTCTTCTATGAAATCTATGTTCACCTTGAGGAACAATGGAACAAGCTTTATGGAATCATATATCCTTTTAAGGGATGCACTGATGTCAGCAGCTTTGATTTGGTGTCAGCACTTGGAGATATAATGAAGACTAATGCTAGATAAATGCTAGTGAGAAAACATTTCAGAAAAAAATGGAAGGGAATCCAAAGACATATTTGACAGTAACGTGAAGGGCTTAACAGATTTGACAGTTTGTCTTGTGAGCTATTCTTGGGCTGACAAATATTTTCTTTAGCTTGCAAAGCCCAAACTCTGTTGCCAGACACACACAGTCAATTAACACATGAGAAAATATTTCCTTCATTCTCATCACTGCTGTTGTTTGTTTGACTTAGATTTCTGTCTGAGTGCTGAGACTAGGTCAGGCATCAAGGTTTTGAAGAGAGTAGGGAAATTGCCTCTGCACAGGGTCCCTTATTCAACCCTGGGCATCTCAAATAAGGCTAGAAAAGTTCCAACCTGAAACACTGGGAAATCTCTACCTGTCACTGAAAATGATCCAGGGATTTAACTTGACAATGACCAAAAAAACAACACATTCCTATGGGATTATTGAATGGGAGGAAGTAATTATCACTTTTTCACCCTTTCAGGGAGCTAACAGGGCCAAATCCAGAATTTATATTGGATCTGGCATCCTTCCTTTGAGGAAGAATTTTGAATTTCTTTTGAGGGAGAAAGGAACAACTTGTGCCATGGGGTGGATTTTGTATATATGATTGTGGGCCCATTTTTTTACTTATTGAAACATATCTAATTTTTAAAAGTAAAATCAAACTCAGACTCACAAATTATAAACCCCAAATGTCATAAGTGATTATAACAATCCTACACATGAAAACCACTAGCAGTAAGTCTATTTGAATTAATCACTGCTTCTTCTCTTAAAGTCTAGAAAATTGAGCTCAACAGCTTTGGATCTAGTATGGGATAAGGTCAATTGGAAGGCAGTAGGTTTTCAAACTCTGCTGGGCAGGTTGTCTTCTCTAGTGGGGGCATCAAAAGTCATGCGGGGGTGGGGTGGCAGAAAGAATTATTGTGGGTATGGTCGTGGTAGTTTGTTGGAATGCTGTTAATAAAATCCTTCTTTGTGATAATCTCCTCCACTGTTGGGGAGGATGTGAGAGGAAGGTGAGGAACCTAAATTATTTTAGATAGACATAGACACACGGACACCTGTACATGTAGGCTGACCATACGTCCCGTTTTAAATGGAACAATCCTGTTTTTTTAGCATTTTTCAACCGTCCCGTCGTTTTGATAAAAATCTCAATTTTGTCCCATTTTTTAAACCCGGCGGGAATGGTGCAGAAGGAGGATCCAAGCCGGAGCTGCTGATTGGAGGCAGCCCAGAAGAGGAAGCTCTCCTGCCTATCAGCGCGCAGCAAAGGAGGGCAGAGAGGCAGAGAGGAGGGCAGGCCAGGGGCGGGGTTTGCAGGCGGGAGCCAATTGCACAGGCTGGGGGCGGGGTTTATGGCGGGAGCGAATCGCGCGGACCGGGGGGCAGGGACCCCTGTCTTTTTCATGTATATGGAATATTACATAAGACCCCGTCCCGTTTTGCCATCCCAATGTCCTGTTTTTGTCTCAAGGAAATATGGTCAGCCCATGGGAAAAAGACACAATCCGTAACACAGGGGCCACATATTATTTTTCCCAGCTCTCTTTTTTGAGGAACTTGGAACCACCCTCTATGATTGCCTTGCCAAAATTTGAGAGAAAATAGCAGCTGCATGATTTTTCCACTCTTTTAGACAAGCCAAGATAAAGGAAAGAAACATATTCAACTTCTGGCAAGCCTAAAAATGAAGGGCTGAAAATATTGCAATTACAATATTTATTAAAAACTGACAACATAGCAGTAATCAAAATCTCAGTAGCAGTAACAAAAGTAGTCCAATAAAGCCAATATCTATTTTCCAGCACTCTGTTCTGTCTGTAAAATGTGAAGACAGATACTGCACCATACCATGATAAATGTTCTTAGGGAAAGTAATATACAGGCTGAATTTCTTATTTCAAAAAGTAGACATCTGGCACTTGGTTCCAACTCTCTATCAACACCTTAGAGGTGAATTGGTTGAAATAGAGATGGCATGGTATCATCATGTAAAGATATTTTTGTTTCCTAGTTACTATATTCATGCAGTATTATAGAAGTGGTCTTCTGCAATGTATTTTTCCAGCTTACTGGTCTAGCCTCAGATCTGGGACTCCAGGACCAAGATCTTGAAACTCTGAACCCTTCTTACCTTCTGAATTCAGCCAAGGTCAGACAAGTGTTGCCCCAGGTGAGGTCAAGGGATCATAGCAAAGAGCAAATTGTTTTTATTTTTTAATTTTATATGATATAAAAATGAAGAATATAATTTGATCCATACATATAATTGCATCACTTGGCTTTTTGTCGGAAACTGAACATATGCCTCTCAATGCTGCATCTTGCCATCCTTCAAGGATTAGAATCTATGGAATAAATGAAATGTCATTGCATTTCATTGGCTCCATAAGAAAATCAAGGTCCACAATTATTTTGTACTTTTAATGGGCACACAAAACTCTGCCCTTTGATTAATTAATTAATTAATTAATTAATTAATTTACTTTTGATATCGGCTCCATTAAATGCATTGCTGCCATTTCAGAAGGAAAATGGGCTGTGAAAAGACCATTAAACTTCCACAAAACTCTAAAGAGGAAAGAGACTATCTACCTATATCTGGCATCTTGGGTAAGAAAAAGAGCTTGTTGGCCAATGTCACCCCTATTATACAGTCATGATTGTTTTTACAGTAGAACAAGAGAGCTCGTGATAGGTTTGCCTTCCCTGGGGCCCATTTTTCAAGGATAGAGTTGACATGGAACTCAGCTACACAGCTCAGAAGTATTTAACTTGACACATCTAAGGTGACTGGGTTGAAATGGCTCTTCCCGGTGGGAAGAGAAATCAGAAGATTGCTTTGAGTGGATGTCACCTCAACAAGCCAATCCCATAAGTAACAAAAGAGGGGGGGGGGGAAGGAATCCATTTATGAATCATGCCTCCAGGAACAAGAATTAATAAAAAATAATATTCTTTCTTTGCAAAACCGCCTTCAGTCATATAATGTATTTCTAGTCTAAGGTTTTGTTTTTACCATGGGACCTCGAGAGTGAAATAATGAATGAAAGAATGTTTAGAATTTGTCTGAGAGATGGCTTTCCTCAATGTCAACTATTATTGCACTTTTAATTCCCTTTCTGCTGGTATTAGGCTAGGAATGCATGTGCCTTTAGCAAACCTGCACAGTCTATTGAATTACTATATTTATATGTAGCTGTGTAGGTGAACGGAAGCAGGCAATTTGGTTGAGAACATTTCAGTTTCTTTCCACAAAATTTACCATTGACACAATACAAGTGTTTGACTTGTTTTTGTCTTACACATGTATTTTCACTGTTAGATAACTTAGTAGTTTTTCTCTAAAGGAACCTACTTCTCCCTGTCTCCTACATTACATTATAACTTTTCTGGTACCTCATTTCATCCCCACAGCAATCTTTTGAGGTAGGACAGTCTGAGAACAACTTGCCTGAATTTAGCCAGTAAGCTTTGTAACTAAGAGAGGACTTGATCCTCAGGACTTTCCACATCCCAATCCAACATCTTAACCACTATGCTACACTGGTTCTTTTACCATTATATAAGTTGGAACATGTCTAAGCATCAAAACAATGTCAGTTAATGAGCAAACGTATTATATGTCGAAAATATTTATAAGTGAGGGAAGAGATGTCTCTACAAAAATGTTCTTCTGAAATTCGTATGCTCATCTTGGGTCTAATTTCTATCACCAACATGTTTTGTGCTAGAAATAAAAAATCTTTTTCTAGGTAGAATCTTGATCTCAGCTGTGCTCATCAAGCATACTTAGCTAAGTCAATTAAAGACCTAGTATGATAAGCTTGGGTGATGTTAACCTGGCTTAGTTTTGTCTGGCTTAATATATTGTCCTAAGCCACCCCCTCTGGTTAATTTACGGTCAATGTATAGTGTGACAACATAAAGTGAGCATGTGGCAGTGTATAAGCAATAAGCAGTTGTTCTCTTTTCTTCCCGTTCAGCTAAATATTCTTATAATACCTGATGTTGAAACAAAACTTGACCAGAGTCAAGTTTAAATAAACATAGTGGAGGCTGCAATTCTTATTCCCACTTATCGGGAAGTTATTAAGTTCAGTGGGAAGTAAGTCCCATTGAACTCAAGCATCTTGAACCATCAAAAGATATACTTAATAGATATTAAGAGAGCCAGTTTGGTCTAGTGGTTAAGGCAATGGGCTAGAAACCAGGAGACTGAGAGTTCTAGTCCCGCCTTAGGCATGAAAGCCGGCTGGGCGACCTTGGGCCAGTCCCTCTCTCTCAGCGCTGGGAAGGAGTCAATGAGAAACCAGGATACTGAGAGTTCTAGTTCCACCTTAGGCATGAAAGTTGGCTGGGTGACCGTGAGCCAGTCCCTGTCTCTCAGCCCCAGGAAGGAGCCAATGTCAAACCAGGAGACTGAGAGTTCTAGTCCTGCCTTAGGCACGAAAGCCGGCTGGGTGACCTTGGGCCAGTCACTCTCTCTCAGCCCAACTCACCTCACAGGGTTGTTGTTGTGGGGAAAATAGGAGGAGGAAGGAGTATTTGGTATGTTCGCCACCTTGAGAGTTATTTATAAAAATAATAAAGGCAGGATAATAATTAAATTAATTAAATAAATAAATAAATAAATAAATAAATAAATAAATAAAATCATTGAGTGTTGAACTACAGACATATTTGACAGTAACGTCAAATATTATTTTTTGCATCTTTACTTTTCTACTTCAAGTTTGTGCCTATTGGGTCTCTTTAATATAGATTCAGTTTTATCATTTGGGATTTGTTCAGGAACATGTTTGAGAGGGAAAAGTTTTCCTTCCTTAAAAAAAAAAAAGTAGCATGCCAGCTGACCCAAAAGCATTTAATATTCTATTTAGATCTTCATGCTATTTTGCCTCCCTTTCAGTGTCATATGAGATTGTGTATTATTAATTTAAAGGCAAATTATAATATTCAGTGTAATAGGTCCTGTTAATAATTAGCATAACTTGGAAGCTGGTTAATGAAAAGTGCCAGATTACTCAAGGAATAACTCAAACAAGCAGAACACATTACTGTCAGAATGAGGCAATGAGCAAATCAGTAGTGAGAAATGCAGTGTAATTAGGATTTTTGTTTTTCATTATCTGCAACTCGAGAACTATAATATACTGATAATCTTACTTCTTTTTTGCTTGATTGTATTATTTGCAAATATTCCATAATCCAGCGGACTTTTTCATTATCCTTAATTTTGTGTTATTTCCCAGCTGCCGTAGTGTAGGCTACATTCACTGAAGATGGAAATGGTCAGGAATGAGGCGTTTTAAAGCTTCCATAGTATATTTTCCTACCTGGGGTTGAAGGACAAAATGCTTCCCTTTTCCAATTTGTTTTATGGAATCCAGCTAGGAACATCACTTTTACTTTGGAACTAGCTTCCCCAAATTTAGGAAACCCTTCAGGATCTGCCTGCTCTGAGGTGGTCACCTTACCTTTGTCAGGAAGATCAGATTCAGGCACCAACATCATTTCTGCAGTTCTCAGAAATATGAGAATTTCAGTTTTAAGAAAGGGTCGGGAACAATTTAAGTCAAGAATCAGGCAGCAAATGGGAGGCTAAGGAAACATCTGGCTTTCCAGCTTACCTAAAGCCGCAGTTGAGCATAGACATGGATGGGAATGCCGGCTTTTATACTGATTGAAGTCCTGATGGAACTTTCTTCTAATATGCCTGGTTTGGTCATTGTGCACATCTGTCCTCAGAGTGACTTCTTCGAACCTCTAGCAGGCCAATCAGAAGGGGAGTTTAAACCTCTGCCACCTGTATGTGGAGGTCTTAATCTGTGTCAGGGGTCACCACACAGTAGTGTAACCCATGCTACATGTTAAAATATTGTGCGATGTTGTCCTTGCAGTGCGAGACAGGCTTGATTTTCTCTAGGTATTGATCCAACTGAAATGTCCCCTGTATTGTTAGTTGCTTGCTATCACTGTACTGGAGAAGACAAAAACTAACAAGGGCTTTGGGATCAATTAGACTGCCATGTGACAGAGTAAAGAGACTGTTATGAGGTAAAGGCTACGAACATCCGAGCGAAAACAGAAGGAGCTTTTTGAATTCTGCGGGATGTGAAATTTGAAAGATAATGTTTCAATTCTACCATCCTTTAACTAAGTGAAACAAGTTTTCTACCCCCTCACCAGGAAGACCTATCTGGAATCCTTTAGATCCAACAGTCAAAGGTCAATTTCTATCACTTCAGAACCCTCAAAATCACACTCTTAAGGTAGCTGCTCATTTTGCCCAGGGGAAGAGGGAGAAAGCAAGAAGGCCAAGTGACTCAACAGGTGTGAAGACATCATCAGGGAAATGCTGTGACTTAATGTACCTGCATTAGACACCAAAATGCACATTCAGTAAGGATGGCATTTGCATGATGATATCACCACATGCTTGTCATCCTTTTGGGGTCAGGGTGGCTTGCTGCTGATGCCTCTGAATCTGCTTGCTTTCAATCCAACCTGAAAATTTACACAAGAAATAAAGCAAACTGGGTATCAGAACAAATGATGGAAATCTCTGCAAAGAGAAGCCAAACCCAAGAAAGACAAAGATCTCAGAAAGGAACTAAGCAAAGAGAGCAGAGAACAGTAAGAAGAGACAGGGAACAGTGTTATAATTTCTGTAAAGGCACCGAAGATAGAAACAGATGTGGAACAACAAGAAAAGGAACTCAGACGCAGGTTCTAACCTCAAATTGCTCTGCTAAAGGATGCCAGTGGACAGAGAGTAACTGAATCAAAGAAGATCACACAAAGATGGAAGGAGTATTCTGTATAGTCGAGATGTCAACATTCAAGATAGCTTAGAAAACATTCCCATTTTCAAGAACCTGTAGCACTGGAAGATGACGTTACATCAACACGGCAGTCTGTTAAAGTTATTTGGTAAAGTTATTCTATGCAGAAGCAAACGCATGGAATTCCTACACTATGAATCTGGCCTGAAAGTGGAAATATCCAAGCTTCTCTGCTGTAAGCGTAAACAACAGGTGTTGCTGTTCATCTAGCCAAAACAATAAAACGTTATCAGTACTTTCCCATGAGAATAGAATCTCGAGGGAAAGCCAATATGCAACACCGCCACCCCATGACGGTTTATAGTAAGTACAACAACTGTAAGCTGAAAAGTTGCCTAGCCCATATTAACCAATCAGAATTCTGAACCATGGGTATATTTCAGCTATGAACCATGGGTATTCATCTCACTTATGTTCTTCCTATGCTTATTCTATGTAGACTGCTATCTACATGTACTTTGTATCTGAACTGTAACTATGCCTGGTCTTTGCACAGACCATGATGCTTTCTTTCCATTCTGGTGATGGAACTCTGCTTATGCTTTGTTTTTTCCTTTTTGCAATAATGCACCATACATCCATTATTGCCTTATGCTATCAATAAAGATATTGTTAGCCTTACAACACATTGTTTGGATTACTTCAAGCCTGGAACCCCAAAAGCCACCATCACCCAACACAGTCAATACCAAGTTGGAACTGATAGAATATCTGCAGAAACTATAGCAAGCAACTGATCATTTTGGAGAACGTCTATCCATGTGTTCATTAAGAGTTGAGATCAAATTGACTTCCAGGGGAGGTATGGCGAACTGAAGACTGCTCTGCGAAAGTGGAGCTGATAACCACAGCAAAGACAAAGGAACCAGTGATTAGACAGGTTCCTTATAACCTCTCTGGATAAGGGGAGGATGGGAGATCACCCATATGTGCTCTGGATGGCTGCTCCTCATGAGGAGCCTGCAGGACAGCGGTTTTCCATGGGTTTGAGCACTGGGAGATGACAGGATTAGCCATCTTGCTCACAACCGTGGCGGAGACTTTTAAAGGACACTAAGTTCGCAAACCTCACTTTCTAATCACTTTAGGAAATTGATCATTAACTACTTCTAAGCTATTAGAGACCTTTGGATCAACAAGTTCGAAAATGCCAGGTGAGTCTGCCTTGAATCCCGAATGAAAAGAAATTTTAATCATAAGCTTAAGAGTTAAAAAAAATCTGAAATAAACAGCAAAAAGTTAAATAAGATTTTGATCTTAGAAAGTTATAAATGGATTAAGGGTCCAGATAAAATTGGAATATTTAAACTTTTACCATAAGGTTTTGGAATTAATTATAAAGAACAAACAGCTTATTGTGAGACATAAATTCTGTTTTGGTTTTACAAGACAAAGATAAACAATTTCATGATTCCAAACACTGGACACTAGAGAGGACTAAAGATTTTAGGTAGAGGAAAGGTTTACAAACCTATGAAATGTTGGAAAATTCTAACAATGAAAATACTGAAAGAGACTTTTGAAGAATGGAATCAGAAAATAGTAGCCACAATATAAACAATGTCAGCAATGATGTCTGCTTCTATGGATAGACTACGTCCAAAAGATGTTATTAAAGAAATGACAGATGTAGAACAAATTTTAGCTGACAGTATAGAAATGGTATTGAAAGTGGATTTGCAGCTGACAGGCCAAGAGAATGACTTAGAAAAGGATGTTTTACTGGATCTACAAAAGAAACTAGTTGACGCTTTAAAATTCAAAACGGAAATACAAATGACAAACCAAGAGAATGACCAGGAATTTTTTTTCCTACTGGATTTAGAAAAGAAGCTTGTTAAAGCCTTGAAGGACTCTTTGCAATGGGACCAAGAAGAAATGAAGAGAAATTAAATGGTACAACAATATTTGAATGAACTAATGATTAAGACTGTTAGAAGTAAAAGGAAGGAATATAAAGTTGGTTTGTTTGATCAAGGTTAAAACAAGATATGTTGTTACCTCTGGTAACCCTTTACGGACATTCTGCTGACACCAGGACTGAAAAGATTATGCTTTATGGATTTGTTTATAGATAAGAGATGGGATATGGGATGAAGAGATAAATATTTGTAACCTTACAGAGGGTAAAGAGTCACTAAATTTGTTTATACTTTGTCTGATGAAGGTTGGAAGTCACTTCTTTATATATTTATTTTCTCTTTCTTATTCTTACTTTTTCTCTTTTTTCTTTTTTCTTGCACTTTTACTCTCTTCTATTCTCTTTTCTTCCTTTAAGTTTAGTTTGTATTAGATTTTACTATTATAATAAAAATTCTTAATAAAAATTATATATATATATATATATATACACACACACACACACACACACACATGAGAGAGAGAGAGAGAGAGAGAGAGAGAGAGAGAGAGAGAGTAAGAGTATATATACTGTATAGAGAGAGAGAGAGAGGAGAGAGGGGGGAGGGGTCATATTGATGGCACATAATCATCCATTCAGTCAGCTTTCATTTCTTCACTCACAAAAGCAAGAGATCCAGGTATTCAGTTTGGAGAGTCAGTTCAAAAGCACTTTGATTAAATTTCCAAAACAAATCAGACTGACATGCCAAATCAGACACCTCTGGATCAGTTCAGATGTTTTAATCACCTACTGTATTTTTCAGAATTTGACTAGTTTTTTTGAATTGATTCATACCAATTTGGCAATTTGATTCAGAAATCCAAATCAGATTGAACAGCAAAGTTAAATCAGGGCAATATTCAAATGGATTCAAATTGGATTTTGCCTAATTTGCAACCTCTATTGAAACTCAATGAATGTAGGCCTTTTCATTTGTAAGAGATATCATATTAGTAGATGAGCAAGAGGGAGAATGTGCAGCATCCAAAATTTATTCAATGTCAGAATTCATCAAATATATAATTTTTGTGCTCCTCCAGAACATAATAATGTTCCACATTGGAATTACTAGATTAAAGAGTGTTACTATTAAAATATACTTAATTATCATCTGGCTAAATTATTTATGACTTGGTCTCCAAATGTTTTCAGTTCTTTTTCTGAGTTTTCCCAGTTCATTCTATTTCACTAAAATAGAAACACTAATTTCTTGAGGTGGTTTGAAAGGTGCTTCCAGAGATAACATGTGGTTCCATTTCATTTTTTACTGCTCTCTGGTTTATATTTCATGTTGCCAATTTTTGGACATTTTAATTTTTTTCTGGAGAAAGGCCTTACATACACATACCAGATACAATATAAACCCAGCCATATAAAAATATTAAAATGTCACAACATTTTAGTCTATTCTATAACTTTTCTATGCATTTACATGCATTGACTTCTCTGACATTTTTTTTTCTTAGCATCTGTTGGCATTTTGAAAACCAAATGGGGGATAACAAATTTAGCAGACAGATGCCCATAAATTTACATATAAGAACTGCGCTTTTAAACCATTGAGATACTGGAAAATATAATTAAAACAGTGAGTGAGTTTTTAGAGGCCCCTGCAATTCCCTTTTGTCCTCTGGATACAGTGTAATGGGTTTGCCTCTGACATGAAGGATGATATTTCTAATGTGTATGGCAGATTAATTCACTGGAGGAAGGTGACTGACAATGTGCTACCAGCGGTGGTGACTTGATATGCAGGGTTGCCATTTAACATGTTTTATTCCTTAATATATAAAAAAAAAGGAAATGAAAAGGAAGGAAAGGAAAACTTTTAATCAGTTTGTGGCTTCACTGTCCTCCTGGGAAACTCAATCATCTGTTCCAGACAACAGGAGAGAAGGGAAAAACACAGCTAAGTACAGCTGTATGCATGGGGTGAACTTTTAAAAATGTCAGCCGTGTATTACTGCCCGGATTCTTCACGTTGATCTATCAGCATGTTGATATGCCGAGAATATGATCCATGTAGAATATCTGTCCAACAATAGTAAACAAGGTAGCTCTAGAGATTTATTCATCTTTCATTTATTGATTCATTTATTCACTTACTTATGATGGCATATGCTGCTCCAAAATGACTAACATGTTATGATAGTCAGGTTAAAACAGAATATGAATAATAAGAAAAATATATATAAACATGATAATACAATTGAAACTTCAGCATGCCTTGCCCTCTGCTTTCTGACATACATCATATCGCTCATGTCCCCTACACATAAAAAAATGATGGGGCTTCAATTGATTGCATGTCATACCCACCATCCTGAGTTTTTTTACCTCCCCATGGTCAATCCTGACTCTGGCTGCTCTTATGTAAGAAAATGTGTTCTTTCTGTTAGTGGATGATTCCTTTGACATTTCTAACGAAGTGGCCAAATGTCATTCAGTCAAGATGGCGCTAAGGGAATGTTTGGATTCAAGTAGGATTTGATAGCTCATGTTCATGTCAGAAAGCTATTTGCATTTATTTTACAATATTAATATTATAATTTTACTTATCTGTTTTGTTGTATCAGATACTATATGGAACTTTGGTCTAAGTCTGTAAATAACTATTGATGTTATAGTTATACGTATATACAGGTAGTCCTCGACTTACGACCACAGTTGAGACCAGAATTTCCATCATAAGTTGTTGCGGTCGTAAGTCAAGTCACCATGTGATTGGACCTGATTTTACATCCATTTTTATGGTGGTTGTTAAGTGAATCACAGGTCATTAAATGAATCACCACAGTCGTTAAGCAAATCCAGCTTCCCCAATGGGTGTTTTTTGCCAGGAAACAGCAAAAAACATTGCAAAAAGTGGTCACATGACCACGGGATTCTGCAACCAGTCGTAAATGTGAGCAAGTTGCCAAGCGCCTGAAATATGATCCTTTTACAGCTGGGGTGTGTGACATTTTGCAACACTCGGAACTGCTTTACAGCCTGTAAAGCACCCATTCTGAGGCCATCATAACTTCAGACCGTCATTAAATGAACTGTCGTAAGTCAAGGACTACCTGTATAGCAAAAAGAACTGGACTATGTCTATCCTACTTAGAAGTGAATAGCTTTCCAGCTAAATGAATTCTTTCCTGTTCTGACAAATGCTTGGGTTTGACAGAATATTTTGGTTGTATCAACACTATTCAATTCCAATTTCCTTTTCCTTCTCCCATTACCTTTTATTTTATTGATAAGTGCATGCATTATGGAAGACCTTTAAATTGTTTGTTGTTGATTTTAGTGAGTTTATGATGCCCTGTTTTTGCCAACAAGTTTTTATGTTGCTCTGGTTTTAGTTACTGCATTTTTACAAAAACGTCCCCCCCAAAAAAACAAATGCATTTTTATCTTGTTTAGAGTTCAGTGGTATTTGCTCTACTCAACCACAGAAATATACAAACAACTCACACAATAGATGTGCTAATCCCACACACGACAGCACCACACCCCCTAATCACCACAATAAACCCTCTCCTAATCTCTTGTAAATGACCCACAGAAGACACACACCCTCTCAGCAGCTATAAACACCAGCAGGAACACACACCGTCCACTTGGGCACAGAGAGAATCTTCTAGCTGTGCTCCTGTCCTCTGAAGATGCCAGCCAGAGCGACAGGAACCAAAACTGCCAGAACATGGCCACACAGCCCGGAAAACCCACAACAACCTCTTCTGTACTGTTATTAAGAAAATTGTACTGACCACCAGAAACCAACTCAACTCAAGGGAGACATTACTGTTTATCCCTAAATTATGGGTTGGTTGAGTCTGGATATCACCAACCAGCCTTGTAAAGCAAATGCAGATGGTCCTGCAAAAACCTTTCAGATCCTAAATTCTGACCTCTGAAGAGAAATAATGGGCCATTTCAATTCAATACTTATGGATCCTGAGAAAGAATGACAAAGGCTTTTTTTTTTATTTGTTCAGCCGTGTCCGATTCTCGGAGACTGCCTGGACAAGTCCCTGCGGTTTTCTTGGCAAGGTTTTTCAGAAGTGGTTTGCCATTGCCTCCTTCCTAGGGCTGAGAGAGAGGGACTGGCCCAAGGTCACCCAGCTGGCTTTGTAGCTAAGGCGGGACTAGAACTCACTGTCTCCCACCTTCTAGCCTGATGCCTTAACTACTACACCAAACTGGCTCTCTTACAGGCATTCTGATGACATGAATATCATGAGATTAATGTCATGACAACTGCCTAGGCTTCACATAGCCTTTCTCATATCCCACCAGAATGTTGAATTAGCTCCATTGCACAAATCTCCACCCTTGCCAAATTAAGATACCTGCCAACCTTGTAGTGGCCTGGTTTGGTCAGATAGACAAGTTATGGATAATGGATTGATGGAGGATGGATGGATGGATGGATGGATGGACAAACAGACAGATGATAGAACACTGATACTCTAGGTTTCATGAAAATTCTGAGTATCTGTCATGTATTTGTAGTGAATCATGGCTATTATTCACTGTGATTGAAGTTCAGTGAAACACAATGGGATCTTTGAGAAAAAAAGCAGAAGCCTAAACTGCCAGCCACACATGCTCAAATTGCTATTTATTGTCAAAAAGCTGGTCACCTTTTAAGCCCCAAACAGGTTGAGATCAGGTTCCTGTGGGAAACACCTGATATATTTAATTATAACATCTTTACCTGGCCAGACAGCTTCCTAGGCCAAACAAAACAAGTGGAACACTTTAATCCATTAGAAATCACATTTGTGAAGCAAGCACAAGAGGAAAAACAGCAGGCTAAAAGAGAAATCAGAAGTATCAAATCAAGCAGTTTACAATTCAGAATTTAACAAAAGATAAGGGAGAGCAAAAAAAAGAAGAAGAAAGGGCTGGGAGATCATTATTTGGCAAGAGAAACATAGCAAAGTAGGTGTTGAACAAGCCTGAATTTTCAGCAATTCTAAACTTGATAGGGAGCATCAGGTGATATCACTCACTCAATTTCTTATGTTATCTGGAGCAGAGATTGGATTATTTGTTTTTGTTTTTGTTTTATTAATTACAATACATAATACAACACACAATACAATACAATACAATACAAAGACACACAATACATTAAAGTATAACCTAACATTAAACTAATATCTTAAACTATAACCTTTTGTATACTATCTAACCTTTACCTAATCTAAACTTATCTAACCAAAAAAAAAACCACAACATTAACTTAATTTATTTAAAACCTTCTCTGACTAAATCGCCCAACCTAACCAACTTCCTACTTACTCAGTCTTTCTTTCTTTCTTTTCTTTGGATTATTTGAACCATCAGGTAGAAATAGGTATGCTAGTCCCAAACTGTATCAAGCAACCGCATATGAATGTCATCAGTGCTCTGCTCCTTAGATTTATTTTTCTCATTGTGCAAGATGTGAAATTTAGGGTCTTTTTAGTGGCAGGTGTCATCTGTGGGGGGGAATGAGTGATTTTGTGAAACTTTCAGATTAAGACAAAGACTAGAAATGCATGTTGTTGTTGTCTTACCATGGATCGACATGGAACTGTGGCCAGCAGGAAAGCCGACATATTTGCTGATGACAATAAATTCTTAAGGGTAGTAAATTCAGAAAGGATTGTGAAGGGCATCAGATGGATGAATGAGCTTAGAAATGGCCAATGTAATTATTACTGGTGTCTGTTAACAATGACTGATTAGGAAAAGAGCTCTGGAATTATTGCTACTTTTGGTTGTTGTCATTTTCTTCCAAAGAAAATATGAAAACATCTGCCTAGTGGGTGATGGGAGTCGGGTGTTACTGCTTTATTGAGAATCATTAGGAAGCAAGTTGAAGAATTCTGGCATGTCTTATTAATGTCTTTAATAAATCTATGATGTGACTGGACTTGGATTACCACATATAGTTTGGGGTCATCACATCTCCCAAAAAGGCTACCTTGATTTGGAAAAGATGAAGGAAAAGACAACGCCAATAACTAGAACAAGAGCAGCTTCATTATGAGGAGAGACTATAGAATTTGGGATGTTTAAAATTTAGGATGAAGATGGGAAAGGGAAGCCATCTATAATATAAAGTCATGTATGGTTGGAAGTCAAAGAGAAAGAATGTTTTCTTCCACTCTTACAATTTCAGAACTTGGTCTTATCCAGTGAAACTAAATGTGGACCAATAGAGCAAAAGAAAAGGATGAATAAAAGGAAAGGTTTCCATGCATGATTTACTCCACCAAATGAATTTCCTTATTTTGGAGATTTTTTTTCCTAATCAATCCTTGGCTAAAAAGGGCATCAAGATCTTGTCTGAAAAATTCTAACTGACCACTAGATGGCAGCAAATTGATACAGCCATCTTAAGATTCCCTGGAGTCTGCAGTCTTGATCTGTTAGCCCTACATAAAATCAAAATGTAATATTTTAAAGAAATAGTTAGGTAAGAGGAGGATTGAAAATTATCCTTAATGATCTCTTAACCCAGGCATGTAACTATTCTGTATAATTTTAGTGCATGTAAGTAGCGTTGCAGACAATTTAATTGTATCACAATGACAGAGGCTGAGTGTTTTGTCAAAGAGTTTAATCGTTTCAAGGATTAAAAAGAACACTGTAAGGATTAGATGTTGAAGACGTTTAAAAATAATTTGCCATGTGCATTATCATCAATGTATGCAGTTTTAAACCATGGTGCTAGCATACAGAGAGGTAGGCATATAAGAATTACTTGTCTTTTAGGAGCCTTTTCAAATTTTGGGGTCAATTTGCTAATGTCATTTGTATTAGCATGTGAGGATCAAAAAATAAGGGATGTTTCTTGTAACATGATGCACGTTACGCAGTGTGCGTATTATTTTTGCTCTTTGCCATAATACATTCTCAAGGCCAAAAGGAACAAATACCTCCCCCCTCCCCAGATATTAATAATTGGTTGGTGCAATGTTTGGCACATGTGGGAGACCAATCAAGTTGTATGTGTAAGACATGAGTGCAAACTACTTTTTTCCCATTGTGGGAGGAGTTATAGCCATACCATTCATAAGAGACAATCGAAAAGCCAGAAGACCAGAACACCTCTTTGCCAGCAATCAACAAGATAGGCAAAGATTAACAGCAAGATTAGCAGCAGAGGAGCAATCAAACAACACAATAGACCCTAATCAAGGAAATTAACTCAGTCAATCAACCAAGCAGCAAACAACAACCCAATCAAAGTACTACCAAGGAGAGTACAACACCCCCACCAACACAGGCAGGACAAGCCAGGGTATATAAACAGAGAGCAAGTCCCGCTCCCTTTTCGCACTGAAGATGTTGCCTAGCCTGGCAATGAAACATCTGCAAGAAAACAAAAAAGCTCGGAGAGCACCAAGGACTCCACAAAATAATTCTTTTAAGTTTTGGATTTTGTTTTCTTTCCAAAGGAAATTCCAAAGATTGAGAGTAAACAATTGTCTTCCTGTTATTATTTTTGTATTAAATTTGAAGATATTAGCGTTTTCCTACACATTGAATCCGTTGATTTGAACCTTCAGCTTTCTGTTTTCACTTTCCCTTGAGAACAGTCTGCTATTTCACTCTCACTTTGTGTAAACACACTTTGGAACTCATCCATATCTTCGACTTTTGCTGGTTGAGCTCCTAGGGGGCGCCATAATCTACTGCGTGAGACATGGAGGATTTCAAACAGATTTTTTCTGACTTTCACCAGGATTTTAAACAGAATTCTTCTGACTTCTATCAAGCTTTTATACAAGATATCCAGGACATTGTGGAAAATATGAGATCTAAAATGTGCCATTAGGTTGGGGATGTGGTGGATGAAATTGAGGAATTTAAGAGAGATAGAAAGGTTTTGTTTATGACTGAGATTAGGATTTTTATTGAGATGCTGGATGAAGATTGGATAATGGAGTTGGAGAAATCTAAGGGAGAGAGTGATCTGCAAGCCATAAGTTAAATCAATCTCCTGGTGGAATGCCATGAAAAGAACCTGGAATCTTTGAGGGGGGCAGTTGGGCTGTTTGATTTTTTTAAGAGGAAAACTCTGTGTACATTGTAGCGATATGTAATTGCTCCGGTTTATTTTGAAGTGGGATACGGGTTGAAGAATGTTCATCTGGTTTGCTTTAAGGATTTGATTGATGTTATTCCCTTTTAAAGATATGGAATTACTGTTTTGAATTGTATTTGTTTTTTGGGTTTATTAAGATTGGGATTATTAAAATTGTTGTACTATTAAGTATAATAGCAGACAATTTACAGTATGTGCTTTTTAATTTGATTCTTATTATAGTAGACAGAAGTGTATAGAATAGTGGTAGGAAGGAAATAATTAAATATGTTTTATCTTTTGGAGGGAGGGGAGAAAGATGTTTAGGAGGTTTATATGAACTTTTTTTTCTTTATTTTAATATAAGGGGGAGGAGTAACTGTATTAATGATTTTTATTATGTGTTAAAGTGGAATGACTTATAGAAATTATGTGGTGTTTTGGTTTAATATAGAGTAAGAGGTTGATTATGGAAATTTTTGTATATCCTTGCTGTTAAAAGTCAGAAGCCACATCTTTCTGTAAATTTGAAAAAAAAAGTCTTGTGTTTCCGCACTTATTTAGTTTTTTTCTTTCTTTGTAGTCTTTTTTTTGGGGGGGGGGGTTGTAGTTTTTATTCTTCTCTTGAAACCTAATAAAATTTACTATATAAAAAAAGGAAGGTAGCTCATCAGATACTCATACATATTCAATAAAAGCATAAATACATCAGCAGTGCCCTGCTGGATCAGACCTGGGCATAACTGGTGCACAACACGAAGTTTATCTGTCTTAGATGTGCTGTGCCCTTCAATGTCAGGAGAACATAGGAATATAAGCAGTGCGCTGCTGGATCAGCATCCCATCTAGATCCCATTTGGATCCCATCTAGTCCAGCAGTCTAGTCTCACAGTGGCCAACCAGCTCCACAAGGAAGCTCACAGATCTCCCAGTAGATGGCCTTCAGAGGCAGCCCCGCTGCCATCAAGGCTAGTAGCCTTTGATCTCCATGACTTCCATCTGAGTCAGTTTGTCTTAATCAACCCATGGTTTCATGCTCAGTTCCGCAGCTTGAGCAACTCATACAGCTACATGGTGTACCTGCATCAACCTCCTTGACCTTTTTACGTACTTGATCAGGAGATTTCAGGTTTTTATGACGTATGACCTTTGTGTGTTGGATGGGGGAGATTGTATCTTTGGAATTGGCAGAATGACTATATGCTTAAGTGCATTTGAATGTGAGGACAGAGAGACCCTTTGCTGTATAACATCATCCTTTCGTTTTGCAGGCATTTTGCAGAAAGCTGTGGCTTTAATCAACTGCCCTTTCCGAAAAGTCTTTCTAGAAGGGCAGTGGATTAAAAGCTATAGCTGTTAAGCCATAGCTGCAAGATTCTCCCAGGGATCCTGGGCTGGGTCAGAAAGGCTCTCCCTAAACACAGGAAGCAGCTTCTATAATTTGGGGAATGGAATATGTGTGTAGAGGACAGCACTAGAAGTGTGTGTGTGTGTGTGTGTGTGTGTGTGTGAAGTATTGTGGTTCCTATGACCCCTAGAGTAAGTAAGTAAGCAAGCAAAAAAAAAAGAAAGAAAGAAAAGAAAGGGATTATTTTTAAATCCTTTAGCAAGGATTACCACATGTTATCTATCCACAGCTGGATGAGGGAGATTTTTCTGCCATATCCAGACTTTTTGGGAGCTGTTCTTTATACACTTATGATGATTCTATGTGCTATATGAAGTGGCTGCAGCATATGGAATACTAAATTACCTTCCAGTACTATAGTCTGATATGTTAAAAGATCTATGGAGGCTCTGGCTGCTCCTGATGGATTCTGCCATTCAGGTGCTCCCCATTTCAGGCTCACATACAGGGATGGAGGTGCAAGGGACCCCTTAGTATGCTTTGATATGGATCATTGTATTAAACGGGAGATGGATACGATGGCTCAAATAATCCCTTCCAATGCTAGGATTCTATATGACCTGCTTGTCTCAGAATCGCTGGATGATGAATTGTCCCCAGGCAGTTGCAATATTCAGCCTATTTTAAAGCAAATTAATGCAGCCAATCTGTGGAGGTAGTGGTTTACAATAAAACATGCATTACAGTTGTATTGTAGTAACAACTTGCAAACCAGATTTTCTTCTGTGATGTGCAATGGGAAGATACAATCTGTGCACTCCCAACCTTTCTTAATAGCAGATATTGCCTATATAGCCATGGCTAATATTCCTCTTTTCCATTGACTGAGACATATGTTCTTCCTCTGCTCACCTAAGTCATTCTTATTTCAAAAGTAGTATTGAAAACTAATATTAGATTTGAGCTCTTTTGACATGTCTTCCAAGGTAATAGAAGCATTAGGTTCAAATTTATTGTTGTTTATTCATTCAGTCACTTCCAACTCTTCGTGACTTCATGGACTAGCCCACGCCAGAGCTTCCTGTTGGCCGTTGCCACCCCCAGCTCCCCCAAGGTTGAGTCCGTCACCTCCAGAATATCATCCATCCATCTTGCCCTTGGTTGGCCCCTCTTCCTTTTGCCTTCCATTTTCCCTAGCATCAGCATCTTCTCTAGGTTATCCTGTCTTCTCATTATGTGGTTCAAATTAGGTTCAAATAGGGTCCAGGAAATAGAAGATGTAGAGGAACACACACACACCACATTTCCTCTAGTGACATGAAAATGTCAAAAAATTCAAGCAGTGGATCAGATAAGTACTTGAAACTGGAGTAATCTAAACAAATTATGTCAATTAGGTAGAAAATGCCATGAAATTGAATGTTTTTCCTCCTCGTTGCCAGAATGAAAACAATATTCACATAAGCATCTCTTACAGACTTGGGATCTGTGTCAAAGTAAGATTAGAATGATAAAAGGCCAAATGAAGACTACTTTCTTCCTTAAAATCCCTACACAGTGAAGGGAATTAAACTTTAAGAATAAAACGAAGAGTGGGGGGAGAAATCTTAAAAGTCCCCAATATCTATGTGGCTGTCAAAATCTGGATTTGGAACCTGAATATTCACTGGGGGGGGAGGAAACATAGTATCACAGTATTTTACAGTAGCATATTACAAGATCATCACAAACTACTTACTGTAACTACAGAATTCCACTGGAACCATAAAAAAGTAACTGCAGTTAAAGACCACAGAGAAGCCATCTGCATGAAGCTTAGAATAACAAAGCAATAATGTGCTAAAATCTGTCACTCAGTTTCCCAGAAGTTTCCTTCTGGTACAAAAGATAGTATTTTTTCCACTTCATTTGCAGGCTGTTTTAGAATGTCTTTAAAATTTCTTTTGTTGCATTTCTATGCTAATCCTCTGATGAGGTGGTTGATGCTCAGAGGGGTAGTCCCAGCACAACAATGTTGGGAGATAGTCAGAGGGAATTAACTAGATGGTCTTCTTAAACTACTGAGTGCTTTACAATCTTGGCACACACTTGGTAGAACCTCGACTTTCACCAGCGGGGATTAAAAAAAAACCCTGCATCATATCTTATAGATAAGCAACAATGCAGTATGCTGGCCCAGGAGTTCTCCTGGTATTATTTAGGTTTTGGTTGCCACTTAACATATCCATGCTCTCATTGATCCTCCTAAACCAGTTTTGTGGGAAGTAAGAGGGAGATATAGGATTAAGGATGTCAATTGGATTTAGCATTTTCAGACCTTATAGTGGATTAATCCAAACCACATTTAAGTATTTCAGAATTAGAACTGTGCTTTGCTTTTGATTCTAATCTGAAGAGATATTTCAGAGCATATACAGAACATGAACACAGTGACTGTCTGAAACTTCCTAAAGCAGCCCTACCTCTTTCCAAGACAGTCTGGCTGAACACAGGTGCTCTGTTCATGTCCCTGTGTGCTCTAAATCAAATGCAAAGCACTGAACAACCCTGGTTTTTTCAGTGTCTAGCCTGAACCTACCTCTTGCAGAATTCATTGGTTCTGCTCCTGTTCACTTGCCCAATAGAGAATAAACCTAACTCCAGAGTCCAGGTGACAACTCTTCAGATAGTTGAAGTCGGCTATCATATTTGTCCTCAGTCATCTTTTCTGTAGATTAAAACTACCCAGATCTTTTAATTGTTCCTCAAAGGGTATGTCCACTTGTCTCACATAGGGTCTCTCAAGTCCAAGCAGTTCAGGGCTTTAAAGGAAAACACCAAACTTAGGTTATGTTAGACAAAGAATTAGCAACAGCTTCAGATGTTTTATTATGGGAATCGTATAGAGTAGTCCCTGGTTTCCACCAGCCTAGGAATGATCATAGTTGGCCCATTAGACATAACTGTGCAAACACATTTTTTCACAGAATCACAGAATCATAGGGTTGGAAGGGACCTTGGAGGTCTTCTAATCCAACCCCCTGCCCAAGGCAGGAATCCTCAGACCATCTTGGACAAATGGTTGTCCAATCTTTTCTTGAAAACCTCCAACAATGGAGCACCCGCCACTCCGGGGGGCCAGCTGTTCCACTGCTTAATAGTTCTGCCATAGCATATAGTTTTGCCATAGCTACTACCTGCAGATCCAGTGACAGCTGAGGATCAAGGAGCAGATTATTATGTATTTTGTGTGAAATACATCCCCATTTGGAACAGGTATAATCTATTTTTTTAAAGTCAGTTTCCTGTTGACCAAAAGCAGCTCCAGCACGTCTGTATTGGCTTCTTCACTATTATGTGGTCCATTATCAAAGTTAGGCAAGGTTTAAGGGCTGTGTTGCTTCCCTGAAGTTAGATAGAAAGGAGCTGTAACACCAAGTGTCATCACTATGCTGAATCCACCTCACTCTAAAGCTGTAAATAATCTTTCCCCGATGGTTTCATGTAAACTTGAACAGCATGCTGAACTACAGTATATGGAAACTCTCAGCACACCAGAAATCAATGGCACAGGTATAAAACAGTAATTCATGTGCTCTGGACATGGTCTGACAGGAACAACACAAACCACATCAAATAGTACCCCTGAGCTTGGAAGAATACCGTGGTCAATGGCATTCAAAGCTGCTGAGAGGTCCTTATATGGAGCACTCCCTGATCTCAGTTCTGGTGTGGGTTTCTCTGTCTATAGTGATCTTCAAACAGCACACAGCTGTAGTTTCCATAAAATGGGGAAAATACCATAATTTCTTTATGAAGGAACAGGCTTTCAAGTAACTCTCAGAAGGTTAGGCCAGATTATGGCTGAGTTAATTTGAGTCTAATGATAAATGAGCTTGTTCCGTTAACTGGTAGGATCATGGGAAAATCAGCACTAATAGACATTATTTTAACAAATTGCCATTTCAAATTATTCTCCTTGGGGTTCTTACACAGATTTTATCAATTACATGCTTACAGTAGAAATTAGTGAAAACACTTTTTAAAAAATTAAATTAGATTTAAAAAAAAGGAGGGGAGGGGACAAATTTTGTTTATGAACTGCTGTAGGCAGAGGACAACTATTTTCTTGGTGGAGAACAATATACATAGTTATAGGTTTATTTGTAAAAAAGCAGAAAAGGAAAAAATAGCATGTTCAGTGGTCAGATTCATACATTTTCTCTTCCATTTCTGCATAACACTGTAACATTGCATTTACCTAGGTTTTTTTTAGATATCTCATGATAAAATGTAACTGGTGATATTTGTACACACTTGCTCCATTAGAAACCTAGGATATTGTTGAGTTGCCTGTACGAAGAACCTCAATTTACCATGATCCATCTCTGTCTCCGTCTCCATCATCTCCATCCATTATTTAGCACTAGGAAAGTGAGAGGCATTACAGTTGCTTTCCTCCTTTTGCTGCCTCCAAAAATGTTGAACTACCTTTGTTATGGTCAATGGTGGTTGGCAATGAGGGGAGCCACGGTTACATGTATGTGCTAAGTTGGAGAACACTGGTTTTCTGTTTCCAGGTAATAAATATTAAATATTCCTTTTACATCTCAACTTCAAGGAGTAAATGCTGATGCTTATCTAGCCGAAGCAGCATAAACCGTCCATGAAGGGGAGCAGTCATTAAGCTTGGGAAAACCTCAAGATTTGGAGAAGTTGAAACAAAGTGGAGTTTTCAATTTTATTTCATTTTCAAGTCCGATATAAGAAGGTCTATCACACAACCATGGACAGTCTGTACTGCACTGTCCAAATAATTCATATCCATTGCCATAAATGTCTATTGAAACCAGAGTTCAGGTCAAAAGAAGATTACACAGCTCAAAAGTAAAGATGACCTTGAGTTGAATTGACTCTTGGTGATAAAATCCATGAAGTTCATGGCAGCATTATGGAAATAATTTACAACTGCCTGCTTCTGAGATTTTTTTAAACTTCTCAGTCTAGCCTATGGCCTTCCAATTCCAATTTGGTCCCTCAACCAAGTACTGAGGGTTGAACTTGCTCAATTTCTGGCAGACTAAGCTAGGTATTGCTATCTGTTAGTAAAAATTATCTTCTAGTCAAGATCTAATACCGGTGACTCCATGGATATATCCATATAGCTTTCTTGGCAAAAAATACAGAAAGGCTTTGCCATTGACATCCTCCAGAGATTCTCCTCAGCCGGGGTCAGTCTGGTATTTCCTGCTGAGTTTCCACTGAAACCCAAAACAAACTTTTCAAGATCAGCCAAGATTGGCTAGATTCCTGGAGAGTCCTTGCTTAGATTCCTGGTTTAATGGGAGAAAAGAGTTAAAGCAATGGTCTTTCCTGTGACTATAAAAGATAGACATTTAGAAAGATTGAATGAAAGAAAACAATTGTTTTGAAATTCTGGAATTGGGAGACTGGTTCTTCTTGCTATGTATATAGTAACAGTCAACGTGTCCTGCACCAAATAAAGATTTGATAGTGCTCTTGAGAGAAAGATCAGCAAGCAGAAACTCACACAGATTGGACATATTATGTGAGCAGCTAACAGAGTAGAAAAAATAATTATGTCAGTAAGGTTGAGGGAAATAGAAGGGAAAAACAGTGGACAAGCTGGATGGATGTGATCAATGCAATTACTTAAATATTATTGGAAAAGCTATGGATAATCGGTGGAGAAAGGTCAAGATGGTTAGCCTTTGACCATGGAGTAAAACCTGACTTGATGACAACCCTAACTAATTATGACGGAAACAACTAGGGCCATGATAGTCAGTTACTCTCAAGGGAAGTATTAGGAGAAACCAAAACTCATATTCTCAGGCAGGAAATGTTAAACATAAGATATTGAGGAGCTGCTGTTCTTATTTTATGTAATTTAGATTTCATTCATTTAGATCACTTTGTATACCCTTATGGAATATCATCTTGACAGGTAGGGTATGCTACAGCCATACTAAGTGAAGCAGAAATGCACCATCTAGCCCACAGGACCAGACATAGCCTGTGTAAATCTTTGGCGTGGCCTCCAGAATCCACTTGGAGTTCCTCCCAAAGTATATACTTAATGAGACAAATGATTAGATCCATGACTGCAGGTTAATCATATTAGATTTTAATTAAGTGAAGATATAAATATGAACTCAGATTTAGTATTTTGTTTTGGATTCAGTCAGTACTTTTTGGACTGAGGCCCCTGGTGTTCACTCAAAGATCAAATATGGTTCTCAGCCTAGGAGAACTTTCACAATGCTCTTCTGAATGTTTATCATACTTGACAGTTGTATGAGGAGGACAATGTCAGATTCCTGCTTATTTTTTTTTCACTTCAGTCCTCCTGTCTTTTCCTAACAATTTCGTTGTTCTGTCAATCATAGAGCCTGTTTTTCTAGATCAAGGTAAATGAATGAGGCCCTCAAGTTTCCAAGACTATCCCCAAATTGCTCATTGTCTCCTAACAGGGTGTGTCCTTAACCTGTCCAATTCCTCTTGAAATTGTAGTCAATTAAGGCAGAATCATTGAAAACCAAGCAATTCCTTAATTATAGAGTCCTGTTCCAGATTCTGCTTTGTGTAACATACTGAAAGATTGGGCACATGATTCTATAACCACAGGCCATAATTTATTTTCTAAACCTTTTAGTACCGGTTAAATTATGGATTACGTGCCATCAAATTGACTATTAGTGACCACATAGATTGACTTTTCCAGGATGCTCTTGGCCTTCCAGGTCTCCCAGTGGTGCAACAGGAAATAAGCCATCCACATTGCTGTTGGTCATCCTCTTCTATTTCCTTCTTCCTTTCCCAGCATTATGGACCTCTTAAGGGAAGCAACTGTTCATTCAGATTAAAAAACAGCATTGATCAGAAACAGTATCCTGTATCATTTATAGGTAAAGGTAAAGGTTCCCCCTGCACATTTTGTGCAGTCATGTCTGACTCTAGGGGCCAGTGCTCATCTCCGTTTATTAGCCGAAGAGCCAGCGTTGTCCAAAGATGCTTCCACAGTCATGTGGCCGGCATGACGCATGCGGAACGCTGTTACCTACCCACCGAAGTGATACCTATTAATCTACTTGCATTTGCATGCTTTCGAATTGCTAGGTTGGCAAGAGCTGGGGCAAGTGCGGGAGCTCACTCTGTCACACGGGGCTAGGGATTCGAACCTCCGAACTTGCGACCTTCCGATCGACAAGCCTGGTGTCTTACCCGCTGAGCCACCACACCCCTTGTCATTTATAGCCAGCACTTATGTTGGTTATGAGTTCTTTATTACCACATCAATGTAAGAATGTACATATTTGGGTCTCTTTAGAGTTAGAGCAAACAATGGGACATATTAGCAAAGTGGTTGTCTTTACATCTTCATTTGAATATTTGAATATGTGCTACTGGAAAACATGCTATGTAAAGGCTATTGTTTGCCATATACTCAATAAAACTACATCAACAAGTATTGAGCCTTAGAAGTGATTAACTGCTTAGGCATATGCTTTTTTTAAAAAAGCCATGGTGAATAGGAAAATTAGACAGTTGTGAATGAGTTGATTAAGAATGTTTCCTTTATAAGGTTTTAAGTGGGTGATGGCATTGTCAGAGTAGCTGTACTTTGCTGAAGGACATGATTTTAATGTAAGTTCAACATATTTTTTACAATAATGATGATGCCACTGGCCACTTCATAAGCAGTTGGCAAGATATGAACTTCATAATTAATACATTTGTTTATTCTCAGTAGCTACAATTGAACTGCAGGAAGTGCTTAAAATATTTTAACTAGCTGTTATTGCTCGACTTTAAATGAGATAGTGTTTTCGAGGGACCTGAAATAAACTACTCATATTTAAGAACACATTTGAAGATTAATTAATTTTTATTCAAGTCTGCAAGTCTGCATATTCATGCCTGTTGTGAACAATGCATCTGGGAACACACATTCCTCACCCTCTTGATTTCTCTGCAGACTGGAATGGCTACCCATTCAAAATGGGAATAACAGATTCAGAATGGGGATGATATTCTGTTCCATGGCTGTCAAGAAGATCCAATTTCTCTGTACCCTTCAGAACAGCAGCAAAAGCAACAGCAATTCACTTGTCCATTGTGACATGAAACTGGGAAGTATGAATGTGGGCTGAAATCTAGTCAAATTTAATGGGAGGGTAATGTGAGAACTCCCAGTCATCTTCCAGCTCACTTAGGTCAGGGGTACAAAATGCAGCCTGAGGGCTGCACGCACCTTAGCAACATTCATGTTGTAACTCAACAGCCCTCTCCAAATGGGCATGGTACTTTTTTTTTGGGGGGGGAGAGCTGCATTTGAATCATAATAAAGGCCCAAATGGGGGATTTACAACTTTCAGATGTTTCAAGAATTTATGTAAAATTCCTGCCACACCTCCAGTTTTGGATTGACGTGTTGCACAAAGTCAAGTTGACATAAGTTGTGTACCCCTGAATTAGGCCACCACCATAGTCTCCTTAATCAGATCTAGCTCCTTGTTTCCCTGAATACAAATGTCCGCTTCTAAGCCAACAATGAATTTCAAGACAGGAAGAGACATCTGTGAATATTCTGTAGCATTTCTTCTTCCCATCAAAGGGGATTTTAGGAACTGTACTGTGAAGAAACACACACCTTTAACAAAAGCTTCAACAAACATGTAAAAATATTGTATAATGTTTCCATTAGATCAACTTCATGCCTGTTTTAGCATTTATCATGAATCAGTAAACTAAAGAGAAAATACCACTTTTTTTGTTCTGTTACTGACTCCTTTTCAAGAAGAAATTTGAGATATATTTGAGATTAATGTATTTACTTTAGGTTTCATGCTCCAGAACAATGCTTTGGAAGGGGCATGTGAAGAGTATAAAATAGCAACCATCTCAGAGTAACAGTAGCTAAGACAAAATAAAAGTAAATTGTTATTTTTCAAAAAATGCAGACACACATACACAGCTGTCTGGATACTGCTGCTAATAATGAGCCCATTCAGAGCAATTGTTGGAGGGAATTTCTTCTCCTTGGAAAAGTCAATAGAATAGTATTATACTAGAGTCTAGGTTTATTGACTTCCATAAAATCATGGACCCTTCATCTCATTATTCAATCTTTTGGAAACAGTATTGATGTACTGGCAGGAATATACTCAAATTTCTGTTCCCTTGCATTTCAAAGCACCCAATATCCTTCAACCACATTATTTTATTATGTCAGCTGGCTTTACTTTGAACAATTGAACTATATGATGGGAGGTAGAAGAACTGCTCATCAGAAAGAAAAATGCTACACATAAGATGGAATTTAGATAGAAGGATGAAATCTAGCAGAAATCCAAACTGGCAGATTCTGATGGAGGAAATTATAGTATCCAATTCATCTGTGAAACCCTAGATATCATGGATTATCAGAATTCAACTAGAAATTGAATTCTACCTCCCATCATATAGTTCAATTGTTCAAAGTAAAGCCAGCTGACATAATAAAATAATGTGGTTGAAGGATATTGGGTGCTTTGAAATGCAAGGGAACAGAAATTTGAGTATATTCCTGCCAGTACATCAATACTGTTTCCAAAAGATTGAATAATGAGATGAAGGGTCCATGATTTTATGGAAGTCAATAAACCTAGACTCTAGTATAATACTATTCTATTGACTTTTCCAAGGAGAAGAAATTCCCTCCAACAATTGCTCTGAATGGGCTCATTATTAGCAGCAGTATCCAGACAGCTGTGTATGTGTGTCAGCATTTTTTGAAAAATAACAATTTACTTTTATTTTGTCTTAGCTACTGTTACTCTGAGATGGTTGCTATTTTATACTCTTCACATGCCCCTTTCCTAGAAAAAGGAAAAAAAAATGAATCTAAAAAAATGTTCTGACCACACAGCTTACCAGCCATTGCATCTGGAACGCAGGATAAAAGTCACTGCCAAGTGGCTGACAATCCATCATTAACAGCTAGGGAACTATATTTAGCTTTTTGCATCCCCAGGCTTTAAAGAAAAATAGCTATATCTCACCATTGGATAATATAATGCTAATTTGTCACAATTTCTTCTTATTGGATTCAGTATATCGTAGAACAAATAATTAGCTATTATGTGGATTCATATGTAGATGATTGCTCAATATGCTAAAAGTTACCATTATGCCTTAAACAAGGGTACAGTAAAGAATGGACCCTGGGATACAGTCCCCAAATAAAGCCCATTCCATTTTGCTTACCCAATCACTTAGGAACGCACCTTCTTGCCCCTGGCTTCTTTTCAACTGAGAAGATGAACAAATATATTAAGGAACTGAAATCCTAATAATACCTGGGAAACTTTTTCCTAAAACTTTTCCAAATACAAAGTGTTCTAAATTTCATACTTCATTATTACGCTTGAAATACTTAATCCCCAAATTTTAGAGTTCGAGGCCCCAGAGCAATGCAGGAATCCCAATTAAAGCAACTCAGGCAGATGAGAAGGCTGTCCAGCTTTCTGCTAGAACATACCCAACAAAGGGAATCAGCATCTCTCCAAGTAAGTGGCTTCACTGTTGAATTCCTCTTCCTGTTGGGAAGTTTCTTCTAAAGTTACATTGGAATCTGGGATCCATGATTGGCAGCTCGTTAGGGAGGAAAACAGAGCTTCCTATGGATAGAAAACTGCTCTAGTTTTCCCCTTTCCTGGCCATGGTAACTGAATATTCTCAGACATTTGTCAAGAATCTAAGGTGGAGGAGCATTTAATCCTTTAGGGATAGCTTGTAGCTGAGCAAACCCAGTGGATTTATAAATCTTCAAGAAGATTTACATCTTTCTCTGTAAAGCCGACCACAGATTAACAACAGGCCGACAAGAGCCAGCCAAACCGAAACTTTCAGGACTTACTGTATCTTACACCAAGTTCTTACCAGTTTCTTAGTAATATATTAACTTCCTTTTACAACTTATGCTTTCTTTACAACTTGGGGATTTACTGGCTGAGATTTACAATCTATGATCTACAATTTACGACAGCTTTATTGACTCCCTAAAGTGACTCTGTTTATCTTTCTTTCTCCACACTCTAATTTGGTTTTCTACCCAAAAAAAAAACCAAGCAGATTTAGATGTTAAACTGGATTCTTTTAAAATTAATTTCGATGATAAATATGATGAATTAGTGACCAAGTTAGAACAGCATGTAAAGCTATCAAACATATGCCAGAGAACACCGAGAATTGGGGTTGATTTATTCTCCATAGTGCCTAAGGGTAGGACAAGAAGCAATGGGTTGAAGCTCATCAGAGGGAGATCCAACCTGGAAACAGGAGGAATTTCTTGACAGTGAGAACTATTAAGCAGTAGAACAGCTTGCCTCCCGGAGTTGTGGGTGCTCCATTGCTGGAGGTTTTCAAGAAAAGATTGGACAACCATTTGTCTGAGATGGTATGAGGACTCCTGCCTTGGGCAGGGGGTTGGACTACAAGACCTCCAAGGTCCCTTCCAACCCTAGGATTCTATGATGTAAATATTCTCAGACTTGAGAATTCAGAGCTTAGAGATTCCAATTTCTCTGAATCCTTCTTGAAGTATGGTGGTTATGGCTGGACACTGTACTTAAGATAGGATGTGACCAAAACAGGAACAAGTGAAACTATTACTTCCTATGATTTGTACATTCTATTCTGTTGATGCAGCCTAAAATTGCCTTTGATTTTTTTTTTTGCAGTGACAACACTACTGATTTATTCCCAGGTTGCAATAAATATCCATTCCAATTCAAAAATACCACCAAATCAGGTATCCTCCATCCTTTGCTTTGTGTCTGATTTTTCTTCCTTAGTAGACATATTTTGCACTTTTCCTTGTTAAATTTCATTCTGATATTTTCAGCCTATTTCTCTAACTTATTGAGATTGGTTTTGTGTGTGTGTGTACTGTATATGTTCCTGTCCTTACATTCAGTCTTAAGCATTTTTTTTAGAAGATTCAGCCTCAAATGGATCCAAATCAAATTTTAACAAATATGTTGTTGGCAACAGCAGAAATAAGGAAAGAAAGTGTTAATTTTCTTCTCCTGGACCATTTAATTCTCTTGCACTACAAAAGAAGATGGATCAATAACAGTTGTTCTCCCATCATCGTCCTTCCCTTTGTGATATTCACAACGTTTGAGCTCTAAGTAGTTTGCCACCAGCTGAAAAGATGTGCCTGTACATTAAGGCTAAAGGCAGCCATCAAAGAACACAACAATTGCCTTCACGATTGTAAGAAATGGGGACTCCTTGGTTCCTCAGTAGCAAACAACTCTCAGTGCAGTAGGTTATGTTTTTGTTCCTTTTCAAGGTAAAGTACTGAGTAAATGGATGCCACTGGGTTATCACATGAGTGTTTTCTAACACTAGCTTTAATCAGAAAATGTTGTAGACAAGAGAGGGCAAAGCGGTTGCAGGCAACAAAGAGCTACATCTCCCACACAGCTCACGATAGTGTCCAAATGAGCCCTTAATGGCCAGAGCCATAGTAACAATCAAGTAAAATGAGTTAGAGAAGTGAAATATGCACACAATTAGGAGGCAGAGTTAGGAAGGGAGGCAGTAATGCAACCCACTTCATTTGAAGGCAAAAAAGGCTCCTCAACTTTTGAGAATGCTCCAAGCCCACATCTCTGAAAATATTTGCAATGCACCTGAGATGTGCACCACCAGTTCATCTAAATGACTGTTCAGAAAGCAGCCATATTCTATTCAGTGCTTGCCTCCGGTATAATCCTGACTATTTCACTGCTTATAAAACCAAATAAAATGTATAGCCTGTAGTTTGGGAGAAGCAATATAGCATAGAAAGCTTCAGAGAAATCCATCAAGCTATTGATTTTTTGGTTTCTTCTCAGAATTTTATTATATTGCTTCATGAAATGATACAGGAGCTCTTGTTCGCTAAAGCACCATTGCAATCAGTCATTTGTAAATTAAATAACACTTGATAGTTCTAAATATGGGGAGTGGGATTGGTAGAACTTTAAAAAAAAGGCAGTACAAGATTTGTGATGAATAATTCCAAACTATTCATGCAATAGCTCAGGCCTGCACAAATTGCATATCTTTTACTTGTCTGATCAGCATCATGTCTAGTAATCAGCCATAGTGAACCACTGTTCTTATTTTAGCTTGAGTTACTTTTCTGAGATGATCTTCTTTTTCTCTCACTCTTCAAAGACCATGAGCTAAACCAGCAATGTAATTTACCAAGGATAAACTCTTAGATATTCTAGAAGGTAAAATTGTAAGAGTTGATTGGATATATCTTGTTTTTGGTTTTCAGGTAGCTGAAAATGCTAATCAACACAAAGTCACATATGTCCTATTCAGCCAACCAATTTATTTACTGAATTTACCTAAATATAGGTTGAATTATGTTGGAGAGTGTGTTTTCTTGCACACGCAGAGTATCAGAAAGTGATCAATGCCAGAGACCAATTAATGACGCCAGTCATTTTAGTAACTTAGTTGCAGTTGTATTAGTTACTCATACAAACAGATACTATTTACAGTCCTCTTCCAGATCCCTGGAAGTGTTACAAAATCCACATACCAGAAGTAGTAGCAAGCAGAAGTAAAAGCAAGCAGAAACAGGAACAGAAGCAGTGAGTAACAAGCAGTGAGCAGGAGGATGGGGCGGGACAGGCAGGCAGGTTTTTTATACTCTTCAGCCTGGATCACGTGCTGCCTGACCTTTTAAAGTTTGCAGGTGCTTACCTAATAAGGTTATATTGCTGTGACTTACTCCTCAAGAATAATACATACACCAACAAACTATGATACCTCCACTTCAGAAATATGATTGAAAGGAAATTGAATGAATAAGATCTCAAAATCTGATTTACAGTTCACATAGAATTATCAAATCAACCGATACAATGGCTCAAAAAGTCTGTGTGAATGCGTGAAATTTAACTGAGAAAATCACATCGAATCAATCAAATTCACACACTTTTGTTGATAAATACATCAGTTAACACTTAGAAGCTTGGTAAAAAGGTGCATGTTGAATCCTCTTGTAATGTCAGTAAGAATGAAGTAAGGCAACTTCTAATAGAGTTCTATTTCCACGTCTTCAGAAAGTTTAAAGCAGTAGATATGATCCCTTTAGGGAGAAAACTTCAAAACGTGAGCAGTCCAGAAGGAAGGATAAATACAGAACATTCATTGACTATAGAATGGTATATGATTGCTCAAATAGTATGAAGTCTGCTTTAACGGCAGAGGATCAGATGGTTAGATAGCATCACCGATGTAATGAACATGAATTTGAGTAAACTCCGGGAGACAGTGGAGGACAGGAAGGCCTGGTGTGCTATGGTCCATGAGGTCACGAATAGTCGGACACAACTAAACGACTGAACAACAACAACAACCGCTTTAGGATGGGGAAGGCTGGTGTGCTAAGGAAGAGCATGGAACAATTTGTGTCCAGCTCCATTCACTTTTTAAATTTCTTTTTAATAATGGTTAAAAACAAGCAGAATCATTAGGGACGTGCATCTTCGTTTGATTATGGTACCTATGTGAAGAATATGAGATTCTGATGCAATGAGGCAAAAGGTTAGCATGTCATTTAACTGTATGAAAATCCCCAAGAAATTTATGTCTGCTTTGATCTTTTTAGTCTAGGTTGGTGGAGACATATGACTTTGAGGGTAGCAGCAAGTGGTTTATAAAAATAAACTAGTGCTATATTTCTGTTATGTGTATATACTTGGCCTTGTGATTTTTCTTCTATACTTCAGAACCATCATTTGGAGTTGCATGCTCTGTGCTATAAATATGAAATTGTTTCAAGAAGTATACATTGCCTGCCCTGCTCTGGATTGGTTATCTTCCATAACACTGTTATCCCATAACTAGGAAGATATTTTCAAATGCATATTTATGGAATTTTGTTTCCAGTTAACCCAGGATGCAGTAGGACAGACTGGAGAAGTTACTTGCAATTTATCTGGGTCCTGGGCTCACCCCAAGGTGGCATGCTGGCTTCCTTATAAAAAGATTGGAAGGCAATGATTTTTATATGGAAGGCAACAAATAGCAAAGCTCAGATTTTATTTTGTTTCTCCGCGATAGGATGCAACATATAATTAGATATTTGCAACTGACCAGAATCGTTCTAAAAGGGCTAAACTGTGAAGGAAAATCCCAAGGGTAATTTTTTTTTCTTGCCAGACTGACAAAAGGTGGGGAATTTTCACTTAGAAATGCAGTCTGATAACCTAGAATTCAGTTTTCTTTGAATAATCTGATTGACTTTATTCCCAAAAGCCAAAATGTAATTATAAAGAAAAGACTGTAGTGTTATTGCATTTCATGAGGATGCTATTTGTTATATTTTATTAGTTTTGTAGCTTTGATATGTTAACATATATCTACATTTGTCGGCTGCATTTATTATGTTTCATTTAATTATATTTCCAGTTCACATGCTCCTGTTTTATCTTGTGTTTCAATTTAATGCTTAACTATCTGGGGACTGGTGGTGCCAGTCTTCTTTTGCATGGGGTAAAACATTATTTATCATCAGACTAGTCTTCTATAATCTAAATTTGATAACAATAATAATTATATAGAAAAGATCTATGTATTTTTAAAAATAACCTAAAACGTAAGAAAAATACATGGTGAAATTTTCTAAGCTTTCACAAGCATTACCTATAAAAGCTCTGGTTTCATTTTACTGGAATGAATCTCTGGTGTTGTGGAATATCTATCAATAAGTGAAAGAGAACACTAACAAAGTGTGGCCCATCTAGTTAGCTAATTCAACAACTGTTTAGAATTTAGGTCCTAACTCCTGGATTGCACAAAACGTAAACCAGGAATCACCCAAGGGAAACTGAATCCAAAATTTAATTCTCTTCCTATATGGGAGAAGGAAACACAGCAAAAGAAGATACAAGTTTGAAGTTTCTCTTTCTGCTTGAACATTTAGCTTTAAAACTTGTATTCACATGTAAAAATGTAATTATTTTGTCTTTTGTATAGCTTGTCCCGTGGGGGGCGTAATGGCTCAATGGTTAAGACACCAGGCTTATCAATCGGAAGGTTGGCGGTTCAAGACCCGAGCGCCGTGTGACGGAGTGAGCTCCCACACTCGCCCCAGCTCTTGCCAACCTAGCAGTTTGAAAGCATGCAAATGCAAGTAGATAAATAGGTACCACTTTGGTGGGATGGTAACAGCGTTTCGCGCACATCGTGCCGGCCACATGACTGCAGAAGCATCTTCGGACACCACTGGTTCTTCGGCTAAGAAACGGAGAGGAGCACCGGCCCCCTAGAGTCGGACACGACTGTGCAAGGGAAAACCTACCTATAGCGTGTCCCAGTGCAAAGAGTCTGGGCAGGGGACAGCAAAGGAAAAACTTTAAATAACTAACCATAACTAACCATATAACTAAAAATAACTAAACATCAAATAACAGATTGCTAAACGTTCGATTTGATTGATGCTAAACAGCTTTGATTGATTCTAAACATTTGATTGATGCTCAGCGTGCTAAGGTGACCATCCATAATTTTGTAAATTTCAGATGTCCCCTCTCATTTGCTTCCTTTCTAGAATAATAAGCCCCAAATGTTGCAATTTTCCTCATAGGGAATCTGCTCCATCCTCTTCATCATCTTAGTTGCCATCCTCTATATCTTTTCTAGGTCCACTATATCCTTTATGAGGTGCAGCAACCAGAACTACACATAATATTCCAGATGCAGCCACACCATTGATTTATACAAGGACATTATGATATTGACATCTCTATTTTCAATACCATTTCTTAGTATTCCCTAATATACTGTTGGCCTTTTTTACAAGACTACACCTTCACAGAACTGTTAATCTTTACTCCAAGATCTCTTTCCTCATCAGTCCCGGCTAACTCTGATCCCATTACTTTGTATGAGGAGTTAGGATTTTTTGCACCAATGTGCTTCATTGAGAAAACACCTATAAGATCAATGCTCCAAATATTCAACTAAGGTTGGAATCTAGCAGAATAAAGTTTTGAACAGTTTTAGGAAAGCTTAGAAGAAAGAGCTTTATAAACTTCAGGGAGTTTAGACCATGGGGTTACAACAGAAACAACACAACACCTTGGGTTTTCCTTGAGTAAACTCTCTTAACATTCACAAAGAAAAGAGCTAGTATCCAAAGTTTGTACCTTTACCTACAACTTTACACAGGGCCTCATCAGTATGACCAGTATTTATGGTATTGATTTTGATATAGAGGATTCACCATATCTATTTGGAATTTATTTTCTCTTGGGATGTTTGGTGCTACAGCAAAACAACCATAAATTTGAGTTTGCTGTTCTCACTGAGTTTTCAAGTTGCTCTTCCATATTAATAACATATAAATATTTTGAACAACTTATATAGGAGTATACTTTGTAGGATTATTTTTAAGGTATGAAATTATATTTTAAAACATGGATTTCTAATGAGGTAAAATTTGTGGTTGACAAGTGATATTTTAGAGATATTTCAAATTATCAATTTAAGAAGAAAAGCTTTACTTTATCTGTAATGTCAGATGTATTTCCAATGTCAGGGGGGAGAGTCCTTGTATACAATTTTCATGAAAAAGCTCAATCCTCTCATTTGTAGAAAGATTACAATTTTTACCCTCACACCATGTACTAGTTTTCACTTTCATTGTTAAAATAACCTTATCCCACAAATCCAGGCTTAGCTTTACACAGTAATATATAACAAGAATTCTTGAATAGCATCCCAAAATCCTAGGTGCAAATCAAGTATTTCTGAATATTGCTCTGCTGACTTACAAACTAGATAGAGCTCTTATGCTAAGAGATCGTAGTCTGCCTGCCTTACTCATATTATAGTTTTGTCAGTATATGGATTTAAAAAAATTGAATACTCTAGTCTTGAAATTGTTTTATCATCGTATCTACTCTGTGGATGAACTAAGAAGAAATAATCATTTACAACAGGTCTATCTATGTCCCTAACACATCTAGAGGACACCCTCTTATTTGTTTATTGGATTTATATCCCACCTTTTGTTCAGGAACTCGAGGTTGTGACTATAGCATTCCTTCTTCCCTTTTGCCCCCAGACTAAAAACCCAGCAATCTAGGTTGGGCTGAGAGAGTATGTTCTAGTGAGCTTATCTGATTGAGAATGGACCTGAACCTGGATTTCCCCAGTGCTAGTTTAATACTGCAGCATACTGACTCTCCTCATCTGCTTATGGACTTGGTAAAAAACTGGATCTTAGCTGCTCCCATTCAATCCATCTGCAAATTTTAGTTGAAAGCCAACTGTCTAAATCAGTGTTTTTCACGGAACAGAAACCAATGCAGTTTTTCATGAAAACTGGTGTTTTATGGGTGACTGGAATGGGGTAATTCACCTAATGATGGATATTGTTGTTGTTGTTGTTATTCAGTCGTTTAGTCGTGTCCGACTCTTCGTGACCTCATGGACCATAGCACGCCAGGCCTTCCTGTCCTCCACTGTCTCTCGGAGTTTACTCAAATTCATGTTCATTACATCGGTGATGCTATCTAACCATCTCATCCTCTGCCGTCCCCTTCTCCTTTTGCCTTCAGTCTTTCCCAGCATCAGGGTCTTTTCCAGTGAGTCCTCTCTTCGCATTAGGTGGCCAAAGTATTTGAGCTTCAGCTTCAGCATCTGTCCTTCCAATGAGCAGTCAGGGTTGATTTCCTTTAGGATTGACTGGTTTGACCTCCTTGCAGTCCAAGGGACTCTCAAGAGTCTTCTCCAGCACCACAGTTCGAAAGCATCAATTCTTCGGCGCTCAGCCTTCCTTATGGTCCAACTCTATGGATAGACAATCACAAAAAGAAATGAAACGTACACAGGGAAAATTACCACAAACATTTTTTGATTTGAAAGAAATGTTGGATCTACAAGACATTTGGAGATTGATGAATGGGACTTCAAGAGAGTATACATATTACTCAGAGAGATTTAAATCCTTTTCTAGAATAGACATGATTTTGATTTCCAAAAGTTTAGTGATGGACATTGGTAAAGTTGAAATATTACCTAAGACTCTCTCAGATCATAATCCTGTAATGTTGACTTTTAAAGGAAAATGGAATGTATTTAGATGGAGACTGAATGAGTCAATTTTTTGGAAAAATGATATAGTTGAGGCATGTAAAAAAAAATTAAGAGAATATTTTCAATTGAATTTAAACAAAGGAACAAATATTCAGACTGTATGGGATGCCAGTAAAGCATATATGAGGGGTTATTTTATCCAATATAATGCTCAAGTGAGAAGAAAGAAACAAGAGAGAATTCAATTGATTTTAGATGAAATTAAAAGTAAAGAGTCATGTTTAAGAGATAAGCCAATGGATGATACCTTGCTTACTCAAATTAAATTTTTACAAAAACAAATATCAATGATATTGACACAAGAGATAGAAACTCAAATGAAATTTACAAAACAAAAATATTTTGAACATGCAAACAAACCAGGTAGATGGTTAGCCTATAAATTGAGGAAACAAAGACAAAAAAATTCAATTGTTAATATACAACATGAAGGGAAAGTTTTGGTGAATAATATAGATATACAAGAAGCTTTTCATGATTATTACTCAAAATTATACAAAAAACAAGATGTTAATCTAGTTGATATTGATGAATATTTGAGTAAGCAAAAGCTAACTGTTCTCAATGATCAACAAAGGGTAATACTAAACAATCCTATAACAACAGAGGAAATGGTAAAGGTCTTTTCATTTATTACGGTCAAAAACCAGCATAAAATAAAGATACCTTTCCCAGACAGTGAAAAAAAAGAAAAAGAAAATTAGTAGTGGAAAAGTACCTGGACCTGATGGCCTGTCAGCAGCCTATTACAAATGTTTTGAGGATGAATTATGTTTACCTTTGCAGAAGACTATGAATTCGATTTGGAAACAGGAAACATGCTAGAGACTTGGAAAGAAGTGCATATAACATTGATCCCAAAAGAACAACAAGACTTGACTTTAACTAAGAATTATAGACCAATATCTTTATTGAACAATGACTACAAGATATTTACAACTACATTGGCAGAAAGAATGAAAAATATCCTTAAGAACTTTATTCATCAAGATCAAGCTGGATTTTTACCTAAGAGACAAATCCAAGACAATGTCCGAAATATATTCGATGTGCTGGAATATTTGGAATAACATTATGAAAAACAAGCTGCCTTGATATTTATAGATGCTGAAAAAGCTTTTGACAATTTAAATTGGCCTTTTATGTGAAGGCCCAATTTGGATATCCACAGGCCTTCAGAGCTGTTCTCAGGTGCTGATTTTCATTCTTTTTGGAATCCATGGAGGTGGGGATGGTTTCTGCTCTGTGTGACAATGTCCTGATGACCCCTAGTTTGTGCTGTAGTGGCTGGCATGTCTGAAAAGATAAAAAGGATATTTGGCAAACACCACATACCTGTATATTTCAAACCCACCAACACACTGAGACAGAGGCTTGTACACCCCAAAGATCAAACTCCAAAACACAAGAAAAGCAATGTAGTGTATGCAATCCAGTGCAGTGAGGAGTGCTCTGAGCTCTACATTGGAGAAACCAAACAACCTTTGTACAGGAGGATGGCCCAACACAGGAGGAGCAACACCACAGGACCAGAGTCAGCAGTTTACCTTCATCTAAAGGAAAAAGGACACTCATTTGAGGACATTAATGTTCACATTTTAGACCGGGAAGATAAGTGGTTTGAAAGAGGGGTCAAGGAATCCATTTAGGCCAACTTGGAAAATACTTCTTTGAATAGAGGTGGGGGCCTCAGGCACAATCTTTCCCCTATTTTCCTTCCTGCTTTGTCTTCTGTGCCTAGGAAGTTTAAGACCATTTCGCAATCTCAAGAACAGCAAGGTAATCTTAACGATCCTCCTTTGGATGACAAAGGGACTTAGAAATAAACATCTCAAAATAACCATGACCTAGCCACAGGTGCAAGGTCACACAGCCACCCTAGAAACATATTTAAGGATTCCCTTACAAACTTTGCTCAGACTAAAGGAGCTTCTTGGATAAGGAGCAAAACGTTTCCACTGAGAAAATAGAAATCCAGTTGACACGATTCAAGCTACAAGCAGCACAACTTGTTTATGCACAAAATTGGAAAAATCAGATTTTATCTACGATACAAGATTGGATGTTAAAACTGATGGATATGGCAGAAAATGACAAATTGACATGCTTATTAAAAGAAAACTCAAACTGTTACTTTCTTAAAGAATGGAAACCATTAATGGACTATTTGCAACATGCAGGAGGGGCGAAGCTTATCTGGGGTTTTGAAGACTAATATATATATATATATAAATTGATATATTAGGCAGGAAATGTTTTTGAATGTTATATATAGAGCTAGCATGTAAGATAAAAAATTTTTTTAAATACTAAGACCAGAGATAAATTGGAAGTTGACCAATTTCTATGCTTTATCTTTTTCTTCTTTTCTTTTCTACACACTTTTTCTTCTTTCTTTGATTTGTATTTCTATTTCTTTTTCATTTCTACCTTTTAACTATGTATATTAAAACTTTAATAAAATTTGGAAACATAAATCAGTGTTTTTCAACCTTGGTAACTCTAAGTGGTATGGACTTCATCTCCCAGAATTTGCCAGCCAATTTCCCAGCCAGCATGCTAACTGGGGAGTTCTGGGAGTTGAAGTCCACACCTCTTAGGAGTTGCTAAGATTGAGAAACACTGGTCTAAATTATGAATTGACCAACAACAGTCTCTTAAATTTGAAGTGTCAACAGCAGTTACACTTGCTAGAAGTGCTGGATGAAAATCTAAGCAAGATAACACATTGTAAAAAATAGCTAGTGATAGTCTTGAAGTGCTCGGTTTACAACACAACTAAACAATCATATCAAGATACGGTTTTATTCACACTAAGCCTCCATAATCCTAGGTTATTTGAAAGAGTGTGTAGTGTATTAGTTTCATTCTGCAACATAGTGATATGAATGCCATATCATATCTGTGAATTATGGTTGCATATTAATGTTCAAATTCCAAGTAGACCTGAAATCCACTTTGTTAATCTAATACAAAATCTCTTATTTAGTAATGCATTCTTTTTTCAAGAGTACTCTTAAGTACATGCAAATTGAACTAATAAATTATTGCTTTCTTGCATAGAGATTGTTCTTACCTTAGCACTCAATAAAATAGGATGAAAATATGTGTTATGTAAACAAATTGCAAATAAGTTTTCCATTCTTCATCTTTATTTTTTAAAAGTCGGAATGCCAATCCTGATCTAGATTAGCAATCAAGAAGGGGAGACAAATCCATCTCTCTTCTCATGGGATAAATCCTATGCAATCCAGTAATATAGGAATTCAAATAAATAAATAAATAAACTTTTCTGAAAGCAATTTTCATAGAGAAAATGGACGTTATTCTCCCTTTCTTAGCACCATAATACCAAACCAACATCTATACAGTCAGTCATACTGTATATGACTAAATGTGCAGAGCATAAACTTGTCATTACTAACACACTCTTTCGCCAGAAAAATAAATTTAAAACATCTGGGAAGCATCCACGCTCGAAGCACTAGCATCTTTTAGATTATGTAATTGTCCGTGCTAGAGATCGCCGTGATGTACTTCTCACCAGAGCCATGAGGAGCGCCGATGACTGCTGGACAGACCATCGATTAATTCGATCCACGATGGCCATAAAGATTGTCCCTCATAGTAGGCTCCAAGGAAGAAAACCAAGGTGTAAAATGAATACACTGGCCCTTCAAGATTCTATTAAACGAGCTTGCTTTCAATCAACTCTCAAGGAACATCTGCCTATGGAACTTCCTGAAAATGTTGAGGAACACTGGACTAAATTGAAGACTTCTATTATTTCAGCCTGTGAACAAACTATCGGATACCAAACTAAGAGACATCAGGACTGGTTTGATGAGAACGATAGTGAGATTGAACATATTATTGACAAGAAAAGGAAAGCCTTCCGGATATGGCAAAAAGATATTAACTGTGCTGTTAAGAAAAAAATCTACGCCAGTGCAAAGGCAGAAGTCCAAAGAAGAACTAGAGAACTTAAACATATGGTGGATAAAAAAAGCCCAAGAAACCCAACATTTTGCAGATGCTCATGATGCACGGGGCTTTTTTAATGCCATAAAGGCCATCTATGGACCAACAAACCATGGTACAAATCCCTTACACTCAGTAGATGGTGCTAAACTTCTAAAGGACAAAGAGTCTATTGCACTGCGCTGGAAAGAACATTACTACAATTTCCTTAATCGTCACTCTACTGTGGCTGATGAAGTCTTCTTGCAAATCCCGCAAAAACAAATAAGAAATGAGCTTGCAGTACCCCCTAGTTTGGAGGAAGTCAGTAAAGCCACTAAACAAATGAAAAATAACAAAGCTAGTGGACCTGATGGGATTCCTGCTGAAGTCTTTAAAGAAGGCGGGCCTGAACTTACACAACAACTTCATAAGTTCATCGAAAAAATATGGATGAGGGAGGAGATTCCAGCAGACTTTAGGGATGCCATAATTATCACTCTCTTTAAAAAGGGTGATAGAACAGACTGTGGAAACTATCGAGGCATCTCCCTTCTAGACACAGCAGGCAAAATCCTGGCAAAGATCATCGCAAACCGTCTCCTATCTGTATCAGAAGACATCCTCCCTGAAACACAAAATGGCTTCCGCCCTTCCAGGGGAACAGTGGATATGATCTTCACTGCACGACAGCTTCAAGAAAAATGCAAGGAGCAAAACTGCCCTCTGTACATGGTGTTTATTGATCTGACTAAAGCTTTTGATACTCTAAATCATACTGCTCTCTGGACCATCCTTCTGAAAATCGGATGCCCTGATAAATTTGTGAACATCTTGCAGCTACTCCATGACGACATGATGGCAACAATCCTGAATAACAATGGCTCTCAAAGCGATCCATTTAAAGTGGAATCCGGCGTTAAACAGGGATGTGTTATTGCTCCAACCTTATTTGCTATCTTCATCGCTATGATTATACACCTTGTTGAAGAGAAACTTCCTACTGGTGTAAAAATTATATATCGAACAGATGGAAAGCTTTTTAATCTTAGTAGGCTGAAAACAAAAAATAAGGTAACTACAACTTCTGTTATAGAACTTCAATATGCTGATGATAACGTAGTCTGTGCACACTCCAAAGAAGATCTTCAAACTATCCTAAACATCTTTGCAGAAGCATATGAAAAGCTCGGCCTCTCGATTAACATTAAAAAAAACCAAAGTGCTTTACCAGCAAGTTTGAACCAATCCCTCCGCAGCACCATCAATCCAGCTTAAAGGTGTGTCACTAGAAAATGTCGACCACTTTTCTTATCTCGGCAGCCATCTATCTACAAAAGCCAACATCGACGCTGAAATTCAGTATCACCTGAGCTCTGCGAGTGTAGCTTTCTCCCGAATGAAGTGTAGAGTGTTTGAGGATCGGGACATTCGCAGGGAGAGCAAAATGCTTGTTTACAAAGCCATTGTACTACCAACCCTTCTGTACGCCTGTGAAACATGGACCCTCTACAAACGCCACCTCCAACTTCTTGAAAGATTCCATCAACGCTGCCTCCAAAAAATTCTGCAAATTACTTGGGAAGATAGGCGGACTAATTAGCGTATTAGATAGGTGGACTAGTTAGCGTATTAGAAGAAGCGAAAACCACCAGCACTGAAACAATGATCATCCAACATCAACTTCGCTGGACCGGTCATGTTGTTCGAATGCCTGACCATCGTCTTCCAAAGCAGCTACTTTATTCCCAACTTAAGAATGGAAAATGGAATATTGGTGGATAGCAAAAGAGATTCAAAGGTACTCTCAAAGCTAATTTTAAAAAATGTAATATCAGCATTGAGAACTGGGAAGCCCTAACTCATGAGCGTTTCAATTGGAGGTCAGCCTTTATTAATGGCGCTATGGACTTTGAAGAAGCACGTGTACAGGGCGAAAGGGAGAAAAGAGCTAAAAGGAAGGCACGTCAGGCAAACCCTCATCATGACCGTCTCCCACCCGGAAACCTATGCCCTCATTGTGGGAGGTTGTGCGGATCCAGAATTGGCCTTTACAGCCACTTACGGATCCACTGTTAAAATTTTACCTTTGGAAGACAATCTTACTCGGCTACAAGTGATCGCCAATGATATGATGCGTCTTTCTGATTGTGTCTATATAATGTTCAGAGACCACCGAAATCCAAATGTGGGGATATTATTTTACGATACATTATAGCTTAAATGTATCTTTTTGGAAAAGTGCTTAGTTTTTATAACTGTAAAACTTTTTTTTCCTTTTCTTTCTTTTCCTTCAAGTCAGTCTTTATTCCTGGCAACTGCCTGAACTAGTCCTTGAAGTTTTCTTGGCAACATTTTCAGAAGTACTTTGCCTTTGCCTTCTTCTTCCTAGAGCTGAGAGAGAGGGACTGGCTCCAAGTCCCCCAGGTAGTTTCATGCCTAAAGTCTTCTTTGTGTCCAGATCTAACTGGTTCTCATCCAATATTTTTCGCCTTTAACTTCCTTTTCCTTCTGGGATTATCTCATTAGTCCTGCCTTTCATAACAACTTTTTGTAACAAATGCTTTATAATCTCTCCGTGATGTACTGAACTTTCATCCTAATTGTCCTTTCTAGAAATTCTACAATAGGTCCACTCTTGAGATCAAAGATGCTAATTTCCTTAGTCATCACTGTCTGTAGTCTTTCTTCTAAGAAGAATACTGAAACTCCCACAGCGGAGGAATGGATTGTGAAGATGTCAGAATTGGCAGAAATGGCAAAACTGACCTGTTTGGTCAGGGACAAAACAATAAGTACTTTTATAAAAGACTTCCAACCTTTTATGGACTTTTTGCTGAAAATTTAAAAAAGTGAAATGATGATTTATGGATTTGATGATTATAAAAGGATTAAATAAGGGGGTGAAGGGATTTTTGTAACGCCAAGAGAGAGGAGGGATAAGTTTGTTTATAACTGTTGAAAATAAGGTTGGAAGTCACTTGTTCTGATTCTTGTTTTTCTTTCTTTCTTTCTTTCTTTCTTTCTTTCTTTCTTTCTTTCTTTCTTTCTTTCTTTCTTTCTTCTTCTTTGTTTTACTTTTTGCACTTTTTCTTTTTTCCTTCCTTCTTTTCTTTATATATTTTTAATATTTTTTTTCTTTACATATGTGTTTTATTTATATATAAATTCTCAATAAGAATTAAATATATAATAAGAGTCTTTCTTCTATTTGGGATAAAGCTCAATAAAGCTCAAGTTGCAGATGAAAGATGTTTTCTCCTAGCATTAGATGCAGTCCCTTTCTTGCTTTCCTGCTTGTATTAGAGTTACTTTGAGATGAAGGAGGAGGAGGAGGAGGAGGAGGAGGAGGAGGAGGAGGAGGAGGAGGAGGAGGAGGAGACTACAGATAGCGTTCCTATTGACATATTCTTATGCTCCATCCATCCCTGTTTCATCCATTCACATTTCTCCCAAGTGGTCAACTAATAGCAAGAAACAGAGATAATGAGAAGAGTAACCATGCCCTTGTGACCCTCTGCTTTGTTGCTGTTAATTTCTTGGAGGACAATATCACAAATTTTATACTGGCAGCAATGCAAGGATTGATCATGCAGTTGGTATGCTATGGGTTGATCTATACAGAAATTGTTTAGATTTCTCTGTTATTATAATTCAGATTATTCAATGGTGCACCATGGTGACCATGACAGTCAGGTATGTGTGGACATGACTAGGAACCAAGAGAGTAATAAATCCTGATTATCTACTTAAACTCCTGTAAGTTCCTTGCCATGTTTCTAAACTAGCCAACTCCCAGTCAGTACAAATGTTGCATATAAAGCCAATCTCATTTGACATAGAGTGACCTGTTGTTATGTCAACAGATGGATTCAGACCAGAGCAAAGGCAGAGATGACTCTGACATTTTGAAGCACTGTCACATTAACATCTGCAGTCTCTGATGAGTGCTTGACAGTTCATCTTGGCAAGGAAAGCACAAAAGTTGTGTAGGCCTTTTCCCTCTGTTCTTGTGAGCTGAATAGCTTCACTTTTTAGACAATATGTACAACTGGGAATACTTTGGCTCAAGACAGCTGATACTTAGTCAAAGATTTGGCTGCAAAACTGTATTTTGGGAAAAGCAGAAAAAAAACCTGTTACCTCATCAACTTCTAATGGTTTCAATTAAGAGTATAATTTGTCGTTAAAATGTGTTTTGGTGTATTTCTCACAAGAAACTAAGCTTTAAGATATATTGTGTCATTCCTGTTTTCACACTAAGTGATGACAATTTGCTTTTGTTTGCAATATATTTTGTTAAAAAACATAGTTAAGCCATTACATAACTTATTTGACTTATTCTATTAGCTTATATACCACCCAATCTTGTGACGCACCTCTTGTGTTATGTTAACAGGTTATAGCACTTTGTTTTGCTGATGTGCATTATAAAAAAAATGCTTCCTTCCCATATTGCTAGTCCAGCACATAATGCAATGGCTGAAACTAATCATTTATCTATCAAAGATAAGCAGGAATCTGAGCTGAGTAATTATGGGGAAAAGTTTGATTTACAGGAAATATATTATAGGGTTAGGGACAATTTTGCTTCTAGCCAACTATATCCTACAAACGGGTAGGAGGGTTGTTGTTTTTTTAATCACAAAAAGATAAATATAACAAATAAGCAGTTAGGAGAAAGAAAAGGGCAATATTTTGTCATAATTCAGCATCCTTAATTTTGGATAGCATTTTGCTCCACTGTTCCTGATTTTCACCACCCTATAGGTTTCACTATGCTTATTTAGAATTGTGCCGCCCTTACAGATTAAACATTTTAAGCATCAAGGCCATTATTATTCAGAAGTGCTTTGGCTCTCACATACGCCTAGTTCAGAGCATCTCTCTGCTGTTCATTGAAGGAGCTTTTCCTTGTTCCAACTCTCTGTATGGGCCTACACAAATGACTCCATTCCCTAAAAGAGCTACAATATTTTTTTCAGGCTCACATGGAACGTAGAAAGGGACAGAGTGCATTAATGAATAGCAGAGAAGCATTGCAGTTCCTCTTACATGGGAAACCTTTTTTTCAAATCTTGGACAGCCCTAGCATTTATGGGATGGAAGCCATTTACCAAAGGCTCAGTTCCCCCAGGATGCCATCTTGGGTCAAGATAATCTCAGTAGCTAGCCTGGCCTTGTGTATCTCTAAATTTAATTGGGGGATTTTATGAAGGTCTTACAGAAATGTCTTGAGTTTGGTTGTGGGTTATCATCTAATCGCAGGGGCGCGGTGGCTCAGCGGGTTAAACCTCTGAACTGTTAGACTGCCGACCATAAGGTTGGCAGTTCGAAACCGTGTGGTGAGGTGAGCTCTCGTCACTAGCCCCGGCTTCTGTCTACCCAACAGTTCGAAAGCAAAAGCAAGTAGATAAATTGGGTACCACTTATGTGGGTCAATTTGCTGGCGTCCTTCAGAGGGTCGTCCTCGAACCAAGAAGACCTGGTGAATCCTGACAATGGCGGCGGAGGACGACGGATCCTGAACAACAACTTCCTGGACATCAGCAGCCGGCTTGGAGCGAGGCATTCTGGGGCATGTAGTCCGATGCCTGCAGCTGAAGAGTCGGTTCCTTCACCTCCTTCCTATCGCGCGGTAACATTGTGCAATATATATATGCTGTATAATATATGAATTTACATGTATGCAAGCTGCCTAGAGCCCTCCATTAGGGAGGGGATAGGCGGGGTATAAATAAGATAAAATAAAATAAAATAAATAAATAATTCTATCTCTAGTGTATCACATAAGGAGATTTATGCAGATGAAGAAACTAAAGTTGTTTTGTTTAGGTTTTACAGCTAAAAGCATTTATTAATTGGTCACAACACACTTGATATTGACAAGCTACTGAATCTCAGTGATTGTTGCATTAACTGAGGCCTTGAATATCAGGGAATAAAGGCAAAGAGATGTATCCCATGCAGATATAATGGATTTCTCCCAGAGTGATAAGTACATTAAGCATTTAATATCTAATTTGACCCTCCCAGTGGTTTCTCCAGCATATTTTACTTTGAAAACTTTTGTTTGATTAAAGTTTATCTTTTGAGTGTTAAGATTTTTTTTTAAGTTGTTATATTTATCACTTGACTACACATTATTTAAAGTAGAGAATAAAAGTTGGTGGAAATTTGCAAAACATTCCAAAAATGCACCTTATGAAAGAAAGAAAAGTAATATAATGAATTTTTTTTTCCAGATTTCTCTTAAAGCTGAATGGAGCAGAATAAAAGCTGCCCAATCTTGTAGAGTTTATAAGTACTTGAATGGAAATGAGGGTGTAGGTTTTAATTATATGTCAGAAAGTATTTAGGTTGCTGTGGTGGGGGGTGAGAGTTGGAATTCATAGGCTGGTGGTAGTTGCATGTTATGTTCCAGTGAATTGTGATAATGAAAAATGCAGGGATGAGTAGGGGAAAAATATACCGTATTTTCCAGCGTATAAGACGACTTTTTAACCCAGGAAAATCTTCTCAAAAGTCGGGGGTCGTCTTATACGCCGGGTGTCGTCTTATAGGGCGGGTGCTGAAACCGGAAGCGCTGATGGCGCACCGCAGGGGTGCAACTTCACTTCCCCGCCGCACAGCTGATTGGCGCGGAGATTTTCCACCTGCCCCCCCCCCCCCCCAGAATACATCTCCAAGCTTTAGCAGAACAAACCGTGAAGGAGGAGGAGGAAGAGGGTGGTGGTGATGATGTGGGGAGGTTTGAAAAAGCAGATCCACGCACAAAAGTTAGTGAGTCATTTCGGTGGCAGCTGGAACAGTTTTTTTGACTCCAGCCTCCCTCCCTCTCTCACTCTCTTTCCCTGGCAATGGATCAGTACGGGGGGAGGGAAGGGAGGAGAAGGCAAGGGAGGGAGCGTTCAAGAGAAGTGGATTTAAAAGAGCGGGGGGGGGCTTTGTGTACAGATGCCCGTGTGTTAATTCTTCCGGCGGTGATGCGATTCACGGCCCTGATTTATTTTTAAAGCCACCCACCCCCGCTCTTTTAAATCCGCTCCTCTTGAATGCTCCCCCCTCTGGTCCCACCCTCCGCTCCCTCCCTCCCTTGCCATTTCCTCCCTTCCCTCCCAACCCCCCCCCCCACTGATCCATCGCCAGGGAAAGAGAGCGAGAGGGAGGGAGGGAGGCTGGAGTCAATAAAACTGTTCCAGCCGCCGCTGAAATGACTCAGTAACTTTTGCGCTTGGATCTGCTTTTTCAAACTTCCCCCCATTACCCTCCTCCTCCTCCTTCATGGTTTGTTCCGCTAAAGCTTGGAAATGTATTCTTCACCCCTCTGCCTTGCCCAGGTAATTAAAGCTTTCTCACCCCTCCCCCCAATATTCTCCTTCACACACACACCCCGCGCTGCCACGCTTCGCATTACTATTCGCTTTCTACTCCGTTTCCCTGTTTTCTCCCTGCAGTTTTTTACTTTCTACTCTGCTTCCCAATGCATTGGGAAAGCTTTTTTTTCCCAGTGCGTTGGAAGAGGGGTAGTCTTATACGGCGAGTATATCCCAAACTCTATATTTTAACTGGAAAAGTTGGGGGTTGTCTTATACGCCCAGTCGTCTTATACGCCGGAAAATACGGTATGCAACATTGTGAATGAATGTGATCCAAGGGAAAAAATTCATCTGGAATTAGATGGGAGAATACAGTAAAAGTACCTGGGCCACTCAGAGACCTACAAATGAATGAGATAGTGACTCTTCGGTAGGTATCTTCGTAGAAAGAAGTCTGCATAAAAAATAAATAAATCATGGTTTAAGCATAATTATATTCAAATATACTGTACATCATGATACTATTTATATCCAACATTATACAGCCTCAACCATTGTAACTCTAAAATTACTATCAACATCACTTATGAATGTATTTGTAAATACATTAAAAATGAGGGACACATTCTCATTTGACCCTTGCTCACTGTCAAACACTTTACTAAGAATTTCATCTATTTTCTTACATGATTTCCTTCCATGGTAACCTTCAACTCTGTATCCATGCAAACCATTCCATGACTCAAGATTATTCACTTTATCATATGCTTTATCTAAATCAACAAAATGTATAATCCCCATTCATTCATTAAAACATTTCTCAATGACATGCTGAAGAGCACAAATTTGATCTGCACACACTTTTCTGGAACATTGCCATGTAGCATTTCCAAAATGTTGCTTACAATCACCACTGGTAAACGTTCAATAAGTATTCTGCCAGCCGCTTAATATTCCCCAGTAGTGTTCGTTTTCACTCTTCCTTCTTCCAAGAAAGGCCTTCTTCCAATCATTGGAGCAGTTTTCACATGCTAAACAAGTTGCATAGCCACTCCATGTTGTAAAGTTCATCCAGTTACACCATCTACGCCCGCAGCCTTACAATCTCAGTCATATTCTTTATGACTTTCTTTTCATCAAAAGCCTTCAGAAGGAAGCTTCCCTTGGAAGTTTAGCTGATCTGGAACACAGCAGCATGGGAAATGATGGGCATGATTATGATTATGATTATTTTATTCCCACCTTTCTATATCATCTCTCTCTATCTCTCTATCTTTCTCTATATCAACTCAAGGTGGTGAACATGCCTAATAGTCCTGCCTCCTACTTTCCCCACAACAACAACCCTGTGAGGTGGGTTGGACTACGAGAGAGTGATTGGCCCAAAGTCACCCAGCCAGCTTTAATGCCTAAGGGAGGCCTATAACTCACAGTCTCCTGGTTTCTAGCCTGGTGCCTGAACCACTAGACCAAACTGGTTCTTCAGTTGACATATGACATGTGATAACATAGGACACCTCTGCTGCCCCAGCTGCACTGGTTGCCAGTCGTCTTCTGGGTGTGATTCAAGTACTGGTTATTACCTATAAAGCCCTTCATTGGACAGGGCCAAGTTACCTGAGGGTCCGTCTCTCCCCAGTTGTATCTACCTGTCCTTTTAGATCTGGCAGGAGAGGCACACTCTGCTTCTGTCTATTATGGAGGGTCATCTAGTGGACCCAAGAAGAGAGCCTTTTCTCTCAGGACTTCCCCCAATGCTGCTGGCTTCTTGCAAGGCCTTGAAGACCTCAGCCTGGGGCCCTTGATGTGTGGCTGAGTCCATATCATGGTTATGTTAATTGTGTTGGTTCATTTCTTTTATCTTGGCTGCTGTATATGTTATTTTTTATTTTGTTATACTTTTTAATCATATTTTTATTTGCTCAGAATTATATCTCTCTGCTCTTTTTTTTTAACACAATGTAATTCGTTCCTTCCTTCCTTGGTTTTTTAAAATGTTCTTGAATAATAGGCAAGTAGTATTTTATAATGTAAGTCTTCCCTTGTCCCTTGTCCCTACCACAGTTTATACAAATGACTCTCTCTTTTAAGTACCTGTTTCCTGGATTATCTGCATGAATCAAGGATGTGCAAATTTTTCCTTCTTTGATTCTTTTTATAAACATTTGATATGCTATCGCTATCGAGAACTGAAGTTGTTTGGATCCAGATAATTGCAGTTGAAGTTCCTTGTACGATATCTATCCAAATCTTTTCTGAACCAGAAAAAGATAATCTCTCCTAAAAAAAATTAAAAATGCTGCTGCAGTCTTCTCCGAGGGGGGGGGGGGGATCCCATAATTAACTTCTACCTCTGGACAACACATTGGTGAGTATACACTCCATCATAAACACATTTTTGTGAAATATAAACACTTGGAAGTGGCAAATCCACATCAGAACTGCAAGTTGTGTTTCTAAGTTGAAGTTGCGCTAGTATAGTAAGTTTTGTTACACCCTCCTTATCTAATATGAATATAGTTTGTGGAAGAATGAAGGTGTAGGTATCCCTACAAGCCAATCAAATTTTTGTTTAATACATTTGTCTTTTTGGGAGGTAAAAGTTATCCAAATGTCTCCTTCTATGTTTCTGTTGAAAAATGTGTCATCTTTCTCTTATTTTTCTGAATACATAGAATAAAGCCAACTCATTTCTCTCTGGCAGTTTTAGCAAAGGAAATGTCTCAGCTAGGACATTCTTGTTCAAGGTATTCTGCAAGAGAAGATTTTTGCTTTGCCATAGCAGACTAGGATGGCTGTATTATCATCATCACCTTTGGACAGGCAACCAATATGTTGTTCTGTCTTGAGGATCATGCATATATTTTTTTCATATTTCTAGATTTATGCATATTTTTAAATGGATGAATAAAATTTAAAAGCTAGCATAATACATTCATCATTAAAAAAGATGTTATAAAGCCTGTGCCTTTTATGTCTAAACTGCTGGTTCACACATGATGAATTCACTGGAATCAATGGAACTAAAAACTGGGTAATCTATTTTCTGGATTGCAGGAACATTCATGGCCATAATAAAGTCATGGAAATACTCATCAGATGATGGTGAATAGGACACTCCCAACATCACTTTCTTGACCCTATGTGTCCTCCTTCTCTTTCACTTTCACCTAAACCTCATAGTTATTTATTTACTACAGTCAACACTATGGAGCCCTCTAGACAGCTTCTGCCTTTTAGGATCAACCCTCAAGGATAAAGGAACAAGCAGTCAAGAAATATACCACAGATTAACATTTGGTAGAATAGCTGATCTTTGTATTGCATGTATAGACACATCAGGGCATCTAAATACTTTTTCCAAGGCCTTCGTGGCTACTCTACCAAGTGTTAATCTGTGACATATTTCTTGTTCCTTTAGTTGATCCTAAAAGGCAAAAGCTGTCTACCACTTCAATATTTCGCATACAACGACTCTTTGTTGTCAATTCTAATTACTTCTCTTTTGGTGTGTAGTAAGTCCAAGTCAGTTCATTACTTCCAGAGTTGTAATATTTTTCTCTAAAAATGGCCTGTACTGCCGTGTGGTAGGTAGAATCCACCACAAATTGATCTGCTGTGTTTAATATAGCAACAAAGGGGAACTCACATTGTAGAACACATTCAGAATAGTTTCCATTCCGCACCTATGCCAAATATGTAATGGGAATGGGTGCATCTTGAACTCCCTGTTATAATAGAAAACTATCTTCTTTTCCTCAGAACTCTTCTCAGTTATAGCACTGAATCAGAAGGATTATAGAAAGCCATTAACCCCTTTCCTAACTCTAAGTTTAGTGAAATGGTAGCTAGTTTAAATTGAACTGGAAGGATCTTCCTCAAGTAAACCAAGTAAAAGGTTGTGAGAATGGGGAAATCGGGATGGCTTTGTTTTTTAAGGAGGATTTGCAATGTTTCTTATGTGAGTTTTGTTTTATGCATCCTTACAATGAAACCTAACCAGTCATGATGAGTTAATAGCTCTGCTAAGTGTATTAATTAGTTTTGGTTGCCCAGGAGAATTTTTTGAATATGTTTCAACTCCCAATAAGATCTATATAATGGTTGTTGACACTACTTTGCCTTGATCCTTCTCTTTATATGACAGAATGACTGTATTTAAATGATATTTTTCAAGAAGATAAGTATTTCAATTCATTTTTTGTCTGAACTCAAAATGTATATAATACAGCAGACTGTGCTTTTTCTGGCAGAAATAGCTAATATATGATAAGAAATTAATTAACCATACCATATTTCTTCAAAATAGATACTGTCTATTCTGGTCATTTGACTTTCTTTTTTAACCAGAGTGGGCTAAAATGAGATTGTCGCTACCATATTTTATACTAAGATGTCACCCTTTGGCTTTTATTCATGCAAAAATAAAAATGATTTACAAAGAAAAGGGTTTCAAAAATGTAATGGCCTAGATTAAAATACAGTCTCTTTTATTATGTGAATTAATTTTAATATTACATTGCCTACTGCTATTATTTTAATAGTTCTAGTGCTAGTGACACTTGAAATAATTCTGTTCACATCTTATATGTGATTGATTGGTGTGTAGATGACATAAAAGAGTTTATTTTTATGCTGGAGGTCAAAGGGCTAAAATAATGTAACCTTTTGAGGTCATCTTAGATGTTCCATAATGAAAATGAACATGTGGGATGCAGAATTTGGCTGATTCCTTCTCTTGTATTTCCTAAAGATTCATTAAGGCAAAGTCATGGACTTGGAACAGATGGCCTGTACCGATCAAATGACATCATACTGGGGGCTTGCAGGATATATTGAAACAATTTCAATAAATCCTTGCATTATTGGTGGTATACCTATAGATGGGGAAAGGCCATTTCTAGACAGCAAATCAGAAAGAAATATGTCACTGACTTGTGCTTGAATTGGTAGAGTGCTTATGCTCACAATGTCTGATGTCTGAATAGGTCTGAAAATCCAATCCAGCAGTCCAGATCAATCTTGGATGCATTTGAAATTGGGGAGATGGAATAACTGGTCATCTGGATGTGCTACGTATATTCTAATGCAGTCCCTCCATTAACACAGTTTCATCAGTGGAATCAAGAAAGAATTGCATCCTTTATGTCCTCCACAGGTGGAAGGATCTTTCAGTGTAGATTCTGAGGTCATCCAATGACTGCAGAAGGAAGGGAACTGCTGATCTCCTGGTTCTGCTAACAGAAATCTGTGAAAGGACTATTAATGGATTTCTTCTAGGTATGTGCAAAATCTACCATTCAGGGAAGAGAATGTTCCTGAGAAATCCAGAACATTCAGTTTTTCCTTGAGGTCACTCTGTATTGGTATTCAAGTATGCTTTGTCTTAAAAAAAAAGGTTTTTGAATGTCTTCTTGTGCTAGAAAGTGCACAACCCCTGTCTTTGTGATTTAGTCTGCCTCCATTACAATATTTACACAGGTGGGCTGGTCAGATGCTATTCTTACTGGCACATCTACAAAACTTCAAAAAGCGATTGAATCCATTAATAGAAGATTAGACTGTGAACTTCCCTTGAACTCTTCATCGATTAAAAGATACAATTTAATGCAAAACCTTAAAACATGTTTAGTTCTTGGCTTTTTGCATTACACATTTCTTTAATCTTTTATCTTTTAAGGAAATGTATCATCATCCTCCTCATCATTATCATCCTCATCATTTCATGACTTTGATTCAAGCAAGAATTTCACATTGGCCACACTTTGAAGGCAGTTCTCCTTAAAAATGCAAAGGGCAGAGAATAAGATACATGCTTTAAATCAAACTTTGATGAGGTCCCTGCTATGGTGATAGATTCAGATATTCACAGTTATAAATTTAAATGTAGGAAAAGACTATATTATATTATTTTATTACATTAAATTGCAAGAGAGAGAATCAGAAAGTTTTCTATTATTTATCAAAGCACTGTGTTCAACTATGACTATGACTTTATTATTTTTATAAATAACTCAAGGTGGGGAACATACCTAATACTCCTTCCTCTTCCTATTTTCCCCACAACAACAACCCTGTGAGGTGAGTTGGGCTGAGAGAGAGGGACTGGCCCAAGGTCACCCAGCCGGCTTTCATGCCTAAGGCAGGACTAGAACTCTCAGTCTCCTGGTTTGCCATTGGCTCCTTCCTAGGGCTGAGAGACAGGGACTGGCCCAAGGTCACCTAGCCGGCTTTCATTGTCTAAGGCGGGACTGGAACTCTCAGTCTCCTGGTTTCTAGCCCGTTGCCTTACCCACTAGACCAAACTGGCTTTGATCAACCCAGAAAACAAAACAAAAAAATTATGCAGTCCAGCAAAAATTAAGCTGTTCCTGATTCCACTGATATTAATCGAGGACAGTCTAGCGCACTTTGAAATTATACCATCAGAACTCAAGATACACTTATCACTACAACATACCATTTGAGGGAACGTATCATATACCCTTGTGGAACTCTGTGCTAGCAGAATGGCTTTTTATGTGGCACAGTCATGGGAGACATGACATACCACTTTTCACCATAGCCACATATCTATCTATAACATAGTTTCATGCCAGCTTGTGCTTTGATTGCAATAGGAATGATAGCTTTTTTCCATGACAGAGCATTTGCTGTATTGTCAACCAGCACACAATCACAGCACCCACAAATAGTGTATAAGAAATTCCACTCAGGAAGTCTCAAAGCACATGATAGGTTAAATCAGACTGTGTTTAATGGTGTTCCAATTAAACCTGTGTTTGATTGGGTTTCATGGGGGGGGGGAAGGGTTTATTCAGATGCAGCCAATTTTCTATCAGTAGATCTTTCCCTCTTGATCAAGGGTTCTGTGTATCTATATACAGTATCTGTATCTGTACCTATCTGGTTCTGCAACCTGAAAAGTTTATAAGTCCCTGGGTTAGATGATCTGGATCTCTAAATATGTTTTGTTAGACAAATGGATAATGTAGGAAGAGGAAGCAAGAAGATCCATTCAGGTAACTGTGCCATTTGAGGTGAATGTCTAAGTTTAATAAAATTAGGAAGGATGGAATCCAATGAGGTGCTTATTTGTAGATGAACAAGAGAAAAAATCTATTCAGCTGCTGCTGCTGCAGCTGGTAGGGACACTACTGTATAAATGCTTCATAGTCTCTCTAGATGATTCTTCATATGGTTTATTTACCACTCCTTTCCTTTACCTTCTTAATGACTTTTTCCCAAATCCATCTTCTCATCCCCATGATGACTTCCCTCACAAGACTTCTTAGTGTCTACATGTCACATAATATATGGCATAGAATTGGCAGTACTAGGAAGAATTCAGTACTGATCCTCATGAAAACATAACATAAAAGTTTACCTAATGCTTTCCCATATCTTGTTTCCTACATAAATTATTTATTTTATTCCATTTAGCATGAAAAGGCTTTGGAGTCATACGAATTTACCTTTATGGAGAACTCTCTGCTCTCAGAGTTGGGAGTTCTGGAATACGGAAGATTCATTGGCTGGTTCTACCAGCTGACTTGTGAAATCACTGCACTACAACTTCCTAATAATTTGCATTAAAAGAGACACCAGATAATTATTTTGCTTAATAAGATGTTGGTATTTGCAAAAGTTAAATAGGAGAACAAAGAAAAATAATTATGCAGGGTTTTGACTGATGATGAAAGCTGATAATTTTTAAGACTATGGCTTATACAACATTCTAACCATGCCAAGAGATCTCCCTATTTCATAATAAAACATACTGACATATGCTGTTGAGGCTGTTAATTTGGAAATGTGGGTAGCATTCTTATTCAGCATCAGCCCTGCTGTTGAAAATAACGTCAATATTTTATAGCATGAAAACAAGAGGGGAGCACAGCATTTAATAGGGAAATGAGCAATGGTAGTAATTAGTTTCAGTCTGGAGGCTTAAATTTACATAGGTTGTAAATTAACTCAAAATTACAAATCTTTCATTGTCAGGTCAGCAAAAACTTAAAACTATTCCAGTGTGGAAATGCATTGTTCAAATCCTGGTTCATGCATAGTTACAGAGCAAACTGGTGGATCACATCTGGAGTGGACTGCATGAGATTCAGTTCATACCCATTAAGTTGGAATGGGATGCTATTTAAAGCAGATGAAAGGATTGGGAAGGATTTTTCATGACAATGAGTACTTCAAACTCCAGCTTCTTCCTCTAATCATTTTCTTCCTGGTAAAACCTTTGAAAACGTTCTGCCTCTGTTGAGAATAAAAACAGCCAAGATAAAAGAATTGGGGAAATGAAGGTGAAATATGTGAAAAGAGAACATCAGTTTCTTCTTGTCTTGCCATGTTGCATTTCCCATAATTTTCATCTTGGACTTGACAACAGTTTGGTGGCAAACTGGTTCTTAGACACAGATGGGTGGCCAGGTTTTTCATGAATGCGATAGCCTCATGGTAAAACAAGGTGAGGTTTTTCTGCATACTATTGGAAAACGTTCTTAGATTGATGTTTTGCTTGTGTGTTCATTTAGCAAAAGAGCACGCAGGGATTCTTCACAGGGATTCCAGGACCGAAAATGTAACACAGAGGTGAATTCCTATCCACATTATTTTCTATTCAAAGTTCCTCCTACAGCAGATCTAGATCCCAATTAGCATAACAAATGAGCACAAGAAAGTATAGCGTAAGAAAGAGCCTTCAAATAATGATGAAATGGACTATATTGAAGAGTTGCAGAAGGGTTGCAGTAGAAAAGGAGCATTGTGTTAAGTCATTGTTACCCTGAAGATGGTTTCCATCTCTGTCTGTCCATGTATCCGACTATCTGTCCGTATGTTGATCCCTCAGCCTCTCTGTCCTTCTGTCCTGCTGTCCATCCACCTGCTTGTCCACCTGTCCACCCGCTGGTGAGATGACCCATCTGTCCATCTATCCATACATAATTCTACCTGTCTGTCCATCTGTCCATCCAGTCGTCTGTCCATCCATCAGTCCAAACTTCTGTCCATCTGTACGTACATCCGTCCGTCCGTCCGTCCATCCATCGGTCTGTCCGTCCGTCCATCTGTCCGTCTGTCTTTGCCATGTCTCTCCTTATATCGCACCAGCCCTGGACTTCATGAAATTCTCTTTTCTTGAAAGATTTTGCTTTTCCTAGCCAAGCTTTCTTGAAAGAACATATTTCATTAACCTTCTGAGAATTTCCAAGTTATCCCATTTATTTTATATACCTACAAAATCTAGTTTTCATTTTCTGCATACATTTCACCCCCACGGAGACCATCTTTTCCCTAATGTATTTTGGAAAGATGCAAATTGCTTCTCTGGCCTCTAAATCTGCAGCTTCCTCCTGTGGAGCATCGAGCTGGTTTGCTTTGGGTAGCCATTCATGCAGACCAGTCGGCTTCCTTTAATCATTATTGCTGATTGCGCGTGTGCTTCCATTTTATTGAGCTTAGGAATAATTGCTGCTACTTGGAGTTTATTTCTTTAATATGTGAGTTAATGAGTCTTTTGAATTTCTAATTTCCTACAGTACTTGCTGCTCTGCTGAATTACTGTTTTCTTTTTCCTCTAAAGACAAAAAAACTCTTTGGTTTTCTTCTAACGCGCTTGAGAAATGTGGCAACAACAGAATTACTCTATTTATCTGCCAGTGAGCCATATCTGTGAACTGCGAATTGACCATTGTGTAATATGCTTCTCATCAAGTGAAATGACTATAAATGGTGGATGCTTCGTATGGTCTGTGGTTTCTGTTCATGATTTCTAGTTGGGGATGATTTCCATAGTAGCTAAAGAAGATTTTGGAAATGAACAGCAACTTATCTCCCAGATACTGCAAATTGAAATATGGACCTATATAGGTCAGCTTTCAGACCTGTTTGTTTTACATTTCACTGATCTTCCATTATGCAGTTCAATTATGAATTGTTTACCCAGAGTATCTTGCCTTATTAGCAGAGGGGGTTTGCTATTGTATTTTTAAAAAATAGACCTAAAGAGAACACAAGTCTTGATAGCAGCTAACACCACATCTTCAAAGCAAATCGCTACATTTCCAAAATAAAATGAAATGAATAATGGTTTTATAACAAGGCTGTCAGAAACGAAGTTAGAGAAATCTAGAGATGGAGGTCAGGCATTAAAATGTACCTTCATTTAAACTTCTACTATTCAGTTCAAATCTGGCTGTGGAAACAATGTATTTGGTTTAATATCATATATATTCCAACTACATTATAACAAATAATAATTTTGAATTGAGATGATGACCAGCACTGGATTTTTTGTCAGTTATGGATTATATAAAATCCACATTTTCCACTTGTCAGTCAGGCTAAACAAACAGCTGTTTCTCTTTGATAATTTTGTTGTTGTTGTTGTTCAGTCGTTTAGTCGTGTCCGACTCTTCGTGACCTCATGGACCATAGCACGCCAGTCCTTCCTGTCCTCCACTGTCACCTGGAGTTTACTCAAATTCACATTCATTACATAGGTGATGCTATCTAACCAGAGTCCTTAATATCAGAAACTGCAGACAAGCATACAAATACATGTGCAACCATTCCCTACATTGTTTAAACTTAGAATTTTAAATAGGAGAATGTTCTGGATAGACAGTAAGTGCATTAAATGCATGGTTACACTGTAAAATAATAAATAGTACACAATGAGAAAATGAGAGACTCAAAGCATTTAAAAAATCAGAAGAAACTAAATTAAATTAGCTGTGTGTGTAAGTGGGGCACGATGGCTCAGTGGTTAAGACGCCAGGCTTGTTGATCGGAAGGTCGGCGGTTCGACCGATCCCTGCAATCCCTGTATGCAAGCAACTAATCCTTTTTAATGACATCTGCTTGCCAGAACCTAAACTGCATGGTTGAAGTTTAGAACCTAAATTAGTTTATTAGTTTAGAATTAGTTTAGAACCTAAACTCCGCGTGACGGAGTGAGCTCCCGCACTCGCCCCAGCTCTTGCCAACCTAGAAATTCGAAAGCATGCAAATGCAAGTAGATAAATAGGTACCACTTCCGTGGGATGGTAACAGCGTTCCGCATACGTCATGCCAGCCACATGACCACGGAAGCGTCTTCGGACAGTGCTGGCTCTTTGGCTAAGAAATGGAGATGAGCACCACCCCCTAGAGTCGGATGTGACTGTGCAGGGGAAAACCTTTACCTCTTTACCTATGTGTTTATTATGGCTAGATTAGATGCACACACACATATATTCATTCATTCATTCATTCATTCATTCATTCATTCATTCATTATGTGGGACAGGGATTTTCTTATTTGTAAACAAAACTTTAATAAAGATTTGTAACTAAAATAATTATTTGTAAATTAATATCCACCATAACAATGTAAGCTCAACATCCCAATTTTATTAATAATTGCATTTTTTTTCTAATGAGAGGGAGGATCATAGGAGGCTATTGTACAAATAACCATGCAGTTTAGGTTCTGGCAAGCAGATGTCATTAAAAAAAAGATTAGTTGGTTGCATACAGGGATTGCCTATTTTCCAGTCAAGCTTCTGGTAAAGACCAATACTTTTGTGTTGGAGTAACTGATAGTGATTTTTTTTTTCTTTCCACAATATGAGGTTACAGATCATAGGCTCTGCTGGAAGCATATTTGTGTTATAGAAAAGATAGCTCTGTTATCAGTTTACAAGAGCTGAAACAGGTTTATTAAGGGACTGGGGATGGAATTCACTGATTTTCAGAGCCTGAGCCATGGATTTGATATAGATAGTTGAAAAGAAAGGGACCAAGTATGTACTCTTGCTTCACTTAGAGTTCTGAAGATTGTATTTGAGTGTTCTAGATAGTGTGGTATCAATCTTGCTCTGTGTTTGCCAGCTATTATCCTCTTGGGATAAAAGTACCCCTCAAACATACACCATACGTTAACTCTAGATTCAAGGTTTACACTTACACATGTTATTTGATTGCACCTGTCATGACCCGCACCATGTTGATTGGTTGCACACAAGATTTCCATGGGTTGGGTGTGATATGTATCCAAGAATCTATACGTGATTGTAGGTTCACCACATGCAGTGATATATCAATCCCACCTATCTAACTTGCCACATGGATTTCAGATTTGGTCTTTGGTATGTGCTCTATTGACACATTTACCCTGCTGAACTTGCACATCTAGAGGGAATGAATAGGCAGAGGATTTAGCCAGTCCCAGTATTCCCACTAAATTAATGTTAGTATTGTATCTGTGCATATGTTTAGAAAATATTGATATTTGAAACATGTTCAAAAAGCTACATTAGAACATTAAAACAAAACATGCCTTATTATCCCCCCCTTTGCAATCATCAGATAATTGAGTGACTAAACTTATTTTTACCCTTAGGCTGATCCTGAAAATATCCCCCCCCCCCAAACACAATAATTCCAATTCAAGAATCGGGATCCCTGAGATGGAAATGGAAATAGTTTCAACTCAGTTCTACTGTGTAATAAGGAGGAGAGATAGGGAGGGGTTGAAACTGCATTACTCAGCAGATTTTGTGGCCATGAAAAGGCTTATTGAACAGCTAGTGAAGTGCAGCCTTGGTTAAATAACTCACTGTCAGCTACCAGCTGTCATAAAAGATTAGACACAGCAGTTGAACACATAAAATTGTTAATTTGATTCTGCATTTGTATTCTTCTTTGATGTACATTTCAAAGGTTTCCACCCCAGCTGCTACAGATTACCCATTAAGGACTTTTCTATAATCATTTATGAATAAAACACACACAGAGAGATGCACACACAAATACAAAAACAAGGTAAGCGAGAAGTCATATTCACCACAACAGCTTCTCCCAAACACAATGTAGCATCTATTCCAACAAAGCAATGGGCTGTTTTAAGGTAATTCTAATTAAAATAAAAGAGGTAAAGGCTTATTCAACTGAATCTATAAATATCTTCTGGCCATTACTCCAGGACATGAATTCTGGGGTAGGTTTTCTATTATTTCACCTTTCTGTTTCTTTTTTCCAATATGCATACTGCACTTATTGCAAGATTTTTCAAAGCTTTTTCCAGTAGCATTTCTGAAAAGAAAGCTTTTTACTAAAAAGTCAGTAGGAAACTATATATTAAAACTAGGTTAGGATATTGAATATGACAGTTGTATTTCATCAGTCATCACTCTGAAGCATCAGAAACAGCTAAAGTGTGCTCTCTTGATAATTACGAACTGGTTCTAGAGTAGGTCTCTAAGAAGTAATTTCTTTGGGTAATCAAAATTAAACCTTTTGACAGCAAAAAGAAAATAAATCCAACTATCCCAAGAGGAGAAGTTTCTTTAGTACTTTGTTCTTCTTTGTACCTCTTGCTTGAAAGCTCCACCTGTTATGTGGCTTATTAATTATGGACCATCTGTTCCTACACACAGTGATGAGAAATAAATGACTGAACATGAAACATGCAACTTCATATCTCTTCTTACAGTTGTAATTATGGCTATATTCTGTTTTTTGGCACTGAGACCCAGCAAATGTCCATGCAAGATATACAATACTCTATACATTGCAATGCTATGAGAATTGGAGGTCTATAATACTTACACGTTTATGCATTCGAAGGCTCCTAAATGTTTAATTCCATAATGTTCTTACAACAATTTTGTGAACGATATCCCTATTAGGACTGTGTACTCTTTGGATTCAAGGGGAAGCGGTTCTTTGGAAAGCATGTGGGTGTTCATGTAGCCCCTCTCAGCCCCTCCTGAAACCAGATGGGTCATTCCCTAGGATTGCATGGCAACTGTGGAGAGCAATTCCAGGAGAGGATCCAGTGCTTTAAGGGAATGCTGACAGGTGCTCTATTGAAGCACTGCATTCCCCTGATCAGCATTATTTTCCCATAGAGCAGATGGAGAGCAGAGGCTACATGGGAGACATTGTCTAAGATCCACTTGAACCTTTCATGATAAACCAGGATTTCAACTAAGTGGAGAATGAAATGGAATAGGCCACCCAAGCATAGGTCACTTTGCCCCTATTCCAGTTTACAGGGCCTGTGGAATCCAACTGGTTCATAGTGTATCCTGCTGAATTGAATATCTTTGCTGAATTGGCATTATTTGTTGGGGGAAAGGTTAATAACCCCACCTCTTCCTGTTGGCAAACATTGTTGCTCTGAGATTCTGTGTGATAGTGGATCTTAGTTGAAGCCACCAGACTGCCATCTCTTGATAAGAACCATACTTCAGATGTGACAAGAAGGAATGGCCTCAGCAACAGAACTCCATACCTGCTTCCACACCAGTAGCCTTTATGTGAAGAAGGCATAAAAGTTTCTTTAAAACCAGTGTTCATTTCTGTAGGAAGCAAATTACCTGAAAACATTTTCAACTCTGTTCTTGTTTGTTGTTATTGTCTATCTTGCAGTTTCTAATTCAAACAGTGAACTGATATTTATTTATGACTTGATTCCACTTTCCTGACTGAATTGCCACAGAATTATAGAGTCATAGAAACATTAACCTGAAAGGGCCATTCCACTGAGTATAAGAATCCAAATTAAGGCATCTCCAACAAATGTCCACTCCATGAACCCATCTGATGAAAGGGAGCCTGTGTGCCTCCATCAAAAAATGGGTCCACAGTCAAACTGGCCTTACAGATTCCTAAAATTCGACCCTCTATCTATCTATCTATCTATCTATCTATCTATCTATCTATCATCTATCTGATTTCTAATTTCATTCCCATATATTCTGTTCACTTGATCATGTTTTGGTCAAAGTCTTCCCATCCTTTGTAATGCGAACAGACACAAGAACTAGCAAAGGAGATTAATAACCAAAAGGGACATCAGAATTGATTTAGTATTTACTGGTAGTAATAGAAAAACAAGAAGAAGATTGGAAATGTGATCCCAAAGATATTCTAATATACATTTTATCAACATTAAGAAAAATATATAAGAGACCTTAAAGAGTCACTTGGTGAGCTTTAATTGGTTTCGAAATATCTTAGAATTGGCTGGTTGATTAGCAGAAGATCTCATAACAATATGTTTGAATGTGGAAAAAAAATTCTGAAATAGGAGATGCAATGTGACAAACAAAGAAATAATTCTTTATAGAATATATTCAGTGAAGTGTTTATGGAAAGAAACATTAGAAAGCTGTTTCCTTTGAGGCACGATAGGTAATTGGCTAGCTCTGCATTTAGTATTGTTTTAATTTATTGCTGTCTCAATTAAATGGCCCATGATAAAATAAACATTGCATTTGGAATGAATGTAAGCTAAGCAAATCTAATTTGCTGCATTTTAAGAATCTTCATGAAAACAAATCTTTTACATTTAATTATAATTACTTTTTAGTGTTCTATTTGACCTAACAGAATGGTCTGGAATATACCAAGAGCCTTTTGTTTGATAAAACTATCATCAGGAAAGCAACAGCAGATCTGGTGCAGTTCTTTGCAATGAAAAACCTAGCTCAGTATTCACAAATCTAGTCAATTTTTTTTTTATTTCTGGACCTTTCTGCCATTTCCCCCTTATTTTAGACTTTGGAGGTATAAAAAAAAACGCTGGAGGTCTTTGCATCTTTCAGATTTCCAAGTTCTTCTGCACTTCTCTGTCATTGAGTTCTACAATTCCTGTCAATGACATTTCCAACACTGGGAAGAACTAGCCTTGGAAGTAACAGAAGGTAGAGTAAGGGGAAGCTGATGATGAGGACCAATCCTGTTATTGGGCAGAGTGAGACAAGTGTTGCACGAGGCTGCTAGTAGAAGCCGTCCAAAAGAACACCATACCTCCCAGGATTTGTTTGGCCCCACCCCTGTGGGCATTTCACAAATCCATGAAGACCTGGATATTCCCCAAGGCCTGGACCCTACTCTTGGGTAGCATTCCTGAAATTCCTGTGGTGTCTGTTTCTTCACCACAAAGGGTAGGCAAATCTCTGCTCAACTTATCCCTGAACGGATTACAGAAGCTTACCTCACTTTAAGAAATACCTCACAAAATATAATCTGAGAAAATAAATGACAGCGTAGATGACCTTCTGAAAATTGTGATTTATAATATTCCCCATGATAAATTTAACCGAGGGTTTCCCCACTGCCTTCTTAAACAACTGGGGGAGGGATGTTCTATCAAATCAGAAAAGCTAGGTACGTATTTATCTTGAAGCTGTGGTGGGGTAATGTCTCACAATGAGCTGCTTGAAGCCTTCTGCTTGAATCAATTTAACAGAACGCTGCAATCAGTTTCTCGGAGAAAATTCCTAACTGTTTTACTTTCTGTTATAGCTTTTGTGTAGCATTTCTGCGATAACACTAAAGAGCATGCCAGTGTCAAGGCAACCTGTTTTTCTTTTCAGCATTAATCCACCACAAGAAGAACCCACCAAAAACATCTGCTTCACAAGGCACACTGAAATGAACAGGGGGAACATCTATGCAGTTGAAATTGATGTGGACACTGCCAGACCCTACTCCTATTTACTTCTGTTGCTCAGAATCAGTTGAAGGGGGAAGCAGGCTGCAAAGTTTAAGATGAACAGGTCCAATATTTAGGAGAATGGATTTTTGTTATTTATTCATCTGAAGCCTAAGCTTCGTTGCATGAGATATAAATCAATCTTTATCCCAAAGCAGCTACTTTATACAGCTGTGCCTGAGCTTATTATTAATTTACCCAGTTCTGGCTTAGTGCAGGGAGCGAAGATGATCAAGTGATACATCACATAAACAATTAAAAACAATCCTTCTAGCGTTTGTCTGTTGAAGTGATGCAGAGCTCATACAAAGTGCAGCCATCCTTGAATTACTTTTTGCCATTAAGAATCAGACAGTATAACAAATCCTAGCCCAAGTCATTCATTTAGAATGGTATCGAGAAAACTGTGTTCCAATTTATCTTTATTATTGTTGGGTAACTTAAGTTGACACAGGATTGATATCAAATACAGTGATGGCACATGGATTACATTAACAATGCTTGCAAAGATCCTTGTCTTTCTCCCAAATCGCAATGCCTCCTTTAATTTGACAGGTAGAGGAATTCTGCAACAAATACTATTAATTTAATTTTGCTGAACATTCAATTCATTTTGGAAAGAATAACCACTAATCTTCTTTTGTTGGACCACTTTTATTAAAATAGGTGTCCTTCCCTGAAAGGCTTCCTATAATATTAATATTATCCCTAAATTCATAATGGTCAATGAATTCAATAAGGCCATTTCTATTTTTTTGAAGCTTGTGAAGGCATCTTGTGGTCTCATCAGTACAACAGTGACAGCCTGGTCCCTGCTTTGCGGGCTCTAGAAAGAATCCTATATCTGTTGACTGTTTATTTTTTATACTTAGAAAAGAATTTCTGAGCATTGTTGAAAAGTCAACTAAAATACAATTAAATCTGTGTGTGGGTAAATTATAGGTAAAGGTAAAGGTTCCGCCCGCACATTTGTGCAGTGGTGTCTGAATCTAGGGGCCAGTGCTCATCTCCGTTTGTTAGCCGAAGAGTCAGCGTTGTCCGAAGTCGCTTCCACGGTCATGTGGCCACATGACGCACGCGGAACGGTGTTACCTACCCACCAAAGTGGTACCTATTCATCTACTTGCATTTGCATGCTTTCGAATTGCTAGGTTGGCAAGAGCTGGGGCTAGTGCGGGAGCTCACTCCGTCATGCGGGACTAGGGATTCGAACCTCCGAACTTGTGATCTTCCGATCGACAAGCCTGGCATCTTACCCATTTTGCCACCGCGCCCCATCCAGGGTAAATTATATTCCAGGCCATTTTCCTTCCATTGAAATAAGTTTATGTATATTATCTATTCCTGTCTCCTATGATATCTTATCAGTATAGACCTTATGTAAGTTTGCTTACAAGTAAGATGTATCTTAGAATTGGAGTAAGACGCTTTATGGGTTCTGCATTCATTCAGTTTTATGCTGGAAACCGTGGACACTGAGATGCTGCCTTTTCCTCATTCCAGCTATCTCTGCCTTAAAAGATTTACAAGGGGAATAGTTCAATAGCTCACCATGGTGAAACCCTTAAAGTTGAAACTTTGCGTGGTTAATGTCTGTGGAGAGTCTATTGCCTCTGGAATTTTCATCCCATGCTGTCAAACAATTTAGAAGCTTTAGGTGGTTCGTTGTGTACACATTATAGCCTATGGCCCAATCTTATCAAATTGAACCTCAGATTAGGTTAAACCAAATTTTGCTACTTTGCCTTTGGATTTCATATCTGAACTGAATCTCGGTAGGGTTGCTTCTAATGAATTCATGGAGCTCTTTGAACCGGAAAAGGTAAGTAATAATGAATTATAATTGATAACAGGTGATAAGCATCAAAAACATTTTGCTCAGATTCTGAAGAAAGTCCTTTCTAAAGAGAAACAAGCATACTGGGCCAATTAAAGAATGTCCATATCATGTTATTATATTCTCTTTCTTTCTTACTCTCTTTTTATTCAGTAAAGACTAGCACAATAAAGAATGGGATAAGTTCACAAATCTTAATTGGTTGTTCTGGCAATCTATTAGTCTCATCTTGCAAGATCCATGGTAATTACAAGGTATTTTCATATTTTGTTGCTTAATGCAACAATTAGTGTCATCCCTTTTCATTTTAAAATTTTATTGATTGACCAGGAATGACTAGACAGAAGTTTATAAAGCTATTAAGGCATAGTTATACTTCTTTTCCAGTTGCACCAGGGCCTGATGAATATTTGACTGGAGAACTGTATTAAATTTCATTTTCCATCCATTATTTCCCATTTCCTATCCTGTACTTATTACTAACCATGTGGGAAATCCATCTCTTTAGCTGCTCTGTTTTTTTCAGCCACTAGAACATGGAGTTTGAACCAGCATGTTTCTCACTGAGAATAAGGGTACAGATATCTCCAGAGCTGCTAGGAAGATGATCCTTTGATCAGTGGATGTGGCATTTACCCTACTGAATTTTCCTCTTCAGCTTTATTGGGAATATTGGAATTACCATGGTAATGACAATCTGTTTCCTGTAGTATAAACAGCTTGCAGATCAGAGCCACAATTCATGAGTGAACAGCGCTGAGCACTTAAGATCTAGGAAAATGTCAATCTCAATCTCAATGTCACTGTTTCATTTTTCTTTTCTTCACTCCTTCCCGTATCTGCAACAATTTGCACTATTTTTAAAGGCACCATCCAGGTTTTGATTGCATTTGTAACATATACTTGTTCTACTATAATGATTTTACTCTAATTTTCTATGACATACAAAGATGTGTGTCCACTTTTGTTGTGCCATTTTTGTTCTTTTGTGTGTGTCTAGTGTTTAAGGCTCCAGGCTAGAAACCAGGAGACCGTGAGTTCTAATCCCTCCTTAGGCATGAAAGCCAGCTGGGTGACCTTGGGCCAGTCCCTGTCTCTCAATCCTAGGAAGGAGCCAATGGCAAACCAGGAGACTGAGAGTTCTAGTCCCACCTTAGGCATGAAAGCCATCTGGGTAACCTTGGGCCACTCCCTGTCTCTCAGCCCTAGGAAGGAGCCAATGGGAAACCAGGAGACTGAGAGTTCTAGTCCCGCCTTAGGCACGAAAGCCGGCTGGGTGACCTTGGGCCAGTCCCTCTCTCTCAGCCCAACTCACCTAACAGGGTTGTTGTTGTGGGGAAATAGAAGGAGGAGGAAGGAGTATTAGGGATTATTTGTAAAAATAATAAAGGCGGGATTAAAAATAAAATAAATAATAAATAAACTGCCTTGCAAAATTGAGATTAATTTTTTAACAAAAAATGGGAGGTTGTTTTAGCATGAAACTTCACTCAAGAAGTGTATCTTACGTAAATTCAGATTAAAATAATTCAGTCAAACCATGCAGTCTGCTTCACTAATGAGAGAACAAATTGTAAAGAAGAATTCAATGAGACGTATTGGATCACATTGCAAATTACCCATAAGATTTTGCAAAGCTGAAGTCACAAATTGATTCATCTAATACAGCTAAGACTGAGCAACACCAATTGAGTTCTTCAAAAAAATGCTGAAGAACTCACTTGAGATACTGAGGTTTAGATGAGACAAACATACTGTGAAGTATGACACCTTTGTGAAAAATAATCTAAAACCTTCTTTCTAAAAAAGCAAAACACACTTGCAACTTAGGGTTGGAAGTTAAGGTTCCCTTTTGGCAGCATTAACTTTCTTGCTGATCATTTCAGGCTACAAATCTACAAACATATACCTGGGAATAACTCTGATTGAACTCAGTAGCTCTTACTTCTGAGATGTGTGTAGAATTGATCTACGGATTTCATTGATTAATCAGCTTGCTGCTGAATGGACAAGACACACATCACTAACAAATGATGAAGCCATGGGGTCTTGGCTGAAAGCTGAATTAAAGCTCAGCTAAAGAGTTAAGCTGCTTTGATGTAAAAATGACATAGCAAACCAAAGGTTTATGACTATCATAACTGGGCTGCAGAGATCCAGACTTTTAGTCTACGGATCAGAGTCACCAGAAAGTGGGAAGGTTCAATTCTTGAATGCTATGGGCAAAAAAGTTTTTGGTTTTAAAAGTGTCTTTTTGTCTACTAGTTGTTAGTCTGTTGTTGATACTCTCTCTTCTCCATAATTTGGAGATGTTTGATAGATCTTCGGTATTTTTACTGTGCATCACTTGAACATCTCATTCTATGCATTACAAACATTACAAACGTATGTCTAGGTTACAAATACAGTTTTTTGCTTCAGTTGTCACAGCCAGGAAATCAGCAAAGTCTCCATTGTAGGCTCGGTTTTGACACTCTGTCACTATATGTTGGATAGTTTGTTTTTCGGCCCCAAAGTCACAGTTCAATTATGTTGTTTTGCCCCATTTATAAAGGGCATCTGCACATCTACCATGACCCGTGCGAATTCAGTTCAAGGTTGTCCATATCGCACGGGGCTGGTCAAATCCAGGTGTTTTTTCCAAGATGCAGGGCAAGCTTCGGCATTGTGGAGGGCAATTTCCTAGCCAATGTTGCTTCCACATGTTGTGGATATTGAAGTCGTCTTCTAGAAGAGCTTTATCAGTAGAAATGGCTGGATGTCTCAATCTCAGCCTGTTTTGCTCCAAGCAGGCTATGTCATTTAGTATTGGTAGCTGGGGATTACCAATAATCTTCCGATATTCTTGAAGAAGGGCACTCTTTCGTCTTGGATCTGGAGGTGGTATATGGCTCAAAACAGGCAGCCAGTGTGTGGGAGTAGGTCGTATCGTCCCACTAATGATGCGCATTGACTCATGCAGTTGTGTATTGATCTTTCTTCTGTGCGGGCTATTCAGCCACACTGGGGCACAGTACTCTGCTGCTGAGTAAACCAAGCTGAGTGCGGACATTCTCAGTGTATCCACTGTCGAGCCCCAGCTAGTGCCGCATAGGGGGGCAACGACTGTTCACGTCCGTGACATTCCTTAAGTCACACGTGTTCCCTGGGTGGTGCTAAAGAACAGTCACTTCGAAGCAAACACCTGAAGCTTCGAAGTTGCGGTAGCCAGTCAATCCTAGTGATCTCCTGGCTATATCACATCGCATCAAATTGGCAAGTTGCTAGATTTATTATAAAGTTTCTTTATACACAATAGTTCTACATAAAAGAATCCTATATCAGGCCAATTAGTTTTTCATGCAACCCGATGGTAGTCATTTCTTATTTAAAAAAGCAGATAAAATCCTGCCAATCCCAATAAAATAATGATTTCCCACTTTATTTTTTAAGCATGTGGACTTGATTGGAGACCTTTTGAAGCAGGGCAATTGACCCAGACTTATCAAACCATTTTTCAAGCAAAAGATTATCCAAGTACTTCCACTGCTGTTCAGTGACTGACTTTGCTGCTAATAGCAGGTAAACAATACATGTTTTGCTTCATAACTTTTTATTCCTTCCATCAAAAATATGCCATAAACCTAAATTTGTTCATGGATGAGGGTAGTCTTGTTACACACCAACTTGGCATGTAGCAAACACAGCCAGAGACCAGGGCCACTGAGGATTGAGGCTGAACACTCTGGGCAAGAGGGACAGAATTGTGTTATGTCAGTTTGCTATGCTGTAGTCCCACCGGGTTGGTTTGGGGTACATACAGTCGTTATTTTTTAACTTGAATCATTGCCAAATAGGCTGTCCCTCTTTGTTTGTTTGTTTGTTTGTTTAGCATTTAGATCATTAAATAAATAAACAAGCAAGCTCACTTATTTAGGCACAATGCAAGATTCTGCTGGTTTTGCCAACAGCAGGTTTATAACTCTTGTGAAGCTCCTCCATCTTGCTGTTCAGGCCCATCTTTTTCCTTCTGTTCATTGTTTGCCTATTCTATGAGAGATCTTACAAGGTAGGGCTGGTCCCTGATAGGACTCAGATGGAAAGAATTGACCTGCCACCATGATTGGCTGTAGACTGCAATGTTTTTTGCTTACTCTGCAGTGAACCTGTATGAGATACAGTTGATGGGAAGATACAAAACACCATTATAAACAGGATTGTCACAGCAACATAGCATTGCAGGAAAGATACTAATATCCCATATTGATTAGCATGCAGTAGTATGATTCTTGTTGAACTACATTCTGTAGACTTATTTTTAAGGTTTCTTGATATGACAAGAAGAAAAGGAACTCCTCAGAAATCTGCCCAGAACATGCAGTGAATGTTGTAAGAGATATAGACTCAGATGAACTGCCAGGCAATGCTTCCATGTTAATCCCTCAGTATGATCCTCGTCTTTTTCTTCCTAAACTGGAACATAAAAACACTAAACACTAGTTAAGAACAAATATGACAAACTGAGGGACACTAAATATAAACATCCGGTACGTAAGTTTATTGCTATACTATTCTGTGTTAAGTGGCAATGTTATTTGAGCAGAATCTGGGGATCCTTCTGGAGATCACAAGTCACCTGTCAGCTACTATTAGTACTATTAGGGCCAGTTGCCAAATCAAGCAGACAGAACAGCACAAAACTGAGACCAATTCAATTTTCTCAGTGGGCGTTTAACATGGAGTAATGTTAAATCTTCTCTGTGATTTTGAAGAATCTAGCAAGTGTGTCATGATAGATGTAGGCATCAGGATTTAAGTAGAAAATACTTGGCATAGGACAGAAGTCTTTGAAACAACTTTTCTCTACATACTGTGGTGAACATACTTAGATCGTTCTGAATATGACTGTCAAGAGCCCAGCACTTCAGCTCGATCAGAGTTCTTTTGAAACCAATTGAGGTAAAATATTATGTATTTATTTATTTATAATCTGTTCAATCGTGTCCGTACATACATACATGGATGAATCCCTGCAGTTTTCTTGGCAAGGTTTTTCAGAAGTGGTTTGCCATTGCCTCCTTCTTAGGGCTGAGAGAAGGTGACTGGCCCAAGGTCACCCAGCTGGCTTTGTGGGACTAGAACTCACGGTCTCCCAGTTTCTAGCCTGCTGCCTTAACCACTACACCAAACTGGCTCTCACAAAGGATTATGGTAATGTACATATTAAACATCTAAAGAAATAAATGTTGAACTGATCAGTCAAAAATCTTCAAGTTCAGGTCTTTATTTGCCTTCCAGGATGATAAATCATTGCCTTGTAACATTGGGTGTAGATTGGGGGTAGGGGGAACTAAGTCAAAGTTTCAGATGGCAAACTGCATGTAAGCCTTTTGCCTATGACTGAAGGCAATTTTTTACTTTCCTTATGCCTGAATTTCAACAGAATAACCACTGTTGATCAATGGCAGGCAACCTTTCATTTTGCTTCTTTATTTGCACCTGTCACATCTGCTACTTCTTACAAAAAGAAGTGTCAAGGCACTCTTGTGCAATGTATGTAAGCCGCTCAGAGCCCTCCGTTAGGGAGGGGATGGGCGGGGTATAAATATAAGTATAAATAAATAAATAAATAAATAAATAAATAAATAAATAAATAAATAAATAAATAAATAAATTTCAAGCTAGGGAAAGTAGTGAGGTCATTAGCAACTTCGGTTCTCCCAGATCTTTAAATTTTAACGTAATATCAACTGTAACATCCAAGTCCCTCCTTGGGGGGAGATGGGCGGTGATAAAAATTTAATAAATAAATAAATAAACAAACAAACATCCCCAAATCCATCATGTCAGCATTGGAATGAAACTGGTAGTTCAAGCCCATGTTTGAACTGAGATGCTAATCCTGCTCTCTTTACTATTTATAATACTCTCCTTAATGACCAAGATGGTGCAGCGAGAGTGCAGCCTTGATCCAACCGATCTCCTCCCTTTAGAATTTAACACCCGCCTGAAGAACTTTCCATGACTGTTTTCCTCTGTATGCAATATCTTTCTCAATGCATTATTTCCCACAGGTGGATAAGTGCAGCTTCAGTGATTTATCGGCTTTAAGTTGCCCTAGTTTACTTATCACTTCTACCTTACTGACCTTGAAATAATCCAAGATAGAGGTAGAAGGCCAGTAATAGCTGGCATCGCCTACTTCTGTTTTAACACTTAATATTTTTTAATCCTTACCTTTCTGCTGCCTTCCTGTTTATAGGTGGGTTTAACTACTTACTGGTTTGATGATTCCTGATGCATTAAACCCTTTTGCTGTATGTGCTTCTTTTATGTCAGTAGTTCACTGCCATCTTTCCGCTACAGCTAAAACACATTTGTTTCCTGTAAATCCTCTTTCTTTTTGGATTTCATTTATTCTACTTAAAATCTACTCTTCCTAGAAAAGCTTAGGACAGCTTATGTGGAGTTCCCAATACTCTAGTGATTAGGTCCATACTTAGTTACCTTCAGTTATGCTTAAAGTATTAGATGATCCTAATTTTTCACAGGGACATCAGTTTGATGTTACACTTAAAAGCTCCATGGTTTCAACATGCAGATGTGGTCTGTTTAGTAAGCAACCTTTCATACCCTGTGTCAAGGTGGCTGCATATCTGGGTGAATATTCTCCATCACAGTGGGCAACATTCTTATATATTTGACTCATAAGCTGCAGACACTATGGCTATTTAATATATGGCCATGTTCCATGGTAAGACAATAATAATGTAAGTGATAATTTCAAAACTACTTTATTATTGCCACTAGGAACAAATCAAATAACCTTTATTACAGACATAGACCAGCATAAGCTGGATACAATCATTTGGAAGAAGCATTAACGTTATGTATATAATGCCATATAAAATGTGTGTGTTTGTATATACAAAAGTACATACAGTACATACATACATACATAATATAAATATAAAAAAGACTAGGAACAAATGATTTTCATTCGCAACTACTGAATTTATGAAAGAGAAAGTAAGCTATGCTGGATATCTTTACTCTTGTTTTCATTTAAACCCATTCAATCCTGAATTAATTTAGCTGCCAAATACCAACAAGCTGGCAATAATACAGCCATATGTGCTCACAATTTGCCTTGAACTGTTCAAAGATCAGATGGTAAAGAACAAAAATGTGTTGGGGAAATGGAGGGTGACTTAACTGACCTCCAGAAACAACAGGAGGAAACTTCTGATTGACTAAGTGGATAAGTTAGAACAACCTTAGAACATCTCAGGGGCCTTCCATATGTATGGACTTCAGTTGCCAGAATGCTCATCATTGGGCACACTAACTAAGGAATGTTCTATGTTTTTCTATATCTGGAGGGCATCCACATTGTGGGACACATTGGCATCATTTTGACAAAAATACATAAGGTCTCAGGGAGAAAGAGGAAGAGGAACTCTTCTCTTTTCCTTAAAAGGATTTGAAAGCCCCCAAATGACCCTGCTTCTTCCTTTGCTCTCCTTACTAAAGCGTTCCTCCAGGGTAATGTTCATATCCTCACCAGCATTTGCCTTTTTCTTGTTATCACACACTTTCATTTAAATGGAAGTGCCTGGTGTCGCTTGTTGTAACTTCTCTGTTCTTGGTCCTATTGGCGTGACACATTTTAGTGTTCTTATCGCTTCCAGAGGATAATATCTACAAAAAAAATCAGATTTGAAAAATAAAGGTAACAGCCTAATATTTTCTGTGACATGCTTATCCCTGCATTGTTCTCTCCATCCCCCCAAAACACACACCATATCATTAACATGTACAATGATTGCCACCATTAATAAAAAGGAATATCTTATAAGAGTTAAATATGCATTTTAACAGAGTGTATGAATAATACATTGATTAAACTTTACAAAAATCAAAGAAAAAAGGGCCTCAAATGACAAAACCAGGTTTAAGTCCCTATGATCAATCTGAAATCCAGTAATCAAACATTTGTTGTTGATTCTCCTGATAAACTATGTTGTCACTGCTGGCTGTAAATGCTTGTGTGCTTGTCCTAGTTGCCAATTTGCTCTAAAACAAGTAAACATCTTTGCTTCATGGTTTGTCTATTAATAAAATCAACAAATGGAAATGGCAACCATCTGTCCACCTGGAACAAGAAAATCTAAATTAATGAATGTAAACTTAGGAGAATCACTTCTGCATCAGAGTGAAAACATCCCAACTCACACATACCCAGAAATGTCAAACTCTGTGGGCATGGCATGAAATATTAGATTGGCAATGAATACCAGAAAAATGTTTCCTAATATCCTGGAACTGTAAAACAAATGTGGCCGAGGAGGGACACCATTAATATTTGTGGAGATTTTAATTCATTTGCTCCTTTGTATTTGCTTTAAATAAGCAGAGCTTCCTGGAAATGTCCACCATTCTGATGTTCTTGCTTGACATGAACTTCTCCAACTCCATTGATGTTTTGCTCCTAGGCTTAGTCCAGATGTCCCTTGTCAATGAAAGCATTTTCTTTCAGAAGCACAGGAATGCCAGCACAAATGGAGTGTGGAAAGGGAAGGTTTAGGGAAGTGGTTTTATTTGTTTTGCTGTTTTTGAAATGGAAAATCTCATCCACCTGTCATGTTGAAATGTGTGTGTGTTTGTGTGTGTGTGTGTGTGTGTGTGTGTGTGTGTTGAAGACTGAGTAGCAAGAGGGACTGAAAAAAAGAAAGATGCTGAGAGTTACAGAGGAAAGCATTAGGTAAAAAATTTTTGTTTGCATGATCCCAATCCAATTTTATCTTAAGCATTTATTTACTCATCACAGGAAGCCGTTTCTCAAGCACTGCCTATGAGTAGTGAAATACTCAGCACATGAGATGGGTGTTCACACAATGTGTTCTTGTGACTTATTCTTTGTAATGATTTCCCAGGTAAAGCAAACTTTATAATATATTAAGAATAGTTCAGTCTTATATTTCCCTTTGTTACTATGATTCTATACCAGTTTTGGGAGCAGAGCAGTAGCATAAATAGATCATGGTCTATATATTTCTCTGTGATTCTTTAATTTATGTTGAGTAACCTCAGGGGCATGGTGGCTCAGCGGGTAAGATGCCAGGCTTGTTGATCGGAAGATTGCAAGTTCGGAGGTTCGAATCCCTAGCCCTGCGTGCAGAGTGAGCTCCTGCACTAGCTCCAGCTCTTGCCAACCTAGCAATTCGAAAGCATGCAAATGGAAGTAGATTAATAGGTACCACTTCGGTGGGTAGGTAACAGCGTTCCGCGCGTGTCATGCGGCCACATGACCGTGGAAGCGTCTTCGGACAACGCTGGCTCTTTGGCTAACAAACGGATATGAGCACCGGCCCCTAGAGTCGGACACGACTGCACAAATGTGCGGGGGGTACCTTTACCTTTACCTTTAACCTCATTACTACTCTTTAGAGAAAATCATCTTCATTATCAACATCATCGTCAGTTCCAAGGTTGTCTTCCCCTGAACAGTCAAGTTTCCATTTGCTCACAAAGCTAAAAGCAACCCAGTTGTATTAAGTGTGCTACATGAGAAAATATGAGACTTAGGTTAAAATACACTATATAAGATTTCCCCCCACACACATTTTCTAACAACTGTGTTTCAATTTAGTGTCTAACATGGGAACCTTTTGAACATAGATAAGAGGAAGATAAAGGTATACAAATGTTGTCAGTATTTCTGGCTTCATATGCAATACATCTCTGTGGGTAACTGACAATTGTTAAAAAGATTTTGCACTTTAATTAACATTGTTTTCCCTGCAAGAGCACTCCATAGTTGCCTTGTCATCTTTTACTTATCAGCTCAACCTTTCCTGCCAACCTGCATTCTGTAGGCGCAAAATTATCCTTCATGCAATAATGTAATGTTGATAGGGTGCGTTGCTCAACATGAATAGTTTCCATAAGGAGCTTAGGCAGATGGAATGTCAGCTGAGATCTCTGAGTTCAGTGGTTCTGATCAAGATTCAGCTTCATGTAGGTCAGGAGGAAAGTCATTCAAGACAATCCCCAGGCCCAAAATAAATAAAATTTAAAAAGGTTGAACTGAATCAATACATGGCTATGAATTATTTACTAGGTTTCACTTGCTAGGGAATGATAATTGGGATACTTCAAGTATTGTCCTCTTTGAAAAAAAGGTCACATTTCCTTGAGGGATTTGGCAATCAATGTCTGGTCTGAGAACTAAAGTAATACAATGGTTAAGGTGTTGGACTGGCACCCCAATGTAATGCTGAAGTGGAGAAAAAATTGGAGGAGGAGGAATTGCTACCTGGAAGGAAGGTAGGATATAAATATAATGGTAATAGTAATAATAATATTAATAATATTCAAAAATGTATGAGCCCATGTAGTGTCCAGGAGTCAGACTTGACTCAAGACAGTCTTTACATTACTAAAACTGAACAATGAATAAGCTAATAATAACCACCCAGAGTCTACCATGGTAGAGATGGGCAGTCATATATCCAAATAATCAATCAATCAATCAATCAATCAATCAATCAATCAGTAATAAATGAGCAATGAATGAAGCAAAAGTTATTTTCTCCTTGTATAAAGAGTGAAACGTATGCTGTGTTTTCTAAAGACAGCATAAAGAACAAAGAGTCACAGAAGGACTTGGGACAAAAACATGCTTTCTTATAATAGTGGTGTTACAGTTAGCTGATTTTTCAGCTAATGAGTGATAGAAGCTTTTACATATATCGAACTTACGTACAAATATATTTTATGTTTAGTATTAATATATTAGAAACATTTGCACTTTTATTATGGCTCTGAAACCATGTTTTATTTCCTTGAAGAGTGTTGTTGGCTTTCTTACTCCTCCTTTCTAACAGACCTTGATAGATAGCTATGCCCATAGAAAGACAAGGTGTACACTCCAAAGATAGCTTCTTCAGAGGAAAGGTATTGTTTAATAATGGTCAAGGGGCCCTAGCAAGGATGGAAGTCCCTTATATGGAATGAGGTTAAGGTGGAGTATGGGTAATTGAGTAAGAGGTGGTATTCTAAAGGAGGAGTTGAATGGAATGTACAGTATATAATGTGCTGTAAGAAGGGGGTCCTGTGCGATTTCCCACCTAACATATTGCTGTCATTGCTTTTGCTCTTGGGTGAAGAATAAAGAACTTAATTTCATGCAACTGCCTGTTTCTTTTGCCCCGTCTCAGAAACGAACTTGGTAAGCAAATAAAAAATTCTAACATGAGTATGGGGATTGCCTAAATAATCAAACCGTTAGTAATGGGAGCCTTTGAACCCTTTTCATTCTATTCATTCATTAGCAATCCCTTTTCATTCTATTCATTCTATAGCAATCCCTTTTGGAAACAAATTGAAGAAGAGACGGATCAGGATCAAAGTGAGTATTTTTAGAGGAAACTGAAGCTTGAAACACGTGGAACAGAATCTATACTGAGTATTCAGGGAAGTTGGCCAGTATACTATGTATATGTGGTTTGTTAGCAAATTGGTATATGGAACATGTGTTATAATGGGCAATATTTGGATAAATGTTTCATAACATTTCCATGTTGATATATCAAAAGCACTGATTTCCATGACTACGTAAGCTAGAAAGCAAAAAGTATTTAAGGCAATTTATTTTATGGATGCATGTGTCATATAATGTAAGAAATTTGGTGTGCATTCATTTTTACTTTAGAACAAGCATTACATATTAAAGACATAATCTAGATCTCCTCTCCCCATGTTTTTTTAAAAGGCCCATTTTATAGACCTGTAGATAGCAAGGAAAATTATTTCTCCATATAAATTCCCTGTCCTGTTAGACTTCAATCTCCGCCTTTGTCACCCATTCCAAAAATGAAACAAAATGAAACAAAACTTCGCTTCCTTGCATTCTGTCTCTCTGCATCTTCATTCTTATCTCTTTCTCCTGCACAACTGACCCTTACATACATAGCATGGAATACAGTATATTCACCATTCTTGCAGTAAATATTTAGGATGGCCTAGATGGAGCCAAAGGATCCAAGCTAACCGAACAAAGGCAAATGATTTTGAGCAATAATGCAATACACTAATATTTCTTAGCATTTTATACAGCATTTAAGTCTTCAAATTGCTTTATTTACATGCTTTCCAAAAATCTTATGCTGGAATCTGAAGGTGACCACCTCTTTCCAGGGTAACCTAACTCATGAATCCTCAACTCATTATTGGTGGATCTGCTCCAAGGCTCCTCGTGTTGTAAACCCTTGGAAGAAGGTCCTCACAGCAGTCTCCCCATTTTGAAATGCCCTTTTCAGCATCTCTGGGCTTCTAATTTTGATTTCGCTGTAATCTGTAGCTTGAATCATGTCAACTGGATTTCTATTTTCTCAGTGGAAACGTTTCGCTCCTTATCCAAGGAGCTTCTTCAGTCTGAGCAAAGTTAGTAAGGGAATCCTTAAATATGTTTCTAGGTGGCTGTGTGACCTTGCACCTGGGGCTAGGTCATGGTTATTTTGAGATGTTTATTTCTAAGTCCCTTTATCATCTAAAGGAGGATCGTTGAAATTACCATGCTGCTGTTGAGCTTGCGAAATGGTCTTAACGATCCTCCTTTAGATGATAAAAGAAGCTCAACAGCAGCATGGTAATCTTAACGATCCTCCTTTAGATGATAAAGGGACTTAGAAATAACATCTCAAAATAACCATGACCTAGCCCCAGGTGCAAGGTCACACAGCCACCTAGAAACATATTTAAGGATTCCCTTACTAACTTTGCTCAGACTGAAGAAGCTCCTTGGATAAGGAGCGAAACGTTTCCACTGAGAAAATAGAAATCCAGTTGACATGATTCAAGCTACAGACAATTCTACCTGGATGACTGAGAACCTTCATAGACATATTTCGCTGTAATGTTCTCCACTTTCATTGGGCTGCATTTGATTCAGCTTTTAGTCTCGATTGCAGATTCTCCATTTCTGGAGGTTTTTAAGAAGAGACTGGTTTTTCTGCACATTGCAGAAAGTTGGACTAAATGATCCTTGGGGTCTCTTCCAACTCCACAATAGTACAGTTCTGTGTTCTAGTTGGCCATTGTGTGAAGCACAATACTGACCCAAAAGGGCTTCTCTTATGATGTCCTTTGTTTGCTCTGGTTTTACCCATCTTTTTATGTATGAATAGGTGAATAATGAATAGCATGTTATTGGCTATGGTCTACTCAAGGATAATGAATATGTTACCGGACCATCTTCAGATGCTTTTGTGAACAAATTAAGAGATACATATTATCTCAATCCTATCCCTCCACTCCCAACTTGACATTTCCTGCCAACTTTTTTGCTGTAACGTGGCAGGTCCTAAAATGACTGCATCATGCATAAAGCTAGAGTCCTTGCTGTATTTACTGTGTCACAAGATGGATGCAGAAGTCACAGTGCTTAATCCGTGTTGACGGAAATGTTTGCCTCCATTGGCAAACAGTCAACAAGAGTGAAAAAGAGCAGAACGAGATTTGCAAGGCATACTAGCAGCCAATAATTATTGGTCTCCTTTTACTTAAGAGGCGCTAAAACAACTCAAAAGGCTTTTGAAAGATAACCCCATTGCTTTGTTCAATGTGGATGTGGAAAGCCATCCAAAGATTCTGACCTTATTTTCCTAAATAATGCTATTGCAAGTTTGAAACAGTATCGCTCAATCAGTCCATCAATCACCCTATTCAGGAACGCTTAAGCACACACACACACAGCAAAACTTTGCTCTCCAACTCTTACCAGCTAGTCTGAATTTCAAGAGCCTAGTTTTTTAAAAAAAAACTGATATGAACTGCAGAAGAAGCAAAGCTCAACACTTGCATATATTTGAATTTGATATTGCTTATTATTTTATTAGAAAGATGGTTCTGCTTTGTTCTGGGATATTGCTCAATTCTTTTCTGCATAACAAACTATTTTAATGTCTCTCTCCTTACCCAACTTTGTAATGATACAGAGTGGAGTGATATTTTATCTTATTTACTCCTTCCTTCCTTCTCCTATATATTCAGAGTTAAACAGCTATCCCAATTAATAATTTACAATTAGATAAGAATGGTGTGCACACATCACAAAATTTACTGCAATGCCTCTCAAAATTTCTATATTTTAAAATCGTAAAATAACACAACAACACAGGACAGTAATTAAAAATGAGCTAGAAGGCAAAATACATACATTTAAATCAAAACCTAGGTGAACAGATTTGGGATCAAAAGTTTAAAAGGCTTCACACTAACCATAACCAGGTGTGTAGAGACAAAATAATTTAACAGTCATTTATAAAATAACCAGAGATGTTTCTCTCTCACTCTCTCATCCCCCCCACCCCCAGTTATTTATTTCTTTTAAAAGCTGTAAAGCAGCTAAAAAGCTTTGGCTTCGCTCTTTTTAAAGGTAGCTGGAAAAAAATGTCCCTGCTGCAGATGTTGCGTGATCACAAAGCATCATTTTCACAAATGTTTTTCTCTTCCATTAAGGAACTGTAGCTGCTAAAAGCAGCTTTTACCTCTGCAGGAAGTTTTAAAAACAAGATAGGAAACTGCTTCGGGATTGTTGATGACAAATAGATACATCTAAAGAAAGAAACCCTTGGACTTTATGGCAATACTGTAATGTAACGGTAAACCATACATTTGTGACATTGTCTAATTCATCCCCAAATTAGTTCTTCTGGTTTGGATATCCAGTGTCCTTAACATATGCATTTCTAAGCACCTTGTATATAGCTTTTTCCCAAATATACAGTGTTGTAGGATAACTTTCCTAAATGTACATTTGTGTATGTGAATTTTCGAACTGTGAGTTGGACATTTACATTAGTTTTGCAATGGATGGTTCTGATGGATAATATTAGGCTTCAGAAGACACATATGTTGGATTTCTTCTGAAAGTTGGGTGAAAATGCAGGCAAACTCAATTAGCCATTGCATTATATGATTGCTAAATATTTCCCCTCGCTTCATGGACTTAATCATGCCTTCATAGATTTTGTGTTTCTTCCAGTGGATGTAACTGAATTACGATGTTTTTCAGGAGAATATTAGTTTAGATGTTCAATCATGTATTTTTAATACTAACCTACAGTGAGTGTTAAGGAGTATCAGCTTACAAAGCACAAGAACATAAATTTAGTCCATGTTCATGCAGCACAGCTTCATCAGGATAACATAAATATCCAAATTTCAAGAAAACAGTTTCTTAGCTTCTAGAAAAATAGATGCATAATTTAGGAAGAAGCCATACTGATCCTGGACAGAACTAAACATATGGAGACAGAGCTATTGATATTGTTCAAAATGACATCTCAGATACTGCCTCTTCCTGAACAATTCTCATATTTTAGCAATAATCTCACAAATTAGATTAAACTTTTTAAAAGGATCACATTACATTCATACAAATCAAGCCAAAGTTGGGAATAAAACTGATGTTAGCCAAACGGCTGAGAAGTCATGGATTGCATCAAATGAGATGACTTCACAAAATACATATTAACACAGTCAATGTGTTGATTTACGGGACTTGATCCAGACAGTTAAATTGTAGTGAAATATTTGAACATTGTAAGCTGAACATTAGTAATCTGCCATCAGGAGATGGGGATGTGCCTGCAGAAAGTTTGAAGCAATATATATTAATTAGAGTACATCTAGACTGCTCTCCATGATCCCAAGTCTGTTCTCTTCGTAGATAAAATTATGTCTTCCCTTCTATCTGGATGAAAAGATGTAAGAGCCGTGATATAGCAAAGAATAAATTATTGTTGTATCGCAGTAGTAAGCACATAAGTTTTCCTTTTTTCTCTTTCTGCTCTCATCTCTCTCAGAAGTATACAAACCTTTCCCTTGATATTTAAATCTCTCACTTTCATATTTATATTGCTATCATCTCTTATCAATCCATTTGAAGTCATATGATTTCATCAGACTCCATCAACAGTGTAGGCCAGGAATATTTATTCTTTAATGTTTTAGTTTATTCCTGCTGTCAGTTTCTTGCCTAGCAGACCAACATGAATCCAAGAAGGAAGGAAGCTGAAAACCAGTGTTATCAGTACAAGATTCTTTATTTTCTAATCTTGGAAGTTTTAAGTACATTCTGAGTGTGTGTCCATACATTGCATATACTTGCTAGTTTTGGGATGTGGGCAAAGTACAGTATGATGGTTTGGAAGGTGGTCTCTAGAATAGAAACCCTCAGTTTCATACAATAGCTAGGGATACATCTGGGCTTTGGTTGCATTGCTGACACATTGGTCAAAATGTGCCCCAAGTGACTGGTACTGTTCTTATCATTAGCAGAAAATGCTGAGTGTAGTACATGTATAACTACAGCTGCTAACCTTGTCCACACCATTTTCATTATACTAAAAAGTGTTACATGAAACTCTCAGTTGACCACAGTCATGAAGGGTAGTGGAGGACCATAACTATGGACCTATCTGGTGTCTGCTTCTTCACAATATGTGATTTAAGATTATTCATAAGTCTAATGGCAAAGAAATGAATATACTGTAAATTTAAAGACATGTTTTATTTGGTTACTTATGGTGGTGAGCATTGAGAAAATTCACTGGAGGAAGCTCTGAGTGTGGGAGAGACCACTTTTCCATAATGTCAAGAGTGGGTCTTGGGAAAAATGGACCAGGAAGAGATGGAAGACATGAAAAACAATAGACTGAAAGTAAAAAGGTAAAGGTAAAGGATCCCCCCGCACATTTGTGCACTCGTGTCCGACTCTAGGGGCCGGTGCTCATCTCCGTTTGTTAGCCGAAGAGCCAGTGTTGTCCGAAGACACTTTCATGGTCACGTGGCCGGCATGACACACGTGGAACGCTGTTACCTACCCACCGAAATGGTACCTATTTATCTACTTGCATTTGCGTGCTTTCGAATTGCTAGGTTGGCAAGAGCTGTGGCGAGTACGGGAGCTCACTCCGTCATGCGGGGCTAGGGATTCGAACCTCCGAACTTGCGACCTTCCGATCAACAAGCCTGGCGTCTTACCCGCTGAGCCACCACGCCCCTTTTGCATATTGTATTCAAAGAGACTGATATTCAAGAGACTGAAAGTAGGGGGTGTACAAAATTTGGGGGGGGGGGAGTTTTGTTTCAACCCTGAAACAAATCTCTGCATTCCAGTGGTTCTGCCAAACACTTTCCGATAGGCTGTGGTTCAGCAAAACAAAATCCTGAATGTCTATGAAGGTTCTCAGTCATCCAGGTGGAATTGTCTGTAGCTTGAATCATGTCAACTGGATTTCTATTTTCTCAGTGGAAATGTTTCGCTCCTTATCCAAGGAGCTTCTTCAGTCTGAGCAAAGTTGGTAAGGGAATCCTAAATATGTTTCTAGGTAGCTGTGTGACCTTACACCTGGGGTCATGGTTATATTGAGATTTTATTTTAAGTCCTTTTGTTATCTAAAGGAGGATCATTAAGATCACCATGCTGCTGTTGAGCTTGTGAAATGGTCTTAATCTTCCTAGGCACAGAAGACAGAGCCGGGAGAAAGATGGGGGAAAGATTGTGCCTGAGGCCCCCACCTCTATTCAAGGAAGGATTTTCCAAGTTGGCATAAATGGATTCCTTGACCCCTCTCTCAAACCACCTATCTTCTCTGTCTAAAATGTGAACATTAATGTCCTCAAATGAGTGTCCTTTTTCCTTTAAGTGAAGATAAACTGCTGACTCTGGTCCTGTGGTGTTACTTCTCCTGTGTTGGGCCATCCTCCTGTACAAAAGTTGTTTGGTTTCTCCAATGTAGAGTTCAGAGCACTCCTCACTGCACTGGATTGCATAAACTACATTGCTTTTCTTGTGTTTTGGAGTTTGATCTTTGGGGTGTACAAGCCTCTGTCTCAGTGTGTTGGTGGGTTTGAAATATACAGGTATGTGGTGTTTGCCAAATATCCGTTTTATCTTTTCAGACACACCAGCCATGTAGGGAATGACCAGGTTCTTTCGTTTACTCTGAGTCTCAGCCCTATCTGTCGCTGTTTTTCTCCCATCTTTCTCCCGGCTCTGTCTTCTGTGCCTAGGAAGATTAAGCCCATTTCACAAGCTCAACAGCAGCATGGTGATCTTAACGATCCTCCTTTAGATAACAAAAGGACTTAAAATAACATCTCAATATAACCATGACCCCAGGTGTAAGGTCACACAGCTACCTAGAAACATATTTAGGATTCCCTTACCAACTTTGCTCAGACTGAAGAAGCTCCTTGGATAAGGAGCGAAACATTTCCACTGAGAAAATAGAAATCCAGTTGACATGATTCAAGCTACAGAAAATCCTGAATGTTTTCAGCCCTTGGTTTCAAGCAAAATTCTCAAGGATCCCACAGTAGCTTTATAAACCAAGTAAATTGGGGCTGGTGTGCTTTGCCCCCTTTACCCCTTCATCCTTCACATGGACTGTGCACTAGTTAGCCCTCTCCTCAAGCAACCTCTCCTCAGCCACTGCTGCCACTGATATACTGACCTGTGCATCTGTTCCCCACCAAAGTATTCTTAGCAGTAATAAAAAAGTCCCCAGAGTGGCTTATCTTACTCGCTGATCTTTCCTCCGCTCTTAGCAATGCCTTCCTTCACTTCTCAGCTGCTGCCTCTGCCATTGATATCCCATTGACCACCGGATGGATGCTGTTATGGTTCCCTTATGGAAAAGTAAAGGTGACAAGAGCCAGTGCAAAAGAACTACATGACGATTGTTTGTTAATTGTGTCTGGGACACTTCTGGGCCAAACTCTATTTAAAAATGTACACAAGGTGTTAAGTAAAACTTGGGAAGGGCATGCAATTTTATGCCAGACAGGAGTGCACAAGCTAGATACTTGCACTTTAGAAGGACATGGAAAACATAAGAACATGAGAAAGTTTATGGTGTGTTTGTTGCTTTAGAGAAAGCATACAATAAAATCTCAGTTACAGTGGCACCATTGAAAGGTTAAGGATAGATCCTCATGGAGAAAATCTATGTGATCACTAGGAGTCGAAAATGACTTGATGGCACATAATCAATCAATCAATCAATCAATCAATATGACAGGATCTATAAGTTTCAATTATGGAATGTTTTGAGTGAATCTGGAGTTGAAGAACATTGCTGAATGCAATATGTGTGATAGATGATGAAGATAGATAGATGAAGAATGAGAACAAATGGAATGCTAAACAAATACTTCATCAATAAGCAGGGTGTAAGGCAAGACTGTCTGATAGCCTCTTTTTTGTTTAATATATTTATGGATGAAAGTATAAGAAGGCTTGTGATGATGTTAGAGGTCTGTTGTGTCAAGGTGTGAATGCACATGCACTTTTGTCACCAATGATGCTGTGTTGCTGCCTGGGAAGCCAAATGAACATTAAAATGTTAGATTGACTGTATGTTGAATGTTAGATAGATTGTATGATTCAAGGAAGAACATGGATATACTTGGAGAACATACCAACAGTCCAAGGGTTGCTTTTTTAATCGAGATGCAAAGTGAAATGAAAAAATGATGACCTTCAGAAGAGTATTTACTGAAGATGGGAGAACAGATAGAGAAATTTTGAGATCTGCAAATGCTGATAGAAGGATAGTGGTAGTATATAGGCTGTTTAAAGGAAAATTGTCTGTTTATCTACCTAGTTTGGTATATAGAACTGAGAGACATAAAAATAAGTTGAATGCAATGGGAATAGGCACTTTGAAAAGTTTATTTGGTAACATCTGAAGAGAAAGGGTCAAGAATGAGCAGGTACTGAATGAATACATTGAATGTATTGAATATATCACTACTCCAAGAGATGATATACTAAGCAGTGGATTAATAAACAGGAGGTTGAAGTGGTTTGACCATATAAAGAGAATGAATAAGATGAGGGTATCTATATAGACAGAATAAATGTATTGAGGGGACGGAAAAGACAGGGTGATGGTTAGATCGACCTGATGAGATCCTGAAAAAAAGAGAGATGAAGAAGTTTAAGGACAAAAGGCAATGTGTGAAGCAGTATATAGAAATTGTGGAAGCAAGAATGGTTTGCAAGGATAGAAAGAAAGTTATTGAATAGTATTGGTACAAACTTCATTTAGCTATATTTCCCTTTCTTATTCTTATCTCCTGAGTTTAATTTCTCTGACTTACTATTTTTCCTTTTTATCCTGAAACAGAATCATGTGACAAGTATGTACTGTATGTCTGTAGGCATGCTAAAACTTTAAACGTTTTAAATCCTATAATGGTGCTTGTACAGGAGAGGCACGCTAAAATATCATTGCATCTCCTCGCATGTTGGTTGAGGTAAAGATTTGTAAAATCACATTTTGCAACATTGAAAATCTTCATTAAGGCTTCCTCTGGCTTTGCTGTTTTCTTTTCTGAGAAATAATTTCTGAAACATCCTAGGGGAAATGAGGTCTGAGGCTCAAAGTACTTTGTTCTCACGGCCGTTCCTTCATGTACCTGTAGGGGTCACTCTAAGACCATAGTGATCACTCCTGGCTGATTGTATATTCCTTGAATTCAAGGAGCCTCACTTTATTCTGAACAGTGCAAGTACTTTTCACCCTGTAAAGCTGTGCCCTTTCTTCTGTCTTCTTTCTCAGAGAACAAAGCTTGATAGAAGCAAACAAACAAAACAAAAACCCTGCCATGACATGCTTCCCTCCCTGACCTTTCACACTAACAATATGCAAGATTATCTACCTCTAAGGATGTTCACCCTTTTTTATATGCCTTAAAGGACTCATGCATCATGAATAACAGGACTTTAGGGGAAAAAATCAGTGAAAGACCCAGCAGAATACTGAAACCTGTTAAGCAACACAATGTGCAGAGATGGTTTAAACCTTTGTTGGGTAGGAAGATTAATCATTTACAACAAGTTATTCTAAAACCAGCATTTAAAGTAGAAAGGACAGCATCGCATAATAACAACAAGATCAGTAACATCATTTTACTGGCTCTGTTCTTGGAGTTTTAATATTCTTTTGGGAAATGATTTGCAACTTCTTTCAGCTCAAGGCTTTGCTAGGCATCTTCAGGACATTCCCAAAATAGGCAGGATGAAGGCATTATTTTTTTTGTTGGGGGGGGGGGAAACAGGAGTTTAAAGGGTGAGATGGGCAAACCAAGTAGATATTTAAGATGTAAAAGAATAGCTCCAATGTTTGGACCCACCTAATCCATGAAGGTGACAAAAACAATGTGGGTGGACTACGTACGGTCCCTGACTCTCAGTTTTGTTCTTTTTTGTTTATTCATTCAGTCACTTCCAACTGTTTGTGACTTCATGGACCAGCCCATGCCAGAGCTTCCTGTCATCTGTCACCATCCCCAGCTCCCCCACGGTTGAGTCCGTCACCTCCAGAATATAATCCATCCATCTTGCCCTTGGTAGTTCTTAAGCATTCTCAAAAATTCTGTTACTTCCTTGAAATTGCTTTTTATTCCCAAATATAGGAGAACAGGAACATACACACTCTTTCTCTCTGAAGCAGCTTTTTCTGCCCTCTGGCATACCATACCCCCCAAGATTTGGCTGGCCATAACCCTGCTGGCTTTTCATAAAGCTTTCGTTCTTCCCAGGTATCGTGGTCAGGAGGTTAGTGAGGTTGACATTAATTTATGATAATTGGTGCTGTCCTTGGTATTTATTTTTGTAATCCATTTTTGAGGCCACCCAACTCCTCCATGAGGACAGCTTACAATTAAAAGAAATAACATATATAAAAAAGGAATACAACTGTCAGTAAGACCAATTCCATAATGCAAATAAACAACAACAAAACAAAAACAAAGAGACATGATCACCATCCTGTCCCGAGGCCTGGGATAAGAACTAACAGTTGTTAACAGTTAACATTTTATGGAAGGTCAGTAAGATGGGAGCAACACAGATCTCTGCAGAAATGTCACTCCAGAGGGCAGGAACCTGCCACCAAAAAGGCATGCTTTCGCAGTCCCACAAGAATGACAATATTTAATTGATGAAACCCCAAACATGTTCACTCCGCCTGACATCATTGCACAGGTACAAACATGCAGAGATAGGTGGTACTTCAGGCATCCAGGCCCTCTGCCATGGACCTTCATAGGTGATAACCAGCACTTTGAGTTGCACCCAGAGCCAACTTGAAACCAGTGCAGCTCATGAAGCCAGAGGACCCATGGGCATATCACAATGTGCCCATCACTGCCCAGACTGCTGCATTCTGGACCAGCTGTAGCTTCTGAGTGGTCCTCAAGGGCAGCCCATGTAGAGTGAATTATGAAAATCCAATTGATAGCCTTTACATTTTTTTTATTCTGCTGTTTACTTTGTATTATGAGTTTTGTTTTGTTTCTTACTTTATGTTAGCCATCCAGAGTCACTGTTGTAAGATGGGCAGCCATATGAATCAAATAAATAAATAAACATGTAGTAAACCAAATTGGACCTATTATTTAGGTACTTTTCCTTAGATATTAAACATATAAGAAATATATGTACATGTTTGTATCTGTGTATAGTTGCACAGTAACACCAACATATTTGGTTCTTCCAGATATATACAACTCAGATTCAAAGTATGCCTTCAACACAAAGAAATAAAACAGAGTTAGATTAAGATTTCCCCCTTCCGCTTTAAGAGGTTTTCTGTATTAGGCTAGTAGTTTCAATGATAAAAACTGTTTTGCAGCACTGCAAAGCTTCTCATTAAGATGGAATGATTGCAAACCAGGTGGAGGAAATTATGACTTTGTTAAGCAAATGCTTATTCCCATTTTTTATGAGTTACCTATGAAAGACTTTTTAGAGATAAGTATAGACAGGATTCAAGTTTTAGAATCAAACATTTCTATCACGTTTCAAAGTCAGCCTTGGTTCATTATTGGGATACTGGAATTCTCTGCTAACTTGAACCTGGACATTGTTATAGTTGGTCTTCTCTTTCTCTTTCTCTATCTTCCTCCCCCACCCCACCACCTTAGTGAAATGTTAACAGGTCTGGTAATCAGGGCACCGAGTAACTAAACAACGGTGATGCCTATAAGGCTATGCTTGCATTTGTTTCAGAAGATGCAGCTCATGCACACTGTTGCTTTGTTAATAAAACACCTCTGTACCATAGTTGAAGTTAGTGAAGAAAGGTACTACGCTGACTCTCTGTTAGGTGCCCACCTGGTTCAAGGTCTTATTTTTACATACATTGAAGAATGTCTGCTTGTGTTGCCTGGGATCGCCCCACCCAATCATTCAGAGAGGGCCTGCTACGAACCCCATCAATAAGAGAGTGTCATCTGGTGGGGTCTAGAAGGCGGGCCTTCTCTGTGGTGGCACCAGCACTCTGGAACACCTTGCCCCCAGAGCTGAGACAGATCCACTCCCTCCCGACCTTTAGGAAAGAACAGAAGACCTGGTTCTGCCGCCTGGCATGGAAAGAAGGAAATGATAGTTCCTCATGGGGGTGGTTAATACCATAATGTCCTTCCTTTTATTAATGCTATCTTACCATCTGGATTTTATAATTATTGATTGTATTGATTGTATAAATTGGTGTTTTTATATTTTCACATTTTATTTTAATCTATTTTATTGTAAACCGCCCAGAGTTCCCCGTTGGGGGAGATGGGCGGTCATATAAATTAAATAAAATAAAATAAATAAATAAAATAAAGCTTCAAGGCTGAGAAATGAACAGCTACACACCCATTGACTCATTACAGTGGGAGGAAATGGCCTTGGGACACGTGTAGAAGGCTACTTTTTTTTGCTGGCTTCCTAACTCTCTGCAGTAACTCTACTTGTCCAACCTTCTTGCTTGGGAATGTGAAGCCAGAAAAGAGTTTCATCGCCATACCTAGTACAAAGCCCTGACACATAGGGACCCGAACAAGCAGGAAATGTGACTGATGGCCTTTGTCATTACAGGGTTTACTGCTAAGGCAGTCTGGGAAGGCTGTCTTGTGTGTGCCAAAAACTCTCTTGAGGCTGGTCCTACCTGAAATTAACAGGCAGTCACTAAAGTTCTACCTCTTCATTGAGACCTTCCCTGCATTGATGGTTTTAATTTGGTTTTCCGTTCCTTTTAACAACTGGATGTGATTTTTTTTAAAATACCATTTTGTTTGATGATTTGTGTTTTTCATTTGAGTTGGTTATGGCAAGGCATGTTGAGACATCATGAATTGTAGCTAATAGGCATCTGAAGGAAGCTAAGCCGTATCATGGCAGGAAAAAGGAAATAACCAGACCTTTTTGTAGCTATTTCCTTTGTAGTTCAGATGTTAATATCCCAAGTGTGTTTAAGTCAGCACCTTTGATAAGATGGTTTGTGGAAGAGTATCTGCAAGAGGGAGATAAGGGAGTTAAATGACGCCATCTTTAAATCAATAAATGTCGTAATCCTTAAATGGCACCTAACCCTATCTACTTGTGTCTTTATTTATTTATTTGTCATATTTATATAGCCGCCCATCTCAAGAAAGTGACTCTGGGCGGCATTGTTGTTGTTGTTGTTCAGTCGTTTAGTCGTGTCCGACTCTTCGTGACCTCATGGACCATAGCACGCCAGGCCTTCCTGTCCTCCACTGTCACCCGGAGTTTACTCAAATTCATGTTCATTACATCGGTGATGCTATCTAACCATCTCATCCTCTACCGTCCCCTTCTCCTTTTGCATTCAGTCTTTCCCAGCATCAGGGTCTTTTCCAGTGAGTCCTCTCTTCGCATTAGGTGGCCAAAGTATTTGAGCTTCAGCTTCAGCATCTGTCCTTCCAATGAGCAGTCAGGGTTGATTTCCTTTAGGATTGACTGATTTGACCTCCTTGCAGTCCAAGGGACTCTCAAGAGTCTTCTCCAGCACCACAGTTCAAAAGTATCAATTCTTCGGCGCTCAGCCTTCCTTATGGTCCAACTCTCACAGCCATACATTACTACTGGGAAAACCATAGCTTTAACTTTACGGACCTTAGTCGGCAAGGTGATGTCTCTGCTTTTTAATATGCTGTCTAGGTTTGCCATAGCTTTCCTCCCAAGGAGCAAGCGTCTTTTAATTTCATGGCTGCAGTCACCATCTGCGGTGATCTTGGAGCCCAAGAAAATAAAATTTGTCACTGCTTCCATTTCTTCCCCTTCTATTTGCCAGGAAGAGATGGGACCAGATGCCATGATCTGGGTTTTTTTTAATGTTGAGTTTCAAGCCAGCTTTTGCACTCTCCTCTTTCACCCTCATCAAGAGGCTCTTTAGTTCCTCTTCACTTTCTGCCATTAGGGTGGTATCGTCTGCATATCTGAGGTTGTTGATATTTCTCCCGGCAATCTTAACTCCGGCTTGTGATTCATCCAGCCCGGAATTTCTCATGATGTATTCTGCATGTAAGTTAAATAAGCAGGGTGATAATATACAGCCTTGTCATACTCCTTTCCCAATTTTGAACCAGTCGGTTGTTCCATGTCCGGTTCTAACTGTTGCTTCTTGACCCGCATACAGGTTTCCCAGGAGACAGGTAAGGTGGTCTGGTACTCCCATCTCTTTAAGACTTTGCCACAGTTTGTTGTGATCCACACAATCAAAGGCTTTAGCGTAGTCAATGAAGCAGAAGTAGATGTTTTTCTGGAACTCTCTTGCTTTTTCCATGATCCAGCGAATGTTGGCAATCTGATCTCTAGTTCCTCTGCCTCTTCGAAACCCAGCTTGCACTTCTGGTAGTTCTCGGTTCACATACTGCTGAAGCCTAGCTTGTAGGATTTTGAGCATAACCTTGCTAGCATGTGAAATGAGTGCAATTGTACGGTAGTTTGAAAATTCTTTGGCACCTCTTCTTAATCTCTTCTGCTTCTGTTAAGTCCCTGCCTTTTTTGTCCTTTATCATGCCCATCTTTGCATAAAACGTTCCCTTGATATCTCCGATTTTCTTGAAGAGATCTCTAGTCTTCCCCATTCTATAGTTTTCCTCGATTTCTTTGCACTGTTCATTTAAGAAGGCCACCTTATCTCTCCTTGCTATTCTCTGGAAATCTGCTTTCAGTTGTTTATATCTTTCCCTTTCTCCCTTGCCTTTTGCTTCCCTTCTTTCCTTAGCTATTTGTAAAGCCTCATCAGTCAGCCACTTTGCTTTCTTGCATTTCTTTTTCTTTGGGATGGTTTTAGTTGCTGCCTCCTGTACAATGTTACGAACCTCCATCCATAGTTCTTCAGGCACTCTGTCTACCAGATCTAATCCTTTAAATCTATTCCTCACCTCCACTGTATATTCATAAGGGATATGATTTAGGTCATACTTGAGTGGTCTAGTGGTTTTCCCTACGTTCTTCAATTTAAGCCTAAATTTTGCGATAAGAAGCTCATGATCTGAGCCACAGTCAGCTCCGGGTCTTGTTTTTGCTGATTGTATAGAGCTTCTCCATCTTTGGCTGCAAAGTACTGTATATAATCAATCTGATTTCGGTATTGACCATCTGGTGATGTCCATGTGTAGAGTCGTCTCTTGTGTTGTTGGAAAAGAGTGTTTGCTATGACCAGCGTGTTCTCTTGACAAAACTCTATTAGCCTTTGCCCTGCTTCATTTTGTACTCCAAGGCTGAACTTGCCTATTAGTCCAGTTATTTTTTGACTTCCTACTTTAGCATTCCAGTCCCCTATGATGAAAAGGACATCTTTTTTTGGTGTTAGTTCTAGAAGGTGTTGTAGGTCTTCATAGAACCGGTCAACTTCAACTACTTCGGCATCAGTGGTTGGGGCATAGACTTGGATCACTGTGATGTTGAATGGTTTGCCTTGGATTCGAACTGAAAGCATTCTGTCATTTTTCAGGTTGTACCCCAGTACTGCCTTTCCCACTCTTTTACTGACTATGAGAGCTACTCCATTTCCTCTAAGGGATTCTTGCCCACAGTAGTATATATAATGGTCTCCTGAATTAAATTCGCCCATTCCTGTCCATTTTAGTTCACTGATTCCCAAGATGTCGATGTTCAATCTTGTCATCTCATGTTTGACCACATCCAGCTTACCTTGATTCATAGTTCTTACATTCCAGGTTCCTATGCAATATTGTTCTTTACAGCATCGGACTTTCCTTCCACTTCCAGACACATCCACAGCTGAGCATCCTTTCGGCTTTGGCCCAGCCGCTTCACTCTTTCTGGAGTACTCGGAATTGCCCTCTGCTCTTCCCCAGTAGCATTTTGGACACCTTCCGACCTGAGGGGCTCATCTTCCGGCGTCATATCTTTTAGCCTTTTGATACTGTCCATGGGTTTTCTTGGCAAGAATACTGGAGTGGTTTGCCATTCCCTCCTCCAGTGGACCACGTTTTGGCAGAACTCTCCATCATGACCTGTTCTTCTTGACCTGACTTCATTGAGTTACGCAAGCCCCTTCGCCACGACAAGGCAGTGATCCATGAAGAGGCTGGGCGGCATACAACAGTCCAATTAAAACAGTAAATATATAAAACAATTTATATTAAAAAAAACCTTAATATATCTAAAATCAGTATATAATAATTACTAAAAAAATTAAAACAATAAGAAAAGAGCTAAAAACAGAAAGGAAATAATAGATGGAGTGATCTTAACCATAGTGGAATCATCTCACTAGTACACCTGCCCGCTGTACTGGGCCAGCCTCTGCCTCAGGACTCCAGCTAGGAGTCAGCAGATGAGATGCCCCTGTTAAACACCCAGGAGACTGAGGAAGAGGTAGCCCCAGGTCCAAGCCCGGCTCCAGCCCCAGATCCAGTACCAGAGGGGAGTGGAGATGTGGCAGCATCTCAGCCTCCAGAGGCTGAGCAGAAGCAAGCCCTGGATTGTGGTTTGTCCCCACCCTCCAGCCAGCAGCCAGCTGCTCCCAATCAGACCCCCAGCTCACCTGATTCGCCCAAGCAGCAGAGGAGGCAGAGATTAAGGGCTGCCTTAAGGGAGAGACGCAGGAGCGCTCGTTTGGCTGCGAGGGAATTACAGAGGTGTGACTGTGAGTGCACCCAGGAGCCAGCTGACAGCTGGGTGCATCAAGATAAATCAACAGAGGGGCCATGAGCAAAGGCTGTGGAAGCAATGTGCGTTCTTGCTGCGACCACTCCCTGTATCTTGCCTGGATTCCTTGGACTTCTGACCTTGTTTTGGACAATTGTTGACCTGCTTGCTACAATCCTTGACCTTGGCTCTGGACTCTTGTTTACTTGCTTGCTCCAATCCTGACCTCTGCTTGTGACTTTTGGACTCCCACTGGACTATTCCTGGACTTGGTTTGCAGGCTCTGCTGGCGTGCAACCCATGGTTTGTGAACAGATGTTTGTCTCCTGTTTGCTATCTTGCTGTCAGCCTCTGTGTAACCTGACACCTGAGGCTAGCCAGCACACCTGCTGGGTTCCCCAGGCCTGCTGGCACAACCAGGTCTTGAGGGACCTCTGAAAGCTTAGGAGTGATGAGGCCGACCTCACCTCTGGGGGGAGAAGATTCCACAGTGCGGGCACCACAGCAGAAAAGGCCTGCCACCTAGGACCCGCCAAATGTAGCTCTAGCAATTCGAAAGCATGCAAATGCAAGTAGATTAATAGGAACCACTTCGGTGGGTAGGTAACAGCATTCTGCGCGCGTCATGCGGCCACATGACCGTGGAAGCGTCTTTGGACAACGCTGGCTCTTCAGCTAACAAACGGAGATGAGCACCGGCCCCTAGAGTTGGACACGACTGCACAAATGTGCGGGGGGAACCTTTACTAGGTGACAGAACCTGCAACATGCCCACTCTGCTGGATCCACTGGGACGGGTAGATGAAATTGGGAGAGGCAGTCCCTCAAATAACCTGGCCCCATGGCATTGGCATGAAGGGCTTTAAAGGTCAACACCAGCAACCTGAATTGGACCCGGAAACAGACTGGCAACCAGTGAAGCTCATGAAGCAGAGATGTAACATTTGTCCTGCCAGGAACACACATAACTGCCCACGCCACCACATTCACAGCTGAAATTTCCTGATACTTTCTGGCAGCCCCATGTAGAGCTCATTGCAGTAGTCCAACCAGGAAGTGAGCAGGGCATGAGTAACTGTGAGTAAGACCGCTCAGTCCAGGAACAGGTGCAGCTGGCGCACAATACAAAGTTGTATTCCTATCTTAGCCATGACTGCCACCTGCTTATCGAGCAGGAGTTGTGAGTCCAGGAGGACCCCCAGATTGCACACATAGTCTGTTTGGAGCAGTGAAACCCCATCCAGTACCAACAATGGTAAGTTCCTGAACCAGAGGGCCCCAAAACCTACAGCCACTTAGTCTTGCAGGATTCAGCTGAAGCCTGTTGTTCCTCATCCAGACCTTCACAGCCTCCAGACATAATGTATGTCACATGACTGCATCATTTGTTCAATGATGTCATTATACACAAGTTATAGACTCTGTGGGGTTTGTGTTGAGCTTTTATGTAGACCTGGTCCTTGGGCCTACCCTTCAATACTTTTTTGTTGGGGTTTGTATATACCCAGGAATTTACAATTAGATAAATTATACTGGAGAGGCTTGATATCTACAGTAGGTGAGAGGGGAATTATTCTGCAAGTCACCCAATTAGCAGCCATTGTTGTAGGGATGATGTGGCAGTGTATGACTCATACTACAGGTGCTATCATTTAGTTGGGTGTGGCAGATGATGAGAGTGACCTATAATGTGATTGGTCAGTTTATGTATATAAACAGAGAATATCTGGTATTCTTTCTTCTCATTGCTGATTGAAACTTCTCATCGCTGTATTGCTGTACCATTTTGTTACTGCTGTTGGATGTATTTGGACTACGTATGTATATAAAGTAAATAGGCTATTTTATGTAATCTCTGTTTGAGCGTCTATTGACTGCATAGAACGTGGATCACTGGTGTCTTGGAAAAAGGAGCAGGCCGCCCCACGGTGCGCACTCTGTCATTTTTTCATTAGACAAGTGTTATGCTTCCTGTAGTATCATCCATATTGCCTTCTGAAAGCCCAGTAGCAGGACCCAAAGACCCAAAGGGTCTTCTCCTGCTGTCCTCCTTCAGCTCCTATTCAGGGCTTACTGACTCTGAATGTTGGGTCCACCTCAATCAGTCAGGACATAGACCTTAGCAGAAGTATTATCCATCTATATAACCTGTTTTGAAACCCACTCAAGCTGAAGACCAAAGGCACATCTTGTGGCAGTAAATCTTATATGTTAACATGAAGCTGTGTGGAAAATTGCTACCAATTTAATTGTGTGACCTTAAATTCTCTTATTATGAATGGAGAAAGAGAGAGGGAGGGAGAAAGAGAGAAGGGAAGAAAACCTCCCTTGACACCTTTGTGCCATTATGCAGATGTCACTTTAGCAAGGAAATTGCCTGGAATCGGCATTTGTGCTGACTTAAGTAGTGGCAAGGCAGGCACATCTGTTACCCATCATCTTACAGAATTATAAAGTTTGAAGGGATCATTCAGGCCAGACATCAAATCCAACCTCCCGTTCAATAGAGAAATCCTTGACAGATGTTCCTGAGCTTTCAGGAACACATCCAATGAAGAGAAGCCCATCGCCTCCCTTGGTAATTTGTAGCACTGTCAGACTACTCTTACCTTTTTAGGGGGAAAAAATCCCTAATATTCAACTGGAATCTGCCTTCCTGTAACTTAATTATAATACATTGTTCTAGCTTCTGCACTCTGCTATGGAATACAGATTTTGTCCTCCTTCAGTGCCATATGTTTCTACTCCTTGAAAAGTGTTATTTCCCCACCCCTCCCCAAGCACCTTTTCACCTAGTTAAATATACCCATCTTCCTTAATTTGTCTCATACAATTCATTTCCATCAACTAAGCACCCTCTCTGCTTTTCATTGTGCCTGTTCCGGTTTCTCTGAAACTTTCTTAAAATCTGAAGTGCAGAATTGGACACAGTACTCAAGGTGGTATCTGACCAATGCATGATATGGATTATGGCTTAAAGAACTCATTCCACCTCTATGATTTCTACATCTGAGCAGGTTTATGGTGCTGTAGGATCTCTTCCAAGATGTCTTCCACTTGAAAGCATGATAGACCAGGAAAATCTTGTCCTAGATGACAGAAGCAATTTACAATCTGCCTGGAATAGATCTGCAACCTGAGAAGGACAAAAAAATTCTTCCTGTTTCCATAGTCTTCTGCAGCTGTCTGAGATGAGATGTAGAGCTAGAATTCTCTTGTGTGCAGCTTTTATAAATCAGACTGGAGAAAATATATTTCTCCAGTGAAGTAACAAATAAAGTTTGGGCTTTTTTACTGTTACTGTTTCAAGTATTCACAAGCATAAATCCATGCATGGTGAGAACATCCTTTCTACAACTTATGGCTTGTGCAAACAATAAAAATAAGTCTACTATTTTTACACACTTAATTACATTTGCCTTTGCCACTTCTTCCAAGAGACAGGGGGTTTGCAGCATCTTCCCACCGTTGGTTAAAGAAAGTGACTCTACTGCAAAATCTAGTGAGTTTCAGGAATTTCAGCTCAAACCTACAGTATGTTCTTCATCACAGAAGGGAAAAGATTTTTTAAAACATCATGCAATTGAATGCACATACTTTCTTCCATAAATGGTTCATTAAAAAACTGTATTCAGTTATGAGGAACAAAAAAGATGAATTGCTCAAAACAAAAAGAAGCCCAGAAATAATTTACTTCAGTTGCTGCTATAGAAATCTTTTGATTTTCTTCCCTTTATAAACTTGTTTACTACCTGCTTATTAACTCCTAAGAATTTGTCATGAGAGAGGGGCTGTTTTGATATAATTATCAGAATAAAGAATGTCATTAAAAGAATTAAATAAAAGCACCCAGCAAAAGTCCAGTTTCAGAAAAAAAATCTTGTGACTTTTGTCTGATATAATCTAAAAATAAATAAAAATGATTTTATAATCCATAGTGTAACCTGAGAGAGATTGTGTTACCATGGGAACAGTTTTCCCCACCCCACCTCCCTCTTAACGTAATCAAAGAAATAGCTGGTATTTTATCGATGCCATAGAAGAGAGCTTAGCAATTTTAACAAAATTAAACAGAATAATCCCTTAGAGGTCCTCATTTCAATTAATTTCTAATGCTTCTAGTCCAAGTACTATATCTATCTATCTATCTATCTATCTATCTATCTATCTATCTATCTATCTATCATCTATCTATCTGTCTATCTATCTATCTATCTATCTATCTATCTATCTATCTATCTATCTATCAGCTGGATAGCTTAGTGGTTAGAGCGCCGCCTTTGGAGTGGGAGACTGGGGTTCAAATCTTGGCTGTACCTACCTAACCAGTAGGGGTCCTTGGGCAAAGACCCCCTAATGCTTCACCTGCCTACCTCAAATTATGAGAGTGACATGAACCAAGAGAGTCATGCCAGCTTGGACATCACCCGGATTAACAAGGTCCGCATCAGATGTTGGGGAACCAGGGCAATCTCACGATAAGTGGGCTACTGGAACAAACAATACATGGATGAGACAAGAGAACCTGGAATTTATGGAATGCTACTACAACAGTAGACCTAATGAGAGGGGATATATGAAATGTATGAGGGAACTATGGATGGACAGAAGACCTGCATCCACACTAACTGGAAAACAGCTATTTACCCAACGCTTCAACATAGAGAAGAGGAAGCTGCTCTCACAACTCAAGATAGACCAACTACACATTATATCCCAGATTCAAGAAGACCCGGAAGAACAACTGGAGGTGCAGCCAACACCTGAAGCTGGAATGTCACTGCCACCCCCTCCATTACAGAGCACAGCAGCTGATATTAGGCAAAAGTTCATGGATAAACTAGCTACAGTCAATTCTCGAGATTTATAACCAAGGCTCAGAGGAGAAGTACCATCAGACAGAGCAGTCACCCGAGACTCAAGGTCTAGACATACCAATCTGAGCACAGCCTGGATACACTACAGGAAAGCCTACGACTCAATGCCACACACATGAATCTGTGAATGCCTGGCACGATACAAAGTCAACAGGACACTAAGGACCTTCCTCAAGAACTCAATGGGACTGTGGAAGAAAACACTGGAAGTCAACTCAATACATCTTGCACAAGTGGCCATCAAGTGTGGCATATACAAAGGTGATGCACTGTCCCCACTGCAGTTCTGCATGGGCATGAACCCCCTCAGCCAGATTATCACAAGAACTGGATACGGATACAAGTTCAAGAGTGGAACTACCATCAGCCACCTCCTCTACATGGATGACATCAAGCTGTATGCTAAGAGTGAATGAGACATCGACTCACTGATCCACCTGACACAGATCTAGAGTGAGGACATTGGGATGTCAGTCAGACTAGAGAAGTGTGTCCGGATGGTAGTAAGGAGAGGGAAGGTAGTTAAGACTGATTGGGTGGAACTTCCAGCAGGCCACATAGCAGATATACAGACCAGCTACAAGTACCTTGGTATCCCACAGTCACATCGGAAACACAATGAGGAGTCAAGGAAGACAGCAACATCCAAGTGCCACCAAAGGATAAGACACGTCCTGAAGAGCCAGCTCAATGGGAAGAACAAGATCCATGCCATTAACATGTATGCCCTGCCAGTCATCAGATACCCTGCTGGTATAGTGAGCTGGTCAAAGGAGGACATGGAGGCTGCTGATGTGAAGACCCGGAAGTTCCTCACAATGTACAGAGGCTTTCACCCCAAGTCCAACACCCAGAGACTGTACACCAGGTGGAAAGAGGGGCGGGGTCTGGTGAGTGTCAAAGCCACTGTCCTGGATGAGACCCAGAGCATCCAGGAGTACATAAGTAAGATGGTACCTAAGGATGAGCAGCTGAGAGAATGCCTGAAGCAGCAGCAGACACGGAAGGAAGATCAAGCAGAAGAAGAGCCGTGGCAAGACAAGACCCTGCATGGGATGTACCAACGACAGATGGCTGAGGTGGCTGACACTGGGAAATCCTACCAGTGGCTGGAAAGGGCTGGACTAAAAGACAGCACTGAGGTACTGATCATAGCAGCACAAGAACAAGCACTAAGCAGCTGATCCATAGAAGCAGGGGTCTACCACACCAGACAGGACTCAAGGTGCAGACTGTGCAGAGAGGCCTCAGAGACAGTCCAACACATAGTGGCAGGGTGTAAGATGCAGGCAGGAACAGCATACACTGAATGGCACAACGAAGTAGCTGGCCTTGTGTACAGGAACATCTGCACAGCGTATGGGCTAGACCCTTCCACGTCCAGATGGGAGATTCCACAGAAGGTTGTGGAGAATGACAGGGCTAAGATCCTGTGGGACTTCCAGATCCAGACAGACAGGCAGGTACTGGCCAATCAACCAGACATTGTGGTAGTAGACAAGGACCAGAAGACAGTGATGGTGATAGATGTAGTGTTGCCAAGTGACAGCAACATCATGAAGAAGGAGTATGAGAAACTGGAGAAGTACCAGGGCCTGAAGGAGGAACTGGAGAGGGTGTGGAAAGTGAAGGCCAAAGTGGTCCCAGTGGTGGTAGAAGCACTCAGGGATGTGACTCCTTAGCTGGGAGAGTGGCTCCAACAGATCCCAGGAGCAACATCAGAGCTCTCTGTCCGGAAGAGTGCAGTGCTAGGAACAGCTAAGATACTGCGCAGAACCCTCAAAATCCCAGGCTTCTGGTAGAGGACCCAAGGTTGAGGAAGACACATACCACCCATAGGGGTGAGAAGGGAATTTTTTAGTGTGTGTGTGTGTGTGTGTGTGTATGTATGTATATGTATGTATGTATGTATGTATGTATATAAAAATAAAAATAAAGGTAAAGGTTTCCCCTGCACAGTCGTGTCTGACTCTAGGGGCCGGTGCTCATCTCTGTTTGTTAGCCGAAGAGCCAGCGTTGTCTGAAGACGCTTCCGCGGTCATGTGGCGTGCGTGGAACGCTGTTATCTACCAACTGAAATGGTACCTATTCATCTATTTGCATTTGCATCCTTTCGAATTGCTAGGTTGGCAAGAGCATATACATATATATCTTCTTGTCTTCTTGGCGATCACTCGTAGCCGAGTTAGATTGTCTTCCAAGTGTAAAATCTTAACAGTGGATCTGTAAGTGGCTGTAAAGGCCAATTCTGGATCCGCACAACCTCCCACAATGAGGACATAGGTTTCTGGGTGGTAGACGGTCATGATAAGGGTTTGCTTGACTTGCCTTCCTCTTAGCTCGTTTCTCCATTTCGCCCTGTGCTCGTGCTTCTTCAAAGTCCATAGTGCCTTTAATAAAGGCTGACCTCCAATTGAAACACTCACGAGTTAGGGCTTCCCAGTTCTCAATATATTATATATATTATATATATACTTAGTGTTAGTCTTCCAACCATATATACATACATACACACACACACACACACACACACACACACACACACTCACACTCACACTCACACTCACACTCACACACACACACACACACATATCCACTTTCTTTGGCACTGCAATCTTGGAAACTATGGGGTCCTATAGAAATAATAATAAGAGTAATATTAATAATAATAATAATAATAATAATAATAATAATAATGACACCTGGCCAACTTTGGCTTTCTTGAAAATGATAAGCTAAGACAGCCCTTGTTAGTTCTTCAATGGAAGTCCACTAAAAGTCTAAGGGCTTTGACCAAATGGGAAATTAAAGAACAGTCCAAAAAGACAATGACAAACTATTTATTTACTGTTACTAAGAAAAGTGCATGGTCATCTCCCTGGGAACACAGCTGAACTGGAAGAAGACCTTTCCTTTATCTGTCCCTGCTAAAAAGAAGTGAGAAAATGGCCAATGTCTCTGCAATTTCATCCCTGCTGGAGCTGCAAAGCTTCAAACTAGCATTCCCTTTATAGCAGGGGTACCAGATCTGGCAGCAGAGAGATTCACTGGTGATTGTTTTATATCACACCTTCTTCCTATGTTTTTATCTTCTTAACTGATACACACAATCTGAGACCCTAATAAAACAGGACCTTGGGTCCTATAGAGAGCTCAACTCATATTCTAGAGAACATAAGTACATCTCCCTTTTGAGATTTGATTGCTTAACTATCTGGGCAAAAGAGCAAGCTAAATTGCATCTGCAGAATGCCACCCAATGGCCCTGTTTAAGATTACTTGATCTCTTTTGGGTCAGGTAGATTCAGTGACCCATTTACAGGGCTGTTCAGAAGAGCTCTCTGAGCATCTGCAGGATAAAATCACTCAGATCCATTCTAAGTTGGACTCTAAGCTTGAGGCACAGTCTGGGGAGAGGCCAAGAGAATGTACTTACCCTGTTATCTGGGAACGGTTGGATCCTGTTGGGCCTGATGAAGTGGACAGGATCCTCCAGACTGTAAATGCCACCACATGCCATCTAGACCCATGCCCTTCCTGGCTGGTAAAATCAGCCTGGGAGGTGACTTGTGCTTGGGTCCAGGTGATGGTTAATACATCTTTGAGGGAGGGAGTGTTCGTGGCTGCCTTTAAGGAGGTGCTGTTGCACCCCCTCCTCAAGAAACCACCCCTGGACCCTACTATATTGGAAAAATTTCGTCCTGTCTCCCACCTTCCCTTTTTGGGAAAGATAGTTGAGAAAGGGGTGGCGTTGCAACTCCAGAGGATTCTGGAGGAAACGGATTAGCTAGACCCCTTCCAGTCAGGTTTCAGGCCAGGATATGGGATGGAGACTGCATCTCCATCACTTATGGATGATCTCTGGTGGGAGCGGGATGGAGGGAATGCATCCATCCTGGCTCTCTTAGACCTCTCAGTGGCTTTCAATACCATCAACCATGGTATCCTTTGGGGACAGCTGAGGGAGTTGGGGGTGGGCAGCGTAGTTTTACACTGGTTCACCACCTTCCTCCAGGGCCATTCCCAATCTGTGGTGATAGGGGAGGAGAGATCTGACCAGCGACCCCTCTTGTATGGGGTGCCGCAGGGTTCGGTTCTCTCCCCTCTACTACTTAACATCTACATGAAACTACTGGGTGAGATCATCTGTCACCACAGGATGAGGTATCATCAATATGCTGATGATAATTATATATCTCCATCCCGGGTGAAGTAAGTGATGCGGTCGCTGTCCTATCTCAGAGCCTGGGGGCTGTGAGGGTCTGGATGGGGAACAACAGGCTTCAACTGAACCCTGGTATGATGGAGTGGCTGTGGATTGATGGCCTCTTACTATCCAGGAAGTTGTCATCTTTGGTTCCGGATGGGGTAGCACTGCCCCATTCGGAACCAGTGAGGAACCTGGGGGTCCTCCTGGAGTCACGACTCCTGATCAAAGGGCAGGTGGCAGTCGTGGCCAGAAGGGCCTTCACGGAACATTGGGTTGTGTGCCAGCTACGCCCATTCCTGGATCAAGATGGCCTCCGAACAGTCACTCATGCCCTTCTCATCTCCCATATAGTCTATTGCAATGCACTCTACATGGGGCTACCCTTGAAGAGTATCTGGAAGCTTCAACTAACTGGTCCAGAACACAGCCATGCAGACAATTATTGGTGCCATAAGATTGCCTGGGATGGGAAAGGCAATACTTCCTCCTGGGGATGGCTGGCACCTTAGTGCCCTCCCTATTATATGAGATTTTATCATCTCTCAGATTTTATATTTATTTATTTTATTTATATTGGGTTTGGATTGTAATTTTATGTTTATATGCTTTTAAAAGCTGATTTTATTGTAAACTGCCCAGAGTCCCCCATTGGGGGAGATGGGCTGTGATAGAAATTTTAATGTCCATGTCTATTTGTTTATTAGCTTGAACCCTTTGTTTATTCAGGGAAATGCTTGAAGAGGAAAATTAGCATGTCTGATCAAATGAAATCCCACTGAACTAGCTTAAACTGGTTCCCAGGGACACATGCTAGTGACAATGGAACAATTTGGGGAATCAATTGTTTCTATTGGGGCATATTTCACTAAGCCGCTACTCTTTAAATTATTGAGTCTGTTGCCACAATCTTTACCAATATGTATTTCTAACAAAATATTTTTAATATGTACATGCAACTTTTCAGGTAGAATTTTTTGAAGAATTGCAAGAATTAGAAGGCATGAACTTGCAGTGAACTATAATATGGATGTTAAATAATATATTTAATGATATGGGCATAAGGTTATTTTCTCAATAATTCAGATTTAAGACATGCATGGGATGATTTTCATGCCCTGGATGGAAAGTAATTTACTGCTCTTTCTACACTGTGGTCCCAATGTCCTATCCAGCTTGCAAATATACCTAAAAAATAATCATAATTGCTAATGGAATATTTATTTTGGATCTAGTCAAAGACAGAAATAAGGACTGATTTACCAGAGACAGATGCTGGAAGAGAAAGTGTTGCCCTGGTAAATTGGGATGATTGGAGTGAAGTTACTGTAATTGTAAAAATTCCAACTCCTGGAACCAGCTCACTTTGATCTTGCCAGGACATTAGTACATTATTATAGCCTCATTGCACTTATGATTCACTCTATGCACAAATTACTAATGCAGACTATTTCATAAATAGATATTAATTATACCTTGCAAAATTCACTTTTATATCAAATGAAGATTGACTCATGAATGTTTATGTCTACGTTTATACCAACTGCATTTATGGTTTTAATTTTTCATCAGATTATATAACATGGTTAGTAATACTGTTTGATTTTAGAAGATCTCAATGGTTTCACATTTTTTGGGGGGGTCTCCCATAGAATTACGAATCTCTGTTTAGCTTGTATAGATAAGCCAGTCAAACAAAGCAAAAATTAAAAGAAACCATTGATGGACAACCACTGTGGTTATAGAGATAGATTTTCTTGGGGGTGGGGCAAGATCAACAGTTGTGCAGGTTTTATATGCTTGCTTCTTCTTGAAATAAATATTCAAGTATTTGAAAGGAAGAAATCCAGTTTGGACTAGTGGCTAAGGCATTGGGCTAGGAGTGAAGAAACCTGAGCTCTAGTCCTCCTTTAGGCATGAACAAGCTGGGTGACTTTGGACCGGTCACTCCCGCTTAGCCCTAGAAAGAAGAAGGCAAGGGCCAACTGCTCCTGAAAATGCTGCTAAACTTACAAATATATTTGCCTGGAGAACTAAATGGACTTGATGGATTTGTCCACTTAGTGGTCAGGAGCTGAGTCTGGCTTGAAGGAAGAAAAGAAGAAGAAAAAGAAAAATGAGAGGGAGGCTAGTGCAGCTAGCTAACCTTGGTTGAAACTAAAGATGATTGGATAGATAAGTGTACTTGGATGGGAAACCACTAGGAAATCCCTGGGCTCTATTTTGGAGTAAAAATGGTAAGGACAACTACCTCCATATGATGGAGGAGGAGGAGGAGGAGGAGGAGGAGGAGGAGGAGGAGGAGGAGGAGGAGGAGGAGGAGGAGGAGGAGGAATATCATCTATGAAGTTATTCAAAGTTGAGCTTAACTTGATGGGAACATTACCATTTTTTTATAATTTGGAAGGGCTCCAAGGTCTTCTGAGAGAAAAGAAAAACTCACTGAGTAGGAACATTTTTGGAGTGAGATTCAGCTGGTTTTGGTGGTTATGAAAATAGAATCCATGGAAGTGGGGTGGGTACTGTATGATAGACAGATAAAAACAATGGTTACTGAAGCTACAAGAATATATTTGCCCTTTGCTTTCTCAGAAATGCATTGCTGCAAGACTAATCCCCTGTATTATAAAGCTTTATGCAAGATCATTAGGGTTTTTTTTTAACCATTTCAAAAAACTTTCCAACCATATGTCCTAAAGTGGACTGAATGCAAGACAGCATTGTTGCAAATAAGAACAGGGAGAGATGGGATTCTCAGTGCTGGAATGGCATGGAACTCCTGTTTTAACAACCCTTGGTTACTTCATGGGTTAAGGCAGCAGCAGCCCTCCACAAAGATAATTTTACACCCTACTTCGATAGTTTGGGGAAACATAGAAGAGGGTTTTGATTTTATACATTTGACATTGTTATGAACAATAGGTATTTAATAAGCAACAATTAAGGAGATTATTCAATGTCAGAATCCCAAGATGTGGATTCCAATATCGATTGAATCAACAGTTTGGTATACTAAGCTTTATGACACTTTCTGATTCTCAGAATGTCCTTGCAGAAAATTCCTTGAAAGCAAGAGAATAATTCTGGAGAAGGAATGTCAAGCTTCTTCCAGTTCATTGTAGAGGTGATGTGTGGACCAAACCTTTCTCTAGTTAATTATGGATGTTTGGCATAAAACTTGATTATACTGAATAGTTCAAGTCCTTTGTGTGTGCACAGTGATGAGAATGATAAACATACAATGTGAGAGAGTAGTAAATAGTCTCTCAGAACCAAGCCGATTATAGGCATCAGTAACACTTGACTACTTGATAGCTTAACAAAGAAATAAGATTCCACTCTAATTACATCATCTGCATCTTATTATCAATGTTGGAAAAGGCATAAAACACCCCTCACTGACAATGGTCCTCTTAAGAAACTGAGCACCCACATTGCATAATATTTTGGCCCCAGTTGAGGAAAGAACTTAAAGAGTACCACTGCAATGATAGCTCAGCATAGTCAATTGTGACTGATCTTGAAAACAGGGCAATACCAGATTAATACTTGAATGGCAGATTACTAGAAAATCCCAGGACTATAGGCTAGCTAGGGAAGTAGTCATCACCACCACCACCACCACCATGCATGAAGGCAATAGAAAATCACCTTTGAGTGTAGATATCCCAGTGTGGTTGCCAAGAGTTGAGTTCAGCTCCAGAGAGTTTGTAATGTTTGCACAGATTTAACCATATGAATGTAGTGGCCATGTTTAGAATAACCATTTACAATAAGTGCTGAATCTGCCTAAGGCAACCAGTGTTTGATAAAACTTAGATGTGCCTTTCCATACATTTTCCTAGATGCCTGATTAAACTCACTCTTAGATCTGTGTGATTTATTTGCTATCTTTCGTGGCAGTCCACACTTTACCTTGGCAGTACTAGCACTGTCATGTTGCATTATTGAGCCCATGAGTCCAGCAATATCTCATGTAGGCATTGAGTTTTTCTGCTACTTTATTGCTATATTGTTTTAGGAGCATTTGCTTCCCTTCTGAAATATGGGATTTAGGATACATTTTCTTCCAGTATATTTATTAAAACTTTAAGACGGTTGGTTGGTTGGGCAACAAATAACCATGTCGGTTGAAATGATTCCATATATGGTTGTTTTAACCTATGCTTTAATAATATTGACAGGATAAAGTAGGACACTGACTTTGTAACATCAGATTTTTAGCCACCTGTTAGGACTCTGAGCTCTTAAATATATATGGGTAATGGTTGTATATATATTTTTTCACTTCTAAATGCTACATTTCATCTTCATGGCAACCATCTCCATTGCTTGTTAAAACAAATACACAAATAGAATATCTTTTTTTCTGAATATTATGATTGATATGGAAAAATTAAGGAGTTATGACTTCTTCATGGTTTAAGTTCAGGATATGTAATAGTGACAGGTGATTCCACTCTCTGCCCCCCCCCCCCAAGTCAATTCTAATACCCAGAAGGATGTTTATCCAAGCATATTTTATTTTTTAAAAAATGGTTTTATGATGTTGCTATTTACATTTTTGAATTAATTATGCTATTTTATTCACACTAAACACTTGATTGGCTGAAATGACACTAAAAAAAGTTGGTAAAAGATTGGTACAGAGTAAAGAAAATAAAGGAGAAAAAGGAGATAGAAGAAGAAAGACAAAGGTGCAGAAAGAAAAGATAAAAAGAAATAGAAATTGCCATGTCTTCTGAGGGTTCCCACCTACCCCCCTTTTTTTGCTTCATAATCTAGCCTTTCACCTTGAGATCTCCTAGTGGTCCTCAATCTAAGGACTAACTACAGTGGATATAATAAGTATATACACCCCTGTTAAAATGCCAGGTTTTCGAGATGTAAAAAAATCAGACCAAGATAAATCACTTCAGAATTTTTTCCACCTTTAATATAACATACAAGCTGTACAATTAAATTGAAAAACAAACTGAAATTTTTAATCTTTAATCTTTTTCATTAGTCTGAATACTGAAACTACAAAATAGTTTTGTACTAATTACATTAGTATAAAATAGTACTAATGTCAAGCATTAGTACTTTTTAATATCTACAAACATCCTGTGCTGTGTCTAAATCATCACTGCTGATATACAAGATCTGATTTTGGAAACCGAATTCTAAATATCTTTTCCATTTCTGTTAAGTTTGAGTCAGATTGCTTGAAAACATGCTCAATTTTATTTAATGGAATGCACATCAATACAGTTGCACCGTAAGTATTTATAGAAGTATTTATATAACAGAACTATTTTGAATTGTATCAATTCATTATTCAGTCAAGCATGTGGGCTTTTATCTTATTTTCCCAGGCTGTAACTACTCTTTTTGTTGCTAACAGGCAAAGGTGTTGTTGTTGTTGCTGCTACTATTCCACCAATGCTTAATTTATGTTGTTAGCCTGCATGAGCCAATAAAACAACCACAGGGAATTCTGAAAAGGTCACATTAAGCCACAGTGCTGTTGTCCTACCCAGTGTAAAATAGAACATGGAAATTAAAATATCCTGTTTCCAGCGAAGAAGAATTGGGGGGGGGGGGGGGCAGGCGGGAGTGGTTTCACATTTAATTCTAGAGACAATTTTCTTTTCATTGATGAAATGTCACAGGTTTGCTCCTAGGCCTTCCAGTTTATTCAAAGAGATTCCTTTGAAATAAAATTTGGCAGACTGGCTCTTAGTTTTGCAAGGCAATATTTGTGAGAGGATAAGCTATCCATCTGATCCTAGAGAGAACTTCCAATATTGTCATACATTAGAGAGGGAAATGCTAACTTTGCTCTGTATATGGGAAGACAGAGATAGCCAATAGAGTTCTTAACAGGTCCCTATGGATCAGACTTTTGTAACTTCTACTAGCATGATCAGCTGGTTTGCTGCTTATAGTTTTCTAAGCTCTGGATGGGGACAGGAAAAATGTTGGCTTAACACCCTCCCCTTGTTATTGTGGGCAGGCATAGCTAGATGCAGAGGGAAATCTGGGGCAGATTTGGGATGAGGTTCATTCTTTCATGGGGCGTGGTGGCTCTTTTGCCCCAACTGATAACGCAATCAAAAATCTCTTATTTCCGCATTGGCATTTCCTCTTTTCAATGGTAACTGAAAATGTAAAGACTTCTCAAGCTGATTTCAGCTTAGAGGAGTACACGGCTACATGGACATATCCATGTAGTTTTCCTGCCAAGAATAAGAGTGTGATTTCTTTTTGCCTTCTTCCAGGATGGTCTTTTGACTTTCCAGTCTAGCTTACAGCCTTAGGATGTGTGGGTCATACCTCCAAGTACAACTAGTTATTACCCTCTTAGTTGCATTTACAATTACCCTGAGTTCGCCATGCACTGTGTCTTGAAGATCAGGTGAAAAGTGGGTTGAAGTCTTGATAATGTAAATTGGGATTTTTCAGTGAAATAAATAATCATTTAGCAGATAAAAAAGGAAGAAAGAAAATGATCTGGGTCATGCAGGGGTGTCTGTTGGAAGGGAAAACAAACAAAAATAAAGATAGCAGCCACAACCACATGATTGAAGCCCCACCTTTTCTATGTGCTACACAGGGCTTGTATCACATAGTTACGACCACCATCCTGAGTTTTTTTATGCTTCCCCCCTTCTGGATACCCCTGTCAGGGTGTATGCAATACGAAAATATAGTATGTTTCCTTTTTCAGGATTTCAAATAAATAGAGAAAGATTTGGGCCATTCAGTTTCAATGTAAATGTCGGCTGATGTTTGTAGATATATAAAGTGGGACCGTGACCAAATTCTGTCCATTATTTAATTCTGTCCACGTATTTACAGGTCTCCATCAAAACATGGGAAAGTGGAAGGCAAAAGGAAGAGGGGCCAACCAAGGGCAAAATGGATGGATGATATTCTGGAGGTGATGGACTCGACCGTGGGGGAGCTGGGGGTGGCGACGGCCGACAGGAAGCTCTGGCGTGGGCTGGTCCATGAAGTCACGAAGAGTTGGAAGTGACTGAATGAATAAACAACAACATCAAAACGTGGCAGATATATTTTGGGGCATCAGATCCTTTCCTTTCTTTTGGGCATTCACCAGCCCATGCAGAAGACACTTTTAGTAGGATTTCATCAAGCAGTAGCTGTTCTGTTCAGGAATCAACCCAGCAGAAGTGACTTTTGCACATCGAAAGCCATGCACTGATGTTGAAGAGAGGGCCTTGATGTGGCATCAGTGAATCTTTGAGATAAAGAGCCAGCTCAGTGCTCCAAGCCACTTCTGAGTGGCACTTTGCAAACTATCTGTGCTCTACAGGATTTGTACAACATAATCATCTCATCTAATTTCATGGCCCATGTAAACGCTCTTTGAAATTCATAGTTGGCTGTTAAGAGTCCTGTTTTCTGTGCTCTTTCACTTCTAAGCTGGAATACTTTGCCTCCTTTTGGAGTCTTATCAGGGAAGTTAGCACTACTCAGATACCAGAAAGACTTCAGAATACTATCTATCTTTCTGCTGTCATCATAGTAAATGCCAGCCTTTCCTGCTCTGTGAACATAATTATATTCTCGAAAGCAGCAAGGTTTATGGTAGATAGGTAAGTGGGTAGAATGTTTTTCTCTGTGCCTCCAAGTCAGCCTTGACTCCATGCAGTTTTCTTGCAATGTTTTTCAGAAATGTTTTCACTTCATTCTTCCTACTGCTGAGAGAAGGTAAGTGGTCCAGCTGGCTTGCCTGGTTCAGGCAGGTCTAAAACCAGTTTTCCCTAATCCTTATCCAGCAACTTAAGTACCAGACCAAACAAACTCTCCATAGATGGAAGGAGGCAAAGCGTAACTAAAAGATAGGTCATAGGGAACGTGCCAAATAAAAAGGTTTTTCTCATAGTGCAGGACTCATGTCCTCCTCTGCTTGATGAATATTTTGAATTTTATAAGGAAGGATAAGTCATTTTTCTACCCATTTCTGGGAAATTTAATATTTCACCAGTCTTTTACAAGATGCTTTCCCAAACTGCATATAAGAAGCATACAAAAGCAATGGCATTTTAACATGCCACTAACTGCAAGCAGTTCATCATGCACAGTGCTTCATTTTCAATGTCGGATTAAAATACAATTTCGGCTTGGACAAGATTATCTCTCAAATTTGGTGGCGGTGGTCTTGCTGTTCATATTTCTTTTTAAAGGTGGAATTCAGTGTAATTTTGAATAGATTTCATGGGAGATAAATATAACAGTCAAGAGACTGAGTCTGATTGTTGAGTTAGATATGTATTTAGTACCTACCAACTGCACTAAAACAGAAAGTAGACATAACGCCTTAAAAATACATTTTGAGTCAAAATTATAACACTGAAAAGAGCTATAATTTAATGCTGGGAAACAAGGTGGTTATCTAGGGAGAATACAGTGGTGAACAAACAAACCACAACTTAAACTGCTTCCATAATGACGTGTTTTTTTTTTAATTGCTTAAGCATTGTTTTTATTCAAAAGGAATCTATAATTACTGGAATACTGCAGGAAGCATTGGACTATGCATTTTGTTTGTGGAAAAATGAAGCCCTTGAGGAGAGAAAAGAACATATATAATGGACAGTAAGACTAATTGATTCCTCTTAATTCTTTTGGTATTCTTGTTTTGAATGTGCTCAAGAGACAGAGAACATAAAGTGAAGAATGTGGGTGGTAATGGATACAGCTTGTTGCTAAAATGAAAGCATCCACAAATGATTAAAAATTAATGAATTAGACATTTCCGAGGTTCACTTTTTCACTGGAAAGGAAAAAAAATTCTGAAACTCATCTATTTCTACTTAGTTTGAAGCCCTGTTACTGATTAGATAGGCAAATTATAAAGAATAAAACAACTACTTTTGAAGGCTTTTCACAAAAATATTTTGAGAGGGGAAAAATTCTTCTGAAAGCCCATTGTTTTGCTGAAGATTTGAGCTTGATTTATAATTATTTTTTTTTCTTGAGCACAGGAATAAAAATATTTTGGGAGGAAGCAGGTGGATATCTGAGATGCAGAAGTGTCATAAATCATAGATTTCCATAAAAGGTGTACTAAAAATATAGCACCAGCATCTCTGCCTGACATCTGTTTCTGCAAACATATATTAGTTACATTAATGTTTTAGGGCACCAGCTGTACAGATAAAACATTTCCGTTATGTTCCTTAAAAGGTAATGTTTGAAGCTATTCCTAACTTCTGCAATTAGAGCATCTAAACAGATATCCTAGTTTTCAGTTGCATTCTTACTGGAGTAAAGATATTTTCTTAATGTCTGCAATGAATCTTAGTAGATAATGATTTCCTTTCCTAGCATCAAACAGAGAATCCCATCATATTCTGAAGTGTTCTTTTGAAAAGATGCCTCCTGTTTTGTTTTGTTTTTTTAAATCCTTAGGTATGACTTGGTCTTTATATACTACACAGTATTATGTACAGAAATATTTAAATGGTATGTGGAACATTCCAAAATAGTGGAAAACACACACAAATGCACAAACACCATACTTTCTCCTTCTCTGAGAAGACCTCTATGACACATGACTTATGGTGTCACCTGTAAAAAATAGGTAAGAGCTTTGAGTGCCCAGTCACAGCCCCCATCTTGACTTTTTGACTCACCCCCACATCTGGATGCCCCAGTCTCTTGAAAATATGTCTGTACAGTCTGACAAAAGTTTAGGAATGTGAAGAATGGAAAACGTGCAATCAAGGGAGTGCTTATGTGAATGGAGGAGGTGCATTTTAATTACTTCAGTAGCAATAATAGATTCAGCACATTTTTCCATCTATAATTTACAGCCTTTTCTCCTCCTCCTCCTCCTGAGCCCCTTTACTCTCACAGAGTTGAGTGTATAAGATTATAAATATCAGCAATGCATTTTTGGGAGAGTATCATGATGTAGAATGCGGTACTGATTGACATCCAATGGAGTGAAGAAATAGGAATGGAGAGAAAAGACACTGGAGACATGTAAAGCACTCAGAAGAAAATTAATCTTGTGCCAAAGGTTAGGAATGTCATCTTGCTATAAATATACTCACCGATGAACAAGTAAGAAAGTAAGAAAAAGGAAAAAAGGAAACTTCTTATCTAGAATATAAAACAAAACAAAATAAAATTCAGAGGCCCTTCTAAGAAAGCATCTGAATTCAGTCTAAACCCATGAAGTTTGTTAGCTACCAACCCAAATGCTTGATGAACTTGAGTTCCCCACAACATGAATAAACTTATTTCCTACCTGCTGGGAATTCCAAGCTGTTAGGTAGATTGGCCTTGTATGTATGTGTGTATGTGTGTATGTATGTATGTGTGTATGTGTGTATGTGTGTATGTGTGTGTGTATGTATGTGTGTATGTGTGTATGTGTGTGTGTGTGTGTTTGTGTATGTGTGTATGCGTATGTGTATGTGTGTGTGTGTGTGTATATATATATATATGTATGTATGTATGTATGTATGCTTATTCCCAGAATAAGGCAGTGACCCACTTTTGAAATACTCTTAAATAACTGCATAGATGGAGACACAAAGAACTGAGCTTGCTCCTGGGCCATTTTTACTTTACTTGTACTTCAGAAACAGAGCAGGCTCTTCATAGCTGGTGATGCATATTTGAATTGAAAGGATTCACATGGGATAAAGACACAAATGTGTTCTACCTCATGTATTGATAGTTGAAAATGCAACGGATCTGCAAGCTCTAGCAAAGAAAGTCAAGGAGCACTAATGACAGCAGGTACAACAACCAGCCTTAGAACTGACAATGAAGAAATCAAAGTGGTTAATTGCTTCTGCCTTTTAGGATCAACTAGCAACAGTAAAGGAACAAGGGATAGAAAGAGTACTGATGGTTTTAAATATTATCATTGGAGAAAAATCTTGAGATTACCACTGATAGTTAAGAAAGCAAACATACGGATCTAGACGAAATCAATCCAGAGTTCTCACTCAAGGCACACATGATCAGACTCAAATTATCAGGTTTTGGACACATTATACAAAGACCTAGCTCCCTTGAGAAGTCCATTATGCTGGGGAAGGTGGAAGGAAAGAGAAGAAGAGGTTTGCCAGCAGCAACATAAGATGGACTCAATTACAGCAGTAATGGGTGAAGAATTGGAAGACCCGAAAGACCAGGTTAGGGACAGATCAGCAGGGAGAAAATCTCTCTGTATGGTTGCTAAGAGTTGACACTGACTTGATGGCACGTAATCAGTCTGGCTCGTGTATTCATCAGAAACCCACAGGTGATGGAGAAGAATAGGTAAGCCAGCCTTAAACGGCAGTAGTTGCTGTAGAATCTGGCAAACAGCCAGATTCCTCTCCATCTGCAGATAGGTATTCCAAAGAGAAAATAAAACTCCGGAAGCAAATGTTTCCTAGTCTTTGGACCACAAAGTGGATTGAAATGCCTCCTTGCATGACAATTACAATACCTGCCAACATGTGTGGAGCAGAAGTAGGGATATCATTCAGACAATTTGCTTCACATTTCCTCCTGCTCCTCTTCTTCCTCCATCACCACCACCAAGCATTTCTCTGCCATGCCCTAAAAGCACAGATACAACAACAACAACAACAACGCCCTTCGTAATGGTCTGAAGTGATGTTTGACATTATGGCAGCAGTCTTCTCAAACCCCAAACCAATAAATATTATGTCATTAATAATGAGAACTAACTAGAGCTGAGACTCAGAGGGATCTTATCAATATTTCTCTGTCTGGAGCTTTCAGCCCGCAGTTTTCTAACAGTGTCATTCCACAGCAAATTTTGCTGCAGGGGAAAATAAAAGGCAGGAAAAATGTTCTGTGTTCACTTTTCTTTTCCTGGGTTGCACAAGCTCATCAATGCTTGGAAGGATTTTTTAACTCTCTTGACTTTCTGGATTTGTCTTATGCTTGACCGTACCTAAGATATATGTCCTTTTATAACCTGAATCTTACTATGGGAAATCACAAGCACTTGTTTCACAGAGGACATATTTGTTTCCTTTTCTGAATGTCTTCATAAATCCCTTGCTGTCTGCAGAATTTTGAAAAAGGATCTCGAAAAACGCAAGCAAGATCAAACCTGATCAGTATGCATGTATGTATGCATTTATTTATCTTTCAAATTTAGTCACCGCCCATCTCGCTCAAAGAGCGACTTTGTATGCACATATGTACATATTTAGAAAAACCTACACGGCCACCTATCTTATACATGATATTCCTAGGCAGCTCACAACAACATTCCATAAAATCAGAATAAATATAACCCACAAATGCCCAGAACCACATGGGAGACCATGATGGATATAATTTTTTGTATCTGTCCTATCAGTTCAGAAAAATCGTTGGGCTGCGATTGTTTGAAATGTATTTCTGTTCCAAGTAGAAGAACATTACACACAAAACTCTGGGGGCGAATATGCTAGTTTTTTTGTTTTAAATCAAACCAAATGGAATGTTAATTGAAGAAGACTGTATCATATGGATAAATGTTCCCTCATCCATTTTAATCACAACAATTGACCAATTCTTTTGAATGTTCACCCATTTTTGCATTGCTGTTTGAAACTAGAAATAACACTTATTTCCATGACCCCTATATATTTGCACCTTTCTTTAAGAGCCAGACTGTTACCTCGTTCTGGGTAAGTGTGCAGAAGTTACCTTTATTGATGTTCACAAGCTCATAGCCAGGACAGGACAGTGGACTTTGCTTCTAAACTCTTAGTGGGTGCAAGATTATCAGCTGGACAACACTGGAAAGTAAAATCTATTTATCCAATTAAATTATAGCTGCATAAATCTATGGTACAGGGACTAATATAAAGCTGACAAAGTAACTTACGTACAAATAAAGAAAGCTAAACTCTTCAAGAGATTAATTCTATGGAATAAATTTATTTCTTAGGAAAGATATTTGAGGAACTCATTACATATGGATTATAACATGAATTTATTAAGCCTGATTTAAGGTGAATAGGAAATAAGGCTCTGATCTATTATGTGGACATGTAATAAGTAGATAATTGATCAGCCCACTGAATTGCTCCCACAGAATTCTGGAGTTGAGTTGTTGAATGATTTGTACATTGTAGATGGGCTGGTGATATATGTTTCAGCCCTATATTGGTTGTGTGGATGTGCTGAAACAGATTTTGTACAGCAAATCACCTTGCTAGGTCAAACTATCAGTCTCCTAACAAATGACTAGCATGATCAGGTTCGAGGTAAATTTGAGGCCTTGGATATGCAAAGTCAGCTGTCTTGCAGATTAGGAAGTAGTCATGATGTAAAGGATGAATCAAAGCCCAGGTCCCAAGTTCATTGGCAGTCTGGGGGCACTGAGAACAAGGAGTAAGCCATTACCATTGCCAGTGCAGAAGTCAACATAGCCTTTTACTGCTGCAAGTTGACCAACAAGAGAAGTCTAGTTCTGCAGAACGCTTCATTGTTACCTTCAGATCACATCTATGGATTCATCCACAGTATGGAAAGGATCAAGCCTATTGGTATCTCTCAAGCCCCAAAAGTGCTTGCAGATATGTGTATTAGGGAAAGATGTGTACAAAATAGAAAAATAATTGGTGTGTAGTAGGATAAATTTTCATAGACCTGGGAAAATTATTACTGGCTATGCTATTATGAGAGAGAGAGAGAGAGAGAGAGAGAGAGAGAGAGAGAGAGAGAGAGAGAGAGAGAGAGACAGAGAGACAGAGACAGAGAGAGAGAGAGAGAGAGAGAGAGAGAGAGGATGGATGGATGGATGGATGGATGGATGGATGGATAGATAGATAGATGAGAGATAGATGAGAGATAGATAGATGAGAGATAGATAGATGAGAGAGAGAGAGAGAGAGAGAGAGAGAGAGAGAGAGAGAGATAGATGCCAAACGGAAATTCAAGAACTTAAAACAAAGAGAGATAAATAACATACAGTACATTAGTCCCCTATTATAAATAATAATAAACTATTATGTAGTTTATGCAATCCAGTGCAGTGAGGAGTGCTCTGAACTCTACATTGGAGAAACCAAACAACCTTTGTACAGGAGGATGGCCCAACACAGGAGAAGTAACACCACAGGACCAGAGTCAGCAGTTTATCTTCATCTAAAGGAAAAAGGACACTCATTTGAGGACATTAATGTTCACATTTTAGACAGAGAAGATAGGTGGTTTGAGAGAGGGGTCAAGGAATCCATTTATGCCAACTTGGAAAATCCTTCCTTGAATAGAGGTGGGGGCCTTAGGCACAATCTTTCCCCTAGTTTCCTTCCTGCTTTGTCTTCTGTGCCTAGGAAGATTAAGACCATTTTGCAAGCTCAACAGCAGCATGGTAATCTCAACGATCCTCCTTTAGATGATAAAGGGACTTGGAAATAACATCTTAAAATAACCATGACCTAGCCCCAGGTGCAAGGTCACACAGCCACCTAGAAACATATTTAAGGATTCCCTTACTAACTTTGCTCAGACTGAAGGAACTCCTTGGATAAGGAGCGAAACGTTTCCACTGAGAAAATAGAAATCCAGTTGACATGATTCAAGCTACAGACAATTCCACCTGGATGACTGAGAACCTTCATAGACATACATTAGTCCCCCATTTTCATTTATATATATTTTAATACATAAGGTATTTCAAGGAGGGGAGATGGAGAAATGGAAATAGTCTATAATTTTGTTTTGGAAAATGTACATCAATGTTTGGGGTGGTTCATTATGTGCTGGAAGCAGCAATTGCAGTTATGACTTTCTGGACTTTTTTGTGGGACAAAAAAGTCCAAGCTGAAGAAAAGATACTCAGTATTCTTATGCATTAAGTGCTAATAGAAATCTGCAACAATATATTCTATATTCTCTGCTTGCAATAGAGGAAAATCAATATAGCTTTGTTCTAAGTCATTTTCATCTCTCTCTGTGTGTGTGTTTTAATGAATCCATTTCATTCTATGTCTGCATGAATCTGCAGTAAAAAAATAAATCTGTTTAAAATCCATTTAAATTAGTGGTGTGCACTGATCAAAAGGTTTAATTCAAGCCTCTTTAGGAAGTAGCTTGCTTTGATTCAGACTGGATCAGAGGCTGCCCACTTTGAACCAGTTCCAAGAAAGAGCCATCCCTTCCATTAGTGCTGTTACAGCATACAGTAAATAGCTGTATTAGTTTGCAATAGAGTAAGACAAATTTTGCAGATGGGATAAATTATTGTAAGCAATGAAGAAACAGGTGCATAGGATTCGATTCAAGGATCTTTTACATTTGGTTAGATTTAGAAAAGTTTCTGTAACTCTGACCTTTTGGACAGAATGAAAGATCCTCTTCTGTGGTCCCACCCTGTTGAAAGGTCAAACAGGTATATTGAGGGGTTCCTATACAAATGGTGCCTATACATTTAGGATGGTAAAAAAAGATTCCTTAACTCCCTTATTGGTGGTCAATGTCAATTAAAACTATTGATATTTTTGGAGGGTGCTCATAGGCAAAAAAACTGCCAAACTGAAACACAATAGAGGAGGTGCTTTTTTTGGGGGGGGCAGAATTTAAATTCAACATGCTTCATGGAAAACTATTTCAAAAAGTTTGTAGATTTGTGGATGGTTCCTAAATGTATAAACTAGATAATGTTTATTGGTGACCAGGAATTGTTTAGGAAGAGGTCCCTCTTTGTATTAGGATATAGTTCCAATGATTTACTAGGGGCATTGGGAAGCAATTAGTGTCATGTCGACTCAGTCCTGTAGGCCAAAAACTCATCCAAAGCACCATGATTGGAAGCTTCTCTGAATTATTCTTTGAGATTAGAAACTGAATTTGCCAACCACTTAAATTTGCCAACCACTTGACGTGACTCCTCTTTCTTCTCCCCCACCAACCCCCTCACATTCTGACATTTTTCCAAGAAGTTGAATACAGCAGTTTATGGTGAAATCAGAAAGGTTTTTAATTTATTTGGAGTTTCAGAATCCCAAGTGGGAAACTGTAAGCTCTAGAAATGAGTTTAGGCTGTTGTAGACTTACTGGGGATCTGGAATGAAGAAGACCAGTATAAGCCTTGCAGTATGTTTATCAATATGTTGCCAATTTATTTTCTACTTACCAAAAAATGACACAATATGTTTTCCGTTGGCATAGATTTGATACTATTTTACAAGAAGGGCCAAATTAAAAGAAAAAGACTGCAAAATGGGAATAGAGGAAGAAACATTGTCCAGAATAGTTCTGTGTGCTCTGCTTGCAGGAGTTCTTTTCATGCTTCTCCAGATGCAAAAAGAAAAAAAAAGGTGCAACTATCTTAGTTTCAAAGTAGATCATAAAGTATCTGATTGTCTGCCAAGGCAGGCTGACTCATTACCGTTTTTCTGTGCCTTCTGGAATTTGTCTCCAGTGGTTCTTTGCTGGGGGAAAAGTCCAGTGTGAGAACAAGGTATTCACTCTTATCAAATAAAAGTTCTGTTCTATAGCTCATTAGTATCATCACCATTTTAATGAAGCCTTCAGTGTGTGATCTCTGCTAGTCATCCAAAACCGGAAAAGTGAAAAGAAAAGAAAAAGTTAAAAGGAATGTTTAGAAACATGTAAGAAACTAGGAACATACAGAAATGTCCTCCATATATTGTCAATAAATTAATTATCACACAGCAGTTCAAGAGATCTGCTTGCTTCCTTATTTTTTAACTCTTGTTTTTGGCTTTTATGTTCCAGGTTCAAAATGTTATAATAGCATTGGTGGGTTTCTGTGCTCACCCAATACATCATTTTTATATTTTCCAAGCTAGTGCAATGTATGAATGTATGTAACCCCCAACCTAATACTTTCTTGTGGAACAGAGAGATTCTAGAGCTCTGATCACCCCATGTCTGAAAACTTTTCCATGTTCATTTCAGTGTGTGATGCCAAAATTAGTAGCTTTGTATAGCTTTACACAATATAATCTAATACTCAAAGGGTTTTCAAGCTGTCTTCCCTGTTTGAAGGTACATTTGAAACACTCTCTCATTCAAGTCCATATTATGTTAACGAACTGTAAGAAAGGAAAAGATTTTTATTACCCATATTTTTTTTGCACCTGGAGACCAGGGTGAAAACTAAGATCCAAAAAAATTGAAAATGTTTTAAGGAGACAAGGTTATATCAGCCAACATTTAATTGATTCATAGTTGATACCCAAGAAGTGAAGATGGTAGATAGTTTTGTTTTCATGAGCTCAGGAATAGATGAAGATGGGAAGAGTGCTGGAGAAATAAACAGGAATAGAAGAAGACAACAGGAATTAATCAAGTTCATGAAGGACAAGAAAGGTCAAAATAATGAAAAATCATAGTAATAATGGTGTGACTATAAAGGCTACACTTTGAGAATGAGCAAAAGAAAGAAGATACATATCTTTAAATTATGGACTGGGAGATGCTTAGTAAATTCATTAATGATCTGCCAGAAGAACCAGTCATTCTGGTTCAAATGAAGCCTAACTCTTCTTTTTGCTCATGATCAGCAAATAAAAATTCATGTACTTTGGACATAAGACAAGGATAGGCAATGGACTAGAAGAAATGACTTGTTATCAAAGCTAAACAAAGTAAAAGAAGGCAAAAGCAACAAATAACTTGGAATGAATGTGATCACTGGAATATCCTGGAAAAGCTTCAGATCGACACAGGGGCAGATCAAGTTCATAGGCATCTAGTCCAGTGCTCAGATTGTGTTAAATCAGGAGTGACACAGGAAATACTGTTATTATTAATTTGCAAAATTTATTTTAATTATGATGGTCCCTCTAATTCTTATATGACTGCAGCTAAACAAGATTTCTTCTAATTACAAGAACTATAACAAAAACTTCCATTCAGTTTTAAAAATAATAATAACAGTAATACATATGTATAAGAACATGCATTATGTTCTTGGTGAGTTATCCTGTAACAAGTAGAAGGCAGACATTAAATCATACTCTTATATCTGTTCATCTAATTGTTTTTAAAAAAAATTAAAAAGAGGAAAAAGAAAAACCTTCAAAATTCCTTGCTTGCTTCTCAAACACATGCATTTAGTTTCCATGCAACCTTTCCCAATCCGTCTTTCTAAATGCAATTTTTTGAAATTTATTCTTTTTTTTTTTTACATAAATGTTACCTGGAGAAATATTGAAGGAAAGGTTCCCATTTTGGCAGATCACATCATTTCACTTGGAAGTCAATCCATGGTGGATCCTAAGAGCAATGCACTGGTTTTCAGCTTTGAAGATAAAGAATTGCCTGGAAACATTCTTAGGCTACAGATGAGGTGTCCTCCAAGCACCTTTGATGCAAGCAGTGGATGCTGATGGTACAATAGGATAACACCAATGTTGTGTGATGCCAATCAAAGAGAATATTTGTAGCTCAGGGTTGAACTGTGGAGTCCTTGGTGCTTCCTGAGCCTTGTTGTTTTCTTGCAGACATTTCATTGCCAGGCTAGGCAACATCTTCAGTGGCACTGAAGATGTTGCCTAGCCTGGCAATGAAACGTCTGCAAGAAAACAACAAGGCTCAGAGAGCACCACTGACTCCACAGTTGTGTGATGTGCTGCTTACTGATAGGCTTCTTGGTCTAACTCAAGGCTCTGGTTACCACCTATAAGGCCGTCCATGGCTCAGCTCCTCCGTATCTATAGAACCACATGCCGGAGTTAGGAGCTACCTACCCAGACTTGCAGGCTGAAAGGTGATGCTGTGGATTTGTCCCACCCTGAAATGTTCAAGGTTTGGAAGTTTGGAACTAGGTTCTCAGCCACAGTTTCTGAAATTGTCCTTTCTTTGCTACCATTCTGAAAAGCACTTAAAACCATTCATTTTCCAGAAGAGGTTGATAGGACTGCTAGCGATTAGTGAATTAATGGGTGAATGATCAGTCATTTTATTGTTAATAGCAACTGTGATAGATGTATGTTGTAGCTGCCAAAAACTGCAAAATAAATAAATGGATTGGCCAAGGAAGTGCAGTTTTCAACAGACTTTTTGAAAAGATATTAAAAGATGATAATTAGTGTTGAAGCTGTCTTGACTGTTTACAGAAACAGAGGTGAGGTTTAAGTTCAATTATAACTAATTAAACATATGATTCCTCCTCTTATCCACTTTGTCTTTAAACTTATTGCTGATCATTGAAGGGAACAATGAAGATATCATATTTCTGGCTGAGAAAACCTCTATAGAAGAAGAAGAAAAGGTCTTGCTCTACAGATGACCTTCCATCTAAGACAGAAGGAGGTGTCATGTCAGTAACACTCCATTTCAATCAATTTCCAGTTTTGGAAATAGCTGTGAAAACAGTTACAGAGGTAAGCCCAGAAAGGCTATTCCTGAAAATGACATGTGTGAATGTGACAGTTTGTCTTTTAAGTACCAAACTTTATTTAATGTCTCCTTATTGTTTGTCAGGGGATGTGATGGCTCAGCGGTTAAGATGCCAGGCTTGACGATCGGAAGGTCGCAAGTTCGGAGGTTCGAGACCCTAGCCCCACATGATGGAGAGAGCTCCCGCACTCGCCCCAGCTCTTGCCAACCTAGCAATTCGAAAGCATGCAAATGCAAGTAGATAAATAGGTACCACTTCACTGAGAAGGTAACAGCATTCCGTGTGTGTCATGCCGTCCACATGACCGCGGAAGTGTCTTCAGACAACGCTGGCTCTTTGGCTAACAAATGGAGATGAGCACCGGCCCCTAGAGTCGGACACAACTGTGTGGGGGAACCTTTACCTTTTTAATTGTTTGGCTGCAGTTAAACAATCTGAATACATCTCAGCTCTTAACTCATTGAAGCGGCATTACAGCCCCATTGGCGGGGGGAGGGGGGAGCAATTTATAGGGAGTCCTGAAAAAAGAATAATAAATTGTCTTTTTCTTTCCATGTTTATATATTGCTTTGCCTTGACAGCTGTGATTTTATGTCCTTAAAGAGAAATGCAGCACTTCTCAGTTGCAATAATTAAGTTTGAAAGGTGTTTGGACTTCTTGTCACTTATCTACACTTAATGGGTATCTGCTGTTGCATACATATTTGTTCATAGGGCCAATATACACCCAGTCCAGCTTCTCAAGCAAATATACAGTATTTTACTTTGTGGGTATATTTTAACTTTTCAGGAAGGGATCTTCCAATATATTTTGAGTTCTTTTGGCACTTAGGAAAACTGTGAAAAGCTATATTGCACATTTTACATCTATGAGATATGCAGATCTGAAGAAATGTATGCATGTTTTCCCCCTCCCCTGGTCATTGATACATTTTAGTCATTTTGAAATCATACTGTATGTTAGGATGGTGTACTCCTTTGGGAATTATTTGGAGAGGGTACTTTAATAGTACCATATCTGCAACTCTTTAAAGCAGCTATGTATTTCCCCAGGATCAAGTGATTGCTCTCTGCAGCTGCCACATTTTCCTGGGAAAAGACAGAGCTGCTTTCAAGCATTACAGATAGGTACTACATTCACTCCCCTGAATGCAATCTTTTACAATCAAATCCAAAACATTGCATAGTCCACATACACATGCATCTTCTACCGTCTTGCTTTAGAGTTGTGGTCCTGCTAGAAGGCATGTTCTGACCTAAAGGCATTTTCATATGATAACACCCATCTGTGAATCTTAATAGAGATATACTGTTTTGAGCAGAAAGACCAAATTCAATGCCATACTCGTTTATCTGAAACTGCTAGAGGTTTTGGCATATTTTTTTCCTGGATTAAAAAATAGGCCAAGTGACTAAACCATGTGAGTTGTGAAGATAAGAGTCATTTCTTGATCTAGTATCAACCATTTGTCTCTTTGTTTAAATTAGAAAAAAAAATCATTAAAAACGTATTACTATATTTGTTATACTTGCTGGTAAAAGGACAGTAATGGATTTATTTATTTATTCATTTACTCACCACACATGTCTACCAAATATACTTAATTTTTTGCAGAATATTTATAACTATATTTCCCAGGGCCTCTTGCACTCAAAATATTGTTCATTTATTATTTTCTTTATTAATTTGTATCCACTTACATACTGCCCAATTGTATTGACTCACAGTGGTTTACAAGAATCGAAACCACAAAAAATATCATAAAATACCCTGCCTTCAAATCCCCATCTACTTCAATTCATCCATTAAAAACAAAAACAAACAAAACACCAATATCGGGGGGGGGGGGGAATCCACCCCAAATAGAAAGTGGAGAAGCATCACTGTTAGTGCCAAAATGGTGTCCCAAAGTTTTTTGGATGAAAACTGTCTTCGCTGCCTTCTGAAAAGCCATAGGGAGGGAGTCAGTTGTATCTCAGGAAAAAAGCTGTTCCATGATGTTACAGCCAGTTGTTCATGGGCCCCCAACTCCTTAACCTCTTACAGGTTGGATGCCCTCAGAAATCTCTTTTGGAAAATTCTTCCCAGGTTGGGTTGGGGAGAGTTTTGCAGCTAAGCAGCAGCTGAGTCATATAAGATTTATAGGTAAGTGCAAATCACTTTGAATTAGGCCCAGAGACCTATTGGTAGATAACACAGTGAGGACAGAACTTGCATTATACTGATGAAATGGCTAGTTCCAGTCAGAAGCTGGATTCAGGATTAGTGTCATGCTCCTTTGATCCAACGTTTTCAAAACATCAGATCAACTCGCACGCATGAATGTATTAACCCGGGTTGAGAGATGCGAGTTGCATTCCAGAGCTGTGAAACCAACTTGTTTGGGTTATCGGTAGCCAAGGACATTGGAGCAGCTCGAAACATCTGCTATACTGTGGAAGGCTGAGAAAGGCCGAGAAAGGACTGCCTGGCACAAGAACGGGGGTTACATACTTTCCAGGGGGAATTTCAGAACTTTGAGAGGGAGGGAATTTTAAACTGTTCAAATGTATAACCTGATAGAAAACCGTGGGCTTTTCCATTCACAACTTTCTCTGTACTGTAGTAACCTAGCATTAAATAGATTTTCCAAGTTAAAGCTTGTGAATCTGATTTAATTGCAACTTAGGTTCTGCAACCATTACAATTAGCGATAGTTTTTGAACCATCTTCTAATGCAGCTGTATGTAGAGTGCACTAAAGACTTTGTGATGAAAGCAGGAGTCACTGAAAGGGCTTCCCAGTCCAAGAACAGCCAGACCCAAAACTGGGCAAATGACCTTCTAGCCAAGACTGCTACCCACTGCTTGAGCAGGATCAATTAGACCTTGTCCTGTCCTATCCAACGCTGTATAGCCTCCAAACACCTAGTAAGAATATCCACTGCATCTCCACCTTGGCATGGCGGGTTGATGCTGGGCCAAGTGATATTCTTGATATTCTGCATGGCGGTGGATAAACAAGGTGGACAGACTGCCTGACTGTGTCAGTCTTCCTTCACTGGGTCCTAGAGAACATTGAGAAATGAAGTTGCAAGAGATAAGGTGTTGGGAGCACCTGAAACAGGGCTGGCAAAATGAACAATTTCATCACTATCTAATGAGATTAGCAACAACTGAGACTCTAGGGAGACGCACATGTTGGCATTTAAACTTGCATTTCATGGCTTCACAGTGTTTCAGCCAACTGCAGTCTCTCACTCAATTGTAGTCAGTTTCAAACAATGCCTTTCCTTGATTAACTGGCTCATTTTGACCTGACAACCCCCTGGTTCAATCTGGTGGTGTAATGAACTGGCATTCTTCTTTCTTTGGTTACTGATATATATTTCACTTGAGAACCATCCTGAATTCTCCCAGTTTCCTCATTTGCAAGTTCTGTATTAATAATTCCAGCCATAAAATAGGACAGGCTCATGTAAAGCACTTTGAGGTTGCTTTGCAAAGCAATATGCCTCCCCATCCTACTTCTAAAAGTGAATTGCTTCACTTGAAGGTTTTTTTTGCTCTGCAAACATACTTAAAGGAATTATGCATACATAGAAGTGGACTCTTCCAGTCAGGTGCTGGGATAAAACCTTGAGGTGACCCAAAGGAGGTCAAGGAGACTCACAGCTTCCTCATTCAAGGAGAGTCATGCTGCTTCCATGCCACCTCATTGAGACCAAGCCAAATTGCCTTGTAACAGGCCTAGAAAGTATGAAAGGAAAGGTCACTCGTGTCAAGGAAGTGCATGGAAGTGCATTCACGGCCAAGATCCTCCTTCTCCATGTCCTGTTGCCACATTAGAATTCTGCTGTTGCTGAGCATGTACGTGCATTCCACTTGAATTCTTGCAGCTCATTTTTCTTTCTTTCTCTCTCCTCTGACCTTCCTTGAATGGTTATCTTTTGCAGTATATTTGTCAGTGTCTTTCCTGTTTTTCCTGCCTGGCAACCTGTCTATTGCCATCCATATAACATCTGTCACAAATGTCTGTTGACACTATTTCTGTAGTCCTTCATTTGTTGCCATGTCTGTGGGCCGTAATTGCCACATTTATCTTCGCTACCTATTGTCAAGTAAAAGCTCTATCCCTCTTAGATGTGGAGGTAATGTCTTCCTTGTAGTTCATTTAGGTTTTCATCTCTCAAAGTGTTTATGTGGTCAATCAATAGATGACAATGGGATTCCTCCAGGAATACTTTCACAGACGCCTTCATATATCCTTTTCATAGAAAGAAAGGGCCAAACGTACTGCATCACATATTTATCTAGTCCGGAACAGCTGCCCTTGAATCATCAAGAAGTATTTCACTTTTTGGGGACTGCTCTAAGCTCTAAGCAAAGGGAAAATATAGATATTTATAAATCAGTTCAGTGATATATAGAGAGAAATAATCTCAAAAGTAATATTCTGAGAGAAGTTTGAGTGCGTAGAGGGTCTGTTAAAATCAGGCGATTCTTTCTCAATTTAAGGAAGCATAAAATGACACTTGGGATTATATATCATTCAGAATTATGATGCTGTTTGTTTGGTGCTGATTTAGGATCATGTCTGAACCCAGTCATCATGGTTTATAAACCATGGCTTAGCATTATCTGCAAACTAGGTCATAGGGATTGTTCAACAAATCAAGGTTTCAACATACTTTATTGCAATATGTGAACCCAGATCAGAGGAAGAAGTGACAGTGGAAGTGTGATTCGCAACTCATAGTCTAACATCCCAATATTGGTACACGTAATACTGTCTTTGGCAAGGTTGCTGGCTCAGAGCATAGTGGATACAAAATCAGTTGTGTTGATTCAGTGAAGCACAGGTGAAGGTGCGGGACATACTGTATAAACCTGCTTCTACTAATTCTCTGCTCATCTTCTTCCTCCCTCTCAGCAGAATAAGGGCAATGTAAGGGAATAAGGCTGTCTCCTCTGGAAGTCCTGTTTTCTTTGAAAATGAGCATGAAAAAAACTTTGATAGGATCATCACTTACTTCCTTTCCTTCTGTTAATCCACATTTCGGAATGGCAGCTTTACAGTAGGTGGGGCAGAAACAGGTGAACTGAAGGTTTGTAATGGGAGTTTTGGGCTGTGTGTGTTTGTGTGTTTGTGTACTTCTTTCAGGACACAGAAGGCATAGCTGCCAATTGCAGTACTCCTTGAGGATCAATTTCTCTTACCAAGAAAGTGTAATGGGGAGGCTGAAAAAATGAGGATAAAGTAAAACACCTTGGGATGCTAGACCATGAGTTGCGAATGTATACACATAGAATAACAAAAGATAGCTGCTGGTAGAATGATTTGGGGTCTAATAGTCTGCCTTTTTCTCTGTTCTTGGAGAGTTTATTGATGGAATTTATCAGGTGATTGTTTGTTTCTCAACAAATCACAGATTCCTGAACAGCTCTACAAACAATGACATTAATTCTTCTTTTGCTTTTTTTTAAACTTCTCCCTATAAACAATTACAGTTTCATGATACATTTCACAAGCATTTATCTTCAGTAGCCTCTGATTGCTTTTCAGTAAATTGTAGAGCTACTTACAACAATTCTTTGTTGATTTAATCATTAACAAACTGATTTCTTTGCATTGCTAAGATAGTAAGATTTAATATAACTAACTGGCAGAAAAATTACATCAGTTTTGAAAAAATAACATATTTATTGCTTGTTAAAGCATTTATTCCATGATGTTCAAAGCTTTTACAGAGTAGCTCAGACCATAGATGATATAGTAGCAATAACTCAGGAAAAAAAACATGAAAGAACAACTTCAAACAATTCCCTGGGTCTATTCTAGTTCAATAATTAAGATGCTAATACATGACTGAATCAGAAAGTTCAAGAGATGAGAAGATTTTTTTCAAAGCTAAATATTTGCACTTGGTTCATTGGGGAAGTTAGAGTGATTCAGCATACATTTTACACTAAGAGCTCTTCTATTAACAGTAGGATGTCTCTTGAACGTAGTTTTATCGGATATAACTCATTTGTCACAGTGATGACTGTGCTTAGATCCTTGGTTAGGGCAACCTTGACAAGGAATAGTGACCTTTGATCATTTCTTACATAGTCCCTGCTCCACCTGTGCAATTTGGATATTTGGCTTGACAGTTCAAGGGAGTTGTTCCATCTCTTGTGTCATTTGCATCAGTGATCCATGGATAGTCCTGTCAGTGATGGGCTACTCACTACCAGGATCACTTCCTATTTTCAGAAATTGGTAGAGAATGCAGTTTATTCTAGTTTGGACACATTTTTAAGAGCCTCCCATTGATTTAGGGAAAGGAAAAAAGTTCAGTTCCTGTTTAACAGTTGTAGGCACTGAAGGGAATGCATTTTTCTGGCATAAGAACAAAAGTGACTTACTATTGCCTATTGTTTTTTCCAATCTAGTCTATGGCTCTGATGTTTCCTTTTGGTCTACCATCCATGCACCAAGCATACCTGACTTTGTTTAGTTTCTAAATCCCCCAATGATCAGTCAGGTGCTGGGACCAGCTGAGGAATACACAGATTTGTATATATACTGTAATATCACATTAAAAAATTATTCCGGCTTAGCGTCTTCTAGGAAATTATCATCTTTGGTTCTCGATGGGGTAGCACTACCCCGTTCAGAACCGGTGCGCAACTTGGGGGTCCTTCTAGACTCACGACTCCTGCTCGAAGAGCAGGTGGCAGTCGTGGCTAGAAGGGCTTTTGCACAGCTTCGGCTTGTGCGCCAGTTGCGCCCATTCCTGGATCGCGATGCCCTCCGAACAGTCACTCACGCTCTTGTCATCTCCCATGTAGATTATTGCAATGCGCTCTACATGGGGCTACCCTTGAAGACTATCCGGAAGCTACAGCTGGTGCAGAATGCAGCCGCGCGGGCAATTTTAGGTGCGTCAAGATCCGCACATATAACACCTTTGCTCCGTGAGCTGCATTGGGTGCCGGTCTGCTTCCGGGTACAATTCAAGGTGTTGGTTATCACCTTTAAAGCCCTACATGGCATGGGACCAGAATACCTGAGGGACCGTCTTGTCCCCAGGTTATCGACCCGCCCCACCCGATCATTCAGAGAGGGCCTGCTGCGAGCCCCATCAATTAAAGAATGTCATCTGATGGGGGCTAGGAGGTGGGCCTTCTCTGTAGCAGCACCCACACTATGGAACATCTTGCCCCCGGAGTTGAGACAGATCCCCTCCCTCCCGACCTTTAGAAAAGAACTGAAGACCTGGTTCTGCCGCCTGGCATGGGAGGGAGGAAACGATAGTTCCTCATGGGGGTGGTTAATCCCATAATTTTATAATGCCCTTCTTTTATTAATACTATCTCCCACTTGGATTTTTATTTTATTTTATTTTATTTTATTTTATTTTATTTTATTTTATTTTATTTTATTTTATTTTATTTTATTTTATTTTATTTTATTTTATTTTATTTTATTATTTAATTGTATAAATTGTTAGTTTATATATTTTATATTTTATGCTTTTATCTATTTTTATTTATTGTAAACCGACCCAGAGTTCCCCGTTGGGGGAGATGGGCGGTTATATAAATTAAATAAATAAATAAATAAAAATAAATTCCCTTCTCACCCCTATGGGTGGTATGTGTCTTCCTCAACCTTGGGTCCTGTGCCAGAGGCCTGGGATTCTGAGGGTTCTGCTCAGTATCTTGGCTGTTCCTAGCACTGCACTCTTGTGGACAGAGAGCTCCGAGGTTGCTCCTGGGATCTGTTGGAGCCCCTCTCCCAGCTTTGGAGTCCCAGCCCCGAGTGCCCCTACCACCACTGGGACCACTTTGGCCTTCACTTTCCACACCCTTTCCAGTTCCTCCTTCAGGCCCTGGTACTCCCACTTTTCATACTCCTTCTTCCTGATGTTGCTGTCACTTGGCACCACTACAGCTATCACCACCACTGTCTTCTGGTCCTTGTCTACTGTCTGGTTGACTGGCCAGTACCTGCCTGTCCATCTGGATCTGGAAGTCCATCTGGATCTGGAACTTTGTGTCTGTGTGTTTATATATCTATGTCTACGTGTACGTCTACGTGTACGTCTACGTGTACGTCTACGTCTACGTCTACGTCTATGTCTACGTCTACGTCTACCTCCGTGTCTCCGTCTCTCCCTCTCTCCATCTCTCCATATCCATATCCATATCCATCCATATCCATCTATATCATCTATATCTATATCTAGCTATTCATATATACATGTTTGTATACTATTCAAGTATGTCATGTACATATATAATTGTTTTTAATGGTTGTGTTTTAAATGTTTTGTTTAAATTTTGTGCACTGCCCAGAGTCACGTATGTGAGATGGGCAGCTATATAAATGTGATTGATAAGTAAGTAAGTAAGTAAGTAAGTAAGTAAATAATCTCTGAGATTGATTTCAGCTGTAATTGGCAACGAAAGAGTTCACAAAGCAGGGGAGCTGGGCATTCTACAGGATTTTTCTCTGTTTACACATTTTTCTCTGCCCTTTGGCTGGGTAAGGCATCTTAAATGTGGGATTTCCTACATATCAAATAAATATTGTAATACACAGCACATAAAAGCACAAGATAATAGCACATCAACAGTTTTATAAGCAGAGAAAGATTGTGGTTACACTTACCACAGCAATAAGAACCAGAATAGTGTGCTGAATGTACAGATAATCTCCATAAAGGACAGGACATTTGCAACATGATCTAAAGTGCCCCTTTTTATTATATTGGCTGAGGCAGATTACTTCATTCTAAGGCAATGCTAATATATTCACCAATTCTATTTGTCACTATTCATGGCAAATGTCTAAAATGTCCTCTTCTGATGCCCTGTATCATCAAGCACAATTATGGGTGTTAGACAAAACTTACTTATCTTTTGTCCTCAATTATAGTGAAAAGTCTCCATTCCTGGCACAGTGTAGGTGGCCATTAATGAGTAGAACATAGACAATCATAATATAGAGGTTTCCAGGGGAGAGGTGTTAACAGGCAAATTGAGAGTATTAATTCTTTGTAAGGGTTTTGGAGAATGCATTTTCAATTACTATGAAATAGTTAGACTGGCAGTAAAGTTCTGTTGGCCTCTGTCATTGCGATGTCCTGTCTGATGGCAGCTCCTGGCCACTTGTGTCTGCATTCAGAAGTGAAGCAGGATCAGTACCAGGGAGTACTTGGATTGAACATTTCCATGGAATCCTAGGGCTGTAGGCTAGACTGGGAAGTCGGAAAAAGCATCTCTGAAGAAGGCAATAACAACCCCTTCTGTACTGCTACCAAGAAAACTGCATGGGCAGTTTTTTGACTCTATGAAGTCAAGACTTGACTTTTCCATGGTGTCAGGAAACCATAACCCACCCATGATATTCTATTTCAAGAGAATGTATGGCTGTTCAGATGTGGGCCCATGGCTGCTCTCATCAGTCCTTACCAGTGACCATGCCAGGAAAGGCTGATGATAGTTGGAACTCGAACACAAGGGTCTCACTGGTTTTCTATGTGCTATTTCCCCTTTTTGGTATAGTACCAGGGTATATATGGCCATAAGAAGTAGCTGCATTCAGATTTTCTTCAGTGTTAAAGACTCTCTTTATGTACTTTAGCATCCTTTCAGAGCTGAAGTAATAAATGTTTAGCTTACTTCTTGGATGGAGAAAGTAAGAAGGTAAAAGAGGTTTTAGAGAGAGATTACAATAATGTGTATATAATTATCTCTATCTCTATCTTTCATCTATCTATCTATCTATCTATCTATCTATCTATCTATCATCTATCCATCCATCCATCCATCCATCCATCCATCCATCCATCCATCCATCCATCCATCCATCTATCCATCTATCCATCTATCCATCTATCCATCTATCATCTATCTATCTCTATCTATCATCGCAATCGAAATTATTCAACCCCCAGGTTTATTGTCAAAATAAGTCTCTCAAACAAAAGCAATTGAAATTGATGGGGTATATGCTGGCTTAAAGGGGAAAAACCGAGGCTTGAGAATAAACAGACAAGAATGCAGCTTGTTAGGGCCAACAGTGTTTACTGTTTAGCATAGGGCAATAATGCAGATACAATTACATTATCGCAAATATGAAAAAGATGAATATACAGGATACATCATTGTAAAAGGAAAACAAAACTAGAACTTATAAGCAGAGTTCCGTGTATTGATCCCAGGGCCAGAGTTCCTGCCATGGCCTATACCCAAAGCCAGGCATAGCTCACTCTGCCCAGTCCACGGGAAGTGAACACGTGAAGAACTACATAGCTAAAGACACTAGAAATCAAGAAGACATAGAACACCATTTTGCATGGTTGTATATTCAGTTCTTCTAGCATTCTGATTGGCTGGAAGTTAGCTGTTACACACACTAGGCCTCAAAGCACACAGCATGAGTTCCCCCTCCTCCTTGCTCAGGGGGGCCTTGGCAAGTCTTCCCACGGAAGGACATCAGGAGGATATCTTCTCATGGGAAGATTTCCATTGCTAGCCATAATATGGTACCTTCTCGCTCCTTATCTCATGAGGACGTAAACAACGCCAAGGCTTCTCTGTTGTCCAGCCACCTGGCATTCACGTCATCGTGAGAATGCTTTGCTTTGCTTTGTAAAAGATGCAATTTGCCAAAACACTTTTGCATTGAAAAGAAATCCAATTTACCAATATCATATAGTATAAGAAATCTGACAGAAATAGCCCAACACAACAAATGCTTCAAAGTGGTTTCCCCAAATTCAACTGGAAATGCAATGTATAATGACTTCTCCAGTTTTAAAATTATTCACAGTGTTGTTGTTGTGGGGAAAATAGGAGGAGGAAGGAGTATTACGTATGTTTTAGATTTATATTTTAAATGTTCTATTCTCCTTATGCTGGTCTATGACCGTAAAAAAGAATTGTTTGTTTGTTTGTTTATGTTTGCTGCCTTGAGTTATTTATAAAAATAATAAAGGCCGGATAAGAAATAAATAAATAAAAATTTTAAAAATCTATCTATCTGGCAGTAGCCTATTTCCCCTTTCCTTTTTTCCCAACTCATGAATATAGAGAGAGTAAGAATTCCAATTCAGTCCGTGTTCTTGATATTCCAACTTGTCTTCTACCTAGTTTTCTGTTTCTAACTCTCCACAACAATGAGCCAGAATTATGTGTCCATTAAGAATATTCAGTGCTCACTGGACTGCCTTGAGAGATTTCTTCTTCAGACTGTAGAAAGGAATGATGTTCTCTGGGGGACTTTTGTACTGGCAAATGTTGGGATTCCTCCAAGCCTGCTTTAAAAGAAAAATGCAAAACTATGGGTGATATTTTGGCAACATAAGAATAATGCTCGCTTCCAAATTCTAGAAACACACTAAAGAGAATTATATGATTATATGTTTTATAAAATAAGGGAAACTGGGCAAAAAGCACTTTACGTTTCTAAGAAGAGATAATAGCCACACACAATTGATATTCCAACAAGAATTTTTATTATCAAAAATAGTCTTCACTTCTCTATGGTGATAAATGCATAATTATATTTTTAAAGCACAATAAGGGTATGCATCATAGGTGGATTCCTTATTTTGAAATATTCCTATGCTATTTAGGGTGCCCCATTTTATAGGTTTTATCTTTCTTATATCCTCATATAACATCTAAGAATGCTATAAGAAATATTGATATGAATGCACCTTTGGGGATATGCAGAATTATGCAGAATTCAGACCAAGAATAAGAAATACTAAACCAAAGGAATTAAACATGAGGTAAGAAATATAAAGATAGTCAAATCTAGTTTATACCAACACTGCTCACTGTATGTCTCTGTACCAGTTGATAGATAAAATCTGGGTTTGGTCCAATTTTGATAAGACTTTACTCAAATTTTAAAATAAAATTATGTTTTAATATGTGGCAGAATGTGAAGCTGGTAAGTCCTTAGTCTCTCAAAGCAGAATTACCCATTTGTTACATCCTCACTGTATGTTTAGCCTTTGCAGCATTTCCATCATTGGTTGAAATGTTAGGGAGAAACTGAGGTTCATACTGAGTGTTCTGTTCGGCCTTGCATCATTTGGAACGGTAGAATACCCTCTGGCCCAGTCAGTGGCCTGATTTATTTAGGGAAATCCTAAATAAATCTTTGTCTGTCGAAGGATACTTAATATTCTGTTAACACAAGCATTTGTCTGGACTCAAAAGTTTTGACTGGAGAAGCAAATTACCTTGTACATCATAATTCCACAAATATTCTGCACAATATAACAATTTCAACTGAAACATCCTTGTATGCGATTGGCAAGTTCATTGTAGCGCAAAGTGCACACAGGTGTTTTTTTTTTTTTTGCCTAGCTGATGTTCTCTGCTCCTCTGATGCCTCCTTTGTTATTTACCTTCCCCGCTGCTAGCTACAATAAAGAAAGATTAATCTCCTGTCATTCCCACATCAACAGTTACTGCTTTCGTGCATGTTGATGGTGTGCAGATTCATTTTCCTGGTTCCTTTCACACTCATCTTGCTTCTCTTGAGTGAAAGGGCAGGGTAACTATAAATATGTAGCTCGAGTGAGCACTGACCCATTTAAAATGTAAGGATTTCACATCATACAGTTTAGCCCAGTGGCAGTACTTAGGTAACTTGGCTGATCTTCAAAGCTAAGCAGGGTTGCATCTGGGTAGAACCTGGAGGGGAGACCAGAGGAAAATATAGATTAGGGGGTCAAAAAAATAAGTCCTAGAAGGGAGCAAAAGCAAGTTACTTCAATGTAGTTGCCAAAAACCCTACATGGATAAGTCTATGGAATCACCTGGAGTTGAGTTTGATTCAAAGGTGATGTATCTCCCTGACATGATGTTAACTTTGCCTTTTACCTATCTTTTCTATGGAAATTGTGGGTGGGTGGAGTCTAAACAAATGTGAATGAAATTAACATCTGAGAAGTGCATGGATAACAGAATGCCTAATTGGCAGAAAGATATTTTCAGTGTTGCTGTTTTTCTATAACTATTTCATCTCTGTGGATGGAAGGCAAAGCAGAGGATTTTAGTAGCAGAGGATTATAAGAGGGAGGCTGGGAAAGATATGAATTACCACAGGGACACAGGGGGGAGCATTGTTAGAAATGGAGTAGAAATGAATGAACACAACTGTAAAGGAGATTTTCTTCTTTAAAAAGATATTTAGTTCAACTGTGTTTAGCTGATCTTCCTTCCTTCCTTCCTTCCTTCCTTCCTTCCTTCCTTCCTTCCTTCCTTCCTTCCTTCCTTCCTTCCTTCCTTCCTTCCTCAATTCTCTAGGATCCACTAGGCACTTCAGAACATGCCATTAAGTGCAAAATATGTCTGTGTCTGTCATATTATAATAGACCTTTCAGCCATTTTGCAAATAACAATGCAATGCGGTGGAAATCACCACCCTGTCATTTTCTTTCCTGCACTTGGAAAGACAGCTCAATCTGTGACCTACAAATTCTGGGATTTCCAGTAAAAGAAATATTCCAGCATTCAATATACTCATCAGCTTGTCTCTGGCCTTCCTATAATTTGTGAGACTGGATGATAGACACCATTTTCACCATGTTGGCCAATGCAACATGGCATATATAAAAATGCATAGTGGGGTTGGCTGTTGCAATCTGAAGGAATTCAGAAAGGGATTTAGAATTGCCAGTACTGTGATGTGCAAAAGGAAGACCATACCTCATGATGGAGGAATATCAACATAATCTTCCAGCCAAGTGGAATGGTTCCTCACAGCCCCTCTCCTTGATAGTTGACTGAGAGATTGTCACACAGCTTATGGGCCACAATATATGTCATGTGAACAGCATTCAGGCTGATGGGTCAGAAACTTTGCTAGCCTGCCCTGAAAGAGCAAGGGAGAAATAGAAATCCTAGAACCAGAATTCCTAGCCAGGGAACAAGAAAGAACCAATCAAAGAGAAAAATCTCCTAGTTACGCTATTTCCCTCGATCTGAGTCAAAACGTCTGGTGGGTCATAAGTTATGCAAGTATGAATCACTTCTTGCCAACAAGGATTCAGCCATATGTTCTTCCTATTCTATTTCAAAACTCAACCTTTTAGAATAGTTACACAGAGAAATCAGTATTACTCTCCATTGGACTGTCAGTCAAGACAAAAACTAGCATATCTAGCTGGTCTGTTTATTAATGCAGTCCTGTCTTTTCTCTATAAAATATGGGTTGGGATGGCTAACTTTCAAACATATTATGTAAGATAAACAAATCGAAGTAGTCTTGTTGGTCTGAAAGCCTCCAAGCTGAATTTGGTACTGTTTGTGGCATGGGGAAAAGTTTAGAAAGCTGGTTTTATATATATATATGGGCGGGCATAAATTGAATAAATAAATAAATAAATAAATAAATAAATAAATAAATAACTCATAATTATTTCAAGGACATACCAGTAATTCCATTTTATCTGTTACCATCACTTTCTGTCCCTCTCAAGATGATGATGATGATTTTCCTAGTCCATCATCCATGCTCATGACATACCCAATGCAAGTTCCTGCTTTCTGATCCTTATCTCAGGATCATCAGCTTTTATTTGGTCCATAATATAGCTTGCTTTTTTTTTGCAGCTCATGGTACTCTTAGTAACTGTTTCTAAATCCATTAATTGGATGCATCTATCTTCTTTCTCTTACTTTTTCTCTAACTCCAGTTTTTCTACTTGTATATTATCATTGAAAAAAACATTGATTTCACTATCTTTGTTGTCATAGAAATATCTCTATCCTTCATGAACTTGTCCAAGTTTGCCCTTGCCTTCGTCTGAATGATAAATCTCTTCTTTCCTTCTGCAGCACACCATCCTTGTGTATTAGTTGGTTGAGCCCAACGAAAGAAAACACTCTCACTGTCACATCTTTGTCATTTATTGTGATCTCACTAATTTTTCAGATTAATTTTGCCTTTGTGTATGTGTGTGTGTACACACACACACACAAACACACACAAACACACACAAACACACTACCCTGGATTTTTCTTTATCTTTCAAGTAAGAAAGTAGTGTATTTTGTTTATTTCTTATTGTTAATATTTGACTTCCCAATTTGATTCTAGCTTTACTGCCAATCTGCCATTAATCCATATATTTGTTCTCTAAGTTAAAAAGATATGGAAACAGTATCACTCCTTTTTTTTATTTCCCCTTATGAAATACTGAGTTTCCCCAACTTGCCTTCTTATCAGCCAAGTGACATTGAAAATGCATTTATTTGGGGCAGTTTTTTCTATTCAGTGGACAGTTTCCTTCTGTTTACAGTTTTAAATAGCTTGGACTGATACCAATTTTTTGAACTAGTACAGTAAGGTTAAAATATTCAGAAGAGAAAGCCCAGTTACTGTCTTTAAGATTTAAAGCAAAGAAAGGTGCAATCGAAAAATCTTCCTTCAGGAGAAATGTCAACACTGACAAAGGAAAGGAGAGAATTGTGATGGGGTATTGTTGGTAAGAAAGGCAACTTTAATTGTGAGCCAGTTTTAATTCTCCTAGGCAATTTTTCAAAATCCCTGAAAAACGTCTGTTGATTTTTGTTCCTTGTATACTCAGTGGTAATGAAGACAGTCAATCTTTCTTGTCAGTTTAGGGTCAGTTTCACAATCCCTGTAAAAAATACCTTGCCTAGCTTGATTTTTTCCTACCTCTGTGCCCAATGTAAACCAAACTCTTGCCCCACCCACCATCCATCTGCTTCAAGGTGACAACACATTGGAAATTCAGTGCCTAATATCTGTGTAACATATGCTAAAATATTTGCTGAGTCTTTTATGCTGTTATGGATTTAGAAGTGATACTTGAACCACATTTAGCACTGGTGATTCAAGACAAGCTTAAATTGTGATAGTTGAAAGGGCCCTCACTCCAATCAATTAATAAATATTACTCCTGTATGGATTTATCAAGATGGGAACTTTTTGAACTGCTGTTTTAAATGTAGGCTTAGAAATGCTTCTGGAAGAACAGGCTGGTATCCGGAGTGTCATTTTGGCTTCATAAAAGTTGCAACAAATCATGTTTGCATTGGGAGTGCTCACATCTCAACCAAACTGCATTCATTTCATTGTTCTAGCAACATGAAAAAAATGTATCTGAAGTTAACTAAAATGGTAGATAGTTTCTGCCTTTTAGGATCAACCATCAACAGTAAAGGAAGAAGCAGTCAAGAAGTGTGCTGCAGACTAGCACTTGGTGGAGCAGCCATGAAGGCCTTAGAAAAGATAGTCAGATGCCATGATGTATCTATACTTACAAAGTTTAGGCGATGGTATTCCCAGTGACACTGTATGGAACCAAAAATTGGAATTAGAAGAAACAGGGTAGGTAGATTATTGATGCTTTTGAACTTTGGTGTTAGAAAATAACATGGACAGCCAAGATAACAAACAAATGGATCAACAAACAACACAATCCAGAAATTTCACTTGAGGCACAAATGACCAGGCTCAAATTATCCTACTTTGCATGTAGTACTCTGGAGAAGGCTGTGATGCTGGGAAAGGTGGAAGGAAAGAGAAAAAGAGGATGACCGTCAGAAAGGTGGATAGACTCAGTTACAGTGGTCATGGGTCCACAATTGGAAGACCTGAAAGACCAGGTGAGGGATAGTTTGTGGAGTCCTTGGTGCTCTCTGAGCTTTGTTGTTCTCTGGCAGATGTTTCATTGCCAGACTAGGCAACATCTTCAGTGCGAAAAGGGAGTGGGACTTGCTCTCTGTTTATATACCCTGGCTTGTCCTGCTTGTGTTGGTGGAGCTGTTGTTCTTTCCTTAGTAGTTCCTTGATTGGGCTGTTGTTTGCTGCTTGGTTGATTGACTGAGTTAATAGTTCCTTGATTAGGGTCTATTGTGCTGTCTAATTGTTCCTCTGGTGCTAATCCTGGTGTTAATCTTTGCATATCTGGGTGATGATTGCTGGCACGGAGGTGTTCTGGTCTTCTGGGTTTTCTATTGTCTCTTATGAATGGTATGTAAATGTTGTTTACCTCTATGTGTCTGTTGATGGCTGCTTTGTCTGAGTGCCAATCTTCCAGGAATTTTTCTAGCATTTTTAGATTTGGCTTGGTTTAAGATGCTCACAGCTTCCCAGTTGAAAGTATGGTTGAGTCTGTCCATGTGTTGTGAGATTAAGGAGTTTTCATCATGTCTTCTGACTGCTAGTTGGTGTTCGTGGATGCGTTCTGCTAGTCTTCTTCCGGTCTGTCCTACAGAGTGGCTGTTACGGTCCTTACACTGTATGTTGTAGATAACTCCTGTTTTTTCTTCTTGGGCTACTGGGTCTTTTGGGATACTTATGATGTTCTGAAGGGTTTTGGTTGGTTTATGTACTACGGTGATGCCATGTGGTTGTAACAGTCTATTAGTAGTTTCTGAGATGTTTCTGATGTATGGCAGTGTAATCCTTTCCATAGCTTCTGTTGGTTTTGCTGTGGTGTGTTGAGTGTTCAGGCACTTTTTGATAAAGTTGCGTGGTTATCCATTTTGCTGGAAGATGCAAAATAGGGATAGTTTGTCATGGAAAAAATCTATCTATGTAGGTGCTAAGAGTTGACACCAATTTGAAAGCACATAATCAATTGATCAATAAATCAATAAATCAATCAGTGTCAATTATTCTAAACAGGTTCTGCATTAACAGTATTTTTAAGGCAGAAATTAAACAGTTCCACAATCCATGAAGAGCCATTTTCAACAGCTACAGTATATCTATCTGATTTATTTATACCTTCCTGAAGCATACTGGCATAATTTACAGTATCTTAAAACCATTCCTGCTATTATCATAATGGTGCAGGGAGAAAATAAATAAATGCACTCTCACTCCTATAGATATACCTAATAGTTTTCTTCCTGATGCTTTATGAATTATGGAATTGTCATGTGTACTTTTTGCATTTCATTCCTTTCAGACATAGATATTTAAATTGTCTCCTCTCAAGCACACCTTCAATGTCTCCTTGAGATCCTGGAGAATCAATTGGATAAATGGTGAGTAGCAGTAGTTATGACAAATCCTCTCCTTTACATTCTGGATTGCCTCAATCATGTATAAAGTAGGAGTGGAGGACTAGAGTATTGTGAGTGGGGGAGAGAAGAGAGCACCTCACAGCCTCACTCATAGGCTTCTCATCCTCCTTCTTTAAAGTCACTTTTGGTATCAGGAGCCGATTGTAGAACAAAAGCTGGAAGGATTTCCCAAGTCAAGTCTACTCTTAAACCACAGATATTCCCTAGACATTTTTGGGCTGATTATATTTTCTCAGCCCAACACATCTAACCGGGTTGCTGTTGTGGCTCTAAAATGAAGCTAGATCTTTGTGTAAATGTGGAACTCTTGGAAGAACGGCAAGGTATAATCAATGCATCTGCTGACAATCAGTGGAAGTGTTTACCTCAGAAACAAATGCAGGAGTAGATAAAAATTAACAGGAAGAGGAAACTTCCCTCAAGTTTTTAATGACTAATATTAGCATTATTCAATCATTAATTATGAAAGTAAATTTATTTGATTTTTTCCCATCACAAATTAAGGCAGATTAACCAATGATTAACTAAGAGGAAGAAAAGAAAAAGAAAAGAAAGAAAAGCCGCTGAATCCTGATGTCTTGATTAATACATCCATGCAATTTTCTTTGCAACAGTACTGAAATTGTTTTCTATCTCCTTTTTCCAGGAGGTGTTTGTGTGTTGTACAGTATGTGTGTATCTTCCAAGCCTAATCTATAGTCCTGAAGTTCCTGGTGGTCCCCCATCCAATACTAACCAAGCCACTAACTGCCAGCTGAGACTAGTCAATGAAGATTCCCATTTTGTTATTCCCCAGCTAATGATTTATTTATGATTTTATTAATTATTTGTACAGATCCACATCTGACAGATTAGACAATTAGATGTTCATTTTACTGGAATGGCCAAACTTTTTTTCTTTTTAGACTATAAGGTTGTTTGGACATGCACAGTAACTACTGAACACAAAAGGAAATGCTTGGACTACAAGTATCAACTTCATTTTTCTCTATCTCAAAAGATTTTTTTTTAACAATCTGAATGATATTGAAATGTGTCAAATATCTGTATCACATAATATATCGCACACAATGCTAGTGAAGATATATACTGTAAGCTCTTGCAAGTTATATAGAACCCATAAATTGGGGATCTGGAATTTTAATAGGATGTTAATCCATGCATAATCTTTCTTGAAATTAAACTCCAGTGTGATGTGACCTCATCATGCTTGAAATTAACATCTCAATCTTCTGATCCTTCTATGAGTTCACAGTTATTAGTGAAGAATTAGAAATAAAGCAACTACTTTAACTGTATATTTGGTGATAATTCCTGGTTGGCACAGAATACAAATCTCTGCAATGAATTGGCAGGGTTTGGCTGTTTTTTTTAAAACTTCATTTAAAGGTGTAGCATCCTTTAAAGGCACCAGATAAAACTTTGATGCTGCAGTTGAATGGAGTGACACTTATCACAGATGGTTTGAGTAATAAAACATGACAACTGATCTAGTTACATTGATTAATGGCAACCTCAACTGTGCAGTAATTTGCAAACGGATGCTTTGAACATAAAAAGTATTTTGCTTTTATGTTTTTCACTTCAAGACTTCAGAAAGAAAATTTGGAAATCAATATTTCTTTTCTTTTCTTTTGGACTGGGTAATTTGTTCCGGAAAGATGTTTCAGCTATTCTTAAAATAAAAACGGGTAAACTTGTGTCTAGACATAGCCAAGAATGAAAACTTTGTTCTTTGAATTTCTATCTTTCCACATTTTCAATGCTCATTCCAATATAAATATATTAGACTAATTCTGGAAATCTAGATAATTTCTAAGTATAACAATTAGTTATATCATAGTTGTCTGAAATTTTCAGGAGTAGTGATCCCTGATGAGAAGATCACATTTCAGATCCACAGCTGCAGTCATTTTGTGAATGTTGATTTAAGTCTTTTGTAAGGGTTGCAAAACAATTTGGATTCAAGGGCCTACGGTGCTTTGAAACATATGGATGCAAGTACATGACAGCTGTTTGTAACTCTTTCATCTCAACAGGCCTTTTCCTAGGATCACATTGCAACTGCAGAGGACAACCAGATCATCAAAAAGATGTTGCTCCTTCAAGCAGTTGGTGCTATGTGTACTCTCTACATTTTTGCTTTCAAGTCTAAAGCATTGCATAACATAATTTGGAAGTAGATTTTACTTCCATAAAGAAATGCTTGATGTATCTTCTTATTTATTTACTAAATTAGATCAAATATGAAGGCAAAGGCAGTTTTCTGAGATAATCAAATCAAGCAAGCTTCATGTGAATCACTTCTGATGGTTCTGTAGAATATTAGTTTCAGGTTTTCCAAAAAGGAAATACTTATCTCTCCCCCCCCTTCCTTTTCATTATGTGCACTTGTTATCCTAGGACAGGGATGAACAAGATGCCCCTTCCAACTCCTTCCCCACCCCTAACAGTCCTATAGGTGACCTCAACCCCTTTCAACCACAATTATCAAAAATCAGTTACATGGTTTCCCATTGTTTGTACAATAAGAACTAGACCTGTCTGAGGCTTCAGTTGGGAGATTCAATTTAGAGTGATTTGATCAAATCTCTGAATCATAATGACTTTCTGAATTGGATCAACAACTCATAAGAGCTTTTGCACATTCTTTGTTCTAATAGAATTCATTCCGTTCTCCTATCAAATTGACTTGATGTTTTATATTAATGTAACTTGATGATTCACATCAACCTGATACAGCATTGGGTCAAAGATATGCTGAGTCCTTATTTCCCTCTATTCTGTTGCAGTGAGGCGGCACTTGGAGAAGTTATGTATGGTTCTGGGCACCACATTTTGAAAAGGATATTGACAGGTTAGAACAGGTCCAGAGGAGGTGAAAAAGATGATAAAAGGACTTGACAACATGCCATACCAAGGCTGAATGGATGTTGGGATGTTCAGTCTGAAGAAAAGAAGACTGAGAGGAACATGATATCAAGAGTCAGGTACACACTGTAAAGGGGGGCCGTAGGGAAGATCATAAGGAATTATTTTCCACTACCACTGAAACTTTGACCAGAAATAATAGATTATCTACCCAGCTACCTAGATTTCATTTAAATATAAAGGAAAACTTCCTTACAGTAAGATTTGTACAATGGTGGAACAGTCTACCTAAAAAGTTATGGGTTTTGAACTCTGGAGAGTTGTGAGAAGAGGTTGACAGATGCCCCTCAAAGATGGTTTAATTGGTTTCATGTGCATTGCAGAAGGTTGGACTAGATGACCTATAGGTCCATTCCAATTTCACAATTTTATGATAGGAGGCTGCCAGAAAAGGACTATTGGCAAAGTCTGGATTATATATGTTTATGTGACAGCAGAGGTCTTTCTGGAAGTCAATGTCAAAGATTTGTTGTTTCACCTCTGATCAGACTTTGTAAAAACTCAGTGTACTGGGTTATTGTAAAGATAGGCCACCAGATTTATCTGCAGTTATTCTCCTGGATATGAAGCTGTCACAAAGGATCAGAGAAGCCAAAGGGCTCTCAAAGTTAATTAATTTAAGACAATAATTCAAGAAGCTGAAGAGATTGTGGTCCTCTGTGGAGACCAGGCCAGCCTTTGAAGAGAATTGGGTGTTCACTGGCGCACCCCAAATCAGGCCTTTAGGAATTTGGATTGCCCTGTTTCAAGAAGAGCCTCAGAATGATATTTATAGATTTGGGCTCCATAGGATAGAAGATTCATAGCTTTCCTTTTTTACAGGGATGTGAGTATTGCCATTTCTTCTTGCAAAATGCCACATGGTATTTGCATGGCTTTAAGCTTTCATGGTTGCCAGTCTTTTCTGAGTTTTCCAGGAGGGTGGTGCCATAAAGGAAACCCTGAGACATTTAGATGAGCTGACCTGCTCTATCCTGAGGTCATTCATTTTCCATGAGTGATGGCATGGCATAAAATTTCTTCCCAACAATGTTGGTTTTAGCATAGTTGATGCCAAAGCCATTTTCAGTGGGAGAGAAGACCCCAAAGGGATCTTCTCATACATACTAGGGATGTAGAAAGAATATCGGCCTCATCTTCCTGCAGCAGTTATCAAGCTGGTTCTACTGGCTGCACTGGTCACCAAATGTAATAGAGCTTCTTCTGTTCTGTACTGGCTAGTGAGGGTGGCGGCATTGAAATCTTAACAGGACTTGTACCTAAGAGTTTATTTTTTATTTATTTCTTATTTAAATTTCTATGACCGCCCATCTCCCCCAACGGGGGACTTTTATGTAGAAAAAGCCCTACCATGAAAACCTTGAAAAGGTATCTGGGGAGCAAACTTTATTTAAATGAGATTTACTCAGGAAGCAATATTGTAATAAATAGCACAATCCATTGTCTGCTTACAGGAGGCTTATACCGGAGAACTGTGCATCAGACTGAAATGTAAGAAGGTAAAGTACACTCAGCTGACTTAAATGAAAATTTCCCTGCAAAGTACAAATATTGTTCTTCAATTAGACTTGAGAGTGTAAGTAATTCCCTTATGCCTTAAAACTGCTAAATGCTGTGCTGCAAATGACATTGTAGCTCCGGGCCCAGATTGGTGTATAGGTTTTTGTGTGTGCACTAGCATTTGTGTGCAACATACATTACCTATAACATAGAGAAATGCTATGCTAAGTAGTTAGCTAATTATTAGCTACAAGTTATAAAAAAGAATGCTGGTGAATGGACTCAATCCCCCAACCTGCCCCCTCCCCATGTTAAGTTGCAAGGCATTAAGTTGCTTAGCAATATTAAGGATCCAAAGGCTGCCCTTAATGTTGATCATAAAATCCAATTTCTCTAAGAAATACGTTTAAAACATAGGAAGTTGCTGTCCTTTGGAGTTTCTCTTTCTTGCTTTCTTGCTTTTTTCTTTTTTGGTAATTTTTTATAGGATTTTGATGATTTGGGGGTAAAAGGATTCCTTCTGTATTCATAGGCAATGCACATGCATTAAAAATAATGAAATTGCTCTGCATATAATAGCTTACCTAGCAGATTGTCGCAGTGTGTATTCTCATTAGGGTGCCTTGCTTGAAGCTGAGAATTTTGGCATAAGGCAATACAGGAATTTCTAGGTGTGAAAAGCTAGACACCGGTATTTGTCTTCCTTTCTAAAGTGCTGCTCAGAACATTCTGACATCTCCAGAACTTTGCTTGCAACAAACATTGGAGGTCCAGAGTTTCACGTCCTGACGCTATTCTTCTTGTCCATATTCTTAAAGGAACAAGTTAGATTCCTACCCCATCTCTGGATGTTTTTGTTTTGTTTTTGTTTTTGAATTTCCAAGACATTCATAAAGATTTATGCTGAGAAATTGCATTGTGCTATAACATTACTCATGACAGCTCAATGGAACTGCCATGCTTGAAGGCGGCAAATCTTTAAGGAACAGATGCTGGGAATAAACAAGGAACACTGCTGCTTTCATCCCTGCTTGTAAACTTGGATTCTTCTTGTAGGAAGAAAGTTTCTGCAAGAGAGAATAACACAGACCTTTGTCATTTAAACAAAGGAAAAGAATGCATTTAGCTAGCTTGGATTTCTTAGGTCTTGCCTGAGATATAGTAGAATTAGATACATTTTCTCCTCCTCCTCCTCCTCCTCCTCCTCCTCCTCCTCCTCCTCCTCCTCCTCCTCCTCCTCCTCTTCTTTGGGTTTTAATCCCATGTTAGCCACTCAGAGTCACAATTTGCAAATTGGGTGGCCATTAAAAAAATCAAATAAACAAATAACAAATAATGAAACTGACTTATTTTTGATGCAACAGAAGTCATCAACTGTGATTTATATATGAACAATGTTTCTTTTATATATGTAATTAACTTTTTGATCAGGTTAATTTTAACCTTCATTGTCCTTATAATTATCATGGAATGCTGCATGCAACCTGGGTATAAATAAGGCTGCTAAAGCAGTTTATCCCTTCTCTATCTTACTAAAAGTCATTATGTGAAAACCTCAGTTGGAAGTTATTAGAGCTATACTCTAGGGAACAGTGATAATGGTAAAAGATATGCAACATTCTAAATAATTCTTTTTAGGTTGGTGGGGTATTCTGTTAAGTGGCATGAATGGATAACACAGGAGACCAAAGAAAAAAGTGAATGGGCCATTTGGAGAATCAAATATGAATTTGGCAGGTGACTGGCTAAGAAAAAGATCTGTTTGTATTCATAACTACACATGGCAAAGGAATGAATATAAATCTAAAAGGTATTATTGACTGGATTCCTTACAGTCAAAATCTGAGAGAATTAGTGAAGGATACAAAGGTGGTGGGACCATTTGACTTGGTAAGCGCCATTACGGGGTACTGTCTTAGGGGAAAACGGATATTAGTAAAAAAAGAAAGATGTGAAATAAATGAGAATGGCAGCTGAACATCTGCAGGAAGAAAAAAAATTGAGCCCTGTACAAAAAGAAAAAAAGAGATATTAATGGTTTGGTTCCTCTTCCCAAATAATGACTGAAAAGTGGTTGTAAAAGAAAGAGGCTATTGAAGTTGCTTAGAACACAATGAAAAGCATTATGTTACCAAGTGCCACTGAAGTTTGACAAGTTGAACTAATGGGAAGTGTGAAAAAGGATGCTTGCTGGAAAGAGGAGTGGAAGAGGAAGTAGATGAAGAAAAAAATAATTGCTGCAAAATAAGAGAATGAGAGCCAGTATGATATAGTGGTTAAGGCAGACCAGGGTTCATTCAAGCTCAGTGGAGGACTTTGGAGAGACACATCCTCTGAGACTCTCCCCACTGGAGAAGGAAATGCTTGAGAAAAGGATGGATAATGTCTATACTGTATAAGGGAAAAAAGATACCTGAAAAGACTGTAGTCAATAAATTGGAGATGGATGGATGGTAGATTTTTTTTCCTGTTCAATTCTCGGAGACTGCCTAGACAAGACCCTGCTTTGTTCTTGGCAAGTTTTTCAGAAATGGTTGCCATTGCCTCTTTCCTAGGGCTGAGAGAAAGTGACTGGCCCAAGGTCACCCAGCTGGCTTTGTGCCCAAGGCAGGAATGGAACTCACAGTCTCCCAGTTTCTAGCCTGATGCCTTAACTACTGCACCAAACTGGCTCTCATTGGTGGTGGTGGCAGGTTGCAAAACAAGGTATGTAGGAAAGGAAAGGAAAGGAAAGGAAAGGAAAGGAAAGGAAAGGAAAGGAAAGGAAAGGAAAGGAAAGGAAAGGAAAGGAAAGGAAAGGAAAGGAAAGGAAAGGAAAGGACAAGCCAAGTAGATTCCAGCAGAATGACCTGAATTTAAAAACAAAATTAATACAATGACTTGGAATGTAACTGAAATGAAAAGTGGATATTTTAGAGATATGCATTGGAATGATAACAATATGTTGAAGAGTACAATTGAAAAAAATAGTAAAATGTGTATGTGTATGTACACACACATACACATACACATGCACGCAAACACACACACACACACACACACACCCTGTGACAGGATCTAGGGTGATAATTAGAAGAATGCCATTATTGTTCCTCTACACAAAAGGAAAAATAGCAGAGTGAAATGAAGAACTTGAGGGGAATTGTTTTCTTAAATATACCATTTGTCATCATTGGCGATCACTCGTAGCCAAGTAAGATTGTCTTCCAAAGGTAAAATTTTAACAGTGGATCCGTAAGTGGCTATAAAGGCCAATTCTGGATCCGCACAACCTCCCACAATGAGGGCATAGGTTTCCGGGTGAGAGACGGTCATGATGAGGGTTTGCCTGACGTGCCTTCCTTTTAGCTCTTTTCTCCTTTTTGCCCTGTACTCGTGCTTCTTCAAAGTTCATAGTGCCATTAATAAAGGATGACCTCCAATTGAAATGCTCATGAGTTAGGGCTTCCCAGTTCTCAATGCTGATATTACATTTTTTTTAATTAGCTTTGAGAGTATCTTTGAATCTCTTTTGCTGTCCACCAATATTCCGTTTTCCATTCTTAAGTTGAGAGTAAACTAGCTGCTTTGGAAGACGATGGTCAGGCATTCGAACAACATGACCGGTCCAGCGAAGTTGATGTTGGATGATCATTGTTTCAATGCTGGTGGTTTTTGCTTCTTCTAATACGCTAACATTAGTCCACCTATCTTCCCAAGTAATTTGCAGAATTTTTCGGAGGCAGCGTTGATGGAATCTTTCAAGAAGTTGGAGGTGGCGTTTGTAGAGGGTCCATGTTTCACAGGCGTACAGAAGGGTTGGTAGTACAATGGCTTTGTAAACAAGCATTTTGGTCTCCCTGCGAATGTCCCGATCCTCAAACACTCTACGCTTCATTCGGGAGAAAGCTACACTCGCAGAGCTCAGGCAATGCTGAATTTCAGCGTCGATGTCAGCTTTTGTAGATAGATGGCTGCCGAGATAAGAAAAGTGGTCAACATTTTCTAGTGACACACCTTTAAGCTGGATTGATGGCGCTGCAGAGGGATTGGTTCGAACTTGCTGGTAAAGCACTTTGGTTTTTTTAATGTTAATCGAGAGGCCAGGCTTTTCATATGCTTCTGCAAAGATGTTTAGGATAGTTTGAAGATCTTCCTCGGAGTGTGCACAGACTACGTTATCATCAGCATATTGAAGTTCTATAACAGAAGTTGCAATTACCTTATTTTTTGCTTTCAGCCTACTAAGATTAAAAAGCTTTCCATCTGTTCGATATATAATTTCTACACCAGTAGGAAGTTTCTCTTCAACAAGGTGTATAATCATAGCGATGAAGATAGCGAATAAGGTTGGAGCAATAACACATCCCTGTTTAACGCCGGATTCCACTTTAAATGGATCGCTTTGAGAGCCATTGTTATTCAGGATTGTTGCCATCATGTCATCATGGAGTAGCCGCAAGATGTTCACAAATTTATCAGGACATCCGATTTTTAGAAGCATGGTCAGTACAGTTCCGAGCAGTACGATTTACAGTATCAAAAGCTTTAGTCAGATCAATAAACGCCATGTACAGAGGGCGGTTTTGCTCCTTGCATTTTTCTTGAAGCTGCCGTGCAGTGAAGATCATATCCACTGTTCCCCTGGAAGGGCGGAAGCCATTTTGCGTTTCAGGGAGGATGTCTTCTGATACAGATAGGAGACGGTTTGCAATGATCTTTGCCAGGATTTTGCCTGCTTTGGCTAGAAGGGAGATGCCTCAATAGTTTCCACAGTCTGTTCTATCACCCTTTTTAAAGAGAGTGATAATTATGGCACCCCTAAAGTCTGCTGGAATCTCCTCCCTCATCCAGATTTTTTCGATGAGCTTATGAAGTTGTTGTGTAAGTTCAGGCCCGCCTTCTTTAAAGACTTCAGCAGGGATCCCATCAGGTCCAGTAGCTTTGTTATTTTTCATTTGTTTAGTGGCTTTACTGACTTCCTCCAAACTAGGGGGTACTGCAAGCTCATTTCTTATTTGTTTTTGGGGGATTTGCAAAAAGACTTCATCAGCCACAGTAGAGTGACGATTAAAGAGATTGTAGTAATGCTCTTTCCAGCGCAGTGCAATAGACTCTTTGTCCTTTAGAAGTTTAGCACCATCTACTGAACGTAAGGGATTTGTACCATGGTTTGTTGGTCTATAGATGGCCTTTATGGCATTAAAAAAGCCCCGTGCATCATGAGCATCTGCAAAATGTTGGGTTTCTTGGACTTTTTTTATCCACCATATCTTCTTAAGTTCTCTAGTTCTTCTTTGGACTTCTGTCTTTGCACTGGCGTAGATTTTTTTCTTAACGGCACAGTTAATATCTTTTTGCCATATCTGGAAGGCTTTCCTTTTCTTGTCAATAATATGTTCAATCTCACTATCGTTCTCATCAAACCAGTCCTGAAGTCTCTTAGTCTGGTATCCGATAGTTTGTTCACAGGCTGAAATAATAGAATTAAATTAATCAATTTAATCCAATGTTCCTCAACATTTTCAGGAAGTTCGATAGGCAGATGTTACTTGAGAGTTGATTGAAAGCAAGCTCGTTTAATAGGATCTTGAAGGGCCAGTGTATTCATTTTACGCCTTGGTTTTCTTCCTTGGAGCCTACGATGAGGGACAATCTTTATGGCCATCGTGGATCGAATTAATCGATGGTCTGTCCAGCAGTCATCGGCGCTCGTCATGGCTCTGGTGAGAAGTACATCACGGCGATCTCTAGCATGGATAATTACATAATCTAAAAGATGCCAGTGCTTTGACCGTGGGTGCTTCCATGATTGTTTAAATTTATTTTTCTGGCGAAAGAGTGTGTTAGTAATGACAAGGTTATGCTCTGCACATTTAGTCAGAAGTAAGATTCCATTTGTGTTGCTGTTGTCAACTCTTTCTTTCTCAATGATCCCCGGCCACAAATCAAAGTCACGCCCAACTCTTGCATTGAAATCGCCCAGGAGGATAATTTTATCCTCCTTTGGTATCTCTGATAAGATGGTGTCCAGCTGGGTATAAAGTTTTTCCTTGATATCCTCATCTGTATCTAGTGTTGGTGCGTAAGCACTTAGGATAGTTGCTTGTTGGTTTTTGGCGAGTTTTATTCGGAGAGTTGAGAGTCGTTCATTAATCCCAGTGGGAACTTCTGACAAGAGCTTCACAAGGTCGTTTTTGATAGCAAAGCCTACCCCATGTATTCGTCGTTCTTGTTCAGGCAGTCCTTTCCAAAAGAAGGTATAACCTCCTTTTTCTTCCTTCAACTGTCCTTCTCCTGCTCTTCGAGTTTCTTGGAGTGCTGCTATATCAATATTAAAACGTCTCAGCTCCCTTGCAATAATGGCAGTCCTACATTCAGGTCGTTCACTATCCATATTGTCTTGCAGTGTCCGTATATTCCATATGGAATATATGGAATGTACCGTTTGTAGAATTCTAATGAATGGTTACAAGAGGTGACAAAATTTGGGAACTCCCAACAAGCTTGATGCTGGACAGGAGTTGTGCAAAGCTTTGCTCTTCAGCAGCTCCCCAAGAACTGTATAAATGTGAGAAAGGAAGTTCATTGTATGTTTGGTGATTCAGAAAAGATATATAACGGAAGTGAGCAGGCTTGAAATATGGAATGGTTTGCATGAATATCTAATTGAACATTAATACCTGGATGTGATAAGGGCAGTATATGATTAAAATATAGCATGTTATGATGGGATATATGCTGGCTTAAAGGGGAAAAACTCAACCTCAACACAAGCAGTTTCATATCGCAATGAAACATTCAGCACCTTTGAATACAACAAGTACACTCAGACTTGACCAGGGCTGGAACACTGAGGAGAGAAAAACAAGTGTACACATACACATTCTTACACAGAAATATCAGCTAAAATTACTTGCTGAACTCAAGGCTGACATTTGTAACAATAACCGTCCATGTTTACAAACTTTACAGCGAGCGGAATTCAAAAACAGAGTCTCTGTGGAGAAATGCTTACACAACAGCAGCCCGGCAGAGTAGAAAACTCGGATTCGTTGTGCAGCTGACTCCTGGCATCTGGTGTCCCCTCCCTTCGTAAATCAGGCTTCTTGCATCCGCTGGACATCGGGGCAGGGAACAGCCTTGTAGAATCACAGCAAACCACGGCAAATGTAAATTCCATACCAGGTTTTACTTCAGCTGGAACACTTTGTTAGGCAACAGCAACAGACGGCTCCTGGAAGTGGCTTGACAAAATCACGCACGCTTTTTCACAGTGCCAGAAAAAGAAGCCTTCTCGTTCATGCCTTTTTGCAGCAAACAAAGTCTTGAACTCACCAAGGTGGGTTATCACAGTCTCACCGGTTGCAGCTTCAAACCATAAAGCTGTCTTAATAGACCACCAAGGGCAACAGAGTTCCACTTTGTATTAAAGGCTCCAACAGCTTCTCAGCTCTCATTTTGCAGTTCTGGAGTAGCTGACATGCAGTAGCTGAGATAATTCCATTCAAAGGATTTGAGTCCCAAAAGCAAAAATGCCATAGGCACAGTCCAAACATGCTTGCACTTCTTCAGAGAGAACCCTCTGAATCCTCCAGGGATCTCTGGAAGTGGATTTGCCACTTACTGCCACAAATCTTCTTCTTGCAAAAAGAATGATTCCATCTCCACACACCAGGTCAGATAGTTTGTGCCATCTAAAGACCCAAATGGCAGACTGACCAGACACTGTTCAGCCATTGCTGACCACTCAAAGAAAACATGTTTACTCCAAAATCAGCCTCTAAAAACAAACTCCCTTTCACAGCCAGGTCCAATGCAGCAAAGAAAACGCAAATTTCTCTCTGGGAACATAACCTGATGGGATATATGCTGGCTTAAAGGGGAAAAACCGAGGCTTGAGAATAAACAGACAAGATTGCAGCTTTTTAGGGCCAACAGTGTTTACTGGTTAGCATAAGGCAATAATGCAGATACAATTCATTATCGCAAAAATGAATAAGATGAATATACAGGATACATCATTGTAAAAGGAAAACAAAACAAACTTATAAGCAGAGTTCCGTGTATTGATCCCAGGGCCAGAGTTCCTGCCATGGCCTATACCCAAAGCCAGGCATAGCTCACTCTGCCCAGTCCACGGGAAGTGAACACGTGAAGAACTACATAGCTAAAAGACACTAGAAATCAAGAAGACATAGAACACCATTTTGCATGGTTGTATATTCAGTTCTTCTAGCATTCTGATTGGCTGGAAGTTAGCTGTGACACGCACTAGGCCTCAAAGCACACAGCATGTGTTCCCCCCCTCCTTGCTCAGGGGGGCCTGAGCACGGCTTCCCACAGAAGGAAATCAGGAGACCTTGTTCCCATGCAATCTAGTCAAAACAATGCACACGTGATTGTTGTTATCTTGCACCTGCACTTCACGTCACCATGAGAAGGCTGTGCTTTGTACAGGAATAATTCGCCAGGTCAACACAAGAACTCTAACATGTTAATGGGACGTTTGGTTAATGGTTGAACATTTAGGAGGGAATAGGATGTATGATTTCCCCAAGGTAGATTAAAATATGTATGGATAGATGTAAAAGGAATTCTTGTAGTGGTGTTTGAAATGTTTTGGTTGGGGATATGAATGTACCCGTACTGTAACATGCAGGAGATGTTGTTGGCTAATAAGAAATCTACATAGATTTGTGATGCAATAAGAATATAGATTTGAAAAGTAATGCCACAAAGACCGAGATAATTGGGTGTGAAGGGAAAATGAAGTAAATGATTGCAAGTTATATATAAATGTCCTCCCCCACAAAAAAGAAAAGAAGGGAGGGAGGGAGGAAGGAAGGGAGGGAGGGAGGGAGGAAAAAAACCTAGAGTAAATACATGAATTTTTGCATGTTGGCAAAATATATATTAAAATGGATGGAGAAATTTTAAGGCATGCAGGTACTGGTAGAAAGGTCATGGATGTGTTCTATTGTGGGGAATGCATGTTTGTTGGAAGAATAAACAATAATTATGCATAAGAACATGCTTGTGTCTACTTTATAACATGGAAGTGAGAAATAGGTATTTTAAGAGAAATATAAATGTAAGTAGGAGCAGTGTAAATTAGCTACTGTGCTGGAAAATAGGATCAAGACGAACGGGGGAGTAATGGATATGAATGCATTTGGAGTGTGTGACCAGTGTGACAAAATACACTGAAGTGGCTTGTTATAGAGACAGAATGAATGAGGATTGAATCAAAAACAAATATAAGAAGGGAAAGGATTGAAAGGAAGGGGGAGAATGAGAAAGTTGTAATTGGATGGAGTTAGTGAGATCCTCACAAAGAGAAAGGTGAGAAGTTGAAGGAACAAAAGGCAGGTGTGAAACAGCATGGACACGGTGGAAGCCAGGTTGTTTTATAAAGTTGGAAAGATATGGGGACGTATTGTGAATGGTGTGGGAGAGAATTAATTCCCTGGTTTGCTATTTCTTACAACTTCTTTGTACTTCACATAATGTTGTTTAATCCAGAAGGGAATAGACTGATGGGTATGCATGTATGTCAAAACAACTAAATACAAACTGCATAATTTATGCTTTGTAGGAATTGCAACACAGAAAATTAGCCTGTTGTGCAGATGAAAACGATATAGGGAAGCAATAGAAATTCATTGTCCAATTGTTTTTACAAAGTTACTCAACTACTACCTCCAGAACACTTATATAAATGAGAAAACACCTGCATATCCATTAACACTTTTCCAATCTTCGTAATGAGTTCATAGCTGAAAAAAACCCAACACAAAACTAAATATTACGGAAAATGTGTATCAAGTGAGCATTATAGTGCAAGAAATACAGATGGCTTAAATTTCTATGCAGCTTCCTGTGTGGGAGTGGGTATGGAAAGCGTAAATTCATAAACTGATACACAGATGGACCAAAGCAAACTTACAAATTGGAAAAACGAAGAAGTGAAATTGATGGATTCATTTAGCCCTATATTTGGGATTCCTGGTAGGCTATGAATCATTGCTGACCTATGAGACTGTCTTTATTATAGTGATGGTACAATTTCTGTACTGCATGGAACAGTCTGAAATCAATACTGGGGCTCCATCAGATGATTATTCATGAAGAAAACTTTGGGGCAGGATCTTATGATAGTTATAGAGCTTTTCATCAACTACTAGAATTATAACACTTTTTTTTCATACTATAAATTTTAATCAAGTAAGCATCAACAATAGAATAAATGCTGGCATTTTTTTCACCAGGAAACAGAAGAAGAATAAGCATTGAAACAACATTGCTTGCCTTGTGTTTCTGCTCCTATCCCATCTCCTCTAATCTCCTGGACTTACTGTGCCTTACAAAAAGCCTCTTGATTGATGACTCTTTGCTCCCAGCCTTGTCATGCTTTGCATCAAAAATAAAGGCTACTATGCTGCAGTCCAGGTGTGATAGCAGCTTTATTTGCAAACCTTGTCCTATGAAACTGGGAATATGGATTATCCTAGCGGCCCATTTCCAAGGCTGTGGAGCACTTCTGTTGGAGGTGGGTCATCGTAAGATTATCAATAAAGATACTTTGTACTCTTAATTAAGACAGAATACAAAAGTTACAATAGGTTGCCAATTTGGGTTTCCAGGGAAGAAATGGCGGACTGAAGATGGCTCCGCAAAAAGTGGGAATGTTGACCACCGCAGAATGAAGAGCCAGTGAGTAGACTGGCTCTTCGATACTTCCTCTCTGGACAAGGAGAGGACTTGAGATTGCCCATAAGTGCTCCTCATGAGGAGGCCAGAAGATAATGGTCTCTGGCAGGTTTAGACCTCTGGGAGATAAGGGAATAGCCATCTTGCTCCAACTGCAGTTGGTGCCTTTGAAAGTAAAAGGAAGGAATATTTATGGCTGACTGGAAACCCCTTATAGACTTTTTGCATGAAATGGAAAAAATGCACTTCTGATTTGTGGTTTTGATGAGTAGGGGAAAAAATGAATAGAAAAAAATGAGCTTTTTTTGAGTAAGATAATTTTGCAATTGTACTTATATTTCCTGCAAAGTAAATCTGAAGCTTCTTCTTTCTATTTCTTTATATTCTTTCATTCTGCACTTTTGCTTTTTACTTTCTTTTTCATTCTTTCTTTCTTTGCTTCTTTCACTCCTTATTAGTTTGTGTCAGTTTTATGTTCTTTGTAAAACTTTTAATAAAATTTATTTTTAAAAGAAGAAGTAAAAGGAAGGAATGTAAAGTTGGTTTATTTGATCAAGGTTAAAATAGATATGTTGTTATCTTTTTTAAAATACATCTAAATTTTATTAAAAGTTTTACAAAGTACATAAAAAACTAATACAAATTAATAAGAAGTAAAGGAAACAAAAAAAAATAGATATGTTGTTATCTCTGGTAACCCTTAGTGGACTTTTGCTGACATCACAACTTTAATTTGACATCACAAATTAAAAGGCTTTAAGGATTTGTTTATAGATAAGAGATAGGATATGGGAAGAAGAGACGATTTGTTGTATTTTAAGAGAAGGTGATGTTGTTGTTGTTGTTTATTCGTTTAGTCACTTCCGACTCCTCGTGACCTCATGGACCAGCCCATGCCAGAGCTTCCTGTCGGCCGTCACCATCCCCAACTCCCCCATGGTTGAGTCCGTCACCTCCATAATATCATCCATCCATCTTGCCCTTGGTCGGCCCCTCTTCCTTTTGCCTTCCACTTTCCCTAGCATCAGCATCTTCTCCAGGGTATCCTGTCTTCTCATTATGTGGCCAAAGTACTTCAGTTTTGCCTTTAATATCATTCCCTCAAGTGAGCAGTCTGGCTTTATTTCCTGGAGTATGGACTGGTTTGATCTTCTTGCAGTCCAAGGCACTCTCAGAATTTTCCTCCAACACCACAGTTCAAAAGCATCTATCTTCCTTCACTCACCCTTCCTTATGGTCCAGCTCTCACAGCCATAGGTTACTACAGGGAATACCATTGCTTTAACTATGCAGACCTTTGTTGTCAGTGTGATGTCTCTGCTCTAAACTATTTTATCAAGATTTGCCATTGCTCTCCTCCCAAGAAGTAGACGTCTTCTGATTTCCTGGCTGCAGTCAGCGTCTGCAGTAATCTTTGCGCCTAGAAATACGAAGTCTGTCATTGCCTCCACTTTTTCTCCATCTATTTGCCAGTTATCAATCAAGCTGGTTGCCATAATCTTGGTTTTTTTGAGGTTTAACTGCAACCCAGCTTTTGCACTTTCTTATTTCACCTTCGTCATAAGGCTCCTCAGCTCCTCCTCGCTTTCAGCCATCATAGTGGTATCATCTGCATATCTGAGATTGTTAATGTTTCTTCCAATGATTTTAACTCCAGCCTTGGATTCATCAAGCCTAGCATGTCGCATGATGTGTTTTGCGTACAGTTTGAATAGGTAGGGTGAGAGTATACAAGAAAAGGTGATAAGTTACTAAAATTGTTTATACTTGTGATGAGGGGAAAAGTCATTTCTTTATATATATATATCTTCATATATATCTTCATATATATCTTCATATATAGATAGAGATAGAGATAGAGATAGAGATAGAGATAGAGATAGAGATAGAGATAGAGATAGAGATAGAGATAGAGATAGAGATAGAGATAGAGATATCTTTAGATAGATAGATAGATAGATAGATAGATAGATAGATAGATAGATAGATAGATAAAGATATATATATATATATTTACTATATTCTTCTTCTTCTTCCTAGCGTTTTCCCGCTATTTTCGCAGGGTCTGCTTTTCGGATTCTGAAACATGCCTGGTCATCTGCATCCTCAGGGCATAGCCCATCAATTTGCATGTCCTTATTGCATGTCCTTATTTCTTTACTATATTCATATTTCTTATTTCTTTTCTATTTTTATTTCCATTTGTTTCTTTTCTGCACCTTCTATTTTTTCTTTCTTTTCTTTTTAAAATTTGTATTAGTTTTTATTGTTATATTTGTAATTTTTAATAAAATTACTATAAAAACTATAGCTTGCCATTTTGTTTGCTGACAAGGTTAAATTTCCCAGGTCTCTCTATGTCACCATTTGAGGTAATTTTACTTTGAGTAGAATGGGTAGAAAAATATCCCTGCTTCTGAAATATTAAGGTTTTGGGGGAAGAAAGTTATGTGGATGGCTCTGTTTTATTTATTTATTTAACAAATTTACATAGCTGCCCATCTACGAAAAGGTACCCTGGGTGGCAAACAAAATAAAAACACAATAAGTTTAAAAGTAAACTATACTGAGGCCCCAATAAAACTTCCATCCATCTACCAACCACCCTGTGTCAGCTCTACCAACAATCTGGCCTCAGTCAGAAAAGGCCAACCATACGCCATCCATATCTCTGAGGGGACCCTATTCCATAAAGTGGGCACCTTGACATCCTTCTGAGGGTCTACCAATTGACTCAGAGCATACCCACCCTGCCAGATCTAGTAGGATGGGCAGAAACCATTGGGGATAGGTGGCCCCACAAGTTATTAAGTGATGGGAAAGTTAGGTAGACATTTCTTACAACTGGAATTGTTTCCCAATCCCATTATTTCTGTTGTGGAATTTTGATTTCAGTTCCTTGGTTATTTGATTAGGTGCTGTTATTTGGAAAACAATAAATGCTGATTATTTGCATTTTGAAACACAATATTTACAGTATGTAAGTCAATGTTATTTATTTATTTATTTATTTATTCATTATATTTATATGGCTGCCCGTCTCACAAAGTGTGACTCTGGGCAGCGTACAATAAAAAAAACATAAAATGACAATATTAAAAGAAACACCACAATTAAAACATTAATACTGTTATTGTCATTACAGTATTACTAATATGATACAAATATTAACCAGCAAACAAATCTTATTTTAAATTCTTTTATTTTAAAAGAAATTCAAAAAATTCAATCATCATCATCATCATCATCATCATCATCCAGAGGGTTTTAGAATTTCACAGATTACTTGTCTCAGGATAACTTGCTGTAAAGGCATCAACAATTATAACAAAGCAGAGATGGTGTGAAAAATGCTGTTGAAAAAATCAATAATGCTTTATCCTCTAAAAAAAAATTAAAGTCTAAATGGAATCAGATATGTCTATAGAAGCATTGGAGATAGTTATGTAATAGTGCCTTTTTTTTTAAGGGACAATAGGCTAGTAAAGAAAATAAAGAAACAAAATGGCAAAATACGCTTCAGTCCAACACATCACCTCTTTTATTAACAATTAAATTGGATTAGGAAAAGTATTGGGTAGGGAGGCGAGAACATGGAGACGGAACTCACAGCCTAATTTGCTATCTGAATTGAAGAATTTATACTTACCAGACTTTTTTTTTTTTAAAGGTCCATGCCTCCCCTGCCTTCGCCAAGCAGCTCTTAGCTCAATTTTACACATGAGACATTCTATCCTACACATCTCACTGGAATATGTTGGGAACAGAATCACGGTTGTTGTTGTTGTTGTTCAGTCGTTTAGTCATGTCCGACTCTTCGTGACCTCATGGACCATAGCACGCCACGCCTTCCTGTCCTCTACTGTCTCCCGGAGTTTACTCAAATTCATGTTCATTACATCGGTGATGCTATCTAACCATCTCATCCTCTGCCGTCCCCTTCTCCTTTTGCCTTCAGTCTTTCCCAGCATCAGGGTCCTTTCCAGTGAGTCCTCTCTTCGCATTAGGTGGCAAAAGTATTTGAGCTTCAGCTTCAGTATCTGTCCTTCCAATGAGCAGTCAGGGTTGATTTCCATTAGGATTGACTGATTTGACCTCCTTGCAGTCCAAGGGACTCTCAAGAGTCTTCTCCAGCACCACAGTTCGAAAGCATCAATTCTTCGGCGCTCAGCCTTCCTTATGGTCCAACTCTCACAGCCATACATTACTACTGGAAAAACCATAGCTTTAACTATACGGACCTTTGGCAATGAGATAGCAGCTTCCATGCCAATATAGTTTCCTGTTGACCCAAGTATATGTAGAAGAACTATAAGAGAAGTGCTGTGAATGTGAAGTGCCATTTTGAAGGGCCCTGATCAAAGTACTGTTGAATCAAAAATGCCTTTGAATTTCTGCACAGCCAGCACCACACTAGACAACACCAAGGGACAGACTACAAATCCTTAGCAAATAAATTCGGAATGCACATTCCTTAACTTTAGAAGGAGTGTTAAGCATGATTTCAATAGTTTAAGGTTTGATATGATTCCACCCTTTGTGTGTATATTTTTTGATCCACTTTATTCCGCATTTTTGTACAGTGAGTACAGTGTGTTTCTGTGTGTCTGTCACTGTGAGCTGACTTAATCATCTTCTGTATGGAAAGGTAGTGTCTCAACAAAATCAATCATGGTAAATTTAAATCATGGTCTATTGCTTAAGGTTCTGTCGTGGTCCTGTCTCAAGCGTCCTCCTCAGACCAGGAAAGGCATCCAAAGAGACAGGCTATAATGGGCTGTAAGAGTAATCTTGAGGTGAGGAGGAAGAGCTGTAAGCAAGACAATGGTCAGATAAGCGAAATTTGAGCCCGAGGCAGAAATGTAATTTGAGAAAGCGTATCAAACTTGACCCTCTCTAATTGTGTTGAAGATTATTATTATTATTATTAAACTTCTATCACCGCACCATCTCCACCAAAGGTGACTCTGGGCTATAGATAACGGGAAGGAGGGGGAGGCACAATCAGACTTGCAAGATTCTGTTACTGGAACCTTATAATAAAAGTAGAATTAGCGTTCATAAGTTTGGTTGCCTAGTCTGGTGTACCTCGAAGGCCTGACATGGGCTTTGTACTTCCTGGTCCTCACAACTAAAGTATGCCAAGCCAAGTATGTCCATGGCCTGGATCAAGCAGATTACCACCCAGTCCTTGCTGGGGTTAAAAGTCAGTAGATGGAACCTCACTGAAGGCTATAGCAAGAGAGAGATGAACACGATATGGATGCTCAGAAGGAAAGGACCCTTGACCAAATCCAGGTGGGAGGATTCTGGCCCTTAGCGAGCAAACGGGGCATTATAAAGACTGCTGGAGCAACTGAGGCCAGTCCTGACTTAGCTGAGCTAAACTGAATCCTTGCTTCAGATAACTGCCTGGCATTTAATTTTGTCTCATCTCTTCTTGTTTACTCCTCTCTCTTTTACTCCTGTGGATGCTGTTTATCCAGTGAGCCTGCTTTTGTGTTTTGAACATGAACTTGTGTTTCAACCAAGAGATTTAGTTTGATGAATTATTACGGCAGTAATCTAGACAACAAGCTGCCTTCCTGAGGACACAGCAGGCTCAAACATTTATGATATTTTCTCTGTAGCTCCCAAACTCAGCTGGTTTGAGGTTGAGAAGGTCAGGGTTTGTCTTTAAACAAATATACACCTGCATTACATGTTTCAGGAATTGCTTCTTTCTCTTTCTTCTCTCTCTCTCTCCCTCCTCCCCAAATGTGTTTGATAGAGACTCTTTTTGGAACAATCCCCTTCCTATTAAGATGTCCAAAGTGAATGATTATGCAAACAAATCTGTATAAAGAACCCCAAGTAATAAGATGTATAACTGCAAACTCTTAATTATTTACACAAATGCATGTACTCTGCTTTTATTGAGCCTGGAATGCAAAATAAACAGTGATTAAATCAAATACAATATCATAAAGTATATGATTGCTTTAAAAGAGAGAGAGAGATTCACTACCAGCTTTTTAACCATTTGACTACCTTTTAGTCACTTCCTGCAAACTAATTATTTTCTTGTAGCTTCATAGATGTATATAACAAGGCTGATTAAAATTCACATATCCCTGATTGAAGGTTTTGTGTTTTTGTTCTAAGTTTGCTTCTGGTTTAAATTCTGAAAAATCAACATACTTGAAGCAAAGGGACTGTGCATTGCAGACAGCCAGGAGTCCCTAGAGAATGACACAGCAGCTTTAATGATCTGAGAAGAGGCACTTTGCATGCATTTCCATGAGATCCAAAGCTCCTCCTTCTAAAAGAATTCCACAACCATATTTCACAAGGAAGGATTATAAGGCTGCAACTGACTTCCTTTAAATTGTCCAACCATGGACAATTAAGCAATCGTTAAAACAAGAAATAACACTAGGTAGGATGTAAGCCCCTTCATGGATCACTGCCTTGTCGTGGCGAAGGGGCTTGCGTAACTCAATGAAGTCAGGTCAAGAAGAACAGGTCATGACAGAGAGTTCTGACAAAATGTGGTCCAAAACTGGAGGAGGGAATGGCAAACCACTCCAGTATCCTTGCCAAGAAAACCCATGGACAGTATCAAAAGGCTAAAAGATATGACGCCGGAAGATGAGCCCCTCAGGTCGGAAGGTGTCCAAAATGCTACTGGGGAAGAGCAGAGAGCAATTCCGAGTAGCTCCAGAAAGAGTGAAACGGCTGGGCTAAAGCCGAAAGGACGCTCAGTTGTGGATGTGTCTGGAAGTGGAAGGAAAGTCCGATGCTGTAAAGAACAATATTGCATAGGAACCTGGAATGTAAGATCTATGAATCAAGGTAAGCTGGATGTGGTCAAACATGAGATGACAAGATTGAACATCGACATCTTGGGAATCAGCGAACTAAAATGGACAGGAATGGGTGAATTTAATTCAGGATACCATTATATATACTACTGTAGGCAAGAATCCCTTAGAAGAAATGGAGTAGCTCTCATAGTCAATAAAAGAGTGGGAAAGGAAGTACTGGGGTACAACCTCAAAAATGACAGAATGCTTTCAGTTCGAATCCAAGGCAAGCCATTCAACATCACAGTGATCCAAGTCCATGCCCCAGCCACTGATGCCGAAGAAGCTGAAGTTGACCGGTTCTATGAAGACCTAGAACACCTTCTAGAACTAACACCAAAAAAAGATGTCCTTTTCATCATAGGGGACTGGAATGCTAAAGTAGGAAGTCAAAAAATAACCGGAATAACAGGCAAGTTCGGCCTCGGAGTACAAAATGAAGCAGGGCAAAGGCTAATAGAGTTTTGTCAAGAGAACACGCTGGTCATAGCAAACACTCTTTTCCAACAACACAAGAGACGACTCTACACATGGACATCACCAGATGGTCAATACCGAAATCAGATTGATTATATAAAGTACTTTGCAGCCAAAGATGGAGAAGCTCTATACAATCAGCAAAAACAAGACCTGGAGCTGACTGTGGCTCAGATCATGAGCTTCTTATCACAAAATTTAGGCTTAAATTGAAGAACGTAGAGAAAACCAGTAGACCACTCAGGTATGAGCTAAATCATGTCCCTTATGAATATACAGTGGAGGTGAGGAATAGATTTAAAGGATTAGATCTGGTAGACAGAGTGCCTGAAGAAGTATGGATGGAGGTTCGTAACATTGTACAGGAGGCAGCAACTAAAACCATCCCAAAGAAAAAGAAATGCAAGAAAGCAAAGTGACTGACTGATGAGGCTTTACAAATAGCTGAGGAAAGAAGGGAAGCCAAAGGTAAGGGAGAAAGGGAAAGATATAAACAATTGAATGCAGAATTCCAGAGAATAGCAAGGAGAGATAAGAAGGCCTTCTTAAATGAACAATGCAAAGAAATCGAGGAAAACAATAGAATGGGGAAGACTAGAGATCTCTTCAAGAAAATCGGAGATATCAAGGGAACGTTTTGTGCAAAGATGGGCATGATAAAGGACAAAAAAGGCAGGGACCTAACAGAAGCAGAAGAGATTAAGAAGAGGTGGCAAGAATACACAGAAGAACTATACAAGAAAGATCTTAATATCCCTGATAAATACGATGGTGTGGTCACTGACCTTGAGCCGGACATCCTAGAGAGTGAAATCAAGTGGGCCTTAGGAAGCATTACTAAGAACAAAGCTCGCGGAAAAGACAGTATCCCAGCTGAGCTATTTAAAATCCTAAAAGATGATGCTGTTAAAGTACTGCACTCAATATGCCAACAAATTTGGAAAACTCAACAGTGGCCACAGGATTGGAAAAGGTCAGTTTACGTTCCAATTCCAAAGAAAGGCAATGCCAAAGAATGTTCAAACTACCGTACAATTGCGCTCATTTCACATGCTAGCAAGGTTATGCTCAAAATCCTACAAGCTAGGCTTCAGCAGTATGTGACCCGAGAACTACCAGAAGTGGAAGCTGGGTTTCGAACAGGCAGAGGAACTAGAGATCAGATTGCCAACATTCGCTGGATCATGGAAAAAGCAAGAGAGTTCCAGAAAAACATCTACTTCTGCTTCATTGACTACGCCTTTGATTGTGTGGATCACAACAAACTGTTGCAAAGTCTTAAAGAGATGGGAGTACCAGACCACCTTACCTGTCTCCTGAGAAAGCTGTATGCGGGTCAAGAAGCAACAGTTAGAACCGGACATGGAACAACCGACTGGTTCAAAATTGGGAAAGGAGTACAACAAGGCTGTATATTATCACCCTGCTTATTTAACTTATATGCAGAGTATATCATGAGAAATGCCGGGCTGGATGAATCACAAGCCGGAGTTAAGATTGCCGGGAGAAATATCAACAACCTCAGATATGCAGACGATACCACCCTAATGGCAGAAAGTGAAGAGGAACTAAAGAGCCTCTTGATGAGGGTGAAAGAGGAGAGTGCAAAAGTTGGCTTGTAACTCAACATTAAAAAAACCCAGATCATGGCATCTGGTCCCATCACTTCCTGGCAAATAGAAGGGGAAGAAATGGAAGCAGTGACAGATTTTATTTTCTTGGGCTCCAAGATCACCGCAGACGGTGACTGCAGCCATGAAATTAAAAGACACTTGCTCCTTGGGAGGAAAGCTATGGCAAACCTAGACAGCATATTAAAAAGCAGAGGCATCACCTTGCCGACAAAGGTCCGTATAGTTAAAGCTATGATTTTTCCAGTAGTAATGTATGGCTGTGAGAGTTGGACCATAACGAAGGCTGAGTGCCGAAGAATTGATGCTTTCGAACTGTGGTGCTGGAGAAGACTCTTGAGAGTCCCTTGGACTGCAAGGAGGTCAAACCAGTCAATCCTAAAGGAAATCAACCCTGACTGCTCATTGGAAGGACAGATGCTGAAGCTGAAGCTCAAATACTTTGGCCACCTAATGCGAAGAGAGGACTCACTGGGAAAGACCCTGATGCTGGGAAAGACTGAAGGCAAAAGGAGAAGGGGACGGCAGAGGATGAGATGGTTAGATAGCATCACCGATGTAATGAACATGAATTTGAGTAAACTCTGAGAGACAGTGGAGGACAGGAAGGCCTGGCGTGCTATGGTCCATGAGGTCACGAAGAGTCGGACACGACTAAACGACTGAACAACAACAAAAGGATGTAACACTTCAGTAGGATGTCACCACAGGGCAATCACAACACAGTTTTCTGTTAATGTAAGTACAATAAGAAGTATGTTGGGTTGGACTAAAGTTCTATCTAAGCTAATATATATTTATCTCAAATTCCATTCCTGCTGTACCTACAGTAAAACCATTGGATAGACCCAAAATATGCTATGATGAGTAATGTTGATTTCCTCCACTTTAAAAGTTGTGCTGCCTTTGACGTCAGAAGTATTAACATAGCTGTCAGGATTAGAAAATCACTATATCTTTTGGTGGCATATTTTATAATTTAGCTAATAATTATTTAAGAAGTGCTACCTTCCTCTATACCAAATTTCATCATTCACTTTCATTGCTCAACCCAAGTTTCAAGGAGAAGGAGAAGGAGAAGGAGAAGGAGAAGGAGAAGGAGGAGGAGGAGGAGGAGGAGGAGGAGGAGGAGGAGGAGGAGGAGGAGGAGGAGGAGGAGAAAGAGGAAGAGGAGGAGAAGGAGAAGGAGAAGGAGAAGGAGAAGAAGGAGAAGGAGAAGGAGAAGGAGAAGGAGAAGGAGAAGGAGAAGGAGAAGGAGAAGGAGAAGGAGAAGGAGAAGGAGAAGGAGAAGGAGAAGCTGCTGCTGCTGCTGCTGCTGCTGCTGCTGCTGTTGCTTCTGCTGCTGCTGCTGCTGCTACTGCTTTGGGGCTGCATCCATCTATCAGCAGTTTGGTGGACTGAATACTCCCTTCTTCTGCAGTCCATTGATTTGGATAGAGATTTAGGTGACCCTTGAGGTTGAATAGGAGAATCTGCCATTTTATCACTAGAAATACTCTGCCATCACATTGCATATAAGCCATAATTTGTAAAGAACTAGGCCAGATCCAAAGATCTATTCATCTACCTCTGTGGATTCTATGACTTCACCTTTCCCATAAATATATTGCACAAACAAACACAGTTTATAATTTAACATGAAGGGTTCACTGTGTTTGGATTATCAGGAATCAACTCAGCATTGTCTCACAAGCATAAAGGAAGGGCTTTTCTAGAAAAACGTATCTCTACTGTGTTTGTGGGATGTTCCTGGTCACCTGATTTCCGCTTCCTGCTTCTTCTTGGTCTTGGAGATTCAGTCTCCAACTTTTCCTTTTCCAACACACACGTGCATGCAGGAGGGCCGCTAAATATGCGGGTCTTGTCCGAATATCTTGCTAGCATGCACCGGAGATGATAAAGTGGTTTTCTACAATGAATCTACTTGTAACCAGATCTACAGAATAAAAGTAAGCTATCTTTATCTTTCTTCATCTAACTAATGTGTGAAGACTGGATTTATTTCTGAACGCAATTAAGCTTTATGTGCAAGCCTTCCTTGGGTACATGTTTTTACTCTGCAAGATTGTTGTTTGCTGCTTGGCGTTCTTTTACTAACCTTTAAGACTCCAACACACTGTTCAACACAGAGAAATGTGAAATAAAATTGTTGGGTGAGTAAAATCTAAAGAATAATCCAGATTTGTACAATGTATAAGATACTTCTCTCTCTTTCACCCACAAAATTGTTCTATATGACTGCACCAAACAGTTGTAGGATTTTTATAGTGAATTTTTATTCAAAACCTTTTGCCTTTTCTGGGTGATGAGTCATGTTGGCTCCTCTTCAGGAAGACTCATGTTGACAAATTAGAAATACCTCATCTGAAAGCCTATCTTATTTCCCTATTATCAGAACATTTGGCAAGAAACCTCAAGTTCTTTGCATGCTTTGTCTGAAGCTCCAGATATATCCTGGGGGAAAAAATCAGACAGGGAATGTCACTCTACCAATAGAGAAAAGTGCAGAAGAAGATGTGCAGAAGAGTGCAGAAAAAAGAAGCTGATCTACAGAATGTGTTTTCTTGGGAATATTGTTTATGCTCCAGCTTTGAGTTTACCTTTTGAGGCAACATCTGCCAGATGTTTGACTATATTTTCTCTGTCATGGTCTCCCTGTGTTGGGAGTATATGTTTGTCATGCTGAGGAGTGTTGGGAATTCCATTTATTAAATCACTGCAAGGTATTGGTGCCCTTACCATCTGGTGCTACCCCCTCCTCTGACACAGAGGCAGATCTTTCTCGACTTATGTTTCTATGCTTTTTCAATTAGTTTTTCTGTAAAGCAGGGTTGCCAAGCATTGGACTCCCAAGCCAAAACTAGGAGCAGACTTCTAAATTCCAATCAGGAATTATATTTGCTCATATGATGCTCAAATGATCAGAGGCTTATATTCACTCACATAATGCATCAGTTCCTTCCCAAAGATGTGTGTAATCTCACAGCTGGAAGTTAGCCTAGAAAATCCTAACCATATATCTGTGATGAATGTGATACAGTTAGGTGAATGGTAGAAGTGTTTGGGAGAGTGAGGATGCACTAACTAGCTCTGCCCCATCCCTTTCCCTGTAGCTTTTCACATATTCTGCTGCTGAATGCCTCCAGCAGCGAATCTGATATCCTAATGCAGATCCACTGCTTGCTTAGAGTTCTAAATTGTCCAACAATCCTATGAGAGTATTTGTGTTGAAGACATTCAGCCCTCCAGGAAATAGAGATGGAAGAACTGGTGACATGGTCATAACAATGTGTTGTCCACAAGCATGGACAAACTTTTTACCTCACATGGTTAGAAAAGGAAGGAAGGGAGGGAGGGAGGGAGGGAGGGAGGGAGGGAGGGAGGGAGGGAGGAAGGAAGGAAGGAAGGAAGGAAGGAAGGAAGGAAGGAAGGAAGGAAGGAAGGAAGGAAGGAAGGTCTTCTGATAGTCTGCCATCTTCTGTGTATTACAAAACTTAGTTCATCTAATGTGTTTACGTTCAAGAGGATCTGATAAAAATTCCCGAAGAAGCTATTTGGAATCACAAAGTGGCTTGGTGTTCATTATTAAGTAAGCTTATTAACTTGAAGTCATCACGGAAACTACATGGGCATACCTATAAAGTCACCAAGTCAACTTTTCTTTCTTACTCTCATTTTCAGAATTATGTTACTGCCCATATTCTGGTGAAGGTAGTGAAGGAACTAGCTATTTCTACATCTCCTCCTCAAAAATGGTGTAAGATACTTTCACAATGGCTTGGAGTTAGAAATTTGATACATGTATTTTCGGAAGCATTGTAATTCCTTAAGAAGTCTGAAAATGGAGCATTTTTGTGCCCTAACAATTAAGGCGCAGAACATTTTAACATTTATTTATTTTATTTATTTATTTATCATATTTATACCCCGCCTATCCCCTCCCTATCGGAGGACTCTATGCAGCTTACAGCAATTACAATTCATCTAATTTATACAACAATTCATATATCTATTATTTATCGCACGCTCAGGAAGGGGGTTGGGGAACCGACTCTTCTTCCGTAGGTATTGGACTACATGTCCCAGCATACCTCGCTTCTGAGTCGGCTGCTGATGTCCTGGATGTAACATAGCCTTTACTGTTTAATTCAGGGCATTACTTATATCTATAAAACCTTTGCAGATTCTTGTTTTTGCCATTTTACTAGGTGGAGCATTATGCAACTTTTAAGAAGAGATCAAAAAACCACTTCTAATGGAAATCACACATTCAAACAGAAAGGAATGCTCCATTTTCAAGAGATGCAGAATGTAAGTGTTATTGTAGCAACTAATGGGTGTTTCTAAGTTGTAATGTATCTCCACTGAAAACTCAAGCCCATCATCGTATGAAAAAAGTCATTTGTATTTTTTTTTAAATCTCACATGTACACTGGAGTTTTTATGAAAGGAAAGCAGTTGCAAAAATGGAATCTTTGTGTTCCTTAAAAGCTTCCATCCTTTCTTTCTAGGACAATTGGCTGATCGTAGTTGAAGCTTTAAATGTATACTCTCTGACAGTGAAGTTCATAAAAAGAACACTGCTATTCACACACGCCTTTGTTACATTTCCACCACCATGGAATTTCTGAAATGAAAAATGCTTTGTAGTTAAAATAATTACTGTCCAAAAAATTTAGACGTCCTGAGCAAAATGAGAATGAGGGCATTCTTCTTTACTTTTGAGGGGCTTTTATTCAGAAACATAAAATTTGGTAGGACCTTATTTAATTTTTGTGTAAACATGAACATTCATGTCTCTGAACTCTGTGTTAGATTATAAGCAACATAAAATGTAAAGTCTCTTTAGATCAAGCTTCTGGTGACTGCATTGGTACATCCACATAGCTTTCTTGGCAGGAAGTGATTTGCCATTGTCTTCTGAGTTTTGGTTTGTTTATTAGTTTATTTTTGTTTTACTTCACAGTAAACACTATTGTCCTGATATTTCCATGGTCTCCAATCCAAGTATTAATTTGGTACCCAATCCAAGTATTAATTTGGTCTGACCTACTGAGCTTTTTCAGATGTATTTCTGTGATGTTAGAGGAGAAAAGGAGAGAAGAACATATTGGATATGACATGCAAAAAGTCACTCATAAAGTCACTTGCTGGTGCACTACTGGAGCAAGCTCAAATCCTTAGTATACCCACAAGGATACCAAGAAATTGAGACTTCTTCCTTGTTTGGAGAAGATAAGAGGCAGCAGATCCTGTATATCTATCGACATTTCTGTGGTATTGAAACCTTGACAAAAGTGACCTGAGGTTCCACCAGTGCGATAGCACATGTCCTAGATGAAGAATTTGATGATAAAAGTGAAGCATGTCCTTGTGGTGGAAAAGATAGTGAATCTGGCATGTATCACTCAGACCTGGCTGGGAAAGAATGGAAGCTTCCTCTAGAGCAGAGCTTTCCAAACTTTTCATGTTGGTGACACACTTTTTAGACATGCATCATTTCACGACATACTCTTACAGCAGGGCATCATGTCGCGACACACTCTTACAGCAGGGCACAAGGCAGGCACCAGGACCTGCGTGGAATCCTGGCGGGGCAGGTTTAGAGGCAGCAAAGCACAAGGCAGGCACTAGGACCTGCGCAGAATCCTGGCAGGGCAGGTTTGGAGGCAGCAAGGCACAAGGCAGGCATTAGGACCTGCGTGGAAGCCAGGACGCAGCAGCAGCTGCGACACACCCAGACACTGCAGCCGACACACTAACGTGTCCCGACACACAGTTTGGAAAGCTCTGCTCTAGAGAATGGACACAGGTAGAATCACATGTCTGAGCCAACACTGTGGCAGTAAGGACAGCAAAGCAGCAATACTTTCCTGCACTTATTGCATCTATGGAAAGCCAACTAGTGCTATGGGCTACTCTGACCCCTTGGAGTTAGAAGCTGGGGAATATGTTAGAATATGTTGCAGCCACTGAAACATGCAAAGAGATAAAATGGCTCAAGCTACTGCTTGCAGACATGTTGCATTAGGCTCTCACAGTCAGAGAAGATTGGTGGGAGGACAAAGCATATTGATGTAAAGCATCATGTGGTGAGAGAGCTACAACACCAAGGGTTAGTGAAACTAGACTACTGTCCCACAGGGAACATGATAGCTGACATCTTCACAAAGCCGTTATCTAGAATCAGTTACCAAGAACTGAGAGGGAAATTAACTCTTGTGGGACATTGAGACATGCATAGGTTGAAAAGAAGGGGATGTTAGAGATCGGGTTTCAACCAAGCATATCTCACACACAGACAGCCTCTGCTGTAAACTGATCTCACTTGCTGTGTGTGGGAGGGGCTGAATCCCGGTTTCCTGTTTCCTGTTCCCTTCATTTCCTCTTTCTGCTTGAATCTCCACCAGGAGGGTGGCAGCTATGGCTGCTGCCACATGTTTCTCATACTTTCATTCAGGTGGGCCGCATTGGAAGCATGAGGTTCACGTCAGAACCTTCTTGCTCGCACGCATGGACCGTTTCTACTAAGGAACTCTGAGTTACAATAAAATTGTAAACTCTTTTTTCACCTAACTTTACAGTAACGTGTGAAGTGTGTTTATTTTGTGTTTTGAACTGATTAAGCCTTGTGCAAGTTTATGGGAATGCTTCCACTCTGCTATATACTTATAAGAAGCTGCGTGGAGTTCTGGTACTACCATCCCAGAATTCCTACAGATAATTTACCAGTAATCAGCAGAAGCAGGTGGGTGGTGTACTCAGGTGACAAGAGACCAGATCCTGGCAGGGACCCTAGCTCCAAGATGCAGTAGCAGATTTGGAGAGCATATCTATTCAGCAACTCAGAAGCAAGGATGGCAACTCCCTTAACTGAGCCATGCTTGCAGCTAGGCTACATAAGAGTGGCTGTCAGAGGCTGGCCCTCCATTGGAAATAACTCTCCAACATTGGATCTGTGTTCTTGTATCCTTGCTTCCTTCTCTGTTCCTGGGCTTTCAACTTAATGATCTGGATTAGCTTACAGAACCTGCAGTATTTGACTCCTACATCTCTCTGTAGTACCTTGCCTCATTTTCCTGAACCTGTGCTGCCCACCTTTTAGTCCTGCTGCTTGTCTCCCTTGGCTATGATTCTGGACCAGAGTCTAGGTTGCCCACACTATATCCATCTAACAAGAGGGACTTCACTTCCCTGTATATTTCCCAGAGATGTATGCATCTGCTCAGCCATCATTCTACCTGCCTTTGTGTTAGCCTAAAGTAGAACTCATCAATCAACCAGTTGCAACTTAGCTTAGAACAGGATAGCCAGCAGCATTATTTAAAGCATCCTACTCTCTTTTGGAAACTACTGCATTAAAAAAATCTTCCTGCTGTCTATTGTGGCCAGTCTGTCAACTATTTTGCAAACAAAATTGCTCACATTCATTTTAAGTTGTATACCAGATGGACAGGATCTCATGAAATGGCAAAGACAGCATCTTAAGAGGTGATCTAGGATGCTTTCAAGCCTGGGCCACCTAAAGAAGTGGCAGATTGCTCTATGGACTTTGCCTTTGTGCCTATTGACTTATACATTGGGCCAGAGAGGAAATGACAGGTTGGGTGCAGGAGATGTTGAGCGAGGGAATGGCTCATTATATAAGCCTAGTGGCTTATCTAGGATGGCCAAATTTGAGTCATGGACTCAAGGAGGCATCACTCAACCTGGCCATTCTAGATATTAATCTTCCCATTTTAGAAAAGTTATAGAGAAGCAACTAGAGAGAGCTCTGGATGAAGTGGATTATCTAGATCTTTTCCAGCTGGAATTCAAGCCTGGACATGAGATGGAAAGTGCATTGATTGCTCTAGTGGATGACCAGCAGTAGGACCTGGACGGAAGAAGTGTCCCCTGGTTCTGTTAGATTTCTCAGCAGCATTCAGTACCATTAACCATGGTATCCTTTTGGACAATCTGCATGGGTTGAAGACTGGGTGAACTATTTTGCAATAGTTCTGCATCTTCAATCTGTGTTGTGGATGAAGAGAAGTCAAACCCTTGGTTACTTCAGTGTGGGATAACCCACGACTCAGCCCTTTCCCCCTATTTTTAACATATATTTGAAACTGCAAGGGAGAGGTAATCTATTGACTTGGGCTGAGGTATCATCAGTATGGTAACAATATTCAGGTACAGTATACCTCTATCCCAACCAAGCAAGAGATGCAGTGCAAGTGTGGTTCCACTGTTGTGAGGCTGGGAGGAACGGGATGGGGTGGGAGAGACTCAGGCTGAATCTCACAAGATGGACACGGACCATTTTATCAATTGATCTTGAAGGACCAGGTATACAATCCTAGGCTCATGGCTGCTGCTAGAGAACCAGTGGAGGCCTTGGCCAAGACAGCTGTTCACCAGTTGCAAACTGTCCTATTTGAGCCTATATCAGCTTCCGGTTAGACTACTTCAATTCCCTTTACATGGAGCTGCCCCAGAAGATGGCCCAGAAGCTGCAGTAGGATCCTGGGCCCATCCAAGGTGCTGGGTGCTACTTGCAAAGCTCGATATTTAGGAGTGCTGTGGAAACTATGCTCTTCCTCAGAGCTTTTAGGCAATAGATGTAAGATTTTAATAGGTATTACTTGACTATTGGGATTATATTTTTATGACCAATCTGAAAATAGGTTGCATACAAAATAAATAAATTCATTGAAGAAATTGGTGGTTTAAAATTGCTTTCAAAGGTGTTGCTTTCAGCAAGGATTGAGACAAAGAAATGCAGTTGACAACATACAATTCAATGTTCTCAGCTGTAAATAATAATAAGAAAGAAGAATATTTAGAAATTCTGTTCACTAAATTGACTAGGAATGTATATATGTTTTCAGCTGGGAAGTAAATATGAATTAATTTTCTTCATTATCATATTTCAAATTAGCGTATCCAGGAAATTTTGTGTCTCGGTTAGTAAATTTCATGACATTCATAAAGAAATTATTACACCAATTAAAAAGAAAAACACTTTGAGCCTCTGGAAAGATTATATTTATTATTTAATATCCCTGTAAGTTTGGGATTCTGACAAAGCAAAGCCTATTCTGTAGAAAGTGCACCATTTCTCAGCCATAAGGAAACCTGCAATAAAGTATAATCTTGTCATTTCACAGACTTTTTAATATTCAAAAGTGCTTCTTCTAGCTGTTAACAGAATCAACCATCATAAAGATTCATGTCCTCATTCCCAATCAACATATGGCAAATTCAGAGAAGAGTACTTAGGTCTAAGCCATCCAGAGATAAACACACTTAGATTTCCTTGACCTAATGAAATTGGAACCTGTTGCATTCTGTTCCACTAAAATTAATGGGCATGATCCTGCAAATGTTTCACAAACTGTTTATGTTAATGGAAGATTTAATTATATGTGTAAATCCAAACATTTCTTCTATGGATCTCAATAGAATTTAAATGCATTTAGAGATGGCTGAATTAATAGGATTTAATTATGATTAATGCTGACTGAACTATGTACCCAAAAATAATTTATGTGTTGTTGATATTTTGGAAGTTCTGGTGATATAAACATAGAAAGCAGAGAAGTTAGCTTTTTCTGCAAAAATGGGACATGATTGCAAGCATATTTAAGCTCCAACTATGGTTGAAATCATGAATAATTGTTGTGAGTTATAGGTGTTTGTTTGTTTTGCCTTCAATTTCTGAGATAATGAATGGGAGAGAGAGTATTACATGCAATGGACAGAATCCAAATTTATCAATCTTTTATTTTTGTGGGTCTACTCTAAGCAGAAATGTGTGCTTTTATATAGAAATGTGCTGATCAGTAGGTGCCCAAACCTGGTGAAATTGCTTGATCTTAAAAACTAAGCAGGATTACGACTGATTGATATTTGGACAAGAGACTATCTAGCAGTACCATGACTGTAGGCTAGACTGAGAAGATGAAAAGGAGGTAATGGCAAATGATGTCAATGTTATTTTTATTCCTTTTTTAAAATAATTTTTATTAAAAGATTTTATGCAATAGTAAAAACAAGGTAAAGGTAAAGGTTCCCCCCGCACGTTTGTGCAGTTGTGTCCAACTCTAGGGGCTGGTGCTCATCTCCGTTTGTTAGCCAAAGAGCCAGTGTTGTCCGAAGATGCTTCCACGGTCATGTGGCCAGCATGACACGCACGGAACGCTGTTACCTACCCACCGAAGTGGTACCTATTTATCTACTTGCATTTGCATGCTTTCGAATTGCTAGGTTGGCAAGAGAGTAAAAGCAAACATACAATATAAATTTAAAGAAAAGAAAAGAAAAGAAAAATGGAAGGAAGGAAGGAAGGAAGGAAGGAAGGAAGGAAGGAAGGAAGGAAGGAAGGAAGGAAGGAAGGAATTGTCTATCCTCCCTCTTTAAGGTTAAATCATAATTCCGTTCTTCCCATATTTTACCCATTCTAATAATCAAATCCATAAATTCACCAGTTCATTTTTTCCCCATTTTCAGCAAAAAGTCCATAAAGAGTTTCCAGTCACAAATAAATGTACCTGTTGTTTTTTCCCTAATCAAACAAGTCAGTTTTGCCATTTCTGCAAGTTTCGTCATCTTCACCAACCATTATTCCATTGTGGGTATTTCAGGATCTTTCCACCTTTGTAGATATAGCAATCTTGCAGCAGTTACCATGTACACAAAAATCTTCCATAAGTCTTTCCTAGTTGACTATCTATAATTCCCAACAATAAAAATTCTGGTTTCAGCTATATATTAATCTTTAAAATTTTTGTATCACTGTATGCATTTATACCCAGAGTTTTCTAGCTTTTTTACAAGTCCACCATGCATGGTAAAAAGACCCTTCATGTTTTCCACATTTCCAACACAAATTAGAAGTACCTTGATACATCCTAATTACGTTGACATATATATATATATGAAGTCACCAGGAGTTGAATTTGACTTTATCTATATTTATCAGAATGGAGCAGCACTTAATTGATGGATAAACATTGGTATTCTTGCACTTAGCTATGAAGATGGATTTTCTTTCTTCAGTGTGCAATCAGCTTTCTGTTACATCAGTTTTCAGCCTCCAATGCTTCCATTTAATTCAAAGTGCAGATATTAGGAGAAAAGATTACCCATGAGACTTTGTCATGAAAGCCAGAGATACTTCAGGGTGGTGGAAAGCTGTGTAACAGAAACCAATAGTACCTGAAGTAACACTTTAGAGCACCAAATAAATTCTCAAACATCTTAAGAATAAGAGATATCTTATCTCTCCCTCCCTTTATACTTGTGTGAAGTAGTGTGGTGGAATGTGTTCCTGAAGGAGGAGGTGATGTGGTGCATTCTGGCATGGATACTGTTTCCCAGGGGGAGAGAGCATTCCAGACTGATAAGAGACTTCGAAGCCCAGACTCTGTTGCTGGGAAGGTTCAAGGCAGACCCTCCCTACAGCCCTTGAGAGTTATTACCCTTGGGTTAGTTAGGTAGCTTTAGTCTGGCAAGATTCTGTTCATAGGGTAAGAGCAATAAAGAAACTAGAGTTGGAAACCCTTCTCAGCGTGGTTCTTGTCCTCAATTCCAACAAGTAGGGACGTTTACTCACATTACATTCTTGCCCTGGACTCAGGGCCCTTTCATCTGACCATGACTATGGTCTTGGTAGTGGCTCTTCCTCCTGTCCCGCAAGGCCATTCCCTCTGCCCTCTACAGTGGCAGGAAGTCCTGTTAAACAAGGAAGTCATGATAATATAAAAGTGGACATCTCTGCTACCTCTTCCTGCATTTCTTCTCTTTAAGCTTTCTGTAGGGTTAGGATAATCTCCAACCACATGTCCTTCTTTCTTGTCATTAGAGTTGAGAAGCTGCCATTGCACATTTTTCTTGCAAATATGAAGTTATTTATTTATTTGTTGAGAGGGAAATGTCATTAGACCATATACTTAACCTAATTAAACTATGAAGTTAGCATGTCGATGAAGGTTCTCAGTCATCCAGGTGGAACAGTCTGTGGCTTGAATCATGTCAACTGGATTTCTATTTTCTCAGTAGAAACGTTTCGCTCCTTATCCAAGGAGCTTCTTCAGTCTGAAGAAACTGAAGAAGCTCCTTGGATAAGGAGCGAAACGTTTCCACTGAGAAAATAGAAATCCAGTTGACATGATTCAAGCCACAGACTATGAAGTTAGCAATATTTCCCGACTGATAAAGTGTGATTCACAGATAACACTTCCTTGCAGTGGATGGAGGGGTGGGGGAATCAATCTGATTATCTGTATTTAATTGCATGTGATGAAGTGCATCAAAATGTTAGTTCCTGATTCATCACTCATGTTTGCTGCATTTCCCCCCCTTCCCCAGTATTCTGTCAATAAAAATGATTTTATTGCCATGTCTGACATTTTAAAGTAAGCTGCTACTGCCTGATTTCTAAAGGTCTCAAATAATGATGCTGTTGATTTAAAATAGGTGATATCCTTCCAATATAATGCTGGGGAAAACAGGCATTGCCCTTGGGGGTAGGGAGAAGGTTCTGAATAGTCTGGCGAAGAGGCATCCACAGGATTGTAGCATTGTGATGCAAGCTTTACCCTTTTTTTATATTCACTACTACATTGCACACACAACCCAAGGTTCTAGCCCAGAGCTTTCCAAACTGTGTGTCACGACACAAAAGTGTGTCGCCTGTGGGGCTCAGATGTGTCACGTCAAAACCCGGAAGCGCTGATGGTGTGCCATCAGCACTTCCGGGTTTTCCCGCGGTGACACACCAACAGTAGCGCGCGAAAATCCAAAAGCGCCGCAGCCATGGCGGTGCGCAAAAAACCAAAAGCGGCAGCAGCACTTCTGGGTTTTTGCACGCTGCCGCAACGGCGGCGCTTACAGGTTTTCCTGCAGAGACGCACCAATGGCAGCACGCAAAAACTGAAAGCGGCAGCAGCGCTTCCGGGTTTTTGCACGCTGCCGCAATGGCAGCACTTCTGGGTTTTCCCGTGGTGACACACCAACAGCGGTTGGTGTGTCGCCGTGGGAAAACTTTGGAAAGCCCTGTTCTTGCCAGTTCCTTTGGGCTTTGCTGTATAAGCTCAAGAACTCTCAAATACATCTAATTCCTTGCTCAGGGCATCTGGAGATCAGTATGTATCTGAATAGATAGGCAAAATAGTCAAACTATCTCACTTGTGTTTTCAACTGGGGTTGCACTCAAAGGATTGTGGTCAGGAAGTGGGAAATGTAAAGCCATGTGGATCATGGGAATTGTAGTCAGACAATCTAGGAGATTGAGAAAGTTTGCTTTCTTGATAAACCCTCCTATTTTAACTGCCACAGTAAAATAAGAACATGCAATTTAGCCTTATACTTCTTATTTGGAAGTAATTTAGATTTGCCCCACATTTGAACAGCATTGGAATCCTGTCCCTAGCATTTTACTTTTGCCGTTCAGATTCTCCTGTATTCATAGCCTTGGTAAGAAGCAACAGCATTAGTCCAAAGGCGGGAAGGATGCTGGGAACAGCATTATTCTTTTTGTTCCATTCTGTTTTATAGTTATCACTTCTGTTAACTGCTTTCCAACTACATTTACATTACACAAAACACTTAATGTAAGACAGTCTGCAAATCCAATATGCATGTTATTAAGAAAATGGAACTTTTATCAGTAATTGTGAAGAAATAAGCAGTTACTACAGAGGGGGGAAAAAGTCACAGACAACTTACATCAAGTGTTAGTTTTATTTATTTATTTATTTTATCTTGTCCATCCTTCCTTCCTTGTAGTATTTTTTAGAAGAGCATATGAATCACCTGAAGTGCTAGGATTGAGTCTGAACCAAAATGAACATTTAAATGCCAAGGAGTTACATGGCCAATATTCGTGAAGCTTGTTATCATGATGCTTAGAGAGCATCTGCCTGGAGAGAGACAGGATACTCAATTTAATCCATTTCTGCCCTATGTTGCTTTCCCATATAGACATCCTTTCCACTAATTTTCTGCCTGAATGTGCAATATTTACATCTGTGAAAGATACTTTAAAGATATTTCATTCTCAAAAAGAGTTTTCTCCCACATTTCTTTGAGGCAAGAATTGTTTCAAGCATTCTGGAAGAACCAAAGACTAGGTTCAGATATCTATATTTAGATACTAGTTCAATAGATGGAACTCAGGTTCCCGTTTATCAGAATGTACAGAGATCAAACTCTTTCAATACCGACTAAAACTGAAGGGTGATGCCTATGACTCCACAGGGCTAATTTGAAGATGCTAATTTGAATCTAGCCATCCATAAATCGGCACAGAGTGGGTAGTGATTTTTCTTATCTTCCTATCCTCCTGCTTCCAATCCTCTGCCACATCCATTCCTATCACACTGTCTATAAGGGAGAGAGAAGAGAGCAAACTAAAAGTAACAAATTGCAAAATCCAGAATCTCTTAGTTCTTTAGATGAAGAATGAGCCTAGTTTGGAAGTCAAGAGGCATCAACTGAGAACTACAACTCTTTCTGCCCACTCGCTTGGTTGGTTGGTTCATTGGTTGGTTGGTTGTACAGCATTACCAAATCTTCCTGAATAGTAAGGGGGATGAGAGACAATCAAGAATATTCAATTACATTTTAGTGTATGAGAAAATGAAAAGCTAGTTTGGTCTAGTGGTTAAGGCAATGGGCTAAAAACCAGGAGACTGTGAGTTCTAGTCCTGCCTTAGGCATGAAAGCTGGCTGGGTGACCTTGGGCCAGTCCCTGTCTCTCAGCCCTAGGAAGGAGCCAATGGCAAACCAGGAGACTGAGAGTTCTAGTCCCACCTTAGGCATGAAAGCCGGCTGGGTGACCTTGGGCCAGTCCTTCTCTCTCAGCCCAACTCACCTCACAGGGTTTTTGTTGTGGGGAAAATAGGAGGAGGAAGCACTATTAGGTTTGTTCGCCGCCTTGAGTAATTTATAAAAATAATAAAGGAGGGATAGAAAATAAATAAATGAAAAAAGCTTCATATCAGCATCACTGATAGCCTGCTTGTAAGTAACAGCCTTGTAAATAGGTTAATATTATGATTCCTCATTTGCAGATGAAAACAGGTCAAGAGACTTCCATGCATTGCCATACGCCTTAGTGCAAAGAAAAGCTTTTCTACTCCATCAGCCTGGTAGCTATTTGCCACTCTGTGTGTGCATCTGTGTATTTGTGTGTGCATGCGTGGAAATGCATAGATAGGGGTGAATTGTCCAGGGAGTGAAATTTGCTTCTAATGAAGTAATAGCGTAGAGGTAGAAAAGTTAAAGCAAAATGTTACCGTTTGTCACAATTATGTTTTCTATTGGCAGGCATTCTGAACTTTTCTGTTTGATAACTAGACATATAAATTTGACTTCTTAAAGCTCTGCAACCAATTTAAAGGCTCATTTATTTCACTGACAGCAAGATGTATATGCTACCTGGTATGCAGAATGTCTGGGGCCAAATATCCCTATTTTGCTGCTTGCTTGTCTCTCAGGAGGTAAATAGTAGCAATTTTTCAACAAAGGAATATTTTTGTAAGGTGTTTAGCAAATAAATGAGCATGGTGATGACCTGCTGTATCCTGAAAACTGGTAAAATTCATGAATAATAAAATGATCTATAGATTGTTAGCAGAAGGCTATAGCAAAGGCTGATTCTCAACCAGTGGAACTTTACGGAACAATTTGTAACTTTTAAAAGATTCATCATTTTTTAAAAATATTTTATTTTCATTTTTTAAAAATAAAAGTTAATTAATTGTTTGAAAGCGATCTCCAGATGCAGTTGGCTACCTAGGCCACCTTATTGTGGCTGTTTCACTGGCAAATTAAAAATATGAAGGATTCTGTAGTGTATTGCCTTGAGAGTCAGGTTGGCCTAGTGGTTAGAAGCAGGAGATCCTGAATTCTAATTCAGCCCTAAGCACGAAGCCAGTTGGGCGACACTCTCTGAGCCCTCAGAAGAAGGCAACGTCAAACCACTGCTGAAAATGTTGCCAAGAAAACTGCATGGACCTGTCTAACTAGTCATCAGGAGCCAAATCTGACTGGGTGGTCCAGAATAAAATAAATTAGTGCATAAACTTACTATTATTATTGCTTAATTAAACTTGTCTGTCATCCAGTCTTGTTGCTGAATTGCCTTGGCCTGCCTGTCCATGTTATAATTTGTGCAAATTCCCTATAGTTAGTTCTTTTGGAAGTTTTAGTAAAGTAAACAGCAGAACTACTGTTTGGCTGTCTGATCAGTAGAAAAGACACAGCAGGGTCATTTTGGATTTCCTCCCCGCTCCATGAATGTGTTGCATTGATATGAGCAAGTAAAATGTTCTGAATTTTGTGTCCATGCAGACAACAGAATAAGGCTGAGATGAACTGGAGCTTCCATGGTTGAATGCTGCCTTGAGTTAAAAAGATAAATAATTGGGGAGAGGTGTGTGGGAGAATTGGTGAGTGCAAGAAATGGGAAATATTTATTGCCAACAAGGAATATTTGAATAGATATAACTCTCGTCTGCTTAGCTGCCCATATTAAAAAGCAGTATTTGACTCCTGCCTTTTCCCCTCTCTCTTCTTTAAAAAATAAAAACACAGAGAAAATTTTATAATTGTTTATCTTTGCAACGTCTCATACCATACAGTGTGTTTTCCCCTAGAACATTGTTAATCTACATTGCCCATAAACTAAAATAACATAAATTAAATTTTCCCTCAAGTCTAGCTTGACTCTTGGTCATTTCCTGGTTACATCGATATATTTTTTATAAATTTATTTATTTATTTATTTATTTATTTATTTATTTATTTATTTATTTTTATCCCGCCTTTACTTTTTTTTAAATAACTCAAGGCGGCGAACATACCTAATACTCCTTCCTCCTCCTATTTTCCCCACAACAACAACCCTGCGAGGTGAGACAGGGACTGGCCCAAGGTCACCCAGCCAGCTTTCATGACTCAGGCAGGACTAGAACTCTCAGTCTCCTGGTTTCTAACCCGTTGCCTTAACCACTAGACCAAACTGGCTCTTGCTTTTTTGACCATACAGAAGTAGTGTGTCACATCCTTGTTTTGTTTTGCTAGTTTTTAGACTACCCAACATCCCTGGTGTTCACTGAAGGTCTCCTTTTCCAAGGATAAACCAGGGCCAATCTTGCATAGCTTCCAAACCCAAATAACATTTCCTAGGTTTTGCTACACATCTAGAATTATTGCAATGCAAAGCTGCCTAATTTATTCCCTTGCAGTTCATTTCCTTGAGCTAGACTGTTAAAATGTTAACAGGTGTAAGTTCTTTTTAAGCATAACTACTTTAAACTAACTTTCACCACCATATATTTTCTGAAATTTTTGTGGTTTTTTTAAGCGAAAGACAAATGCTACTAGTTCACCTTGACACTACGAAGGGCCCCAATTTCCAGCTAGATTCATGAAGGAATATTTTCCAAGACGTGGTGGCTTTTATTGCTGTCTACCCTGTGCTTGTGGGAGAAATTGGCTGGATATTTGATGCATGGCACAGTGCCACTGACCTTGTAATCTGCTGTGGATGTTAAGTCCTTGGTGTAATTTTTTCCAAACAATATACAAAAATGCATTATTTCATGGGAAAAATCCCTTGCAAAAATGTATAGGATAGGTGGAATTGTTTTTTGAAAAGGTGCTTATCTGGAGCAATTGGATGAAATGTAATTTTTCAGATTTTAATTTTAAAAAAACTGAACTGAATTGGGAACAGGGTAAAGCAAATTTCGGATCAAACAATGAGCAAATATCAGAAGTCTAAATGGACAGATTGAATACATTCAGTTGTTAGGTTGTGCCAGAACATTAATATTTATTAATGTTTATTTTTTTAAATAATATACCCCATCATTCCCTTGGATACAGGTTGGTTAGGATCAGAAACTATACATTGAACAATATTTTTTTCTTTACAATTGAAAAGCAATACTCGATGTTAAAAAGAGAAAACTACAAAGGTCTGTATAATTAAAGCTATGGTTTTCCCAGTAGTAATGTATGGCTGTAAGAGTTGGACCATAAGCAAGGCTGAGCGCCGAAGAATTGATGCTTTTGAACTGTGGTGCTGGAGAAGATTCTTAAGAGTCCCTTGGACTGCAAGGAGGTCAAATCAGTCAATCCTAAAGGAAATCAACCCTGACTGCTCATTGGAAGGATGGATACTGAAGCTGAAGTTCAAATACTTTGGCCACCTAATGCGAAGAGAGGACTCATTGGGAAATACCCTGATGCTGGGAAAGACTGAAGGCAAAAGGAGAAGGGGACGGCAGAGGATGAGATGGTTAGATAGCATCACCGATGTAATGAACTTGAATTTGAAGGAACTCCAGGAGACAGTGGAGGACAGGAACGCCTGGCATGCTATGGTCCATGATGTCATGAAGAGTCAGACATGACTAAATGACTGAACAACAACAACAAAGTTAGACAACTCTAAAACAGGCTATAAGATACTAAATGGGGAAATAACCATTTTGATGTGTGTCATCGCACTGACAGCGCTGAACATCAAATCATGACACTGGATATAAGATTTCTGCTTGGGACCTTTAATTTATTTCTTTAAACAGCAGAGCCATTGCTAAATGGAGTTGAGCCATGGGAATATGACCATCACCCAGAGTAACTGAAATAGAAGCAGAAATACCTGAAGAAGGATAAGCAATGCTCTTTCTCATCTGCTTTCCAATCTGGGCTGCAAAAAGGCTGATAAGGAACAGATGGAGTTTTCTGTATTTCCTTTCTACCATCTAATTGTTGTCTGGATTTCTGGAGCCCCAAACTGGTAGCCTATTGTTTCCCATTTCTCAGCATCCTAATCAAGAAGTCTTCAATGTTTGTCAACAATACAGTGGCAACTATACAGAATGCAGGAAAGGTTACCTATTTCACCCGCTGCTCGCTTCTAGTGAAATGAGTGGCCAAATAAATGTATTTGATAACATTTGTTTAGACGGCCATTATTACACTACTTTGCAGAAAGAATGAGGTGCAGTCTCTGGTTTGCAACCAAAGGTATCTATCAATGAAGCTTCATTTTGTATATAGCACCGGGGTCACTGATTCAAATTTGGGTTTCAACAGCCCCCCTGACTCTCTTTCTACCCCCACCCCCTGTTATGTAAGGAACAAGCAGTAAAACTGACCAGAGACTTGGACAAATGATCCTTGCTGAACTTTCTGATTCAGCAGATATAAAGTTAGGGGAAATCTACAGGCTTCAGCAGTTGCCAAGCTACTTTTCAGGGTTCAAAATTAAATATCAGTCATTGTCGTTATAGAGCATATTGAAAGACAGCTTCTCAGTAGGAGCTCAGTCAGGAGTATATGGCTTTTATCATTCAATAAATCCTGTTTGATAAGCTCACATATTAAGTAGATCACACCTTAAGTGTCTGAGAGTTGTACAGGGGACCATGAAACAATTGACCATTTGATAGTGGCTGTACCAAAATTACACAAACTGACCACAAGCAGCGTCATGACCAAATTGCCAAAATTATTAATTGGAAACTTTGCCAGAGGTTTGGATTTGAATGTAGCAAGAACCACGGGGACCATCAAGTTGAGAAGGTTTTGGAAAATGAGAGGGCTAAGATCTTATGGGACTTTAAGATCCAAACAGATGGGCATCTTGTTCATAACGTGCCAGATATAACAGTCATTGAAAAGAAGAAAGTCTGGTCCATTGATGTCTCTATCCTGGGTGATGCTAGGATTGAGGGAAAACAATTGGAAAAAATTACGAAATGCTGGGACTTGCAGATCGAAGTTGAATGCTTATGGAAAAAGAAATCCACTGTTATACCAATCATGATTGGAGCCCTTGGAGCAATACCTAAAGATTCCCTCGATATTTGGAAAATTTGAATTTATCAGACCTGAACACCCTAATTTTACCAAAAAACAAAACAAAACCCCACCCTGCTAGGAACTGCCTATATTCTCAGATGTTACCTTAAAAATTCTTAGGTCCTTGGTTAGGACTTGAATTATTAGGCTCCTACCAGTCTTAGTCTGTGAATTTAATTGTAGATTACCAACAACAACAAGAAGAACTCTTTATTTAAGAAGTGGAATTGCCCATTCTTAAACATATTTCCTCTTATGGGCTATTATTTCTTGTGATTCCAATGTAGCATAATGAGTAGAAATAACAGCATTTTGGAAACAGCATAATAAGAATCCAATCAGATCATTTCACATGTAATCATATGCATATAACTTATGCATATTAGAGATTCAGCAACACAATGATTTCCCTCTTTGTCTAGATTCCCATTTCTCTTACCAAGTTTCCAGGCATTTTTCCTTTTTTCTGAACACATATGGATGACTTAAAAATGTAAAAGCACAGGCCACATTCACACTGGCCTTTAACAGTATGGTTATGCGTTCAACAATATACTAAAGAAAGGCATCTACTATGATTAGCTTCTGATATTAAAAGCTGATCACTCTTGAGCCAGTTCAGGAACTTAGAAGAATTGTCTTGAATTCTTTCTATCCAGCCTTCTTCTCTTGGATAACATTTATTCCTTTGACCAAGCATGTATCACTTCCCAGGAAATATGTAAAAGCATTTATTATTTCAATAAATTCGATATAACATAACTTCAATTCAGATTGATGGACAGCTCTCTATGCATTTTTGTACTTTTTGGTGTTTATGGTTCAGCTTAAGCAGTTTGGGCAACTGGGAATTCCAAATGAACAGAGGACAAAAGTTTATTAAACCTAGACCCTGGCAAGTACCATGGGGATTTAAATTTCCATCTAATTGTATTAAACAGTAATGTCACAGTCATAAAATTCTAAGCCTGGAAGGGTTCTGAAATGGAATGGAGAGCTCCCTGCAGTGAGAAACCAAAGACCCATAAATTATTTGCTCATGCCATCAACACTATGGTGGCCCAAAAGTAGTTTACAAGACTGGGTAAATTACAACACGCCTGAAGAGGAGAAAAGAGAAATAAATTTAGATTCCTCACATCCTTCCGACATGTATACAATTTTCAATCTGTCTGATTGGGGAATTAATTTTCGTCCAAATGCTGAAATGAGTTATATTGTCTGTGAAAGCCAACTCTTTCTTTTGGGCTTTTCTTAAAGGAGAGAGAGAGAGAGAGAGAGAGAGAGAGAGAGAGAGGGAGGGAGGGAGGGAGGGAGGGAGGGAGGGAGGGAGGGAGGATAGATGATGATAGATAGATAGATGATAGATAGATAGATAGATAGATAGATAGATAGATGATACATACATACTGTATATATTAGCTATCAGTTGTTTGTTTCTAATTGTCATACATGCCTTGCATTTTTTTTTTAAATTATCTTGCTTTCTATGTGTAGTTCCATGCTCTTTGGACTGCAGATTATTCTATTTCCCAATTGCCTTTGAGGCTGGATAGAGGGACAAGAAGCCAAAGCTGAAATCAACTGGGTAAGAAGCTCCTGTTGTTGACAACATAGACAGACTAGGGGCAGTTTACTTGTTTTGCTCACAGATTATTCATAAATTCTGATTTAAATTGACCAAAAAAACATAAATTTAATTCTGGAGCTATAATATGCACTTTCAGTTTCTTTAACTCTCTTGCCATCCTCTTATGTTACCAATGCACAGGTGTGGCTCAGAGAAATAGTACATAAAAGCAACTTTCAAGTGATTGCTCAATATTATTGTGATTTTCCTAACTGTTCCTTATGTATGTTAGCTAAACACAAACACACACAAAAGTAATATTTATGTTATTGTATATATAATCACACCAACATTGTTCCTATGTGTTGCTATTTCTCTGGCTTCCTATTTTTGCATCTCTGTGGACAATGAAGGCCTCTGTGGACACCCGCTGCTCATTGCAGGAATCTATAATAAATCTTCCCCAACATAGAGCTTTCTGACTTCTGCTTGGACACATTTAGTAAGTAGAAAGTACCACTTCTCTGGGAAATTGATTCCTATATTGAACTACTCTTATTATTGAGACTTTTCCCTCTCTAAATTCTTTGTTCAGAAACAGACTTATTATAACTTGTATCCTTTATCATGTTCTGCAGACAAGAATGATCAAGAACACATCTTGGCATTCTTTTGTGTGACATTCTTTCAGATAGTTGAACCATGCTACCATATCCTCCTTACCCTTAAAATTTGCACTTCCTTCCTTCCTTCCTTCCATCCATCCATCCATCCATCCATCCATCCATCCATCCATCCATCCATCCTTCTTTTCAGTCTACTGATCATTGTTGCTCTTGTCTGAATCTGTTACATTTTGTCTTTCATTGTCTTAAAGTGTGCTGTCAGGATCTGGAGTCAATGGGAACTCACCAATGCAGAATAAAACATAACTAGAACTCCTCAATTATTGCACTTAACTCACATTCTAGTAATGTACTACTAGGTTTTTCTAACCAAGGCTTCAGTAATACATGGGAAAAAAAGAGCCAGTTTCATCTAATGGTTAAGGCAATGGGCTTGAAACCAGGAGACTGAGAGTTCTAGTCCTGCCTTAGGCATGAAAGCCAGCTGGGTGCCCTTGGGCCAGTCCCTGTCTCTCAGCCCTAGGAAGGAACCAATGGCAAACCAGGAGACTGAGAGTTTTAGTCCCACCTTAGGCACGAAAGCTGGCTGGGTGACCTTGGGCCAGTTACTCTCTCTCTCAGCCCAACTCACCTCACAGGGTTGTTGTTGTGGGAAAAATAGGAGGAGAAAGGAGTATGAGGTATGTTCGGTGACTTGAGTTATTTATAAAAATAATAAAGGCGGGATAAAAATTAAATAAATAAATAAAATAAAAAACTGCCAGATGTACAAACTGGATTCAGGAGAGACAGGGGCACCCAAGATGACTTTGTTAATATTTGGCGGGTAGTGGAAAAGGCAGGGTAGTTTCCAAAGGACATCAACTCTGCTTGATACTAAGGCTTTTGATAATGTAAAGGTAAAGGATCCCCACACACATTGTGCAGTCATGTCCGACTCTAGGGGCCAGTGCTCATCTCCGTCTGTTAGCCGAAGAGCCAGCATTGTCCGAAGACGCTTCCACGGTCATGTGGCCGGCATGATGCACGTGGAATGCTGTTTGACAATGTAGTACATAACAAATAGTGGATAGTCCTTAACAAGATGGATATATTGGGCCACTTCATCTACCTATTGAAAAATTTATATGATGAGCAGGAAGCAACAGGGAAAAATAGGGAGTAGCTACATGGTTCAAGATTGGGAAGCTTGTATACTATCACCCTTATTCATTTAACTTAAGGGCAAAATATATCAAAGGCAATTCTGGAATTAAAAATTGCAATTAAATTGCTGGGAGAAACAGCAACAGCCTCAGATAGAACTTTGATGGCTGGAAGTGAGAAAGACTTAAGGAATCTCTTGTTAAAAGTAAAAGAAGAGAGTCCTGCTGCTCAGTGTTAGAAAAAAAGTATCAAGCAAAAATTAACAAAGATTATATCACAGCCAGCCTAATGCAAATAAGTAGAGAAGAAATTAGAGTAGCAACTGTTGGAGATTTGACTTCATCAACAGCCTTGGTTGGAGCTCCTCTAAGTGCTTATGTAGACTCTCAATTAAGCTTTCTTTGAAGAGAATACGGTGGATTCCCTTGCTCATCATTCATGCAAAGGATTATCATATAGTACTTGGAGAAAAGACTCATACTTCTGGCATGTACCAGCACGGTTGTTTAGAGAGGTAAAAGTAAAACCTATACACAATCAAGGCATCTATTTGTTCTGATGTATATTTGTTTCTTTAAGCACAATGTTTATAAAGTATGCCACAATATTTTCAAGGACACTGTTTTTTAATCTGTTCAAACATGTCTGATTCTCAGAGACTGCCTGGATAAGTCCCTGCGGTTTTCTTGGCAAGGTTTTTCAAAAGTGGTTTGCCATTGCCTCCTTCCCAGGGCTGAGATAGAGGGACTGGCCCAAGGTCACCCAGCTGGCTTTGTTTCTCAGGTGGGACTAGAACCCACGGTCTCCTGGTTTCTAGCCTGGTGCCTTAACCACTACACCAAACTGCCTCTCCAAAGACACTTACTTCCAGGTAAGCCAATAGACTGCTACAGCTAAAATTTGCAATAGTCAAACAAATAATCAGCAGCATTAGTAAGGCTTCCAGCATGAGAACTGGGATATTACAGGTATATAAGCTTTATCTTCTCAGCAAAGTACTGAAACACAATCAACTATACAAGTAATTTTAAAGACTGTAAAGCTATTGAAATGTTGAATCCAAGCTGGAGATTAGTTTCAAAGTAGTGGATAGAAGTGAAGGAAATTTGTAAGAGAGAAAGAAGTAATTGAAAGTAGGTCAATTAATAAATTAAGATGCAAATGAAATTAAAGCAGCTTTTTTACATCTTAAGAGCCTTTTATTTCCATTTGCCTTCCAGTAGGAAACCAAAGAAATAGGTTGTAGCTTGCTAATCATGAAACTCTTTCGAACAATAGGCACCGAACAAAAACTTGGGAAATAATATGAAAATTTGAATCTATTCTGGACAGCTGGTGTAGAAGATACAGCCCTACAAGATATGAAATAAATTAACAAGCTTACGTTTATAGCCCACTGGCAATTAGTTTTGAAAAACCAAGGTAAATGTGACAAAACTGAACCACATTTTAGAGGGAAGCTTCAACATCTTCCACTCCTAGCTCCCAGCACCAAATTTTGGGTATTTCAATAAAATTATCTACTTTTCTTTCAGGGCTGGGGAAATTATGCTGAATGCACAGCTAGCATTTAAGCAGCGATTGAATGCTTCATTCTCCTCCCTTATCTGTGTCATATCTAGTAAAGCTTACTCTCATTCTTAAATTTCAACATTCTATATTTCACAGCAGATAATATCAACGGAAGCCACAGAGCTACTGGGTACACTTTGCTTGATATCTAAGGGAAGATAGGCGGGGGAGCAAGGAATGAAATACCCAATTGTTATTTTCTCAGGTTGCTGTTTATTTAACTTTATGTCTGCTCTTGCATTTAGGAAAGGAGCAATAATAATTAATAACTGGAAATTGAACTGATCTTTACAAGAAACCGGTGCAGGTAGCAGAAATTATTAACCAAAACAAAGAGCTGAAATTCTTTGGCAGAAAGATCAGGTGCAGGTACAGGTTCAGTTTATAGATAAATAAATAAAAACATGTGGCCTTATTTGATCATCTTATAGCACTCAGATAAACCACATAGAAATGTACAACGTTTATGATTGGACAAGAACTGTAGATATACCCAGCTTTCTACGACCCATAGTTTCCAGCTCTCTTTGGGCATATTTTAATGAATGAGCTTTATATGTGATAAAGAGGGCCCAAGAATGATAGCAGAACATTGAAAAACTCCAGGGTCAATTATGAGGTGCAGCTGAAAGAAAGAGAATGAGACTGAGCACTTTCCTCTCAGCTCTAAAACATATTTTCCCACCTCTCATCTGTAATTGAAGAAACGAAGAAGAGATGTTCAAGACCATTCTGGTTGACTTCCTCATAACTGTTATTCTTAGATATTTCTATTTTTATGCTTTATCTTTAGCTTAATTTTGGCAAACTTCCTTTTTCATCATATTTCAGTCATGATCAAAACTTTTCCAATTTTGTTATAAGCCATATACACTTTTTTCCACTAGATGGAACTAAAAAACTTAGTAATTGACATTCATATTGCTTTTTCTCCAACCCCCACCCCATACTCAGTTCAACCAATTTAGGGCAACTTTTTCCTGGGCCATGATTTTAAGAATGTGTATTTTAAAGAGTATGAGAGAGAAATTCTTTATGTGTTTTTATTTATTATTATTATTATTATTATTATTATTATTATTATGAAAAATACTATACTTTTAGACATGTTGATTACTGAAAGCCATTGTACAGCAGGGAGATATCTTCAAATCTGCAAATGATGGCAACAAGAAAAAAAGAAAGTAGATGATTGATTTGTTTTGTACTTAAAACAAATCTGTGTGATGGTTATCACAATTAAGACAGAATAGGGCGGGTATATTATTTTGCTTTCTGTTGAAAGATTTGTGGAGATGAAAATGTCCTTGCTGAACTGAAATGTTTACTGAGAGTGGTTATGTCTACTCAGTAATTAAATATAATTCCACTATCATTTCACAAGCAGTAACTATTTATATCTTGTATTGATTCATAGTCTTTAAAACAAATGAAACACTTCCAAGGAGGGGAAAACGGTAAGCCTGCTTTAAATGCTGACGAAGGAGCAAGGAGTGACAGAAAACATTCATAAGCACTGAGGATATTGCCTAGTTGGGTAATGAAATGTCTGCAAGCAAACAACCAAGCTCAGAGTGCGCCAAGGACTCCAAAGTTCAACCCTGAGCTACATATATTCTCTTCTGTTGAGAAAACATTCATTATGGATTGTTTATGAGAACTATGAAACCATGCTGAGTGGTACTTTTTTCATTGCCCTTTCTAGAAGATGTATCTTCTAGATAACCTTAGAAGATCTGTGAAGGAGCCACATGGAGACAAAAATACATTCCACCTTCCAATCCTTCCTAATGGGTGCACATCCCCAATATTACTTGCCCCAAGCAGTTGGCAGCACCATACTGGCCTTGTCAGGGCTCCAAAGCTAAACAGGATTTGGCTTAATACTTAAAAGGGGATATTTTCAGAGACAGTGGAGGACAGGAAGGCCTGGCGTGCTATGGTCCATGAGGTCACGAAGAGTCGGACACGACTAAACGACTGAACAACAACAACAACAACAATCAGGGCTGTGGTACTGATGAGGAAAACCAGCAAACTACTTTGGCATTGTTGGCCAGAAAATTATGTGGACTTGTCCACAAAGACAGAACAAGTCAAACTCAGTTTGAAGGAGACTTTGTTTAAAGCTGAGATTGACAGCTGGATCCTAACCTATTGGGACTTTCTTCTGAGAAGGCTTAGAAAGGGTTGGAAAAGCCAGTGGGCAAATGACAAAGTGCTCTGGGGAAAGAGGACATCATCTCTAGTGAAATAGCATTACTGCTGTAAATGCCCCTTGGGTAGTTTTTGCCAGTTCCCAAATGGGATGTCATGGGGATGTAACAAATTGCAAATAACCTTGGATTTTCTGGGTCATTAATTTTCTCCCATTTGTTTCCAAGCCAAGTGTTTTCCAGTGAACAGCTGGTGTACCTCTAGTCACATTGTTCAACCTCAAATACTAGCTTCACAGTCAACTGGGTTCAATAGCTTCTTGTTCAGTGTTGAAACTATTGTAGGAACCGGCTGGATCCTTGGACAGAGGATAATCATTTTGTGGATGCAGGTATGCTGGTTTGATTTCAAAGGAAATAAGGTGAGGGGAGACCTACAGGCTGTGAACTATCTATGGCTGGTTTACTAGAAGAATGTGGAAAAGCCAACTCTGTCCCCCATTTTCAAGAGTTTGTAGTTCTAGAACAAATTCAAGCGAATGGAGAGTATGGCAGTCTATGTTTGGAATGAAGTCCAAGAACCAGTAGACAACCCGGAAACCTATGCCCTCATTGTGGGAGGTTGTGCGGATCCAGAATTGGCCTTTACAGACACTTACAGATCCACTGTTAAGTTTTTACCCTTGGAAGACAATCTTACTTGGCTACGAGTGATCGCCAAGAACAAGAAGAATTCTCTTCACCATCCAAATGTCTAGTCTCAGTCAGCCCAAAGTTGTACTTGTGCTTTCTTTTCTGCTAGAGATGTGGGAGAAGTTGGTTTGCTTGGGAAAGAACTTGAATTTTTTTTTTAATTGAGTGTGGGAAGAAATGAAAACTGACAAATTCATCCCTCCAGGCAGAGAGCCTTGAGTGCTGAGCACTTAAAAGACAGACTTGGAAACTCTGAGTATTCAACCAAGTTTGTAAGCCTGAATTAAGGTTGCCAATTTTTATTTTACTTTCTCCTGACAAGCTTTTTAAGAGCTAGGAGAAATGCAAAGACAGCACAGCCCTTTCTTTGTACTTATTGAATTTAGCTATTACAGAAGAAATGAAAATGCTCTTTTTTTAAAACAAAACAAATAAATAAATAAATAAATAAATAAGAACTCAACATATTTTCCATATCCTAAAGTAGAAGAACTATTTACAAAAACAGCTGAATGTGGGGAAAAGAAATATGACAATAAAGCCTCTGAACAATAAATTGTTTAGGATGTTGTAGGGGAAACATTCTGGGATACTGTTATTATAAAGGAAGCATACAGCATCTCCGGTTGGTTGGTTGAGTCTTTCATCCCTGCCCCTCTGCATTCACACATATAGAATAGAGAGGATTTTACTGTGGGAGGTCCAAGTGTTCTCTATGTGCATGTGAATGGGAATCTGACCTGAGTAATGACTAGTGAAGCAGATTTTATAACAGAAATGAGATTTATGTCCAGGAACTGCATGATAGGCAAAGCCTGGCACCTCGCTAACTACATCTACATCCTATCAGAAGGGGAGTTAAAAAACTTGTACACTGTGCATATATTTTTGGGGAGAAAAACAGAAGGAAGTGACTTCAAATTAGTCATGATTAGTAATGAACTAACCCTAACCCTTTTGGGGGAGATGGGTGGTGATATAGATATAAATAATAAAATGAACAGGTAGGGACAATGACAAAGAGGGGACTCAAACCAAATCCGACCTTTAGGAAAGATCTGAAGACCGGTGCAAAACTTGGGGGTCCTTCTAGACTCACGACTCCTGCTCGAACAGCAGGTGGCAGTCGTGGCCAGGAGGGCTTTTGCACAGCTTCGGCTGATGCGCCAGTTGCGCCCGTTCCTGGATCACGATGCCCTCTGGACAGTCACTCATGCTCTTGTCATCTCCCATGTAGATTACTGCAATGCGCTCTACATGGGGCTACCCTTGAAGACTATCCGGAAGCTACAGCTGGTGCAGAATGCGGCCGCGCGAGCAATTTTGGGTGCACCAAGATCTGCACATGTAACACCACTGCTCCACGAGCTACATTGGGTGCCGGTTTGCTTCCGGGTACAATTCAAGGTGTTGGTTATCACCTTTAATACCTGAGGGACTGTCTTATCCCCATATTATCGACCCGCTCCACCCGATCATTCAGGGAGGGCCTGCTACGAGCCCCATCAATTAAAGAGTGTCACCTGATGGGGTCTAGGAGACGGGCCTTCTCTGTAGTTGCTCCTACACTGTGGAACACCTTGCCCCCAGAGTTGAGACAGATCTCCTCCCTCCCGACCTTTAGGAAAGATCTGAAGACCTGGTTCTGCCTCCTGGCATGGGAAGGAGGAAGGGATAGTTCCTCATGGGGGTGGCTTGTCCCTTAATCCTAAAAAGTCCTCCCTTTATCATTCTTTCGTCCATCTGGACTTTATTTTTATAATTATTTATTATTAATTGTATGAATTGGTGTTTTATATTGTATGCTCTATTTTAATTCTTTTTTATTGTAAACCGCCCAGAGTTCCCCATTGGGGGGAGATGGGCGGTCATATAAATTAATTAATTAAATAAATAAATAAATAAATAAATAATCCAGAACTCTCTATCTACACTCTACTGGCACTTTGTGGTCAGGAAGTCAAATGGCGATAAAGAGTCTTTGCCATTGGATTCATACCTCCAGCAAATCCACCCAGTTTTTAATTTTCCTGCACATTCTATTGTGAATTTAAATTCAAAGCAGTGCAATCTCTGCGGCTTTGTGACTTTGCTCCAGAATGTCTGAAGACTTGCCAGCTCAAGAAAGACGAAGTCCTTTTAAGGATTCTAAATTGTTCCATCCTGCTTACTTTGTTGAGCAATCTATGTTGATGCTGTACCTGAGTGGGGGTGAAATGAGACGTCCTCAATTTATGGCATGAAAATAATTGATGCAATAGTCAATTGACATTAAATCATCCATTTTTAGTCAGCATGGATTTGATTAGACTTTTGGTCATGGCTCTACCTACCCACTTGGGAAAGTGTGCCTTTCTGACCGCTGCAGTCAACAGTTCGTTATCCAATAAAGCACACACACTCCCGAGTTATAGCGCTGGGGATTCTTTGTGGGCTTTTGCAGAACTTAGCAAATGGCTGAACTCTCCCTTTCTCCAGGAGTATTTGACAATATTTCTTGGCTTTCCCACATCCTGAACAGTACTCAGGGTTTGAACTCTGTTGCTGCTGAGGAGACAGATAATAGGTATGTTAATTCAGTTTCATGACACCATCCTTTTTGATATGGAATAGGAGACATAGAATAAGAGACAGGTACTAAAATGAGAGAGAAGTCTTTCTTTCCTCAGATCATCACCACTGACCTTATACACGCCTGGTATACATCACCTATTTGGGATATTCATGAAAAAAAAGATTAAAAGCAGGACAGAAATTTAACCTGGTAAAGTGTTTTGAGAAACAGCCTGCCAATGCATGGAGGAAGGTGTTAATTTCTGTGTGCTAATCTCAGAGCATTCTATCTACTGTATATTCTGTGGACTCAGTGGATCCATCACTTTCTTCAAAGCCCTGAAGGCTGATTTGATAGGGTGATGGATGATTATCTTCCAGGTCTTTTCTATCCATGATGCTTGGAGAAAGACAGGGCAAGGTAAATAGATCAATGGAACGTCTTCCAGAATCCTTGATGTCCTTTTCCTTTTCATGCCACTTCAGCTGTCTGCAGGCTTTGATGGAAGAAGAGGAATGGCAAATGAAGAGCAGTCAGGCTTTGATCAGATACTTATTTGATTAAAAGTGGGCAAATCTTCTCCCAAACATATATTACCCCCCCACCTGATAAAAGTGTTTTACATTTAAAAAATTGGGTAATTGCAATAGCTTTTTTATTGTAGAAAAGGCAGATTGTTTGATCCCCTGGATGTTAAAACAAAGAACTATTCAAAGTATAAAAGAAAAATGAATATATCAATCTCTAAACTTTTTGTTTTGGTGCCTTTGACTCCTGGTGACTTCCTGGACAGTTTTCTTGGCAAGATTTCAGAAGTGGTTTGCCATTGCCTCCTTCCTAGGGCAGAGAGAGAGTGACTGGCCCAAGATCACCCAGTTGGCTTCATGCCTAAGGTGGGACTAGAACTCACAGTCTCCAGTTTCTAGCATGATGCCTTAACCACTACACCAAACTGGATCTCTATCTCTAAACCTTGGGTAATGTTTATTTGATGCCTCCAGCCAGTCTCAGTGTTCCTTTCTCTGGAACGGTTTGGTAGAATACTCCTGTTTATATCTCTCTCTTTCCAAAGGCATTTGTATAAGTTCAATCCGGGAAGAGCAGAACCATATTTTAGGAAAAGGGACATGTAGACCTTCAATCAATCATTTAAGCATTTGCAATGAGTCAGCTATTCAGTAAGGACAGTGGTAGATCAGTGTGAGTACCAAGGAGGGCTACCAAGATGCTGAGTTACCTGGAAAACAAACCCTATGAGAAACTGCTGAAGGATCTGGGTATTTTTACCTTAGAGAAGTCTGAAAGAAGATATGAGGGCAGTCTTCAAATATCTGAAGTGTTGATAGAGGGAAGGTGTAGACTTATTCACTATGGTCCCAGAATGCAGAACCAATGTCAGGAAGAACTTCCTGATAATATAACCTGTCAACCAGTGGAATAGGCTGCCACATGAAGAGGTGAGTTGTCCTTCTCTGGAGGTCTTCAAACAGAAGTTGTATGTCAACTGTCATAGATGCTCTAGTAGACCCTGCTCTGAGCAGGAGGTTAGATTGCTAAGTGTAGGCCCCTTCCAAATCTATGATTCCATGATTCTATGTCTGAGGCCCCTTCCAAATCTATCATTCTGATTCTGTGAAGATGTCTACAACTGTATATAAATGGGAATTCTTCATTTATTGGACATCCTGGAAGAGCAACAGTGTATAAGTTTGTTTTATTCAAGTTACACAATGAAAAATGTTGTTGAGATGCTATGAGAAATACAATTCTTTTTTAAACCAAAAGATCCAAGAGGTTCACTATCCAGGTATCAATAAAGGATCTGTCTCTTTGAAGTTTAAAACAATGCATTTAAACTGTGTTACCCTTAGATATAGTGGCCACAAAATTCAGTTCAGACCATGTTTTGGTTTCAATCAAAGACAATATTTTTAGCTCAGGGTTGAATTGTGGAGTCTTCAAGAAAGTTGTATGTCAACTGAGAGAGATATGTTCTCACATATTTTCATGTGAGCATTTTCTCCCTCTCTCCTTCCCTATTGTTGGTGAACAGTGGTATTCAAGAGGTGCACAGCGTGAAGATTCTAAATTTTGTTTTATGTAACACAAAACTGCTGTTTTCAGTATCATTGAATCCTGTTTTTATTACAACCCATAGTTGCATTTTAACTTCCATGCAAATCTTTGTAAGTATGGAATGGAATACCATCATCTAATATCCCAGTTTGAAGGGGAAAACAAGAGAAGAAATTGAGCAGCTAAACATGTTTTTTTTTACAAAAGCAAATATTAATGTCTTTTTCCCCCAAGCTTGCAACAAAAGCCAGTTACAAAAACATGCAGATTTTAACATGTCAACATATCAAATAGGTATTAATGTCCAAGGTAAAATAATTCCCTGTTCTGTATTCAGTCTTGGTATATTTATATTTTTCTGTGCTATGATGGAGGATCATGAATTATTTACAGAAAAATCAAATTTTACAACTCTTCTCAATTGTTCATAAATTGGATGGCTCTATTTTATCTGAAATTTTTGTTATAATCGTAAAGGAGTGTAAGTCACATAATTCTCTTTCTGAAAGGTTTATAACAATGGTTAGAAACTGGACACATATTAATACTCGCATTGGAGAGAACTGATAGAACAACTTGTGAAATTTTAAATTTCTAAGGAATTGGAGGGGGATTGAGAGTGACAGAATTATTCCTGAGCTTCTCAAACCCATTTGTTTTTATTTAGGTGGGAGAAAATGATACAAAGAAGCAGTCATTCCAGTCTTTCCTTCTGAGTTTACTCTACCATTATGGATATTCTCATTTTGTCTGTATGTTTTAATAAAAGCACAGAAGTTAAACTTCATATATCTTTTTCTTTTCTATCTTTCTTCTACTTCCCAACTTTCACTTCTGAGTGAGTTCCATTATTCTCCTTCCTCCAAAAGCAGAAACATATATTTCAGGGTCTCCTTAGCTGAAAGCCATCAGAAACACACATACACACAACCCAACTTGAACACATATTTGTCCTTGGGATAATATTGACTTGCAACATTCAAACTGCAATTTTCTTTACTTCCTCAACATAACTCAATTTCTGGAGGAACATGTATCTTATCTTGGTGGCTCCCTTTAGTACCATATATAGGGACTGCACAATCTAGACCAAACAAGATAAATATGTTTTTGTTATACTCACTTATACCTGGAAAATGTTCCAGTATTAGGCCAACCAATTTTAGGTCTATTCTACTTCCCTAAGCATATTCGAAGTAAATCCCTCTGTTCGTTTGTGTTCAGGAAGAGTTTATTCCCTGGTGAAGAAAAGTAGTTTGCATAGCTATATAGAAATATATATCAGAAAATGCATTGTGAACAAGAGGAGATTGTTGAGCACTTGTTATGTGGATATAAGAAGATTGTGCAGACAAATATTTGAAATGACACAATAAAATGTCCACCTTGATTCCCTGGAATCTAAGTAAGAATTAAAACATTCCAGCAGTGAAAAAATGGTGGAATTACAATATTGAAAAGGTGGCCGAGAAGAAAGAGGTTAAGAACTTGTGGGACTTCCCCATGGAAACTAATAAACATTTAGCTTATAATTAGTCAGACATGACTGTAGTTACAAAGAAACAAGTATGGATAATTGACAAAGCGGTAGCTGGGGATAGAAGGGTCAATGAGAAAGAACTAGAAAAAATAGGGAAATATAGACACCTTCAACTAGAGATTTTAAAAAGTTGGAAAAAATAAAGCAACAGCGGTGCTAAGAGTGGTTGGTGCACTTGGAAAAACACTTGGAACAATAGGAATGGATGGATGGAATCTCAACTTATCAATTAAAAACTGTTGCGTAACTTAGAACAGTGCATATATTATATTACAATCCCAGATCTTTGGGAACAATCCAATAGTCAAAAATACCAAATCCAGTGAGAACTATCTGTTAATCTTATAAAGAGTAATTATTATTATCATCATCATCATCAACAACAACAACATCATCAATTTCTGGAAACAAAATCATTTAATTAAGTTCTAATGATTCTGAAATGCGGTATCATCTTAACTTTTAGATCCCATTAAGTCACTGAAATCAGTTTTCTTTCCTGTAGGCAAGGATTAATTCTGCAGAAACTCATTCAAAAAAGTCTATGTTACAGCACGTGAAATGTACAGCAGGTGGCAATAACTAATTGTTGTTGTTGTTTATTCATTCAGTCGTTTCCGACTCTTCGTGACCTCATGGACCAGTCCACGCCAGAGCTTTCTGTCGGCCGTCACCATCCCCAGCTCCCCAATGGTTGAGTCCGTCACCTCCAGAATACCATCCATCCATCTTGCCCTTGGTCGGCCCCTCTTCCTTTTGCCTTCCACTTTCCCTAGCATCAGCTTCTTCTCCAGGGTATCCTGTCTTCTCATTATGTGGCCAAAGTACTTCAGTTTTGCCTTTAATATCATTCCCTCAAGTGAGCAGTCTGGCCTGATTTCCTGGAGTATGGACTGGTTTGATCTTCTTGCAGTCCAAGGCACTCTCAGAATTTTCCTCCAACACCACAGTTCAAAAGCATCTATCTTCCTTCGCTCAGCCTTCCTTATGGTCCAGCTCTCGCAGCCATAGGTTACTACAGGGAATACCATTGCTTTAACTATGCGGACCTTTGTTGTCAATGTGATGTCTCTGCTCTTAACTATTTTATCAAGATTTGCCATTGCTCTCCTCCCAAGAAGTAGACGTCTTCTGATTTCCTGGCTGCAGTCAGCGTCTGCAGTAATCTTTGCGCCTAGAAATACAAAGTCTGTCACTGCCTCCACTTTTTCTCCCTCTATTTGCCAGTCATCAATCAAGCTCGTTGCCATAATCTTGGTTTTTTTGAGGTTTAACTGCAACCCAGCTTTTGCACTTTCTTCTTTCACCTTCGTCATAAGGCTCCTCAACTCCTCCTCGCTTTCAGCCATCAAAGTGGTATCATCTGCATATCTGAGATTGTTAATGTTTCTTCCAGCGATTTTAACTCCAGCCTTGGATTCCTCAAGCCCAGCATGTCGCATGATGTGTTCTGCGTACAGGTTGAATAGGTAGGGTGAGAGAATACAACCCTGCCGTACTCCTTTCCCAATCTTAAACCAGTCTGTTGTTCCGTGCTCTGTTCTTACCGTTGCTACTTGGTCGTTATACAGATTCCTCAGGAGGCAGACAAGATGACTTGGTATCCCCATACCACCAAGAACTTGCCACAATTTGTTATGATCCACACAGTCAAAGGCTTTAGAATAGTCAATAAAACAGAAATAGATGTTTTTCTGAAATTCCCTGGCTTTCTCCATTATCCAGCGGATATTGGCAATTTGGTCTCTAGTTCCTCTGCCTTTTCTAAACCCAGCTTGTACATCTGGCAATTCTCGCTCCATTAATTGCTGGAGTCTACCTTGCAAGATCTTGAGCATTACCTTACTGGCATGTGAAATAAGTGCCACTGTTCGATAGTTTGAACATTCTTTAGTGCTTCCCTTTTTTGGTATGGGGATATAAGTTGATTTTTTCCAATCTGATGGCCATTCTTGTGTTTTCCAAATTTGCTGGCATATGGCATGCATCACCTTGACAGCATCATCTTGCAAGATTTTAAACAGTTCAGCTGGGATACCGTCGTCTCCTGCTGCCTTGTTATTAGCAATGCTTCTTAAGGCCCATTCAACCTCACTCTTCAGGATGTCTGGCTCTAACTCACTGACCACACCGTCAAAGCTATCTCCAATATTATTATCCTTCCTATACAGATCTTCCGTATATTCTTGCCACCTTTTCTTGATCTCTTCTGCTTCTGTTAGGTCCTTACCATCTTTGTTTTTGATCATACCCATTTTTGCCTGGAATTTACCTCCGATGTTTCTAATTTTCTGGAAGAGGTCTCTTGTCCTTCCTATTCTATTGTCTTCTTCCACTTCTGCACATTGCTTGTTTAAAAATAATTCCTTATCTCTTCTGGCTAACCTCTGGAATTTTGCATTTAATTGGGCATATCTCCCCCTGTCACTGTTGCCTTTTGCTTTCCTTCTTTCTTGGGCTACTTCCAGTGTCTCAGCAGACAGCCATCTTGCCTTCTTGGTTTTCTTTTTCTTTGGGATGTTTTTTGTTGCCGCCTCCTGAACAATGTCGCGAACTTCTGTCCATAGTTCTTCCGGGACCCTATCTACTAAATCTAGTCCCTTAAATCTATTCTTCACCTCCACTGCATATTCCTTAGGAATATTAGTGAGCTCATATCTAACTGATCTGTGGGTCTTCCCTATTCTCTTTAGTCTGATTCTAAATTTTGCAATAAGAAGTTCGTGATCTGAACTACAGTCAGCTCCAGGTCTTGTTTTTACCGACTGTATAGATGTCCGCCACCTTTGGCTGCAAAGGATGTAGTCAATCTGATTTCGGTGTCGACCATCTGGTGAAGTCCATGTATAAAGTCGTCTTTTAGGTTGTTGGAAGAGAGTGTTTGTTATGCACAGTGAGTTGTCTTGGCAAAATTCTATCAGCCTATGTCCTGCTTCATTTTGTTCTCCCAGACCATGCTTGCCTGTAATTCCAGGTGTCGTCTGACTACCCACCTTAGCATTCCAGTCTCCTGTAATGAAAATAACATCTCTTTTTGGTGTATTATCCAGTAGGTGCTGCAGATCCTCATAGAACTGATCTACGTCTGCTTCTTCAGCATCTGTGGTTGGGGCGTATATTTGGATCACTGTGATGTTAAATGGCTTACCCTGAATTCGAATTGAGATCATTCTATCGTTTTTTGGATTGTATCCAAGCACTGCTTTAGCCACTTTATTATTAATTATGAAGGCTACTCCATTTCTTCTGTGGTCCTCTTGTCCACAGTAGTAGATCTGGTGGTCATCTGATGTGAAGTGGCCCATCCCAGTCCATTTCAGTTCACTGACACCTAAAATGTCTATATTTAATCTTGACATCTCACCAATAACCACATCCAATTTGCCCTGGCTCATAGATCTTACATTCCAGGTTCCTATGGTGTGTTGATCTTTAGAACATCGGATTCGTCGTTCACCACCAGCACCGTCGGCCGCTAGCCGTCCTTTCGGCTTTGAGCTAGCTGCGTCATCACATCTGGGGCTAGTTGAACGTATCCTCTGTTCCTCCCCAGTAGCATTTTGACCATCGTCCGACCTGGGAGTCCCATCTTCCGATGGTATACCGACATATCTTTGGTTGTACTGATCCATTTAGTTTTCATGGCAAGAATACTGGGGTGGGTTGCCATTACCTTCCCCAGGGATCGTATTTAGTCTGACCTCTCTGCCACGACCTTCCCGTCTTGGGTGTCCCTTCACGGTTTAGCTCATGGTTTCATTGAGGTGCTCAAGCTCCAGCACCACGACAAGGTAACGATCTCCTTTGCTGGAGAATAACTAATTGGTTTGAGTCAAAATTTTAAAAACAGAACAAGGTTGGATCTGGTTAGTATTTGGATGAGAGGCAACCAATAATTCTCCCAACTAGAAGTCAGTCAAATATCTTGGAAGCAGGAAATGGCAGATCATTTCAGCGTAGTTATCAAGAAAACAACACAGCCATGGCCTTGTAACCCATAGAAATCAAGATGGACCTGGGGACAAGTTGTGTGTGGAAAGTGATGACAAGACTCTCTTCAGACAAAATGTTAAAGTAGTGTATCAAGAATAGAATCCAAATGAAATCGAATGCCCAAATTAAAAGAATAAAATATACATAAACAACAATCAAACTAAATTAAGTGTTAAAGGCTTGTTGAAAGAGAAGACTTGTTAGGGTTGAAATAATATGACGTTTGTCACCGGATTGGAACTTGTTCAAAAAGCTGGCATTGAAAAGGTGAGTTAAATTAGGGCTGAGGATATGGGAGATTTTAATCCTTCACTCCAATCATGGTCCTGATCATAATTCTCACCCCCTCCCAATTATAATGTGTAGGTTATTGTTAAAGAAAGACTGCAAGAATTAGCTGCAGACAAACATGTTTAGCTTGGCTTTCAATATGACAGTGGAAGGAAGGAATTCCAGAGCACTGGATTCCTGCTGAAAATACCCTCTCCTTACTGTTGAAGCTACTTAGTCTTTCACATAAAATGGAGTTAGCAGCAGGTCTTGTTCAGAGGTTGAATATTCCTTGCCTCTAGTTCTTTTACTGATCCATTGCCTCCATTTCTAACTGCTTAGGTGTACCATGTCCCCAACTGATATCTTGGCTAAGTTCCATGATCATTTTGTCGATGAAGGTTCTCAGTCATCCAGGTGGAACCGTCTGTGGCTTGAATCATGTCAACTGGATTTCTATTTTCCCAGTAGAAACGTTTCACTCCTTATCCAAGGAGCTTCAAGAAGCTCCTTGGATAAGGAGTGAAACGTTTCTACTGAGAAAATAGAAATCCAGTTGACATGATTCAAGCCACAGATTCCATGATCATTGTTTATCCAGTCACTTAAGGCACAGATAGCTGCCTTATTCCTATCATCAGCAGCAAAAAGAAACTAAGCTGGTATAGCTGTTTTTCTGGTGAATTCTGCTGGGCAAGGCAATCAGAACAATAGAATATCATTTTCTCAATGTAAACTTTACAGGGTGGGCTTTTTAGCACTGCAGTTGTCTATAAACAGCCAGGCATTTTTATGATATTAAATAAATAATAATGATTCCCAGCTAACAGGTTTAGCTGCTAATTAAGGGCTAATTGACTTCACTGGGAGTTGGCGCAAACTGTAATTGCATCCAAGTCTCTGGGAACGGCTATATTCTCTCTGGACAAATCATAATATGATTGCTAATGTTGTATTTGGCACCTGGATATTGGAATGTGGGTATGAGATTTCTGAATTGGCAGAAAAACAAATCTCACAGCAAGATTGCCTTGTTCAGATCGTTTGAATAAATATTTGCTTGAAAGTTAACCAGCTAACAGTCTGGGTGGAATTATATGACCATTTATCATATAGAGGCTGTTTAGAAACTCATGGCTGTCCCAAATGAATGAAGAGTTAATGGTTTCAGTCCTCTAGCTTCATGGTGAGCTGAGCACCATTTCTAATCACATCAGCTAAGAGCCATGTACACTAATGCTGCAGATATCTGGAAGTTTATGGTTGAAGATTAACTTTCTTGAAGAGCGAAAGTTTACTGTCATATCAGTAGAAAATAAAATTGTAGGTTCTTCATGGAAACCGGTGTGCAATTGTGTCAATTAATGAGTAAAATGAGAACTCCCCCTGAACCATCTGTCCAAAATACCGTGATTGAGAGCACCATGGTGGTCTAATTATGTGTGTATATGCATGTGTGGACAAGTCCCTGGAGCTTTCTTGGCAAGATTTCAGAAGTGGTTTGCCCTTGCCTTCTTCCTAGGACTGAGAGAGAGTGACTGGCCCAAAGTCACCCAGCCGACTTTCATGCCTAAGGAGGGACTAGAACTCTGAGCCTCCTGGTTTGCCATTGGCTCCTTCCTAGGGCTGAGAGACAGGGACTGGCCCAAGGTCACCCAATTGGCTTTGTGCTTAAGGCAGGACTAGAACTCACAGTCTCCCAGTTTCTAGCCTGGTGCCTTAACCACTACACCAAATTGGCTCTCAGTTTAATCACTACAGCTGCTCTAATCGGGGTGCCAATAACAGTGTCATTGCATTGATTTTAGGACAGATGTATTGAAAATTGAATCTAGTATTTCCTCTTCTTTCTTTCCTTCATAACCCACCATGGGATTTCACAAGATTGAAAGTTGCTCTCCTCCCCCCCCCCCCATCCCCCGGAGCTTCCTGCTAACCTTTGGATGAGGTATTTACAGTGCCATACTTTGCAGTTTGGGGGTAAAATAAAGCTTTATGGATGCTTTTAATTTTTATAGAGCTATCTGACTGAAGTGTGGTAAATGAGAATCTGTCCCAAATTACACTGATTAGCCTGGAATTCAAGCTTTATCCTGATCCAGAGCACAGTACTATTAAATCTGATTCCTGTACTGTATATTGCAGTCTAGGCTGGGGGGGAAATAAGTCATTTTCTCTTCTCATAGGTAGATCTGTTAGTGTCTTTAGTTGAACACACTTAGAAATATCTTGGCAAACTCTAAACATACCTGGGACTTGTGAAGACATAGGATGGCAGCTTGGATGTTAGTTTCTGACATCCACTATATTTTAACCATAAGCAAGAGCTGGTGAGGTCCCATGTAGGGTTTGAGTTACTTTCTTCTGTGATATGGCTCACATAATAATTATGACACATAAATGCAGCACCATTTTGTAAGCCTCAAGACAAATGTCAATAAGCTAGATATGATCAAAGAGAGAAAATTCTGCTGCTCTGTTACATGTATTGGTTTCAAGAACGCAGACCTAGTTGTAGATTCTGTAGCAAGCATAGCAGAGGTCTTTGGAGACCCTAATCTTTTTTATCTCACCACCTTGATCTAGGAACATTGCCCACCCATCCACAATATCTAATGTTCTTGGGCTGCTGGATTCAACATTGTTCTGTGTGAGAAATAGGTCTTATCCATGCTGTAAGACAATGTTTATCTGTATAATTCTAATTTGTGATTCAGTCATTTCGAAGTCATGATTTCAGTAAAAGCTGGGGTTGTGCAAATATTTGATTTAGATGTTTGATTCTAGTCAATCCTATCATTAAAATGTCTGAATCAAGTTTCTGAACTGATTCATAGTATCAAATAAAATCAGCTTTGAGTAGAAATATTATTTCCTACAGATTTTAAGCTCTTTTTCCCTGTGAATGTCACAAATGATGCCTCCAGGTAAATACTGCCCATCTCCCAAATTCATATTGTGTGGGTTGTTAGTTTTCAAATTGCTGGCAATTGTACTGTATGTATGTATGCCAGGTTCTTGCTGAAGTAGGGAACTTGAGGATCACTTTGCAATTCAGAGTGGGGTGGATGTGAAAGCCACAGTGCTTCAGAGCAGGTCAGTCTGGATGTGTTTTTCCACCTCAACTTCTGAACTCTCATGTTCTTCCAGTTTCAATGTATTAATTTGGTAGGGTGGAATACTGTATGTGCTTTGAATAGTTTGTGCAATGTTTTGTTGTTGTTTATTCATTCAGTCGCTTCCGACTCTTTGTGACTTCATGGACCAGCCCACGCCAGAGTTTCCCGTCAGCCTTTTGTGCAATGTAGTTAATCAAAAAAAAAGAAGAGACTATGTGTTAGGCCTGGCTCAGCCAAGCACAAATGGATTAGGGTCCTCAAAGGCTTTAGGTACTTCTGTTTCATAGACTCACAGTATACTTTTACTGCTGTGTCCAAATCCTGTGGATCAAAGCTATCTTGATGACTCAAAAAAAGGTAGCAAAATGATATGCATTACATGATGTTTGCCAAAGAACATCATGACATCATGTCACTAGTATGTGTTGGTGTTGTGTGATGCCCCCAGGTCCTCTGCAATCTTTCTTTTTTTCTTCCCATGACAGGCTACAGACACTTACCCAAAGCTTGTCAATAAATACAAAGGCATAAAATGGCAACCAGCATTCCATATCTTAGGGAAAAACTAATCTGATTTAGCAAGCTTCTTCATTATAAATATTTCTCCAATATGTAAACAGGGAAAATGTGTGTCATGCTCATGTTCCACCTATCTTGATGATGATGATGATGATGATGATGATGATGATGATGATGGTTGCCTTCAAGTCAGTCTTAATTCGTAGCAACTGCCTGGAAAGGTCCCTGCAATTTTCTTGGTAGGGTTTTTCAGTCTAATACCTTTCCCCTGTAACCATATAAATACACTAAAGTAATCCTGTATATTAAAACATGTGTGTGTGTATATGTTTGTGTGTGTGTGTGTGTTAAGTCTAGCTGTTTAGAAATCTTTCTTGCATCTAGATGCATACAGAGAGAGAGAGAGAGAGAGAGAGAGAGAGATGTTTTAATACACAGGATTACTTCAGTGTATTTATATGGTTACAGGGGAAAGGTATTAGACAACAAAGGCTTTGCAACTCAAAAAACTTTGAGAAGATACTGATCTTCTTAACCCATATCCAGGATATAAAATTAAAGCTGCTTTGGACACTTGTTGGATTATTTTCACAGCAGACACACCCACAGACACTCAGGTTGGTAGGGAGTATTCTTTTAGATTTCATCCAATAAACATTGGAAGTAACTTGTGATGGGCTTGAATTTTGCATTAATATTGTCATTTGAACAAAAATAATTCAAATGCATTTCAAAAGTAACATTTTATGTAGCTTTAGAAATATTAACTGAGTGTGTATATGTGTGCATGCGTGCATGTGTAGATAAAAAGAGAATGAGGGACAAAGAGAAATCATTTCGTTCTGGTTTGTTTTATTTTATTTTTTAAAAAATTGTATTTATTAACTGGTATATGAAGGAACAAGTGTGATACTGACCCAGAAAAATATTTGTCCACAGCTGGTAGATAGGATCAGAGAGGACTGAAGGACCTTTACTATATCGCTTTTAGATTAGCTCAGGGACTATAAATCTCTATTTTTCCAGCATGAGACCCTTTTTACTGTGTCCAGCAAGTCCCATGAAGATGGAGACTGCATGACTTTGAGGCCTAGAATTTCATTTGCAATCATCATTCTTTTCTGCTTGCAGATCTGCTTACATCCCACAACAAAAAAATGGAATCCTGCAGAGCTTTGTCTCAGTCTTTGATATTGCTCCGCTAGAAAAACAGGGAGCTGATGCTAAATGGATTTAGAAAGAAGCATTTCAGCCTTTGGAAAGCACTACAACATATCTGACCCTCTAACGGGGTTCAAGCATAACTTACTGTTACCAATCACAAGGTCATTGCTGAAATTTAAGTGTCTCGTTGTAGGAGGGGAGGGAAAATAGAGAGGCAGCATTTCTAATTGATTGAGCTGGTCTAAATGCTTTGCTCATCTCTCTAGACCACTTTTTCAGCTGCCCGAGGTTAATCACCAAGTCCACCACATGCTAATGTCCTCTGTTACATCATAATTAGACTGAGACTGACGGAGCTGAGGCAAGCTGATGAAAGTATTTGTCTTTTTTCACTAGGAGCCAGATGTTGCTCGATGGATTTCACTTAATTCTGTGACAGCTGCAATCATAGGCAAAATGTGCTGAGAGACGATTGTGACATTGATAATGGCATAAGGAAAGGAAGGGAAGGCGTGCTTCTTGGCTACTTCATTATGGTTATTCATTACGGTGGATCACCTCATTTTGTGTGGCAATTAGAAAAGATTGGGAAGGGATTTAGTGGCCACAAATGCAGAGTTATTTTAACTCTGCCAACAGAAGTCAGTGTTAAGGCAATGGAAGCATCTCCTTATCTGTGATTCACCATGGCTTTGCTATATCATCATCACCACCACCACCGTGACTGCAGCATAGAATGACACATCTAAGCTATAAAATATTATTCCTGTTTATCACAAATATTGAGCAATGAAGCTTCTGACCTTTCACCCCATCGATCCATGACATTGCCAATGACTTCTGACTATGGATGGTTTGTTAGTTAATTGAGGTTCATTGGCCATATTGAAAGTCCAAAAAACTATGCATGAAGATAAAAACTTCACCAACTCAGTGTGATGACTCACCTGGGACTTCTCCTGAGTGAGGCTATTTTTTTTTTTTAAGAGTTATGAAGCATGATGCAAAGTTACACTGGCAAATTACGTCTGTTTGGTGAGCATTTTGCAGCAATGATGCATACTAAGCACCATATTTCTATTAGTCCATCAGTGATTCAGAAGAACCAAATATCCTTAACATCTTTAAATAAGTACTGTATCACAAAGCTACATAGACAACCTTGAGTTGTAAGCAAGCAGTACTGGAGGCCTCATGTTCAATCTTGGCTGATCTACAAAGCTAAGAAAAGTGGGACCTGGTTAGTACTTGGATGGGAGATCATCAGAAAAATGGGGAGAGTGAAAAGGCAAACCATTCCATATGGTTGCTAACTAATTTGCTATGTATCCATGAAGTCACTCGGAGCTGAGCTTGACTCAGGGGACTTTAATTTTAATTCTTTTTACATAATAGGGGAGCCTGAATCCAGCATGAATTGAGATTCATTTGGATGTTACGTTCTATCATCATCCTTGCAGTTAAGAACAAAGGGATTCCTTCATTTTTTTTTCATCCAGGGCAAATTACCCTGAGCCATCAGAAACACTGGATATTTTTTTTTTGAACTGAAATTCAAATCAACTTCAGCAAACCAGTTTATATTTGGTAAACATAAAGAACCTTTGGCAGGCAGAATCACTCTTCCCTTTTGGAAAGATGGTCTGAAAATCCTAGAACACAGAATGGATGATATTCGTGGATGCCAGTTTATGTCACACTTATTAAGATGCATGATCCATAATATTTGAGAAGGGTCAGCAAGTAATTTTCCATATTGAGATCCTGGAGGCAGACACAAGAAAAAATAATATATAAAGGAAGTTCCACGTCCTAAAGGCAAAACACTATCATGACACCTCATAGACAGTAGCTACAGTATCAGGATATATATTCTTTAATGTACAGTATATTCATGCTGAAGTTGGCCATTGAAATCATTAAGGCTAAATATGTACTCAAAAGCATAGAATACTGCAGATAGAGCTGAAGAAACCAGTTCTTGTCTTGATACAATTAAGTAACAGGTCCTGCTTCATCAGAGAGAGGGAGGGAGGGAGGGAGGGAGGGAGGGGGGGAGAGAGAGAGAGAGAGAGAGAGAGAGAGAGAGAGATATGCCAAAAAAAATGTTGATTAAAAACTATAGGCATTACTCATTCTGATATTTATTAGTGTAATATTTCTAACTTAGGAGCGAGCTACATTTTATACTTTATGGCTTGTGCTCTTTAGATTTAAAACAAAAAGGGAAAACAAACTATTTTCAGTAGAGAACCCTAGACAGGATATGCTGAAACCTGAAGTTCCATAAATTCTATTTTCTGTAGAAAGAAAATTAGAATGGAGAGTTATATTTGTTTTCCAGTTTCCAGTCTAACCTCTTCCTTGACACAGTCAAGGAGCATGACCAAGAATGTGACCCCAATAGAGAAAATCACATCCTTCTTGTTTTCCTTCTGCTTTTAACTGGCTGAGTGGTTGTTACTTGGAGATTTAACTTCTTGATCTTATATTTCAGCTTGTACATCTTAGCAACCAGCTCAAAAACCGTGCATGAAGAAGAGTACTCCAGATCTTTTGGTTCCATGGATCCAAATTGTGAAAACATATGCCTGTTAGCTCTGGAAGGACCATTCTTTAACAGGTCTACAAACACGGGAGTTTTCAGCATCCAGTTCTACACAGCAAAAGGACTGCCCTGTGCCAACGTGAAGGTTGCTTTGGATGGCAGAGTATAAAGTGATCGGTGATGACAAGAACGGCGCTGTGAGACTTTTATCATGTTGGCCTTAGACAGTGTCTGCAATGGGGGAAGCAGGGGAGAAAACATCATTTATGCTCTGTTTCATGCAACAAAGTCTCTTGGCTTTGCAATCATTCAGAAGTATCTTAAAATTTTCCGGGGGCATAATCCAGTCTCCCAAGACTGTGTACACTGGCAGTTTCCTGATAAATTCCATCCCCATCAGCAACTCAGAAAGATAAATATGCCCGAAGCTGTGTAATGAGAGACAGAACAGATCAGACTCTGCACGTTCAGTGTCCAACACATACACAATTTGCATAAGATTTCATGAATTCTCTGTTAAACTAGTAAAGGTCTGCCTCCCCCCCCCCCATTTATGGACATTGATCTCATACATTTCTGTTTGTCATGCCAATTTCGTTTGTGTCACGTATTGATGGATTTGCTTTCCACCTTCATAAATTCCCCAGGCTGAAAACTGATTCACCCGAAGAACAAACCCTACAGAAATAGTGCAGACAGTTTGTTGAGGGATTGTGGTTTTAAACAAATTCCTTGCCAGCTTAAAATCTGTTGCTCTGGAATTCAGATAGATCTGGAATATTTCCAGAGCTGCCAGAATAACTTGAGCTCAATCAGCTGTGGGTGCTTGAAGGCCGTTGATTTTGGAATGTCTCAGCAGAACAAAAACAAAACACAGTGTAGTTCAAAGGCTGGAATGACTTTCAGTTTTAATAAGAATGAAGTCCATGTTCCCTTTCTTTCTGAAAAGGCATCATGTAAACTGATTGCTGAGTCAGAAGCAAGAATTTTTCAGAGAAGAGGACCAAACATAGAATAAGGCTTATTCATCTTCTCAAGGTTCTCAGATGCCTTTTAAAACACATGCCCTGTGTTCCTGTGAAGAATGTTTGAAAATGTATACAGGATGCTTGCTAAAATCCCAGAAGCAATAGGTCACGTAAGACAATTCCCACTAGAAGATGTTTTGTTAAGCAGTCATGACATTTGAGCTTGAATTCATCTCCCTTGAGTCAAACTCAATTCCTGGTGGCTTCATAGAATCCTAGGATTGGAAGGGATCTTGGACATCTTCTACTCCACCCCCTCTGACCAGGACAGGAATCCTCAAACCATCCCAGACAAATGGCTGTCCAATCTTTTCTTGAAAACCTCTGGGTGATTCCAGAAGGCCGGCTGCTCCACTACTTAATTGCACTCCTTATTTTACGTTGGGATCTCTTTCTGTAAAGCTTTCACCATTGCTCCTTGTCCTATCCTCAAGCATTACATCCTAGATACATCCACACCCACTTCCCTGTTACAGCCCTTCAAGAGTCAGAAACTGCTCTCATGTCTCCCTTTAGTCTTTTCTTGTTTGGCTAAACAAATACAGTTCTTTTAACCATTCCGTTGCTGTCTTTATTGCTCACCTCTGCCCTCTTTCCAGTTTCTCAGCGTCCTTCTTGTATTGTGGCAACCAAAACTGGGCACAGTATTTCAGCTGCAGGCTGACTTGATGAGCATGACCGTGTCATTTTTTTTGACAAAAATGTGGAAGTGATTTGTTCTTGCCTTTCTTGCACCATTTTATTTATTTGTTGGTTTGTGTGTTTATACATACTTCTCAGCCCTGGGATTTCCAGATGGAGCTTTATCCATGGAGCCCTGATGAATTGGAAAGATCAGTCAAAGCAAGCTAGATGCTTAGATTATTATGCAATGCCGGGGGGGGGGAGGAAATTTCCTTGCAGAAGTAGAGGTTTTAGCTGCAGCCCCTTTGAAAGTCATTTCAAGAACTATAGAACAGATCATGCCCCAAAGTACTTTCCTAGAACCAAAACTGAAATTTTGTAGCCAAGCAATAACATTCAACACGTTTTCTCTTCCATCATGTCTTTAATGATTTACCTTTTCTATCACGTTAAAAATTATTGGTGTGACAACAGCTTTTAGAGATCTTGGGGGACCATAATAAAAAGCAGAGGATTTACAGGATACAAGTGAGCCTTGTCACTCAGTTTGTGTACCGTAAATGATAGTATTTCACTCTTACTCTTTGAGTAAGGCTCCTGACATTCCACAATGGCAAAGGTTATGAATGGCTTTAAAGATCCCATTTGTACGCCACACGCCATAAGGCACACTTGACTTTTACAAAGTTGGAAATTCTCAGAATTGTTCAAGATATTCTATCAATTCCATTCCTGGTTGCCAAGTGAGATGCATAAGACCATTCCACAGACAAGGTTGTACTGATCCAAGAGAGGGTTTCCATAAGTCTTTGCAAGCTGAATTAATTAATTATTTTCAAACCAGGAGACTGAGAATTCTAGTCCCACCGGAGTCATGAAAGCCAGCTGGGTGACCTTGGGGCAGTCCCTCTCTCTCAGCCCAACTCACCTCACAGGGTTGTTGTTGTGGGGAAAATAGGAGGAGGAGGGAGTATTAGGTATGTTTCACCACCTTGAGTTATTTCTAAAAAATAATAATAAAGGTGGGATAAAAATTAAATTAAAAAATATTCAAAGATGATGAATTTTCTGATGTTAAATGTTGCTGATATGGAAGGCTTTGTTTCACTACTGAGAACAGCAGATTTCTGCTCTTTGTGGAGTGTGTTCAATTCCATCCTTTTTGCATATTCCCTCAAACGTTGTTGGGCCTCTTTAATTTTTGCTTTTGTTTTTAAAACACAGATGCTATATACAAGCATGTTTAATGATGCTAGCTTGTCAGAGAACTGGGTCACCATATTGTTGCTGATTAGCAAGCTGTTTCTGAAACAATCTTTGCTTATGCATATTTGGAAAGTTACTTTCATACTGTCATAACTTCTGGAGGACACAGATGTTTCCATCCAATTACTCTTAAGGAGATTTTAAATTTAAACTGCTTTGGTTGACAAGTGCATGATGACATTATACACATAAATCAATCTCAAAATTAATGTTCTTTCTCCCCCCTCCCCCCTCGCCTTTGGTTTACAATCAGACAATAAGGAAGTGTTTCTTGTTAATGTGGATTTATAACTTTGGAGACAATGCATGATGCCTGTCAACCATGAAGAACAAGGATTTGTTTGGCTGATTTTTCTTTAGAACTTCTTAAATGAATGCTAAGGACAGGAAGACATTATGGATACTAATAAGGCAATAGCAGATTTTGTTTACCAAACACTAATTTGATTGTGATCTACATTAGTCAAGGGAGAGTAAATGCAGCTTTGTTCCCTATACTATCTTACTCTGATATATATACATGGTGTGCAAAGTGAACTTCCAGAGAGAAAGAGAGAGAGAGAGAATGAGAGAGAGAATGTGCATTTTTATGATATACTGGGAAATGTATGCATGTTTGTAGTAATAATTTCCAGATACTTCAGGAAGCACGCTTTGTATTTTTATTAATGCATGCTTTTAACTACTGAAGATATTGTACTTTCTTTTTTATATATATATATAAATTTTATTGAATTTTGAAATATTTTTTAATATAAATTTTATTGAATTTTGAAATATGGATATTGTACTTTCATAGTATATATATATACACATACATACACGCGCACACACACACACACGCACTTTATACTGTAGTATCTTTATTCTTTCTCCTTTGATATGGGAATTGATTGATTGCATCTGAATCCACCGACCATTGAGAACCTAGACAATATTCTTCTTCAAAGAATCAGCTAGTGCTAGCTTAGAAATGCTCCTACATTTTCCCCATTAATGATCCTCATTCAGTTTGATAAAAAAATTGCTTTCGAAATTTCTTTCAAAGAAGAAGAGAACTTTTGAGAAATTCTCATGGTTAGTGTACATTCCTGAACAGTTACTAAGAGGGTAACCAAGGAGTAGCTATGAATCTCCTGTCCAAGGGAAGCTTTGGGCATTTTCACTCTCACCCTTCAATGGGAGTCCTGTTCCTGAGAAAATTTTAGAGAATTTATCCTTTTCTTGGGGGGTGGGGGGTGGGGATGGATAAATTATCCTTCAATGTCTCTGGCCACAAGCCTGACTGAGAATTTTGAAAGGTCGTTTGTGCCCTGCTTCTCCCTCAACACTAAGAAAAACTGTGGATGAGGTAAGACATTTCATGCAAAGAGAAGTAGATCTGTTTCACTCGGTTTCTCACTGTGCATACTGTACCTTCATTCCAGCCAGTTGTCAGATTTGTTCCTTAATTCTTCTGCATATTTTCTGGACCTATGAACTAACTCTAGGCATAAATGTTTGGGATGCATGAATTGGGTTGGTTTCTCTCAAAGCATGAACCAGAGGAATTTCTTCTCCATCGAAAGTGACAGGTAGCTGAGAGCACATTTAAAGCAACACAGGTAGATGACTCACCATCCTATCCCTTATTACATCTGTTTAAAAGCCGAGACCATTTTTTCCTCATTCCTGATTAGCCTCTTCTTCCCCTCCATGAAAATTTGCAGTTACGCAAGTTCTTAAACTGCATTCCTCACCTTAGTCAGCAAGATTTTATTTGCGGAGGGATTCTTCAAGCCCTGATATTGGCTCTTTCAGGAAGCTGAGGACATTTTGGATTAACCTCCATGGAGTCTGTGGAGGGAAGAATAGCCCAGCAGCTCATTAACATTATTAGAAATAAAATGCTGGGTTTCTCCATCCTGAGTAGAAGGGATTATCTACATAACCTGAAGGACTGTCTTATCCCCATTTTATCGACCCGCCCCACCAGGTCATTCAGAGAGGGCCTGCTACGAACCCCATCAATCAAAGAATGTCATCTGATGGGGTCTAGGAGACGGGCCTTCTCTGTGGTAGCACCCACACTGTGGAACATCTTGCCCCCAGAGTTGAGGCAGATCTCCTCCCTCCCGACCTTTAGGAAAGAGCTGAAGACCTGGTTTTGCCTCCTGGCATGGGAAGGAGGAAAGGATAGTTCCTCATGGGGGTGGCAAATTCCTTAACTTCATAATGTCCTTCGTTTTAATTCCACCATCCATCTGGATTTATAATTATTCATTATTTTATATACTGTACATTGATGTTTTATATTTTATTTTAACTATTTTATTGTAAACCGCCCAGAGTTCCCCGTTAGGGGAGATGGGCGGTTATATAAATTTAATTAAATAAAATAAATAAAATAAAATAAATAATAACAGGGATTTTGCCAGTTATAAATAAGAGCCAAGTCAGTACTAGAACAATGGCAGAGACAATGAACATCTCGTTTTAATACATGGCTTCATTGTCAATCTTTCCTTAGTTCTCTTTCTTTTGCTGGTACTGATCTGTTTTGTGCTAGATGTGCATTTAAGGTAATCACCACTTTCCTATAATGGCTTCTCAAATGCGAATTCTGGGTGGCATGTTTCTTACTAGCCACATATAGATGAGCAATATGGCCATTTAGGAAATTAAAACTGTACTAATGAAAATGCAAGCCTTGCTTCTGCCTAAATATTCCTGAACAATAAAGAAAATTCCATTAAGAAAATTAGAAAGGGCTTTTCTTTACTGCCTCCTCTTTGTGCAATCAGATCGAGCAGTATTCCCACGTATGCTCTTTGGTACATTAATTTGCTGCTTCAAACAGTACGCGATCAATTGCTGAAAGTTCCACAACATTACATTATTTTAAATGGACCGTCTACATTGCCCTAAAGATATTCTCAAAGTTAACGGATAGATTCAGTCTCACTATTGATGGGACATGCTTCCTAATAGGAAGAGTCAAAACTTAACCATACATCACATTGTAAATGCACAGTCACATGTCCAGCACAACTGCAGTTTCATTTCTCCAAATAACTTTTCATACACGAGTACTGGGGATCTAAGCGTAAAGTAGCACTTGGGTTTCATCAAGCTGAGGTGTATCTACAAGACATATATTGCATCTCCTAAAAGCTTCTAAACTTTCAGGGTTTGCAGATTTCATATAGCACTGTGTTGAATTTGAGGGATGATCATGATGATCATGATGATCATGATATCTGATTGGTTATATTAAAACTTGTTATAGATTATGAGTTAGATCTTTGGATTCAATTGCAAAAGGCTGTTTCAGAGCACACAAATGAGCAAACAGCTCACCAATCCATATTAACATCTTTAAAATAGCCACTTACATTACAAGGTAGCTGCAGGGGGCACCCACAAAACTCCAGGAAATGACTTGGCTGCTTGCACACAGCTCTTGTGTGAGACCTCTAGAACAGTGGTTTTTGTGTTCATCATGACTCTTACCAGATTTGGGCAATGTATTTCCATCTTGTACATTTCAGAATGAAAAATACAATGAGCCTCAACTTTAATACTTCCTCAAGACTAACATTTTGAATTTACATGGCTAAAATTAGCAACCATTTTGTGTTTGGGTCTTAAAATGTCAATCAGCATTTCATAAGAAATATGAAATAATGGTAAATGATAAGTGTTTTAAAAGGACATTGTATTTGTAAAGCACATTTGCTAAATTCCAGTCTAATTCATGCTTCTTGTAATTGAGTTGAGATAACTAGCAAGTGGTTATAGCTCAAAAAGTAGAATTGGATTGGAATTCCTGCTAATTAGAATATGTCTTGGGATAATCTGAATGTTAAAACATACTGAAATGTTTGTAAGTATTCCAAACGTCAAAGCACTGAGAAGTTATTTTGTTTGAAGCTCAGATTCAAGCAACTAGAGTTGTTTTTCCTCTCTGTTTTAACAAATCTCCAAGATCCTTTCCTCTTAAATAAACTTTAAAAAAATGGTTTGGGGGAGGACTGATAAATTTTCCTTGGTATATTAAAGTGGTTTACTCCCCTATTTTACATGGATCATACTAAATTTATGTCATCCACTAATTTACCAAGGTTTTCTGACAGTTATTTGACATTATATGTGCATAGAACATACTGACTTCTATTCCTTTTCTCTCTTTCAGCATAATCCATCCTTCTCTTTAACATCTTCATTGCTTTCCAATGTATCAGAGAAGGTTTTGTGACCTCTAAAATTTTGTGTTTGTGTTTGTGTGTGTGTCTGTCTGTGTGTGTGTGTGTAACTGTAGGCAGATGAAAGAAATATATATTCAGTCATGCAACCACACAGAAGTTCTGAGTTAGCCTGTCAATTATGATTGCTGTCTCATGGAAAAAAAAATGTTAATGCCTATAGAATTCCAGGGAACATGTTGAATGGGTTGGGTTATAACTTACAGACACTCAAACACACACACTCCAAAGAATTTGTTCATATACTTTGAGTGTGTGGCACATTTGACACTTCTCAAGGGGATCTCCTCCTCCTCCTCCTCCTCCTCCTCCTCCTCCTCCTCCTCCTCCTCCTCCCCCTCCCCCTCCTTCCCTCCCTCTTGTCCAAATGTGAATGCGTACCTACTATTAAAGTGCAACTGTTTACTGATTCAAAATAATAAAACATGAATATGGCAGGTGCAAAATTTTGGATACCCTTTCAGGCAAGTCTTTACAATACCTTCTTTGGAAGAAATGACTGTTTCCAAGATGATGTGCAGAAATATATCTTGTTTAACTATGTACTTTGTACAGAGAGTGTGAGCTCTGTTCATTTGGGGATTCACTAAAACATCCAGTTTGACCAGGTTACCTAAACTTTGCATACAACTGAATATGGATAGATGAAGAAGGAAGAAACTTGTCAATTTCAAGGTCTCCAGAACATCAGAGCCGATCTTCATAGAGATTAAACGTCCATGGAGAAGGATCTTTTGAGAGGGAAGGATGTACATATCTGGGTTTGATATCAGTATACTCCATGGCCACATAAAAAGCCTTGAGAATCAAAAGTTATAGCTCTTTTTTCCTAAACTTTAAAATCCAATGATGATTTTGTTGGACCGAAAGTTGGTCCCATGTCCAAGCACGTTTAACTTGGTACGAAGAACCCAAAATTAATTCACACCAAGACGAGAAATAGGATAACCCTTTTAATTGAGCTCAAGTAATAGGGGGCAACCTCCTCTGAAAAGGAGAGCCCCAGACAAAAGAAGCATCTGTTTTTATGCATTTCAGATCTCTAACACATACATCACACAGGATATAAGTTTTTTAGGATTTAACAGAAGTGTAAAGGTCAAGATTTCATTAAAGATTACAGATATCACAATTTAATTTACAGACATCACAAGTTAGTTATGAATATCCTGGAATTTTGATAAGAGAAGGAGAGGGGTCTGGTGTTAGGTGGTTATCTCACAGGGATTCTGTGAGATAAACAAAGGTGGATGCAATCAAGATTTCCTTCCTGTGAAGAGATTAACAATTTCTCCTTAATTAAGATTTTCTGTGGCATCCACAGTTCATACATTCTGCTGAACATGTACACATTCCATAGGAAGGGGGTTTAATAGAGTTCAATCCTTCAATTTCACAAATTATGGGAACTTCTCAGAGCTGATGCACACATTTGAACACCTGAGGTTCTAATACCAGATCAAACCACAGCTAAGCAGAAGATGAACCCACCAAAATGGTTATTGTCACAACCAACTCTCATGATGATTTCAATAAATATTGAGGGATTTTCTACTCATAAGAGTATTTTATTAGCAGACGTGCAGGAAGCACAAATGTGATATGCTTTTGGTCCAGGAAACACATTGGGGAATGACTAGACCCAGAATTGCTGGAATGGAGGTGGCAATTGAGAGACCACATGACCAGTATGGGAGCATAATTTTTACACAGCCTGGGCTTCAAATAACATCAATGGCATTGACAGAAAGGAGTAATATAAAAGTCCTACTATTCCAACTCCCAAATTCTCAGTTACTTCGAAATATAAGCCACCAGATACTAACTTTGTTTTTAATGAACCAGATAATTTTATGTATGATCAGATAAATTTTATTATGGGTGATTTTAATTGTCATATTGAAGCATGGGGAACTAACCAGACTAATGAAGATGGGGCACAACTTGAAGCATGGGCAGATGGAGATGAAAAACGGAGATGAGCACCATCCCCTAGAGTCGGACATGACTGTGTGGGGGAACCTTTATCTTTATACATATGCATATGCATATGCATATGCATATGCATATGCATATACATATACATATACATATACATATACATATACATATACATATACATATACATATACATATACATATACATATACATATACATATACATATACATAGTGGTGTGTGTGTGTTCCCTTTCAATTAGCTCAGAGTGAAACACAAACACACACAACCTGGAGGGATGCAATAGGTGCTGCTGAAAAATCATTTGCACATCCACTGTCCCCACCAGGTGAAATACCTCCTTTGCTTAATGAAATGATATAGCCTCCTTCTGAATCAACAAACAGAATTAAATTAATCGCAGTTAGTGCTGGTGTGCCTTTGAGACCACATGGAAGCTTCCGCTAGCTCATAATGCAGCAACCTGTGCTGGTGGATACTTGCTCTGGGCCCTATATTGGCTTCCTATTTCCTTCCTCGTTTTCACCTTTATGGTCTAACACTAAGATTCCTCCAGGACCATCCCTTCCACTCAGGTTTGACCTGCACAATGTGGAGCTCCAGAAAATCTGTTAGTGATTCCCATTTCTGGGAGATTAGGGAAATTTCGGCCTGCAAATATTGTTGTTTTATGGTGGTGCCAACACTACGGAATCCCTGATCCCTGAAATCCAATTAACCACTATCTTTTTAGCTTCAAGAAATTATTCAAACCAGAAATGTTTAAGGGGTCCTATGATTTACAGAAATCACCATCAGTTGCTTGTTTGACTTTAACTTTTTATATGTTTTTTTGGGGCGGGGCGACACTCTTCCTTGCTTATTGTTACATAACGTGTTCTGTGTGCTGAGAGGGGGAGAGAAAAGAAAGGCCAATGAATTTGTTTGTTTGTTTGTTTGTTTATTTATTGCATCTCTTTGTTTCACTCTGTTTTTGTCCTTTTAAATTTTGCTGGTCATTGACTGAATAAATATTACTTACTTACTTACTTACTTACTTACTTACTTATTTATTTATTGCACACCCACATTACGTGCAACTGATCTCTTCAGGTGCCACGGACAGCAAATCTAAGTGCAACTATAGGGGACGTTTATTTTGTTCCATGTAATTGTAACTAAGGCTGCATGCAGACAATTATTTAGGGCTCAGTATTTATGGCGTGATTCTGCAGGCAGACAGAAAAGAATTAGATAAGGCTCAGTGAAATGCAACATCTTGTTTCCTGCCAAGTGGCAAAATGCCTTAAAAGGAGGGTGGAGGAGATTTTCATCTAAGCTTGGGGAGGGCAAAACTCTTGGACCCATTTAATTCCTTTCACCCTCCCAAGGGAAAACCGGAATGATTTGAGGGGTTATGGATTTTTAAAGGGGGAACAATTTTATTTCAACTTTTAAGCCCCCCCCCCACATCCCCTCAAAATGGAAAAATGGTTTGGTCTTCTCAATTCAGAGTGGGGTGCTGTAGGGGTCACAAATACAATGGGGGGCTGCATATGTCACTGTATTGTTACCAATATTACAATATTAATATCAGATATATTGCTTTGTAGCTATTTGGTTCCCACACCTTGTATGAAAGTATGAACAGCCATGTATGAAACATGGAGTCCATGAGATCCATTTAAGCAGGGCCATGATGTCAGAAGGCTTTGTTCTGGAAAAAAGCATGTAAAAAAACATCCAACTCAAGATTTCTAAGAAGACACAACCAAATGTAGTTCTTAAACCAAGAAAAGGTTTTGAAACAAAGGATCATCCCCTACACAAGAGATGGTTCCCTAGATAGTGGCACTGTCATCTAGATAGTGGCACTCAAATGGAAAAACACCAGAAGATGTAAGAAAACATGGAGGGTCTCTTTTGTGAAGACTGTTCTGTTAATACTTGTTACAATGGCAAAGGAGGTGTTCTATTGTCTGTGAAATGTTCTAGGCTAGTTTAGGATACATTAGCAATTTTTTTTGTTGAGGAAGGAAGGAAGGAAGGAAGGAAGGAAGGAAGGAAGGAAGGAAGGAAGGAAGGAAGGAAGGAAGGAAGGAAGGAAGGAAGGAAGGAAGGAAGGAAGATGTAATTATGTATAGTCGAAGGCTTTTGCGGCCGGAATCCAATGGTTGTTGTGGGTTTTCCAGGCTGTGTGCCCATGTTCTGGCAGTTTTTGTTCCTAACGTTTCACCAGTAGCTGTGGCTGGAATCTTCAGAGGACAAGAGCACACCTAGAAGATTCTCTCTGTGCCCAAGAAGATGTAATTTTTTTTAAAAAAAGACTCTTGACAAAAGAGAGCCAATTTGGTCAAGACTCCAGGTAGAAACCAGGAGACCGTGAGTTCAATCAATCAGTCAAAACCTTTATTGGCATTAAAAGAACAAAATACAAAAAACATGACATGTCATGAGAGTAGCCAGAGAAAAAGCCATACTCATTGGGAGATTTGTTTACATTTTCTTTTAAGTACCTCATCTAAGAATTTAGCTGCTATTCTGGTGGTTTCAAATACAACAGATATTGGCAAGATGATACAGTATTTACAGCATTTAACGGATGCCCCCTCTCTCAGTCCTAGGAAGAAGAAAGCAATGACAAACTACTTCTGAAAAACCTTGCCAAGAAAACTTCAGGGACTTGTTCAGGCCATCGCCAGGAGTCAAGACTGACTCAAAGGCACAGACGCACAGCTGACAAAATACCCTACATTTAAAATACTTGCTTTAATCATCTACTGAGGCTTTTTGTAAAGGCCTGGAACAACAAATCACAATCATCCATAAGTGATCATACTGGGTTCTATGTAGAGAACAGAACCTATGCCTGGGGCTAGCCTAAGATCAAAACTATTCTGTAATGCTAAAACCACCAATAAATTATTGCCTTTTATTATCTTTTAATTAAACTTACCGTGTCAGAATATGAATTGTAAATCTGACCTTTGGTGCTGACCCATCTTGTAATGTAACTTTGGCATTTTCACCAAGCAGGCGGGTGTTTAAAAAAACTAGAATATAAAATGGGTCTCTGTCCAGTATTTCAAAAATCATGTCCTTGTAACAAAAGGACTTAATATATTTTAAGCAAAGACTGAATGTTAGACCCACTGACAGGCAGACAAGGAGAGGTTCACACAGCTGACAAAGCCATGGATCTTCAATCATTAATAAATCATGATATCTGGCTGGTAGCACAGAAAAGACTAGTCCATAGCAAACCTTGTTAGTAGTTGGTCTCTGAGTTCAAAATGTATCAAAGATAGCGAAACAAAAGGTCTGCCCATAGCCTTGATTTAATTTCCAAATATTCCTTTGTGCAAAGAAGAAAGGTAGATGGGTATCCTTTGCTTTGACTGGAAGGGTAATGATCTTCCTAAATAATGGGGTTAATGCAAGTGAAGATGAAGATGAAGAGGAGAAATCTCTTGCAAGAGTAGATAGCTTTCTCATAAATCAGTGCTTTGTTATTGCCTGTCTTCCTTGGCAGCCTTTGCAGAACCTCAGGTTATTATTATTTTCCTGTCCAGATCAAACTTTGCTCTGCCAAAATGTAGCCGCCACCACAGCTTTGTTATTAGCTTGCTGTAGGTCGTCAACAGTACAAGGCTCCGGCAGTAATCGACACACCATCAGATGCGCCGGGTCTTGGGTTTCTCCGCATTCACATAATGTACTGTCGTCAGCAAACAACCCCCACTTAAATAAATTCATCTTGCACCTTGGTACCCCCACCCTAATCCTATTCATTGTCCTCCAAACTATATAAGGGAGAATGTTTCCAGTGGCCATTTCTTCCTTCGGTAAAATACTCAAATCGTTGAGCTCATTCCTCCATTTACTTATTCAATTCTGTTCTTTGGCCCCCTCTAGGGTATTAAAAAGGTAAAGGTTCCCCCCCGCACATTTGTGCAGTTGTGTCTGACTCTAGGGGCCGGTGCTCATCTCCGTTTGTTAGCCGACGAGCCAGCATTGTCCGAAGACGCTTCTATGGTCATGTGGCTGGCATGACGTGCACGGAATGCTGTTACCTTCCCACCAAAGTGGTACCTATTTATCTACTTGCATTTGCATGTTTTCAAATTGCTAGGTTGGCAAGAGATGGGGCGAGTGCGGGACCTCACTCTGTCATGCGGGGCTAGGGTCTCAAACCTCTGAATTTGCGACCTTCCGATCGACAAGCCTGGCATCTTAACCGCTGAGCCACTGCGCCCCTTCATGTGTATGTGTATGTGTATGTGTATGTGTATGTGTATGTGTATGTGTATGTGTATGTGTATGTTTATGTGTATGTGTATGTGTATGTGTATGTGTATGTGTATGTGTATGTGTATGTGTATGTGTGTCTTGGCTGCACCTCCAAGCCAACAATGTGCAGCCAAGCAAGTAGCTGGCATTGTGTACATTAACATCTGCACAGCGTATGAGCTAGACCCTCCCATGTCCAGATGGGAGATTCCACAGAAGGTCATGGAGAATGACAGGGCCAAGATCCTGTGGGACTTCCAGATCCAGACAGTCAGGCAGGTACTGGCCAATCAACCAGACATTGTGGTAGTAGACAAGGACCAGAAGACAGCGGTGGTGATAGATGTAGCAGTGCCAAGTGACAGCAACATCACGAAGGAGTTTGAGGAGCTGGAGGAATACCAGGGCCTGAAGGAGGAACTAGAGAGGTTGTGGAAAGTGAAGGCCAAAGTGGTCCCAGTGGTGGTAGGTGCACTCAGGGCTGTGACTCCTAAGCTGGGAGAGTGGCTCCAACAGATCCCAGGAGCAACATCAGAGCTCTCTGTCCAGAATACAAACTCCCTGGCCTCTGGTAGAGGACCCAAGGTTGAGGAAGACACATACCACCCGTAGAAGTGAGAAGGGAATTTTTATTTATGTATATGTATATGTATATGTATATGTATATGTATATGTATATGTATATGTATATGTATATGTATATGTATATGTATATGTATATGTATATGTATATGTATATGTATGTAGACAGCCAGTTTAGTGTAGTGGTTAAGGCACCAGGCTAGAAACCAGGAGACTGAGCGTTCTAGTCCAGCCTTAGGCACAAAGCCAGCTGGGTGACCTTTGGCCAGTCACTTTCTCTCAGCCCTAGGAAGGAGGCAATTGCAAACCACTTCCGAAAAAACTTGACAAGAACACTGCACGGATTTGTCCAGGCAGTCTCTGAGAATTGGACATGATTGAACAGATTAAAAATTTTAAAAAACATATATCTAAAGTATATAAATCTAAATAATAATTATAGTATATAATCTAAAATAGGATTCTTCCCATTTAGAGAGGGAGATGGAGGAACTGGCTGAGAAGGTTGTCATGGATCAGTTATCAAAAGGATGGTATACCCCTGCTAACCAACCAATCAGAAGTAACAGGAGAGACATCATTGAAGGGAAGCAAGGGCAAGTGAAGACAAGGACAAATGAGAACCATGAGCAAAGCGTTTTTAAAAAACAAAAGAAATACTCATAAAATAAGACTTTTCTTTGACGCATGGATATGTTCATTCAGAAATGCTGTTTCATTCTGATAGAAAGGGAAATGGTTTTCCCCCAGCCCTCATGTCGGAGAGAATAGGCTGTACAAAATGCCTGCCTATCCCCAGTCCTCCAGCTCTAACTGGTTAAAATTGATTTTTAAAAAATCCGCTGCTTGTATGTTTTCATCAAGAATGAGTCTTATTAGTTCCCCAACCCCCCCACAAAGGTCGTGCCTTTTACTCAGAGGCCGGTGAGCCACAGCCTTAAGTGAAAAATAAATGGTAATAACATGGAATGGGTCAAGTCTTTTTGCTTTCTGGGAATTGCTTTGCATTCCTCCAGCACTTGGAATGTGCAACTAAAATTAGGAGCAGATGGCCTAAAGGTGTGCTAGGACCATTCAAGACTTTTCTTGACTCGAGGGGAAATTATATACCAGCCACTCACAGCGTTTTAAAGCTAAGGTCACTGCCCAAATGCTGCACAGGCTGCAGAGCGGTGTTTATTAGGATTATTGACCTGTGAAGGTTATCCAATCTAAATTCTTAAAAGCCCTTTCTTTAGTATCCCAGTGTATCACTAGTGTTTCCTTCAATTTGGAATATGGATGTTTCTTTTCAGGCTCGGGCATAGATTTATTGCCCCATATATTGGCACAAATGTTTATATCTGGATCCTCTCTTGTACAATTTTGCAGAATAGCTATAAGTCATCTTGGGAAAAAGAAATATAAGTTAGGGGGGATTTGGAACATACAAGAGCTTAGATAGATTCTGCTCTGGAGTGTATTTTCCAAACCATCTCCAAAGTAATAGAGGATGTTTTGTAGAAGATACTCTGCATCAGTGTAAACTTTCAATTAAAAGACTGGTTTCTTCTCATCAACATGGGGTTTTAGCCTTCATCTGAAGGCAGACAACACTTGGTGGAAAAAGAAACCAAGTGATGGGAATCCACCATTCCACCTTAAGGTAGCAGAGATGGCTCTAGTCTGTGCTTTTTACTTTGGACAGCAGAGTTTGGCTATCAATGCAGCACGCTTTCTGTAGTCTCAAGGACTGGCAGATAGAATTTTAATGTGACCATCTGGCTGTGGCCACACTTCCTTGCTCCTCTCTCCCACTTTTCCAAAGCAGTTCATAATATAGCCTTCTTTGTTTGTTTTGGGCTGATGCTGAAGCCTTCAAAGGGTTTGCCAAGGGACAACAAACTTCTTAAGCAGCAAGATAAGCTAGGTGAGTGCCAGTGTTGTGATGCCAAAGAAAGTTCCCCTATGCCTCTGCAGAACGACAGCTGGCAGCAGACTCTGGCACAGCAGAAATGGAAGTCAGTATGTGCCATCCTTTTCCATCTTCTAAAAGGGAGGGGGGAGAGAGGCGCTCTGTTCCCAACCTGTTCTTCCTTCTGCTCTCTTTCACAACTCTGACTTGGACAGAAGGGAAGTCAGGGCTGGGCATTCCTCCTGCTGTGAAACAGCAAATCAAATATCCTGCTGCAACTTCTCTTCCCTTGCCAATCCCTTTAGGCGAGGTGAAGCGGACTATTTGCCCTTAGATTCTTCTCCCTCCGAAACATAATTGCCATTTTACCATGTTTTTTTCAACAAAAAGATAAATAAATAAATAAAATCTACATTTCTTTCTCTTTAGGACCCCAGACAATGTCCCAATCATTTTCAGGCTTTCATGAGTTCAATACAAGAACCCTCTCTTGTACAAGATAAAGGATTCTTGTCAAGGTTTGCTTGCTTGTTTGTCTTTGCTAATCACTTTTTATTGTAGGCTACTAGAGATAAGATACTTTTTTTTTCTCTTTCAAATCCTTGCCTCAAATCCAGTATTAAATACATTAGTAAGTACACTTCTTTGTTAAGACAGGATCATTTTTGTTGATGATGGTCACCAAGAAAAGGCTTACTCCATCTAAAAGCTGTAGGGATTAATTCATTATATGATTTGATTTGAAAATCTGCAAATGTTTCATTTTATTTCCTTTTGGCCATTACCCCTTCTGATCCTTTTGAATTTTGCAAATATTAGCATAACATCTTCCTAAGGATCTAACATTTGATTTTAGTACTCCAGCATTTGATTAGAGTTTGATTTTTGAATCCTGGACATCAACAGAGCTGCCCTTTTGGAGCTGCTTCTGCAGTTAGTTCACTATCATGGAAAATAACAATTTCCCTAGAGAAATTTGGAGTTTATGCTGTGGGCTTGCTAACAGCATACCTTGAGGATTTCAAAAATGCTATAGTAAACTATCATCTTCAGAAATCCAGAGCGAAGTAAAGACTACCTGAAAAAGAAAGCAATCCCTCAAGAGGCAGCCACAATTTAAAGTGAAGCTTCCATAGTAAAGTTAAAGGTAAGACAAAGGCAGAAAACCAAAGGAGAAAGGGAGATAAATGGATGATTTGCAAAGTGATCAATCCTTTATTTTCACTGCCTGTTCCTTTGTCCTCTTTCTAAAGCTTTCTCACACTCTTCTCTTCTCTTCTCTTCTCTTCTCTTCTCTTCTCTTCTCTTCTCTTCTCTTCTCTTCTCTTCTCTTCTCTTCTCTTCTCCTCTCCTCTCCTCTCCTCTCCTCTCCTCTCCTCTCCTCTCCTCTCCTCTCCCCTTCCCCTTCCCCTTCCCCTTCCCCTTCCCCTTCCCCTTCCCCTTTCCCTTTCCCTTTCCCTTTCCCTTTCCCTTTCCTGTTCCTTGTCTCCTTGCAAAATAAATAAATAAGATTAATACCAGTTCTGGTAAAAAAAAAATTTTTTTTAGGGACCACATCTTTTTTTATTTTTTATATTTTATAAGAACTTTACTCAATTTCAACATATATAGTTAAAATACAATGTAAAAAATATAGGAAGACAAGTAAGTATAGTAGTACAATTTGAGATATACTCTCTTACCTGTAATTAAACCACATTATCATTGTTTTTTTCAGAGCAAACCCTTTAGTCACTAAAACCCACGATTAAAGCTTCATTTTTTCCCATCACACGCAAGTAGTCCAACAGTGGTTGCCAAGTAGCGACGAATCTGGAGACAGTGTCCTCTCTTATCAAAGCTGTCAGTTTCGCCTTTTGGGCCAAGTCCATTAATTTAGTAATCCAATTTTCCAATGTGGATCTTTCCATCATTGTGCATATAGAAGTCTTGCAGCTGTAATCATATGTAAGAGTAAATCTCCATGTTGTTTCTCTAACTCCTTCTCCATCAAACCCAAGAGAAAAATTTCTGGGTTTTTTTGTATGTTCACTTTGAGAATCTTTTGTACAATATTACATATTTGGTCCCAAAACTTTTGAGCTTTCTTGCAGGTCCACCAGAGATGGTAAAAAGTTCCCTCCTCCTCTGGTAAAATTACGGGACAAGGCCTCACAGACTCAACAGGTGGCAGTCCTGGGTCACTTTCTGGGCTTGGAAGCTGAGAAAGATTGGGCCTTGCTAGGACTTCAGTGGTGAGTATCAGCAAGTCCCACGGCTGCCAGCTAAACAAGGAGGTTGGGAAAGAAATATATCCCAGAAGAAGGCAGTGGCAAACAACCAGTCTTTGTAATGTTGTCAAGAAAACTATATGGATATGCATTCAGGCTCATCAGAAGTTGAGCTTGGCCCAAGGAAAACACTACTTAAGGATCCTTCATTAGGGATGCTTGAAAATTTTGATCTTTATTCTTCAAATCTGACCTGTTAAGACTTGCAGCTTCCAGGCAACTCTGCAGGTCTGAAAGATGTTACCCATCTGATTTTGCACTTCTACCCATTTTGGGAAGTAGTCTATAAGCTGCCTAACTTCCAAATCACACATGCATCATAGACTTTGCCCTATCATTCTTGGCCAATGATTATGCTGTCATGGTTCAGAAAAACAGTGGGTTGGATTGTAACATAGTTATCATATAGCAGTTCTATTGAACTCAGTAGAATTTGTCAATAGCTATCTTAAGTCCTATTGATTTCAGTATTTATACTACAATTAAACTGGAAACCTGTTTTATAAATATGTGATGGCTATATCCTCTAAGTACAAGCATATATAGGTGTGCATTGTTCTGCAAGCGAACAGAGCAATACTATTTACTTAGAAAGTAATTTCTATCTTGTATGAGGTGAAGATGGTATTTGGAGTAACAGCAAAGGCAATTGAAATTAAACATATTTTTATAATTAAAGCTAATTATAAAGCAAGATATGCTTGGACACCTAATGACCTTTAGTTGCAGAGAAAGCAAATTGCTGTGCCCAAGTTGTCCCCTGGAGTGGAGCTTGGTTCAATGGCGAATTGAACCTTGATTGATTAGTGACCACATAAATAGTTTTCTCCAGGAGAATCTGTCCCAAACTTGGTCCTTCAAGTCTTCCAATGGCACCCCCACTGCCACTGTAACTGAATCCATCCCCCTTGCTGCTGGTCATCCCCTTCTTCTCTTTTCTTCCACCTTTCCCAGCATGATGGACTTCTCAAGGGAGACAATATAGAGCAAGAAAATGCGAGAAACAAGGATAGTCTTATGACACATGTTGCCCCAGGCAGGATTAATACACTGGTGCCTACTTCCCTTGACTAGGATTCATTGGCTTTTTGAATACCTTCAATGATTATAATGCGTATGAATTATCATCTTTGTCACAAAGGCTGAAATATTTGCACTCTAGCATCTGTGAACATGCATTTATTTATCTACAGAGCAGCAAAAGAAAACAAATATTTCTTCTTAGTTTGCCAATACCTGAGATGGGCTAGCATCAAGAAATTGAACTTTGCATCAACATGAAGTATGTGAGCTAGGTTGTAATTGAGGGGTCCCCTCCCCCTCTCTAAGCTCAACTCCTGAAGACATTTAAAAACATTTTATTTTAATTCTATAAATAGTAAGCAATACAAAACAAAACAACAACACAAAAACCCTAGTATAAATGGAAAGCTGCAGTAAGAATAGTTGAAACATGCACAGTTAATAGACACTTCAATACTTATTCAGAACTAGGAGACATATAAAGAATTATTGGGTTTAGGTTGATGGGTCATGGATATCTACAATCCTTCTAGTAGGGTTGGGTATTAATAAAAGGGATTAGAGTTAGAATTCCTTCTGTTTTGTTTTTGTTTTTGTTTTAAAATGGGACAAAAACTACACTGATGAATTTCTCAATCCATCCATTGCTGATTGTCTTTTTGATGAACTACTGAGATAGAGCATAAAGACAGGAGAGGAAGAGGTTTCTAATAGCCCCTTCCTCACTATAAACAGTTGAAGTCCTCTTTGCTAAAACAGCAATGTAAGAACTTGGAAATGGAGGCCCTTTCTCTCCTCACCTTGCTTTACCCAGCAAACTCTTTAGAGTTCCTAGTTCTTGCCATTCTGACATATGGTGACATTAGAGAGCTAATTTATTGAAGACTGTTTCAGTGATTCATGCAGTCATCTCCGTATCAAAAGAATGAACTTGGTTTCATTGTACAAGGAGACAAAGGACCAAAGCAAAAGAAAAACCACTCTGCATACGAGGTCAATGTCCTTTTATTTTCTCAATCCAAATTAGAACACAACACACAAAACTATAACGTGAGTTTGGATTAATTTTATAAGTAATCCTAAAATTGCAGAGTTATTAATTAGAAATAAATGGAATGAAATGGAATTTCATGGTGTATAACCTTAAGACTGGGTTGTGATAACATAAGAATAAGCTGGCTGGATCAGGCCAGGCCCATATTACTTCAGTATCTTGTTTATCATGATGGCCGAGTAGATGTGCCTGGGGTGCTCAAAAGTGAGAAAGGAACCTCTCTCACTTTCCCCTACAACTGTAATTTGGGCACATGTTGCCCCTTCCTTGAGGTAACTGAGTCCTAAGAGTAATGGTCCCTGATAGATTCCATAAATTTATCCAACTCTTATCCAACAAGTTAATTACGCATGGTGTGAAGTACTTTCTCTGTTCTAAATCTCTTCCAATCTGCTTATTTTGAAGAAGGAGAACATCTTCTGCCTGTCTACTTTCTCCATGTTATGCATGACTTTGTACTTCTCAATTATGTCTCCTCACCCTAATTTTGTTTCCAAGCTAACGGATCCTAGCCTTTTCTGGTAGGGGGCACATTTGAGTCCCTTGATAATTTTGATTGCCTTCTCCTGCACTTTTTCAAGCTTTGTTAAACCCTTTTTCAAAGTGGCAACCAGAACCATACATAATATTCCAGATGTGGGCTATCATAGTTTTATTTAAGGGCATGGCCGTGTTGGCACTTTTATTTTCAATTCCTTTCCTAATGATGCCTAGCATAGAATTTGCCTTTTGTCACAGCTGCTGCACCCTGAGTTGACATCTTCATTGATCTACCCGTTCTAAGAGACTATAACAAATAGAAGTTCAGATTCTGTGGCTGTACTGGGAAATATTGGGTAGAATGTACTCTCAATTCTCATTTCTGTGAATATTGAGTTTCTTAAATTGCAAACCAATGAAAGCCTTTATGTGAATTAATACACACTTCCTAGTACCTTTCAGGGAATGGAGCTATTCATAATTGAAATTCTTCCAAAGTATTCTTTGTCATGCGTGTTTACTCACAACAAGCACAACTCAGAACCCTAACCTACTTTTTTTCCATTATGCTTTGGATTTCTCCCAAGTTCCATCAGAAATAAAACCTAAATACATGTTGTGGGTTTGTTTATAGTTCTCCATCATTGCCTCTCCCTTTCCAATTTATATTATAAGCTTCTCCAGCCCAACTTTTTCCCTTTGGTAAAGTCCTACTGTATGTATGTTGTAGCCACAGTATAAACAATAAAAACAGTAACAGAACCTCTGCCTCTTGGTCTTTCAGTATTGCTCTTAAAAGGAGGGTGACAAGTTATGGCCTTCCTTCCTTTTTTATGTCCTGATACTTTTACTGTATATCACCTTATTTTTCCACTTTACTTTTACCATCTACCATTTTAATCTTGGGGCTACGGAATATTTGGCTGGTTTTGGTCCCTCCAAAGTAAAGATTTCCTCCAATCACACTTGGCTCCTGGTGATTTCATGGGCAAAATCATGAATATCTCAGCAACAATATGGAAGTGATTTCCCTTTACATTTTTCTAAGATTATTTCAATATTTCCTAGTCTAGCCTCCATCTTGATATTTTTCTCTTGTTTCCCAGGGCCCTTATTTTGCCCCCAATGTTTTTTACTGTCACTCAAGTTTGCAAAATTCTGAGCTTTTTCAGAGACTGAACAAACTGCAGGCTTAAAATGATTAAATATGTGATTAAATACAGTCTGTGATTAAGATGCTGGACTAGATTCAAGAGATGAAGGTTCCACTCCTTACTCCACCATGGAGCTCACTGACTTGAGTGAACAAGTTACTACATCTCAGCCCAGTTACATTAATGTGTTGTAACAGCAAGGACAAAATGAAGAGAAACCTTCACCATCTCATGACTTTCAGGTCCTCAAGCAACCGAAGAGTGAGTGAGTGAGTGCGTGAGTGCGTGAGTGAATGTATGCACACCGTTCAATATATATACACCGTTCCATCATGTCCAATTCTCAGAGACTGCCTGGACAAGTCCCTGCAGATTTCAGAAGTGGTTTGCCCTTGCCTCCTTCCTAGGGCTGAGAAAGAAGGACTGGCCCAAGATCACCCAGCTGGCTTTGTGTCTGTGGCGGGACTAGAACTCATGGTCTCCCACTTTCTAGCCTGGTGCCTTAACCACTACACCAAACTGGCTCTCAAAAATAATTTACATAAAACTAATTTTAAAAATGGAACAGGTGTTGCTGTGCTTTGATGTCAATAGGTGGAATAGATAGTGGAATGGTTTATGTTTATAACTTTGCTTTACAAAGGAAAATTCAAGAACAAAACAAAGAAAAACTTTACAAAATTGCATATTCTAATAAAAATATCTAAAATCAAACCATATACTGTATATAACTTTATTTTAAAAAGACAATTAAATTTCCATATTTTTCACATGAATGTAAAAGCCTGTGCATTAAGTGGTACTGTTTGTACGGTAAAAGTTAAATGACCAAAATAAGGGACAAAAGTGTGTTTTTGAAAATAAATACTAAATCTAAAGGACAGCTTTCTGAAATAAAGAACTGTCCTTTATAATAAAGGCAGGATACCACACAAATTTGGGACGCTATCTGTAAAATGTCTGAAGAATTTCAAAATCAACATAATGGGTTTAATTAAAAAAAAAACAGAAGCATTATTTCAGTTCCTAGTTGTTATGTATCTGCTGTGCAGGCCTTTGGGCTCAATGGGGAAAAGGTACTTTTGCAAGATATTTTGCAGCTGTGACACAATCCCAAAATACATTTGGTTTAAAGAGTTTCAGACAGGTAGCATATGTGTGTCTTCCCATTCTCCAAATTACCTCTCCTTGCTGAATCTTAAGCCCTGCTCTAGATTATCTTTTGTTGTTGTTGTTGTTGTTGTTGTTGTTGAGTCGTTTAGTCGTGTCCGACTCTTCGTGACCTCATGGACCATAGCACGCCAGGCCTTCCTGTCCTCCACTGTCTCCCAGAGTTTAATCAAATTCATGTTCATTACATCGGTGATGCTATCTAACCATCTCATCCTCTGCCGTCCCCTTCTCCTTTTGCCTTCAGTCTTTCCCAGCATCAGGGTCTTTTCCAGGGAGTCCTTTCTTCGCATTAGGTGGCCAAAGTATTTGAGCTTCAGCTTCAGTATCTGTCCTTCCAATGAGCAGTCAGGGTTGATTTCCTTTAGGATTGACTGATTTGACCTCCTTGCAGTCCAAGGGGCTCTGAAGAGTCTTCTCCAGCACCACAGCTCAAAAGCATCAATTCTTCGGCGCTCAGCCTTCCTTGTGGTCCAACTCTCACAGCCATACATTACTACTGGGAAAACCATAGCTTTAATTATACGGACCTTTGTCGGCAAGGTGATGTCTCTGCTTTTTAATATGCTGTCTAGCTTTGCCATTATCTAGAGTCATCCAATTGGGCAGGATGAGCTGGGGCTGCTTTTGCTCTACCCAGGTCAGTCAACATTATTTAGATCTCCCTTCCTAGCAGCAGCATCTCAGAAGTTTCAGGGCAAGGGAGAAGGAATTCACCTGGGTCTGTTCAAAGGTTTTCCAGTGGCTTTGCAGAAGACAAATCTGACTGGTGTTTCCAATCTGGTTTGCAGTTAGGGGAGTTAATTTGCAGAGTTGATTCAATTTGTTATTAGATCTCAGCCTTCAAAATGGCAGGGTTAATGTGGCACAATTTTTTTGTTTTTGGTTGGAGAAAGAGAGAGTCATATATAATCTCTGAACTAGCAAGTTCTTTTTTCATGTCCCCAGGTGCTGAGCTTGTGCCTCTGCAGCCTGACTTAATGCATGTCCAGATTACTGAACCTGACTGCTTCAGCTCAGACCAATCTGTTAGGATGGCACAGAGCCCATGGAAGAGTTGGCTGAACCACTGCCTTGGGGCAGAGTTGCCAAGAAATGGCTTTTACGAGCAGCCTGCCTGGCACAGAAGGTTCCATCTCTATGCAAGAATTCCCGCACCTGTTCTAAACTATGCCCCCTTAAACTTAATTGCACCTGTTCATCTTCCTTTGTTACAAATAGAACACCTAAATGATGCAGGGACAGGAAACATATGGGCCCCTGAATACCCCAAACTGCTCTCAAGCAATCAGTTGCATTGCCTATAAAGCTAGCATTTCAATGGGCTGCTCATTCATTGTTCCCACAATAATTTATCATTTCCAGGGTCTTTCTACCCCACTTCCCTTTCATAAGCCAAGCAGTATGATACCAGTAAATAATAAATCCTATTTAAGGCATTGATCCAAAACCCATTAAGTTTGTTCACTTCAGCTGGTTTGGAATGAAGACCTAATAAATATTGCTTTGCTCGGAGGGCTTAAGGCAGGTCAGCAGTTTCCCCTTAATATATCCTCCAGCAACTAGCCCCAAGGAAAAGTTAATAGCTGCCTCTAAATTCAAATGCTACGTAAATGAGGTAAAGGAAGGGCAGAAGGCAACCACCTTGAAATGAGGAATGAACGATAGAGGGTTGATTATTCCACATATGCCCTGTGGCAAATCACATATTTCACAATGATTGTCCTCTACAAATCGCTGTTGAATACAATGTGGGACTGTATCGGACAAGTTCTGTAGGATCTGTTCCCCACCCAATGCTGCTGGATGGAGTGTTCTTGTTCATCACTTCAGTCTACCTTGCCTTTTATGCTTTATCTGATCGCTGTTAATTATAATGACTCTATAATGTGGCTTCTTTGCAGACAGGAGGACTTACAATGCAACTTGCTGGGAAAGAGGTTTGCTGCTTTCCTGCCTTTGCTGTCTTCACCTTGAGACCCAAATGCTAGATTATATGCTCTGTTCTGGGTCAAAAGTGGAATAACTAGATTATAAATGAGGCGAGTCTTATATTCTTCCTATCTTATCTCTCCCAGCCAGATCCCAACAATTCATAGACACCTGGACACCCTCAGTCCTTACTGGCTTGCTTCGAAGTTTTCTGCTTTGTTCTCCTTTCTTCAGGATTGTTTGGTAAGTATTTTATTATGGTGATTAAATTTATATAAGAGTTAACCTCTTTGTCTAGGAAACCACAATGATGAGAAAACAGGATTGTTGCACACAGGGAACAAAGAAGATGGGTGCACTGCCCTGTTTCCAAATTCATGAGCCCTTGTGGATGATAATTAGTTGGTAGGTCCCCTTTTAATTAATAGAGACAATTATTGCTATTCCTTTGAGGCAACTGAGGTATAATCTATGGCAGAGAAGAAGGGAGCTTCCATTGCAAATTGTTACAGTTGATTGCATTTGTCATAAAATCATTACCTGGTATTTTTTCTTGGTTTAAGTTGATTGATCCAGTATTTAGCTTCTGTGCACGTTGCTGGCAGTCACTGAGGGAGAAAATCCACATCCAATTCAATTCGTTTGGTGTTCAATTCCTCTTGTACATACAGAGAGTGGAAGTGGACTTCCAACACACCAGCAGGAATTATCCAAGCTGGACAAGCAAGTGATTTGCTGGGAAGGCAGTGATAAGATGCCAGAATTGAGAGGGATTCTCTGTGTGGGCATTATGAAGTAATTGCTTATATTGTCTTTTCCGTTGTAATAGGGATACATCAAGGACTCTATCCGGTATTTATTAAATAAACTAATGAAATTTCCCTTAGCTCTGAAGCAATCTGAATGAAACCAACATTGAATGAAAGGTATATCTCTTTTGGTACTTTGACAGTTATAAGAGCAGGCTGAAGGAACTGTATTAGTTTAGAGTAATTACTTATGGTTGATTCCCCTGAGCAAGTAATAATTGCAGCATATATCTGTTGATTTGATTTGATGCATATTACTAGTCAACACACTGAATGGATTTTCATTCAGGAGAGATATTTGTAAACATTTATTTTCTCAGTGGGTCACTTGCTGTACCAGCAGGCAAAGATAGCCTTGACAAAGGAATGCAAGGGTCATTAGGAGGGGGTGTCAGAAGGAGGCTGGAAATAACCCCACATGGATTCTGTTTGGAATAAGAGGGGACGGATGGAATATGTTATTTCTATTGTTATACCCTGCAACAATAAGGAGCATTACTGTAATCCTTGCAGTGCTTTGTGACTTGGCCTACCTTAAAGGGCTGAAAGATACTCATTAGGAAGTTCTAAATTCTGTAGAAAAAGCTGAACAAATAAGATTTGTATCTGAGGGTAGCATCAGAAGCTGCTTGGGAAAGATCACACACACACACACACACACACACACACACACACACACACACACACCCTTGCCCAGCAACTGCTAACTGCTTGTTTTGAAAGGTGCAAAGCATTTTTATTTTTAATCTTCAGGAATGGAAGGGGCTGGAGAAAATCCCTGTTTGTAGGTGAGAAACAGTATCTCTCCTTCATGGAGATGTTGATTCTAAGTCTGCAATGTGCCTGAGAAGATGTACAGTATATTGGGAATGTCTGAGTTCTGCCACCTGGCAAGGGAACTTCATTCACAACACATATTCAGCCAGTTCATTGGTGTCTCAGATTTGGGCACTAAATGCAGAGAGGCAGTATTTCCTTTCCAATTTCCCACTCAGTGCTTAAGACTAAATATTTTCTATAAATTAATGACTAAGAACTGAGTGATGGATGCCAACCTTGAGTGAGAAACACTAACCAACCTGACTATTTCTTCAGAAATGCTTAATTGTTTTATAGTTTAGCACCAAATTATCAAACTAATTGTTTTCAGTACTAAAGGATAACAGAAGAATAAAATCATGCTTATTGAATACCTGCGTGCATTGAAAACAAGATGCTTAGCTTTCCTTCCAAAGTCAAAGGTGCCTGGACAAGATGGCAGGACTCTGATGTTCAATCCTGAAGATCCGACTGGCACAGAATATGTAAATGAGCCCACCTATAATTACGCTCTGCTTGAAGTACAAAAAGTAGTAAAGTATGTTTCATTGAATTCTGAGCTCATTACACATTCAGGGTTTGCAAACCAAATGGTTTAGATGTTCAAACTCACAATTCACAGTTTTGGCAGCATCCCTTATCACAAAAGTTGATTAAACACTAGGGATAAAACAGTGCTTTACAGAGAATACATAGTCAACATCTTTGGTTCTGGGTGTTAATGCAACTGTAAATATGACTAGATATACAGAGAGAGAGAGAGAGAGAGAGAGAGAGCGCCATACCATATCAAATAAATCAACAAAATAATTATCCATGTATGCAACAATTTTAACATTGTCATATAACATCAAAGAACCTTCATAGTCATATAACATCAATTTTTTTTTATTTAATTAATTTCTATAATCGCCCATATCAACAAGACTCTGGGTGGCTTAATAATGTTAATTATTTTTTTTAAAGGAAACAGGTCAAGACATTTATATTGTAAACTCTAGAATTGGAAAATACATTATTCAAAAGTCTTCAGTGCCTCTTGTCCAAAATGCTTATTCAAATATTGACCAGCAACACATATCAAGAAACCATTCCTGCAAATTGATTGAAGAGCTCACTCTTTTGCTAATCTTTCTCAACCCCCCTGCCCCCAGCCAATTTTATAGATTTGTAATTGCTGTTGCAAAAATGAGAATTAAAATGAGATTAGCCATACATTCTCTCTTTCTCTGTGTCTCTTTCTGTTTCTCTCTCACACAACAATGTATGTGATATATCTGTTTCAAACCAGTTTTGATGGAGAGTCAAAATGTATGTCTTAGTTCCAGAAGTTTAATCCAAGATTAGTGATGAAAATGTGCTGCTCCACAATGTTTCTTCAAAGACAAGGGTGGTTAATGTAGAATATTTTGTGTATAGGTTGAAGTCATCTTGCAGACTCTAATTTTCCACTTTGACTCCACTAGAATTATTAATTATTAATATTGTGTATTAATAATACACAAATAATATACTACTTCCATCCAGGTGGATACTCACAACTCTTTGCCCTAAGTTGTTTCCTCTGTAGATATACTTGCTCCTGTCTCCTCCTTAACTTCTGTCCTGCAAATGGGAAGCTACCTTCTCTTCCTCATCAGAGGTCTCTATAGGTTCTGTTCTAACACATAAGCATCACGGGAAGAAAAGGTGTGATCCATTGAAACCCTCTTGTGCAATCTTTCTAGTAACTGGTAACACTAGCATGAATTAGGTAACATTAGCATGAATTGGGGCACGGTAGCTCAGCGGGTTAAACTGCTGAGCTGTTAGTCTGCTGACCATAAGGTTGGCAGTTCGAATCTGCGTGGCGAGGTGAGCTCTCATCACTAGCCTCAGCTTATGCCAACCCAGCATTTTCGAAAGCTATAAGCAAGTAGATAAATGGGTACCACTAACGTGGGGCAATATGCTGGCGTCCTGTCAATGAGTCGCCCTCGGAGTCAAAGACAAAAGATCTGGAGAAGCCCATGATGGTGGCTGAGGACGGAGGCTGAGGATGACGGATCCAATTACAACTTCCAGGACGTCAGCATCTGGCTCGGAAAGCAAAGCATTCTGGGGCTTGTAGTTCCGATGCCTGAAAAAGAAGAGTCGGTTCCCTTACCCCCTCCCTAATTGCGCGCGGTGCACTGCAATGTATATATATGAATGTATAATTAAATATGTATGAGGTTGTAAGCCGCCTAGAGTCCTCCATTAGGGAGGGGATAGGCGGGGTATAAATAAGATAAATAAATAAATAAATAAAATAAATAAAATAAATTAACTACAGTTACCATAGATGACAATTATTTCTCTCAAGGAAGGGTCAACGTGCCCTGTATATACTTGATTTTTTTCACGGCTCAGTTCTTCGCCTTAGGTTTTAAGATACTAAATGGTATATTCTTTATGTTTTATTATATTGACAAACTTCTTGGCTTTCTACCCCACCCCTTCATCCTCTCTCACAACAAAGAGCAACTCTGCATAACAAGGATTGACATTTGAAAGGAGAAAGCGCTTTGCAAAAGAAACTCAAGTCTCATTGAGATTAATTTACTATAACTGTTTTCTTAAACAATCATAACAGACAACTTCATTAAAATTCAATCTCTCTCTCCCTTTGCCTTGGACCTTTTAGCTTAATATTCTCCCCATGTTGACTGAGGAATTTCATTGATATGCTTAAGCACTCTGACCTTGGGTTGTTAATCCGAACACAAACATTTATCTCCCTGCCATGTCACCATTTTATCTTGTGTCTTATGATCAAATCCCTTCAATGGCCAGAGATCCATCATTCTGCTGCCATTGGCCTATTGTGATTTATGGGTGACAGCTAGAAGCAATAGTTATTTTGAACACTTTAATGCTTCATAAAATACAGCCAGAAATGTCATATTACTCTGATGTTGTGCTAACTACATATGACTTCTATATATGTATATTTTTTACTTAAATATATCCAACAGTAGAAAAATGGCTATGCTGTTTGAACCTCATTTGTCTTCATTACTTGGGATTGAGATTAAATAGTTGAGTGCCACATGGCTTATTTATTTATCTTCAATTTCACTATGTCATGGGTTCTCTCAGTAACAATCACCAGTGAAACACAACCATTAAAAGTAGTAATTGAAACAAAGCTTTGAGATGAGAATCTTTCATAGTCCGATATATTACTCTATGTCTTTAGTCATATACTGTATGTACTCAAACACTATATAAATGGTAACATGTCTCTAGAGACAGTGAGAAGCAGATAAGTTGCAATTTATGCTTTATCTGGAAGGATATTGGCTATTCAACACAGCATGAAATGGAAGGAAGGAAGGAAGGAAGGAAGGAAGGAAGGAAGGAAGGAAGGAAGGAAGGAAGGAAGGAAGGAAGGAAGATCACATGTTTTTGCTTAAATATATGACCTTGAGAAGTTGGGTAGCTCAATAAAGACCAGGATGGTGGCTACTGAATAAGAAGACAGGATATTGCTAGGGTTTTGTCAAGCAGACTTGGAGATTTAAATACAGTGGAGAAACCCAATAGGTAATTTTAAAAAGTAGGCATGGAATTGGGTGGGTACAGGGTTAAGTGGAGACATGATGGAGAAGAGTTTGGATCTAAGCGAATGCTCAGATTCCAGAGGACAAGGGAGACATAGGTTTAGCTTATTGTGCATTTTGACCAGACATGATCATTCTTTGAGTTTGCAGAACCTGGACAAGTGATGCACACACTCTAAGTGTTTTTGTTGAGGAGAAACATATCCTTTAGGGACACTGTCTGAATAATTATTAACAAGCATAGTTAAGTTAGGGACCGAGATTGTGAGTTGGAAGGTAAGAGTTAAATTAATGTTATATTAGCATGGTATGGATCCTTTCTTCTTTCTTTTTCCTTTTCTAACTCATATATTCCCCCTTAAGTTTCTTTTATTTTAATCAGTGTACTGTATTTATTCTGTTACTGTACAACCATTGATGAATTCTTCCTTTTTTATTTGTTACATTTCACTAATAACATGTAATCATAATCATCTAATGGGACTGTACAGTAAGCAGGAAGATTGCAGGACTATCTTGGCACATCTTGGGCTTTAATCAACTACCCAGTTCTTGCTGTTACTTGAGACTACAACAGGGATATCTTCAGGGTGTGGTTGAAAAAGTCGAGATGGTAGCCACAACAGTGCAATTGAAGCTCCACCCATTTTTTATGTGCAATGCACATGCAACACACATACAATACAGGCAGAGCTTTGCACACACCGTCGTGACTGCCATCTTGACCCTTTTAACCATAACCTGTGGACACCTCTGGAGAATGGTGGAGGAGGGGAATAGACCATAATTCAGGGAGAGAGGTTACTAGTAAACTTGATTGGTCCTAATCTGGGAACGTCTGAGAAGACTTTCATGCTGCATAATATAAAGATGAAGATAACGAAAGGACTTCAGACTTACCCTATTTAAAAGCAGAAAGAGTATTCATGTGCATCCCCACAACCACTTTCTGAAATGACATGTCCAGTCAATAAAGAATATTGAGCAACCAGGTCATCATACCCCCTTGTTTAAGGATTTGCTATTGTTATTGTTATTGTTATTGTTATTGTTATTGTTATCTTCTGACAATGAGGTTGACATGCATACTCCGGCTCTATGTTTCACCCTGGCCTTGCCAAAGGCCAAATGCTACACAGCTTGTCCTTTCTAGGGTGTTTTTCAATAATCCAGCAAGTGCAACAACAATAGCAAAGGCTAAAGAACACGAGTGTTTTGCAGCTGCCAGATATGAATACTAGAAAGGCCAATTATATTTGCACATAAATTGTATTATTTTTCCTTTGAACTCATGATGTTAAAATAATACCATGTTCCCAACCCCACAGCAATCTGAAACTGAATACATCAAAATATGGGGGAAGCATAAAAATAACAAGTTTTCTTTTCTTAATTTTTTGTGTACGGTATATATTTTTAATCAAGATATATGGGTCAAATTAAAATGTACAGATGAAAACCGTATTCCCTTATAGTTTCCAAAAGATAATTTTTTCATCCAATTACTTTTTCCCATGTGGCCAAACATCAAATTGATTATGAATTAAACAACAAAAAAAGTATTCTATTCTTATATAGTTCTACTTGTTTTTTTTTTTTCCTTTGCTCTCTTCCTATTATGGTAGAAAGAAGTAAAACTTTAAGGTTGTTCCAATTTTAGATTTATTTTTAAATCCATTGATATTTATTTGAACTCCAGAATATTAATATTTCTGGCTGCAAGTCTTCCTGAATCCAGAGATGACTTCATCCATGTGAAGAGGCTATAGACTTCTCAATAAACAACATTTTAACCCAAAATTGGGGTTTTTTTAGGTTTATTTGTAATGAAATTTTTGGATAGCTAAATGCCCCTTTATTGATATTTTCTCCCTAGCAATGTCTCTACCATGATTCAGATGTTCAGCATTATTTATTTTATTATTTTTTAAACTTTCATCATCAGCAGTCCCAAAGTGGCAATCAAATTTACACTCAGGTGCCAGAAGAATTTTTCCAGAGAACAGTCTGGAATCTTCCACATTCAGGAAACAAGACTGAAAAAGTTTCCTATGTTCAGAAATTCATTCTGACCATCATAGCAATGTAGGACAAACAGAAGTTATTCTTGTCATATTAGTATAAATACGTTTTCTGTAAAGTGCTTACGTTTTTGCTTAGTGTAAACTTATTTTCCCTGTTCTGAGAAAAGAATAGGGATTGTATTTTCCTATCTCCAAAATATCTTGAATTACATCTGTATAGAAGTCCAGGCCTTTAAATGACCCAGAAGTACTCTAACAACATTGAGTAATGCATCATTTTGTATTATCCTAGTTAGATTTGAAAGATTTGATCAGTTCAAAAACTAGAGATGAAATATTCAATATTCTTCTGTTAGTCATAATGGCACATGAAAATTAGTGTTTCAGAAGCTAAAAGCTAAACATTGGGAATGTATAATGGAGGGATCTTCTCTCTGACTTCTTTTCTAAGCTTCCATGAGTATCTACTGTACAGGGACACTTTTAAAAATATGAAATGTTAGACTGGATAGCCTATTAGCCCTATTCCATTTCAGTTTAGTTTATTGCAGTCTTAGACCAATACAAGGATAATGTTCTGTGAAATATACATAGTCTATCTTAAAATGATAACGTGGGATAAAATAAGAAGATAAAAATTAAAATAAAATTAAAATACATTTATAGACTATCTAACTAGATTCTATAAGTGCAATCTAAGATTAGCCCTGCTCAACATGGTTCACATTTCTACTATTTTTGCTTTGAAAATTTAACTTTTAAGCTGAAAAACCTAAAAACAGACATTTGAGATTGAGCCTACAAAAAAGATGTTTTGGTGACTGAATGGTACAAATTTCCCTGCAGCGTCTCATTTGTATTTTCCAAGCAGTCATCCTGAAGTAGTACCATGTAATTATGATATTAAATGGCTGTAATTAAGAACATCTTGATAAACCTTACATACCAAAAAAATAGCTCTAGCAAAGAATATTTCAAGGGCTGTCTTTTGGGAAAGAAGCATTTAAGGAAACATTGATTTGTGTAACTCTTAAAAATAATTCATTAAGTGGACAGTGGTTTTCTTTCTCTATTTTTCTAATTATTATACTCGCTTGAATTATTACATTCTTGTTTTCCACAAATGCATTTTCCTCCCTAAGAGCAGAACTTCCGATTGACAAATTCAATTCACTTCTTACATTGTTCATTTGTATTAGTGAGGGTTCAATGAACAATTTGGATGGGGAGATGAATGATAGGTTTAAAAAGTTTGAGATTCTAATGTTTGTTGAAGCATTAAAAGAAATGACAAACTTTTAGAAATGGGATGTTAATTGAAGATTGGTGAGCAGGAAACATGGAGTCTGTGTGCAAAGGTATTCATGTTATGAACATAATCACTGTATTCAGGGTATCTTATATTTAAGAACTGTGTTTAATGGCTTTTGAACTTCCACCAAATTTCTGCCCGTATGAAATAATAATGGAAGAGTAGTAAAGTTTATTTATTTATTTATTAATCAAATTTATCACCGCCCATCTCTACAATGGTAGACTCTGGGCGGTTTACAACAAATGTTAAAATTAAAGTTAAAAATCAATAATCATTAAAATACAATAAACAGTACAATAAATAAGAATATAAAAATCCAGAGGATGGTAGGATCTTAAAAGGAGATCATTATTAAACTAACCACCCCCAGGAGGAACTATCTCTACCTTTGTCCCACGCCAGGCAGCAGAACCAGGATTTAGGGACTTCCTAAAGGCCAAGAGGGAGGACGCCTGCCTCACCTCTGGGGGCAAGATGTTCCACAGGGCGGGCGCTATCGCAGAGAAGGCACGCCTCCTGGACCCCGCTAGATGGAATTCCTTTGTTGACGGGGTCCGCAGCATGCCCTCCCTGGATGACCGGGTGGGGTGGGTAGATGCAATTGGGATGAGACGGTCCCTCAGATAGCCTGGCCCCATGCCATGTAGGGCTTTAAAGGTGATAACCAACACCTTGAATTGGACCCGGAAGCAAACTGGTACCCAATGCAGCTCGAGGAGCAGTGGTGTTACATGTGCTGATCTTCTCGCACCCATAACCACTCGAGCGGCTGCATTTTGGACCAGCTGAAGCTTCCGGATACTCTTCAAGGGTAGCCCCATGTAGAGCGCATTGCAAAGTTGTTTGCTTCCCTTATAGCCAATTAGGGTGGATCTGTGCTCAATCAGAATCACTTTCCATTTTTCTCCACTGGCTGTCTAGGTATCATTTCTGTTGCTTCATTTTCCAGAGGTCCTCAGTGAAGTAGAGAATCGAGTGGGATCAGTCAGCAGGAAGAAGTCACTTGGGAGCAATCTTCTCCAGTGCTCAGCTTGCCTGTCGTTGCCACTGGATAACCAAGCACTGTTGTTCAGACACGTCAGGCCTGAAGAGGACCATCCAGATTGACCCCACCTTGCATAGGTCACAGGTGTCAGTCAATCTAATCTGGATCAGGGCATAATCTGACTCTGGCAAAAGAATGATTGCAGCACGTTCCACTTGGCTAATGCTATAACTAGTCTCCACTGTCTTCTTCTTTTTGTTTTTACAGCTGACCTATTTGTAATTGCAAACAGGTACTTCTTAATGGTGATGATGCTCCAATAACAGTGGTAGCCAATGACAACAGGAATAGACATGGACATGTTAAGCCTCGTGACTTAATAGCTGTAATAGCATACCCTACTCATCACCATCTTGTGGGGAAATACACACACACACACACACACACAATTGTGTTGTGTGAATCCTCCAAAACCATTTAAAATGTCTACAAGCCATGAAAGTCTGCAGCAGTTTCATCAGAGAAGGTGAGACATGAGTTTCACATTTTGTTTTTGATGACATATCAGTGGTACTTTTGTGAATATCATGTTGTGGATGTTGTTCTTTTTCACCATCAAATCCTGCAGTTCTGCTGTAAGAAACCAAGGCCTAATGGTTTGTCTTTTTCCAGTTCCCAAGATAATTGCCTTTGATTTCTGAAGCTGTGCAGGAATATCTTAAATATTATAAATGCAGTGTGTCCATAATGGTGCTAGGAACATAGTTTAGCAATGTATAGCAGCTGCTCTTTCAATTTTTACTTTTAAGTAAATTTCTACTCCTCCCCACCCAATTTCAGTACCTCTAACTCTAAATGTCATGGTAAGTACCAAAAGAAATAGCAATATTGAGAAATAAATGGAAAGTATTACATGTTCAGGGAAACCCTGTAGTTGCATTAAAGGGACAATTTTCCTTAATAAAATGACTGTATCAGCAGATTTTTTAAAAAAATTATTTCCCCCTGTTCTATCTGGAATTTTTGAAATACCAGCATATGGTCCATCACTGGGTTAGCACCTTTCAGCTGTTCAAATGTTAAGTATCCATTAGAAATGAAAATTGGGTAAAATAGAGCATTCCTGAGGACAGAACTCATCTGGCATCACTCCACTGGAGAAAGAAGAAACTCAGCACATACACTACCCTGTGCCTTTTAAAACATGTACTAATTATTAAAAGGATTCTAGACCTTAATGTAAGTCTTTAGTGGAGGCATGTTAAAAAGGTAAAGGTTCCCCCTGTAGCGGGAAAACTCACCTTCCCCATGACAGGAGATGAGACCAGCGAGGTAGAGAGGACAGGTTTATTGCTAGCAAAGGTTCAGAGCGATAGCTCAGCAAATCTGAACCCCGAACTACTCCCAGAGTCTACCTTTTATAGGTTTTGCAATCAATACAATCACAAGATCAGCAGTTGGTATCACAAGTATCACAAGCTCAGCAGTTAATACATAGTACATCAAAACAGGATAGGAAAAGGGGAAGTTATCTTACACCATCAGCGATATTTTAGGGAAGTTTAGGGAACTTACAACGTCTGCACCTTTGTGTTACAAGGGTTAGTATGTGTGCAAGAACATTGGGCAAGACCTTCTATCTCTGTCTTATGTTTGCAACAGAGAAATGTTAATTAAGCTTCTAATATAAAATCCAAACCCACTGGGCCTACCTGCTTCACCCCCACACATTTGTGCAGTCGTGTCTGACTCTAGGGGCTGGTGCTCATCTCCGTTTGTTAGCCGAAGAGCCAGCATCGTCCGAAGATGCTTCCATGGTCATGTGGCTGCATGACACGCGCGGAACGCTGTTACCTTCCCACCGAAGTGGTACCTATTAATCTACTTGCATTTGCATGCTTTCGAATTGCTAGGTTGGCAAGAGCTGGAGCTAGTGTGGGAGCTCACTCCGCACGCAGGGCTAGGGATTCGAACCTCCAAACTTGCGATCTTCCGATCGACAAGCCTGGCGTCTTACCCGCTGAGCCATTAGCTAATGATTGTTTGATTGAATAATTGTTAGAGATCAAGAAGAAAAACTGGAAGAGAAAATCACATAGAATGTTCCAATTATTTCTCTTCCATTCCAAAGGAAAATTATCTGGAAGGCTGACAACTTTTTAGCCATATTGATTAGGGGTCAGATTGGGGTGGGTGATCATATGAATGAATGCTTTATTACAGTAAAATTCTGACCCATAGTTTATTTCATTGTTGATGCATTTTATTGCCATCTGTGTTAATAAAGTAGACCATGTATAAATCACAAGTATTTAGTGATTAGAAGCTGGATGACATAAAGAGCAGCTTAAGAACCCTCTACAAATGAATTATCAGGAAAAATACATGTGTAAAAATGGATGTAGGAAAAACAAAACTCATTTTAGGAATGAAGAAGCGAGGAAAAAAGATTCTCATTTTAGGCAAACCTATTTATTGAGAACTGGTTATTTAAACCCAGTAGAATTTTATACATATGTAACAATTCTGATAAATGTTTCTCTTTCTAAATAATTGGATCTCATTATTTTGCTGCACAAAAACTCATAATACAAAATTATTAGTGCAAAGAAAGCTATCAGTGGCAAATCATTATTTTTCAGGTTCCAAGACCATCTGAGGCCAACATTCTGTTTCTAGTAGATCAACTGCATTTTAGAAGGGAACGGTGACCACTTTTGCTTAAAATGTATCTACTATGATCCTTCCTGATTTTACTGTGCTCAATAGTTCCACCCAAACTCTTCATCATGATCTCAGTAAAAAGGTAAAGGTTCCCCCGGATATTTGTGCAGTCGTGTCCGACTCTAGGGGCCGGTGCTCATCTCTGTTTGTTAGCCGAAGAGCCAGCGTTGTCCGAAGACGCTTCCACGGTCATGTGGCCGCATGACGCACGCGGAAAACTGTTACCTACCCACCAAAGTGGTACCTATTAATCTACTTGCATTTGCATGATTTCGAATTGCTAGGTTGGCAAGAGCTGGTGCTAGTGCGGGAGCTCACTCCGTCACGCGGGACTAGGGATTCGAACCTCCGAACTTGCAATCTTCCGATTGACAAGGGTGGCATCTTACCCACTGAGCCACCACACCCTTGTTCAATTATCCTGTCCTGAGTCAGTAGAAAATTGGTGGGGAAAACAGCAACAAAGCAACCCTCTCTATCTTTAAAAAATATATGCTGCCTAACCTAGGGCTGCTCTGCCCTTGCATCCAATGTGCCACAGCTGTACTTAAACTTTTTTCTCCATGACGCCATGAGGTTGACTTCACCTCATTCCAGCTCATGAGTGAGACAGGTGGGGTACACAGAAGGAGCCTCCCCGAAGATTGTGGAACAATTGGGCGTACCCTGGAAATGGTGATTTGCACTGGCTAATCCTTCTAACACCAGATCAAACCACAGCTAAGCGGAAGACCTGACAACTTACAGCAAGACAAAGCTGTGTCGGTGGCTGTAAAGTTTGATCTGGATACGAAATCATCATCAGTGAGACAGGTGTAGTCAACAGTCCTAGTGCTGAAGTGATGTTTGTATTCCATCTGTCATTGTAGGCTTTGTCACCCATTGCTCATGGAGATGACTGGCAGTGACTAGAAACAGAGGCAGGAAAAGAATCAGCCATGGGGTCAGCAAAATTCATGGTGATTTCATTTTCAACTGACTCAAGGATGAGTGCATAGCACTTCAACTCACCAGCAGGAAAAGACCTGCAGTGTTGGAGCACAACAGTTCACATACTAAACACAATTACTCTAATCCACAATTGGCATCATATGGTTAAACTGCCTGGTTCCTGTCAGTAGTCTTGCTGCAGTATTCAAGGGATAACTAATTGAATCAAGTGGGGAGAATGATAGGCTGACCATACATCTCATTTTGAATGGGACAGTCCCGTTTTTTTAGCATTTTTCAACCGTCCCGTTGTTTTCATAAAAATCTCAATTTTGTCCCATTTTTCAAACCTGGCAGGAATGGCACGGATGGAGGATCCGAACCGGAGCGCGGACCGGGGGTGGAGTTTGCAGGCGGGAGCCAATCGCATGGACGGGGGGGCGGGTTTGCAGGCGGGAGCCAATTGTGTGGACAGGGGGGTCGGGTTTGCAGGCGGGAGCCAATCGTGCAGACCAGGGGGCAGGGTTTGCAGGCAGGAGCCAATCGTGCAGACTGGGGGGTGGGGACCCCTGTCTTTTTCATGAATACGGAATATTGCATAAGACCCCGTCCCATTTTGCCATCCTGAAATATGGTCAGCCTAGAGAATGAGAAATTTAAGATTGTGGCCATGACTGCACAAAATCCCATTCCTTTTTTACATATGTTCCATGCATGGCACATGTAAAAAAAGAGATAAGGTCATACATAGCATCTTGATTTTTTTTTATCCCCTTTATAGATGCTCCTTCCAGGACAAGCGTACCAATATCAAATAGTGTAAGAGTCCATCAATCAAATTCTAATCTTGAAATTAAGTGTGGTTCAATAGCAACTACAGACATCAAAAACCTATATCTATAAATATCTAGAATTATTAAGGAACAAAAACTTTTGGTTTTGGTGTAGATTTATTTCAGCTCTCCTGCTCAATAATGAACAATGATTGTTGGGCTATAATAAAAATGTACTTTTAGTATCTTCATCAATCCACTGGTTAAATGAGTTTTGTCATATTGCTCCCCAGGTGCCTTTTGTCTGTATTCTGTGTCAACTCTAGTTTTCAGGCAAATTTCCAGATCCCCCACCCTTCAAAGGAGAAGTAAAATATTCATTTATCAATGGTAGGTAAGAATGAATGGACTGAATGTTAGACAGTATAAAGCCCTCTGTGGAGCTGATTTTTTTATAATATACCAACATTTATAAAAGTGCCTTTTTTTTTACAGCTGAGCATTGGAGACACACTTGACGGAAGAATGAGATTTTGGAATATGAAGTGTTCTCCTGCTGGTAAGTACTGCTATAGGTAAATCTATCTATCTATCTATCTATCTATCTATCTATCTATCTATCTATCTATCTCGCTGATACAGCCATTAGAAAGCAATTCACTCTTATTCAGGTTTTATGTCTGTCTGTCTGTATGTATCTATGTATATTGGAGAGGAGGGGAATTGGAAGTTAGCAAATGTATAAGGACATTTCAGATAGGAAAATAATAAGCAATTTTTAATAAGCTTTATAGTTACCAGTGGCCCTTTTGCTGTTTATGGCTCTTAGGACAGGGAAATTAAGAATTGTACTATATACAGTAACCGACAACTTCAACAGGGAAGTAATGTTTCTCTGCATGAATGTGCCGTAACTGTAAATTTGATAACAGAGTTCATCCCAATTTTTAATTTGGGATGAAATCTGAATGTAATGGTAGATACTGAATGTAAAATGCATTTTTTCTCCCATTCCATTCCATCTTCTCAGGGCAATGCCTGTAAGTGAGGCCAGTTGCAGAAGAAGAAAAGAGAAATATCTCATGCTGCAGATTCCATGTCTAGAAAAGAAGCGTATCAGGAAGACGACCAGCCTTGGACTATTTTCCTTCATAGCATTTCTGACATGCAGGCATGAGGAATGATAGGGAGATAGGGAGCATCTGGCCACAGACACATACATCCAACTTGCAACTGAAGTCAGATAGGCAAGGCAAAGATTTATCTCTTTAAATGATAAAATGATAAAACTACAGTTGGGATGTAATATCACTGTTGCATCCCAACTGCTTTATATGGACCCCACTTGATAAAGTTAGCATTGTCCTTTTAACATCCTGCAAACTGTAATAACTTGGGAGTGGAGTTGTCTCACAATGACAACTCATCATGCTACATATGAATGATGTTTGAAAGTCTTTGCTTCCCAGTTGTGCATTTAGCATCTTCAAGCACTCCTATGAAGCCTCAAATGTTAAGTAAAACTTAGGAATTGGTATCTGTGGCTAAACTGGAAGGCTTCAGTTTGTTTCAATGAACAAATCATAGAGCAAAGCAACCGTGTTTGTTTATTTATTTAATTAATTAATTTATATGACCGGCCATCTCCCCCAACGGGGAACTCTGGGTGGTTCACAATAAAATAGCTTTATTTTGTGTTAGCTTTATTTTGAAAGCAAGCTTCCCGGCTGCTTTGGGACATCTCTGTTCTAGACGTTTTTGAAGAGTTGCAAATAAGTGTTTAATCTGATGGCAATACCCTTGCAGGAATGTGGCTGGCAAACATGGAGCTAAAGGCTGTGAAGAATCCATCACTGATGACGATTATGTGCTGTAACTCTTAGTGACCACATAGATAGACTTTCTCTAGGATGAGAAGAATCCACAGTGGCTCTTTTCTTGATATACAGTATTAAGGCTACCAATGGTGTAAGGTCACTTACAGCTGGCCATATAGGATGATATGGCTTGTGGATGACAAATAAAGAGGACATGTGCAATTGTTTAACATGTCTATATCACATTCCCTTCCAAGAAGCTCTGGACAATATGTCTCCATTTTATTCTGACAACTACCCCACTTAATAGATTATGGTCAAGAATTGTTATGATTATTTGCATATGTATTCCATTTTTCTCAAGAGCTTCCCAACTTAGTAGAGGTCTCTTCTCATTCAGTTCCCAGAATAGTAACATCTCTTGCAATTTAGATAACTGGTCCAAAGACACCCAGTTAGTTCCATGTTCAGTTGGGCACTGAAGCACATACCTTAATTACTAGACCGCACTGATTTAGAGTGTAATCAAGAAGAGCCAGTCAGTGTCATGGCTATTCATGAATCCAGTTAATCATCCTAGTCCATTATCTCTCATCCATAACAAATAATCTAGAAGAATTTGTGAAGGAATGTATGTTAACTTTGGAAGAGTTTCCATTGATATTCCGAGTAATTTGGGGCCAGTCATACATGGGAATTATATACTCACCACATGAAATCCTGCTCGTGGAGAAGCTGTCTCTTGAGATTTATTTGGGAGGGGCTGAAAAAAACAACCAAACCTTAACATCACTACCTCCCCATTTAACAGCAGAGCTGCTAATAAAATTTCCCAAAGATTCCTGACTTAGCAGTGCTCCAGAGATTTGGGGTAAATTTAAGTGGAAGTCTCAATGCCCTGTACCTGACATTCAGTGGCTGCATGGAAGAGGAATGAGGATTATGAGCTTCTGAAGTCCCAGCAACAATTCATGTGCCTGGATTCTGTTGCTGTACCTGCCCAGTGATCAGTATAACATGTAGTTCAGCTCTAACAACCTCATCTTTTTACACATTTGCTCTGTGCTGTTAGGTTTTTTTCACTGGAAACAAGTTCCAGTTAAATGAATGGGACTCAGAAGCAAATCTGTTTAAGATTGTACTTTACTGTGAAGTGAGTTTCTCTAAACAGCAACTGGCAGAATACAAAAAATGGTGTGAACTGATGGAGAACCACAGTGAGTTAAATCATTTCCTACAAAGCAAAGGGGAAAAAAATAAAGGACTTGACAACCTCTATTTGCATAAATAAGAGATCAAGGGAGGGGGGGAGAATCTATCCAGGTGATCTATATCATGATTTTTATGGTACCGATTAAACCCTTCTTTCCAGGTCAAATTCTTGAAGATTCTTCCACATCCAATGTCATGTTCACAAATGTTACAGCATTTTTATGTGCTGTCCCATAAAAGCAAAAATCTAAAAATTTCCCCAGCCAAAGAAAAAGAACACCGCATGGAAGAAAGGAGTCCACAACGCCATTATTTTCTGCTTACAAAAAGCATTTAAAATGTTGCACATCCTGTATTCAAAGTCATTGTTGTTGACTAATTAAATGTATGTATGTATTTGTTTATTTATTTATTGTTTTAAGTTCTAAACTCTGAATTGTAGAGCTGGATGTATCAATGCTGCAGATATTCTGTAATACATAGAATGAGACTGTGAAACTGAGCAGTTAAGCACACACATTTCTAAGCAGCAAAGGGTTTCAGAGGATTTATTATTAGACATCTGTCACAAGCCTAACCTGATTCCATGCTAGACTTCTACAAAGTAAATGAATCCAAAGTTCAGCAATTGGAAACAGGCCTTCAAAGAGATATAACTGGGGAGGTAGAAGAGTTCATGAATGAATTAATTCACAAACCTGTGAGGTATATGAGATAGTTGGCCATGATCTCACCTACACTAACTTGTTTCAAAGAATGACCGAATACAATGTCCATGCCTGCTTTCAGAGAGCACTTTTAAAAAAAAGTATACTGTTTCACTCAACAAACACAATGGCTTTTTAACCCATTACAATTGTTAATCGATAAGGTATTTGTAGTCTCACATATAACCTCCATCTGCATAACAACCATATCTTCCCCTCCCTTCCCTCACCTCACACAATTAAAAACCTATATCAGTCAAGACACTCTATGCATTTGATGAAGTCAGCTGCAGCTCAAGAAAGCTTATGTCTTTTAATAAAATTTCTTAGCCTGATTTCCTGATTTCTGGCTGCCACAGTTCTCCTCCTATTATTTCATTGAAATTATCTGCAGATACCTTTCTAGTGATGGTTTAGAACTCCAGAGATGGCAGAAGGAAACGTCTTGGCTACAATATGAAAAGAAAAGAAAAGAAAAGAAAAGAAAAGAAAAGGAAAGGAAAGGAAAGGAAAGGAAAGGAAAGGAAAGGAAAGGAAAGGAAAGGAAAGGAAAGGAAAGGAAAGAAAAAAAGAAAAGAAAAGAAAAGAAAAGAAAAAGAAAAAGAAAAAGAAAAAGAAAAATAGAAAAAGAAAATAATAAAATAATAAAATAAAATAAATAATAAAATAAAATAAAATAAAATAAAATAAAATAAAATAAAATAAAATAAAATAAAATAAAATAATAAAATAAAATAAAATAAAATAAAATAAAATAAAATATAAAATATAAAATATAAAATATAAAATATAAAATATAAAATATAAAAAATATAAAAAATAAAATAAAATAAAATAAAATAAAATAAAATAATAAAATAAAATAAAATAAAATAAAATAAAATAAAATAAAATAAAATAAAATAATAAAATAAATAAAATAAAATAAAATAAAATAAAATAAAATAAAATAATAAAATAATAAAAAAAAATAAAAAAAAAATAAAAAAAAAAATAAAAAAAAATAAAATAAAATAAAATAAAATAAAATAAAATAAAATAAAATAAAATAAAATAATAAAATAAATAAAATAAAGTAAAGTAAAATAAAATAAAATAAAATAAAATAAAATAAAATAAAATAAAAAAATAAAATAAAATAAAATAAAATAAAATAAAATAAATAATAAATAAAATAAAATAAAATAAAATAAAATAAAATAAAATAAATAATAAATAAAATAAAATATAAAATATAAAATATAAAATATAAAATATAAAAAATATAAAAAATAATAAAATAAAATAAAATAAAATAAAATAAAATAAAATAAAATAAAATAATAAAATAAATAAAATAAAATAAAATAAAATAAAATAAAATAATAAAATAATAAAATAATAAAATAAAATAAAATAAAATAAAATAAAATAAATAAAATAAAATAAAATAAAATAAAATAAAATAATAAAATAATAAAATAAAATAAAATAAAATAAAATAAAATAAAATAAATAAAATAATAAAATAAATAAAATAAAATAAAATAAAATAAAATAAAATAAAATAAAATAAAATAAAATAAAATAAATAATAAATAAAATAAAATAAAATAAAATAAAATAAAATAAAATAAAATATAAAATATAAAATATAAAATATAAAATATAAAATATAAAATATAAAAAATATAAAAAATAAAATAAAATAAAATAAAATAAAATAAAATAAAATAAAATAAAATAAAATAAAATAATAAAATAAAATAAATAAAATAAAATAAAATAAAATAAAATAATAAAATAATAAAATAAAATAAAATAAAATAAAAAATAAAATAAAAAAAATAAAAAAAAAATAAAAAAAAATAAAAAAATAAAATAAAATAAAAAATAAAAAAATAAATAAAATAAAATAAAATAAAATAAAATAAAATAAAAAATAAAATATAATATAATAAAATAATAAAATAAAATAATAAAATAAAATAAAATAAAATAATAAAATAAAATAAAATAAAATAAAATAAAATAAAATAAAATAAAATAATAAAATAATATAAAAATCCCTTGTTGAAGAAGTCTACCTGATTCTGATTCCAGTGTAAGTTACTGATGTTGTTGTTGAGGATGATGTCATTGAAAAGGTGGAGAATGGTATCACAACACATTGCCATCTGAAAGGGAGTGCAGAGTGATGCACACAAACAGCATTAAATGAAGAACATACACCATAAGAATTATTATAAAGACCTCAGTTAAATTTCTCTCCCTCTCCCTCTCTCCCTGTCTCTGTGAACACCCAATGAAAAATGCATTCAGTAAATTAGACAGCAGGCTTGTTATTTTTATCATTATAGAATTGCACTTAATGTCATTGTAAGTCAAGACTTCAAATAAATAAAGAGCTTCCAAATACTAGTGCAATGTTCCTCCTACTTCAGTGAACCTTTTTAAGGAAATGATATCAAACAGCGTATAATAAAAAAATGTAATTTTTAAAGAAGGGTTGAAATTGTTTAGATAACTTTTCACATTTTATTCTAGCTCTTAGCATCACCAGTATGTGCTCTGAATATATATACCTAAAATAGATAAGAAATTTTTTTTGCAACGTATATTAATATTCATATAAGAATATAAATAAGATATGGAGTGTCTTATCAAGTAGTGCCATACAAATCCAGTGTAATAATCCATGTAAAAAAACAAACATCTGTTTCAAGGTGGTAGTATCATCTAATTTTCCAGTGCACTCCTGAGTTCTATATTCTCTACTTATTTCCACAAAAAGGGAAATAAAACTATAGCCCAAGCATATCTTTTTCTAAAATAAATTAATAAATAAGAGATCTTTTCAGCAGTCAATTTGATCCTGAAGCTAAGTAATATTGGATATGATCTAGCATCCCGTACTTGGCTTGGAGTAGCTGATGGTTTCAATGCGCTTTTCCAGCCCTTATGTAATGTGTGGCTCTGCAGAAGTTGCTGAATTACAATTACCCAGCAGGAAGTGCCCATAGCAAGGGAAGCTGGGAAAGGCAATATGCCATGGTGTCTCTGCTCTGTGGACCCATTCACATTCACAACCAGGCTTTACAATGGTCAATAATGGGAAACCATACAGATTGGCACGTATGACCTTTCCCCCCATACTTGACAATGGGAATTCCAATGATATGCCATTATGACAGATAAAAGGATTATGCAAAGCTTCAAGGGGTTACTTTCTTTCAAAGGAGGTTTGGGTGAGGCTGCCTTGTGAACTCATGTTTAATCATTAAAGCAAAGCTCATATTTAACCATTACTTGGCAGTTCTAAGGTCCTTCTACAGCATGTGGATAAGCCTCTTCGAACAACTAGAAGTGGTGGGCAAGACAGGATAGCAGCAAGGGAAATTGTGTTCTGCAAAGTTTCACTCAGGTAGAAAATGCTATTCTGCATATTCCTGCTTAGCAGACATTGTTACATTTTGGTGTATCTTTTATTTAGCCATTGTTTAACATCTGCAACATATCAGGTGAAGTATGATGGTATGATTGTGCCAGATCAAACCTTATTTTGCCCTTATTCATTAATTTATTTTTTTAGACACTTGTAGACACCCCCCCTTTTTTTTTGGACTGGAGATGGCTTAGAAAATAACAGAAAATTGAACAACGAGAACCAACTTAAACAAACCATAATCAGAACCAACAAACTCCTGTTTGCCTACAATTGCATACCTATGGATTCTTCAGTTTTTGAAATGTCTGAACTAGATCTCAGGTTATCTGTGTGTATAGCAGGTCAACAGTAATGAGCCTTTAGGCATTCATTGCCCCCAAAATAGCACCTGAATAACCCAAAATGAAATATAAAATTTGCCGTTAAAAAAAGGAGAAATCCCATGGAATTTGACCAGAGCGCTCATGTGAAAATACTAAAACCTTTTGAAATTTAGCTGGGATGATGAGCAACATTTAAATGACGCATAAAATTTGGAGGTGGCTTCTGGGGCTTGTGATTACTGGCACCCTATAGTTGAACAGACATAGAAATACCTTGGAGAGCTATCCAAGGTACTGAAACCAAAGGTATCAATCAGTCAATCAAACAAACCTTTATTACAGTCTTTAGGCCAGAGAGCACAGCAATAAAATACATATTATTAATATGTATTTTATTAATATTAATATTAATATTAATATTATAATATTATAATAATTATAATTATAATAATTATAATAATAATTATTATATAATATTATAATAATATAATATTATAATAATATTATAATAATATTAATAATTACCTGTCATAATTATTAATAAAACTTTAAAAAAGACATAAAATACAATAAAATACATTATTGTAGTAACTGTAGTACAGATAGCAGTGGCAATCACCAAAATGTATGCTAAACGTCAACCATAGGTAGGACGAATACAACAAATGATAGCACAAAATCGGGCAACCTGGAAAGACATGCCAGGGTCCTGGTCAGACAGAAGCAGTGACAGACATTGTGCTCTCTACCAGGGTAATTCTTTAAAATGTTGTTTATTCATTCAGTCACTTCCGACTCTTCGTGACTTCATGGACCAGCCCACGCCAGAGCTTCCTGTCGGCCATCGCCACCCCCAGCTCCCCCACGGTCGAGTCCGTCACCTCCAGAATATCATCCATCCATCTTGCCCTTGGTCGGCCCCTCTTCCTTTTGCCTTCCACTTTCCCCAGCATCAGCATCTTCTCCAGGGTATCCTGTCTTCTCATTATGTGGCCAGAGTACTAGATAGATAGATAGATAGATAGATAGATAGATAGATAGATAGATAGATAGATAGATAGATATCTTCTGAGATTCCCTATAGAGAGAGCAACAAAGGAGCAAATGGCTTAGGGATTCCACAGAGCCATCTCCACATGGGCAGAAACATTGCTGAAAAGGAATGTTTTTATACCACCCCCACAGAACAGAGGGTAGTGCAGCCTGGCCAAGGTGAAAGCTAGACAAAATTTCAGAATTAGAATTGAAGAGAGATAAGATGATGTCACGTGCCAATGGATGTGTTCATAACAAATCACCACAAGTCAGTCTTAACTTGAGATACTCTTTAGCTTCCTATTTATCATTATTAGTCATCTAGATATTTTACCTGAACAGCGGTGCCAAATTTCACCTCAAATGGTTTGAAAAAATTCTTGAATAATGTTGGAACAGCAACTTAAAGGCCTCCATTGGCTTGTGCTACCCAGGTTGCTGAATTTAAACTGAAGTTGGAGCTAGTTGCAGATATTGATTTTAGTGGTGAGAAACTCATGTTGGATATGACAGATTTCTATCTGCCTGGACTGAAAAATGCTGCCTTATAAGAGAGGTCACTCGAGTGTGAAGTTCAGAAAATAGAATTTATGCTTCAGATTGGGCACAACCAGATTAAAGTATAAGATATAGCTGAATATCCCTTACACTGAAAATTAATCATAACATAAGATATACCGGAAACAATGAAGATAGGAAATCGTCTTCAATTGTTCAATGAACAAATAAATTTGCATAAATAAATAAATAAGATAGGAAATTACGTGAAAATCCTAGTTTACTTTGCTAAGTTTTCTAATAATAAATAAGCTAGAGCCACTCTATCACCTTTGTTGGGCCTACAAGCTAACGTTTTATAATATGCCAGCTTCCTGTTTGTAAGAAAGAAAGAAAGAAAGAAAGAAAGAAAGAAAGAAAGAAAGAAAGAAAGAAAGAAAGAAAGAAAGAAAGAAAGAAAGAAAGAAAGGTCAGCTCGGAAGAGTAGTAGGTATCAATGGAAAAGCTCACAGACACCAGATATGTCCTGGGAAATCCAGTTTCAAGTCCATCGCTTTTTAATTTTGGATCAGTAACTCTTAGCATAACCTACTGCACAGGTTTTCCTTTTGTAGAAAAAAATGGAGGAGGGACAGTGTTTAGCTTTTAGCTTCTGGAGGAGAAGACAGAAAGAAATCCAGCAAATAAACCCACAAACAAAGGTACTGAATTGGCTAAATAGACATAATTAGGACAATCATTAATGGTTAATAAATCAGCTTCCAAGATCTACTTGAACATTGAAAGAGCAAGGTCTGCCCTATCACTTTGACAAGAGTATTTGAGTGTTTTAATATCATCCAAGGATGAGCAGTACAGGAAGTGGAAGCAGTTGTAAAAAACATTCCATCTGGTAGTGTAGGGGAGATGAGAGAACATCTTCAATGATGCACTACATCATCTAGGGGGAGGTCCTACAGACTTGAATACAACAGCGGTGGGGCTGAAACTCCAAGAAACAAGGCATCTGAAATTAATGTCAGGATGATGTCAGACTGTATCATAAGCTATTGTAAATAAATCCTGCATTAGGTCTAAGATTCAATAATTCCAGTTAGGGGATTTATATAAGGAAATAGGACTAATCTCGTAGTGCAGCTTCCAGATTCTGATAATTTGATTATGAACACTACAGATTCTAAATGCTTAATGTCAGTTGTTGATAAGTAGAAAATGTTTTTAACAAAGGAACAATTCCTAAGATATGAATTAGAGCCAAAGATGCTCTTGGTTTTGCAGAGAGAGAGAATGAATTGCATCTGTTTATATATATTGCTCAAAGTGAAATATTCTTGACTAAGATCCAGGAATAAGAAAGTAGAATAAATATGAATAAATATGAGGTATGGTGGAATAACAGAAGACTTCTATACTTAGGCCCTAACTGAGAAGGAGTGTCAAGGAAACAAATAATTATGGCCTGTGATTTATTTATTTATTTATTTATTTATTTATTTATATTTCAAATTTAAATGGATTTGAAACCCAAATGACAACATCTTCTCCTTGGCCAGAAAACAGAAAGGCAGGACTCAAGAATGAAAAGTTCCTACCATAAGCTTATTATTATGGGCTACCAAGCCGTTTTATGCTTTGCCTTCAAAAGCCTCCATTTGCTATTTTCCCTTCTTATGGGTAAAGGTGTGTTAGTTAGTTTGAAAGAAAACAATATGTAAATGTCCTGTTGGTAATGCAGATAAGATTTCACTCTCTCTTTTCCTTTCACTATTACCCGTTTAACCATGGATTCCTCCTCCTGACTGTGTTCCATGCATCTTATGAAGTGAATTGAAGTCCTTGCAGATGTATCCCCCAATAAATGGTTAACCACGAAGGCAACACAAGTCTCTGTATTACATTTTACCTTTAAATAATGTATAGACTGAACACACAGTGAGAGACCACAGGAATTATGCCTGGTTGTCCTCAGTCTAAGTTCTGAAAGGGATCCTAAAAGCCAATAGCAGTTTTTTTTTAGGTTTCCAAGGCAACTGAAAACTCTGATTACTAAACTGTTTCTCCACCCCAGCCTTATGTTCCAAATGTGTATGATTGGAAGAGGTTAAAATGGCTTTCATTTCTCCACGCTGTGAAAAAGGTTCATGTCTATAGATTCCTGCATCTAAAGCTATTCTCCAGCAAAGGAGATCGTTACCTTGTCGTGGTGCTGGAGCTTGAGCACCTCAATGAAACCATGAGCTAAACCGTGAAGGGACACCCAAGACGGGAAGGTCGTGGCAGAGAGGTCAGACTAAATACGATCCCTGGGGAAGGTAATGGCAACCCACCCCAGTATTCTTGCCATGAAAACTAAATGGATCAGTACAACCAAAGATATGTCGGTATACCATCGGAAGATGGGACTCCCAGGTCGGAAGATGGTCAAAATGCTACTGGGGAGGAACAGAGGATACGTTTAACTAGCCCCAGATGTGATGACGCAGCTAGCTCAAAGCCGAAAGGACGGCTAGCGGCCGACGGTGCTGGTGGTGAACGACGAATCCCATGTTCTAAAGATCAACACACTATAGGAACCTGGAATGTAAGATCTATGAGCCAGGGCAAATTGGATGTGGTTATTGGTGAGATGTCAAGATTAAATATAGACATTTTAGGTGTCAGTGAACTGAAATGGACTGGGATGGGCCACTTCACATCAGATGACCACCAGATCTACTACTGTGGACAAGAGGACCACAGAAGAAATGGAGTAGCCTTCATAATTAATAATAAAGTGGCTAAAGCAGTGCTTGGATACAATTCAAAAAACGATAGAATGATCTCAATTCGAATTCAGGGTAAGCCATTTAACATCACAGTGATCCAAATATACGCCCCAACCACAGATGCTGAAGAAGCAGAAGTAGATCAGTTCTATGAGGATCTGCAGCACCTACTGGATAATACACCAAAAAGAGATGTTATTTTCATTACAGGAGACTGGAATGCTAAGGTGGGTAGTCAGACGACACCTGGAATTACAGGTAAACATGGTCTGGGAGAACAAAATGAAGCAGGACATAGGCTGATAGAATTTTGCCAAGACAACTCACTGTGCATAACAAACACTCTCTTCCAGCAACCTAAAAGACGACTTTATACATGGACTTCACCAGATGGTCGACACCGAAATCAGATTGACTACATCCTTTGCAGACAAAGGTGGCGGACATCTATACAGTCGGTAAAAACAAGACCTGGAGCTGACTGTAGTTCAGATCATGAACTTCTTATTGCAAAATTTAGAATCAGACTAAAGAGAATAGGGAAGACCCACAGATCAGTTAGATATGAGCTCACTAATATTCCTAAGGAATATGCAGTGGAGGTGAAGAATAGATTTAAGGGACTAGATTTAGTAGATAGGGTCCCAGAAGAACTATGGACAGAAGTTCGCAACATTGTTCAGGAGGCGGCAACAAAAAACGTCCCAAAGAAAAAAAAAACCAAGAAGGCAAGATGGCTGTCTGCTGAAACACTGGAAGTAGCCCAAGAAAGAAGGAAAGCAAAAGGCAACAGTGATAGGGGGAGATATGCCCAATTAAATGCAAAATTCCAGAGGTTAGCCAGAAGAGATAAGGAATTATTTTTAAACAAGCAATGTGCGGAAGTGGAAGAAGACAATAGAATAGGAAGGACAAGAGACCTCTTCCAGAAAATTAGAAACATCGGAGGTAAATTCCAGGCAAAAATGGGTATGATCAAAAACAAAGATGGTAAGGACCTAACAGAAGCAGAAGAGATCAAGAAAAGGTGGCAAGAATATACGGAAGATCTGTATAGGAAGGATAATAATATTGGATATAGCTTTGATGGTGTGGTCAGTGAGTTAGAGCCAGACATCCTGAAGAGTGAGGTTGAATGGGCCTTAAGAAGCATTGCTAATAACAAGGCAGCAGGAGACGACGGTATCCCAGCTGAACTGTTTAAAATCTTGCAAGATGATGCTGTCAAGGTGATGCATGCCATATGCCAGCAAATTTGGAAAACACAAGAATGGCCATCAGATTGGAAAAAATCAACTTATATCCCCATACCAAAAAAGGGAAGCACTAAAGAATGTTCAAACTATCGAACAGTGGCACTTATTTCACATGCCAGTAAGGTAATGCTCAAGATCTTGCAAGGTAGACTCCAGCAATTCATGGAGCGAGAATTGCCAGATGTACAAGCTGGGTTTAGAAAAGGCAGAGGAACTAGAGACCAAATTGCCAATATCCGCTGGATAATGGAGAAAGCCAGGGAATTTCAGAAAAACATCTATTTCTGTTTTATTGACTATTCTAAAGCCTTTGACTGTGTGGATCATAACAAATTGTGGCAAGTTCTTGGTGGTATGGGGATACCAAGTCATCTTGTCTGCCTCCTGAGGAATCTGTATAACGACCAAGTAGCAACGGTAAGAACAGAGCACGGAACAACGGACTGGTTTAAGATTGGGAAAGGAGTACGACAGGGTTGTATACTCTCACCCTACTTATTCAACCTGTACGCAGAACACATCATGCGACATGCTGGGCTTGAGGAATCCAAGGCTGGAGTTAAAATTGCTGGAAGAAACATTAACAATCTCAGATATGCAGATGATACCACTTTGATGGCTGAAAGCGAGGAGGAGTTGAGGAGCCTTATGACGAAGGTGAAAGAAGAAAGTGCAAAAGCTGGGTTGCAGTTAAACCTCAAAAAAACCAAGATTATGGCAACGAGCTTGATTGATGACTGGCAAATAGAGGGAGAAAAAGTGGAGGCAGTGACAGACTTTGTATTTCTAGGCGCAAAGATTACTGCAGACGCTGACTGCAGCCAGGAAATCAGAAGACGTCTACTTCTTGGGAGGAGAGCAATGGCAAATCTTGATAAAATAGTTAAGAGCAGAGACATCACACTGACAACAAAGGTCCGCATAGTTAAAGCAATGGTATTCCCTGTAGTAACCTATGGCTGCGAGAGCTGGACCATAAGGAAGGCTGAGCGAAGGAAGATAGATGCTTTTGAACTGTGGTGTTGGAGGAAAATTCTGAGGGTGCCTTGGACTGCAAGAAGATCAAACCAGTCCATACTCCAGGAAATCAAGCCAGACTGCTCACTTGAGGGAATGATATTAAAGGCAAAACTGAAGTACTTTGGCCACATCATGAGAAGACAGGATACCCTGGAGAAGAAGCTGATGCTAGGGAAAGTGGAAGGCAAAAGGAAGAGGGGCCGACCAAGGGCAAGATGGATGGATGGTATTCTGGAGGCGACAGACTCAACCATTGGGGAGCTGGGGATGATGACGGCCGACAGAGGGCTCTGGCGTGGACTGGTCCATGAAGTCACGAAGAGTCGGAAACGACTGAACGAATAAACAACAACAAAGCTATTATGAAAACAACAAGACCAAGCATGGTTGTTGTTTTTTTCTGTTCACTCAGACATGCTATTTTTTAATTTTATTTTATTACATCAAGCTAACAGAAAAAAAAAATTACATGCACAGGACTGCTAACAATGAAAATGAAAGAAAAAAGAGGATAAAGAAAATGCCTTGGAAAACACACAGTAAATTATTTGAAATTTCTCAAAATTCCTCTTCTTTGTGAGGAGGAGGAGGAGGATAAAATAAAATGTTAATAAATGATCTGATTGCTGCAGATCAATGTATATATGTCCTTTTAATATTGTGTAATAATTATTGTGTCTATCCCCAAATATTGTGGGATAATTATTTTGTCCATTTGACATTGATGCTCTTGATATCTTGGTATGGTTAAAAAGTTAAGTTTTCTTTACATGCAATGACAAATAAGAAAATAAAATTAACAATATTGTGGATTTTAGGCTCCAAATGTGACATCAGGTAATTCTCAGGGATATCCTGCAGCAAAATAACTGAAAACAAGTTATTGTTGGGACTAAGCTTGAAATGATGCTAACAGGCTTAGTAATTTAAATCTAGTTCCATTAGTACAAACCAGCTTAGCTGGAGGGAAGAGGTGATATGATTAGAAATGTCCTGTCCCCAACATACCTTTTTCATGGGAAAAAATAAAAGTCACCTTATATATATCTTGCTCTCTTTTCTTTTAAATTTCTCTCAAGAAAGACAGTGGACTTCCTAATCAGTCTGTTTACCTGGAATACTTCTCTAGGTTTCATACACAACATAATGGTCATTCAGGAAATATTCATTCATTCATTCATTCATTCATTCATTCATTCATTCATTCATTCATTTTTAACCCATCCCAATCCCTAAGGACTCTGGATGGCATACAATAAAAAGAAGGGGGGGAAATCCATTATAATACAGACTTTTCATATTTTTAGGTTACTTCCAGCAAACCTTCTGTGCACAAAGTACAATTAAATAATTCAACTTATTTGGCACTGAGAAAATGTTATAGCATTAAGAACCCAATTTCATTTGTTACTCATTACACAATTACATACCCAGTTGGAACATGCTGTTGCTATGAATTGTTTATGCTGTGTTTGCATAGTATGGAAAGAGTTCTGTGTCTATAGAATTGAAATCAAAATTTAATAAAGGGTTGGGTATTTGCTTATGCCTGAAACTGCAGAAGTTAGGAATATTAAACAATCAAATAAAACTGTATGCCTTATGGTGACTCCTGATAACTTCAACTCATCATCCAGAAATTAGTTTTGTTTTCTTCCACACACGTACACATCCTGCAGAAAACTCAAACCAGAATGGACTTTGGATGATCCTGGTTTCAAGAAACCATAGTCCCCCAATATACACACAAACAAGCACGCACGCACCCACACAAACAGAGTTTGGTTTAAAATGAATTAATTCGCAGTACTGTTCTGTGCATGCATGAACCAGTCTCAGATGAAGTGTTCTTAGAATCTGAAAGGATTTTTGTCATAATGCAAATCAAGAACAAGGCCCTGAAGTCTGTGCATAAAAATAGAGAAACAAGGGAGGAGAGCAAAAGAAAGAGCGAGAGAAAGAAAGAAAGAAAGAAAGAAAGAAAGAAAGAAAGAAAGAAAGAAAGAAAGAAAGAAAGATAGATAGATTGATTTATGAAGCCAGTGGCAAAAGTCTAATGAAGGTCAATTCTTTGTTTGGTCAGAAGAAGTGGAAGAGATGAAGACAGAAATTCCACAGAAAGAGGTTAACACTGGTTCTACAATACCACATTTTAAAATTTTCAGCAAAAAAAGCTGCTCTAAGCTTCTGTTCAATTCTGCAAAGTGGGGCAGGGAGGAAAGAAGAGATGATTCCTGATTGATTGGATAATAGGAATAAATTATTAGTCCTTACAGTACCAGAAAAAGAATTAATCTTCTGAGCACAGTGAAATTAAAAGGTTTTGGCTTGCCTGATCTGAACAAAGTATGATGAATTTTTAATACTGTGAATTAATTAGGCACATAATGAGGAATAGTCTGCATAATAGAGCTAATTCTGATAAATAGCAAAATAATCTAAATCCTGAAAGAAATAAATATCATTTATCACAAGAACACCCAAAATTTGGTTCTGGGAGAGATACGAATGATAATAGATTTTGCAAAAAAAAATGTATTAAAATAATTCCACTTGCTAATTTTGTATTATGTAAAGTGATGTTGTATGTAATTACATTATGTGTTGACCCTTATCTATAACTTTTCTGGTAAGGCTGTTGGGATATTAGTCATTTTGCAAAGAGGTAATGTTCCATAAAAAATGTGCATTGTTATTCAATATACTCTCCATGCCAGGTGTAACATATTTTGAGTTGCCTCCATTCTGCAGATTATTAAGCAGTTTCTAATTCCATATGGCTCTGCTAAATTTGCTTCCCAGAATCTGAATTCTGAGATACATTACAAATCAAACTGAAGCAAAATACATCCAACCCACTGAAAACAATAGGAGAGTTACAAATTCTCAGGTCATGTAATCCTATACTGTACATGTATAAATGAATTTCTGCAAGGAGAAAGTCATCTGTTATCACAATACTTGAATTTTAGTGCTCACTAATCTTTTAATTTAATTTTTCTTTTACAATTATTAGAGGGGCCTTTCTTTCTTTCTTTCTTTCTTTCTTTCTTTCTTTCTTTCTTTCTTTCTTTCTTTCTTTCTTTCTATGGTTGAGAGAAGTTATATTCACTCCTTAACCCTTCAATGAGTCTTAAATTCAATCAATATACATGCTGCTATCGATATACTCAACACGACACACGAACACTGCAAGCATCCACAAATGCTAAGATGACTCCATTTGCTTGCATCAGGCACAAACTTTGCCAGCCATTTCAGGTGCACCCACTGGAGTTCTACATTCCAAGCCACTCTTGCAAAAGGGCTGGAAAAACAGCAACAACAATGGAGGAAAACTGAATCTATGGAGAAAACTTGGGTGGAGAAGAGTTCAATATTTACAGTAAAGAGGAAAAAAATGATGGACACGGGACATAGATAGATAGATAGATAGATAGATAGATAGATAGATAGATAGATAGAACTCTGAACAGGACCATCTAAATGGGGAGTCTTTATTTAGATAGTGCCTGTTAAAATCTGTATTATGAAGAGCCATGAGGACCTAGTTATAGAGGCTTATTAAATCAGGTTTAGGGAATCCCTGCTCTGCAGGAAGGGAGAAATGTGTAGCTGCTACAACAGGGCATTGAACATTATTCTCATTGTTCTTTTGAATGGTTCCCCTGTTAGAGTAGATTCCTTCTCCTTCCCCACCAGAGATCTGATCCAGGAAGATAGGAAGACCTGAGCCTAATCTAGCCTGAAATTGTGCAGCCAAGAACAGCCGTACCAGTTTGGTCTCTTGACTGTGGAAACTGTCTCCATTCGTTCGTTCGTTCGTTCGTTCGTTCGTTCATTCATTCATTCATTCATTCATTCTCATAAAAAAATTTACTAGGCTAGATTAAGAGTCCTGCCTACTGCCTAAGATTTTTATTCTTCAGATTGATCCCTTGAAAGCCTCAGAAACAGAAGAATAAACTGATGCTCAAAGAAAGAATTATAAAAACCATCATGTCTGGCACGGTTTAACTATCAGGGACAGCCTAGGGAAAATGAAGTTCAACAGGCCAATTAGGAGGGAAATTCTGAGAGTGCCTTGGACTGCAAGAAGATCAAACCAGTCCATACTCCAGGAAATAAAACCAGACTGCTCACTTGAGGGAGTGATATTAAAGGCAAAACTGAAGTACTTTGGCCACATAATGAGAAGACAGGATACCCTGGAGAAGATGCTGATGCTAGGGAAAGTGGAGGGTGAAAGGAAGAGGGGGCAACCAAGGGCAAGATGGATGGATGATATTCTGGAGGTGACAGACTCGGCCGTGGGGAAGCTGGGGATGGTGACGGCCGACAGGAAGCTCTGGCGTGGGCTGGTCCATGAAGTCACGAAGAGTCGGAAGCGAGTGAACGAATAAATAACAAGGCCAATTATGGGAAAAGAAATATTTAACTTTGCCATACGAGTGCACCTCTTTCCCTGTTAAAATTTTAAAAAACCATGTTATTTATGAAATAAAGAATCACACAAATATATAAATAGGATTATCTCCATTACATTAAGTCTGATCAGGTGACTCTCCTAACCCTCTGAAAATTTTCTCTGGTCTTAAAACTTTTGGAGCATCCCATCTGAAGAATAGTTTCATGCTCAACCCACCCCCCAGCATCTTTCTTCTTTTTTCTCTCTCATAACAATTAAAATAATGAGGAAAAAGTCAGTGTGAAAGCAAAACAAAATACTGCATTATTAACATAAGTATAAAAAGCTAGTTAGGACAGTTTATAAAGCTGCATTAGAAAATCATTCCGAATTATGCAGCAATCAAAAGTCTTTCACATTGTGTGCATGAACTGGCATTGACTGACAATGATAAATGATATTCTGTTCTGTTATTCATTTGATGATAATGTGCCGTTCACATCTGAATAGCTTTATCTGCCCATGGAATTCTCCGAGGTTCTTTGGCATTGTTCAGCTGTGATTTGATAATAGACAGCTTTCTGAATGGCACGCTGGAGTTTGGGAATGGATGTTTGTTTCAAATTTACAGCTGAGTAGAGATCTTGCATGTTTTATTTATTCAAAGGGTGAAGGATGGTTTTAGACGAAAAATAGAAGTGTGCTAATATATAATGACATGTATGGTATCATTAGTGGTTTCGGTAGAATTATTCCTACACCTGTCTGTCCCCCCCACTCTCATTTATACCCACACAAAAGATATCAATGAAACTTATCTACAAATTGGAAAGGCAACTATGAACTCTTAAGTTTACATTCAGAATTCTGTAAGAAGTAAGTGACTTCTACAGAGATCTGTAGCTGCTTCTTCAAACAACATTTTTGCTTGATTGTGTGTGTGTGTGTGTGTGTGTGTATAATCAGATCAATCAAAGTGGAGTCAGCTTAGAATATTAATAATCATGAAAATTTGTATCATAAGATAGCCTCTCTTGAGAGGTGGTGCGAATAGGACAAAAATAATGAATATTCATTTCAAAATGTGTCACATCTACAATGGCTGATCAAACAATGGAAGCAGAATAAATATATTCTAATTATAATGCCTATAGAACCCAAATGTTTGAAATACAATTTTTTTTTAAAAAGATAGCTTTAAATAAATCACACGCAGTGAAAGTTAACATATTTTCTTCAGCTCTTGCATATGTTGAGTTAAATGTGCTTTATATTCTTTAAACTATGTAACATTTATAATTAGATTAAAATCTGAATACCTTGAACATGTTTTCTCGTAGATTAAACCCACAATATTCCATTTAGTGTTCCAAACAATGTTGATGAAATTTCATTATGGAGAATTTTGAAAGGTTGTTTGGTTGGTAGGTATATTTAACACATGTCTAATGTGTTAATAATAGACAGTATATTCCTGTATTGTAATGGGAAACAAAATTAGGATCACAGAACTTGACTTGGTGTGATGGAATGTGAGGGTGACCTTGGAAGACAGGAAAAGAGATGACACTTAGGGAATGATCAGATAAAATAGAAAGGAGCCCACAACAGAGTAACGGTCAGAGAAAGAAACTTAGAAAGGGCCCAGCCTTATTACTCAGGTGGTAAATAAGGAGAGCGGGAGATTTGTACTTTCAGACTTGCAAGATTCTGTTAATGTAGCTTTACAATAAAGTAGAATTAGATCATCTAACCATGTTTCCTGTCTGGTTTACCTGGGAGGGCTGACACTTGGTGGATCTTAATTTTTTTTTAAAGTTCCTACTCATGGCACATAACTTCTCACTAATACAGAGCTTAGGTAAAACATGAATCCCAAACTCAGTCATCATTGCATCATCCTATATCAAGAACAATGAATGTCCAATAATTAATTATTTGCAACATCAAGAATTAACTTGATATGGCATTCAAACCTAATTCCTTACAAGTTAAACAGGAGTGGGATTTTGCTTTTTAGCCTCCCAACATCACTGTTCTCAGCTAGAGTCTAGTCTGAAAGTAAATGTTCCTTCTTCAGATATCCGTACTCAGTGCATGGATATTTCAGGGTTGGTCCAGAGAACTGTCATTCATTCATTCATTCATTCATTCATTCATTCATTCATTCATTCATTCATTCATTCTGCATCATGTTTATGTAAAAGAAACAGTTAGAGGCAGTTGGGCAGTGAAATTAGTCAGAGGTGAATAAATTATCTTCTTCCACACAGCCCGGAAAACCCACAACCATCAAATTATCTTCTCTTTGTTAATAATTAATATAACCAACCAAGTAATAGATTTGCCTCACCAGTGAAGATAAGAAGGAACATAACTTATCAAGTCAATTGATGACTTAAAGGAAGTGTCAGATTTTGGTAGCACACTGTATTTACCTTGTAGTTGGCTGGTTGCAGGCGATAGTATATTGCCTTGCAATATAGTTTCTACATTAGAGAATAGATAAATCAGATCTTATGTCCAGCAAGCGAGTAGCAGAATTTACAATCCATATATCAAAGAAATATTAAAAGAAATGAAGTGACTAGTATTAGCTGAATGTTTTACTGTCATATTTAACTGAAGTTTTAATTAATGTAAGTGCTGGAAAGACCATTTCAGCCATCGATGGAGGAGAAATTATTGGGAGTATGGAAGTGCTCTATAATCTGCCTGGAGCAGTCAGAACATGCTACTAGCCCTGTATCTGAAAATACATCCGTAGTCATCCTTAATTTGGAAGAGTGTTGTGGCTTCATTTACTCTATTGCCTGAAGATATTCTGTCTCTTGCATCCCGTATGGTCTATAAAACCATACTCATTAAGCAGAGCTACTTTCAAGAAGAATAGAAATGACTTGGGTATACTGCAACTCTATGAAGAAAAGGCAATTCACCTTTTAAAAGGTGTCCATTATTGGACCTTCCATCACGTTTGGATTCTGTCTCAGTTTGTCTTCATTCACAGGTGGGTTCAGCATCAACTTGTTTGACAAGCATTCATTCAATTCACAGTACAAATTGGGAGTAAGTCCATCTCTTACCCTTCACAGAAGAATGGAATAAATGTAATATACTGTACAATCATTAAGCTTTCATCCAAACTTTGTTCAAATGACAACAGGCATTTTCATTGAACATAATTACCCAGTGACCATCCTTGACAAAGGTTATGTGCTAGAGTAATCTAGGCTATCTCAATCCAAAATTTATCACACAAATCCATATAATCTGCCTCATAGAATTTCTCTATGAACTAAACATCTACCACATTTTTGTTCTCCAAAAAACTAGAGTTTACATCTAATTCAATAAATTATGTGGATCAAAGTTTTGTCAAGCACAATTTTAGTTTGTATCAAGGGAAGTATGGTTTCCAAATCATGGCCAATTCTTCTACCTTCTTCTACTTTATTCAGATACCACATTCACTACTGTGTCCATTTATAGGAATGAAACTTTAAGCAAGTTTTGATGAAACTGAAACAGGTTCTGAGAAGAACAATAAGAATAATCAGAGGACCTGTGAAGAGAGACTGAAGAAATTGGAAAAGTTTAACCTCAAGAAAAGGAGACTAAAACTGGATATGATAGCATTCTTCAAATACCTGGAAAGTCTAGATTTGTTCTTCATTGTTCCAGAGTTCAAGACATAGAATAATGGATTAAAATGGGAAGACATTCTGACTGAATGTTAGCAACCTTCCTGACAGAAAAAAACAATTGAATTGGATAAATTGGATTCTTGTAGACAAAGCAATCCATAGAATTAAGGATATAAATATAAATGATTCTACCATTATCCAAAGATGCTTATATTGTAAGTAATAAAGTATATATTGGAGGTTATGCATGCTACTGTTGAAAATGGTATCCAATATAATCTCATATAATTTTAACCCCTGGCAATGGCAATGTGCTGGAAAAAAAATTGGGACTTCTCACAAAGGACCAGGTTATAGATAATTTCAAATACAACCTGGCTGTATTTTTGTCTTCCTCTGAGCAGCTGGCTAAAAACTCTATTTCTGAACTTCTACTTTAATCTCTTCCATTATTTATTATTATTATTTCAATTTATTGCCCGCCCATCTCCCTTGCAAGGGACTCTGGGCGGGTTACAACAATTGAAGTTTAAAAAATACAAAAACAATATCTAAAATACATCTAATAATAAATTACATAAAATCCAAGATGGGGGGACCGTAGGATGGATTATATTACTACGGGGCCAGCCAACCCCAGGAGGCACTGCCGCCTCTGTCGTCCCAGGCCCTGCGGCAGAGCCAGGTCTTAAGGGCCTTCCGAAAGGCCAGGAGTGAAGGGGCCAGTCTCACCTCCGGGGGCAAGATATTCCATAAGGCGGGCGCTATCGCAGAGAAGGCATGCCTCCTGGACCCCGCTAGATGGAATTCTCTTGTTGAGGGGGTCCGAAGCATGCCCTCTCTGCATGCACGGGTGGGGCGGGCCGAAGTTATTGGGACGAGACGGTCCCTCAGGTACCCTGGTCCTATGCCATGTAGGGCTTTAAAGGTAATCACCAGCACCTTGAATTGGACCCGGAAGCAAACTGGTAGCCAATGCAGCTCGCGTAGCAGAGGTGTTACATGTGCCGATCTCATGGCACCCATAACTGCTCGCGCCGCGGCATTCTGCACCAGCTGAAGCTTCCGGATACTCTTCAGGGGTAGCCCCATGTAGAGCGCATTACAGTAATCTATACGGGAGATGACAAGGGCGTGAGTGACTGTTCGGAGGGCCTCCCGATCCAGGAAAGGGCGTAACTGGCGCACCACACGAAGTTGTGCAAAGGCCCTCCTGGCCGTGACTGCCACCTGCTCTTCAAGCAGGAGTCGCGAGTCCAGGAGGACCCCCAGATTCCGCACTGGATCCGAGCGAGGTAGTGCCACCCCACCCAGAACCAAAGATGGCAACTTCCCGGATCTAGGGGGGCCATCAATCCACAGCCACTCCGTCTTACCAGGGTTCAGTTGAAGCCTGTTGTTCCCCATCCAGACCCCCACAGCCTCCAGACACTGAGATAAGGCATCGACCGCATCACCTACTTCACCCGGGATGGAGATGTATAACTGGGTATCATCAGCATATTGGTGATACCTCATCCCGTGATGACGGATGATCTCGCCCAGCGGCTTCATGTAGATGTTGAACAGGAGAGGAGAGAGAACCGACCCCTGCGGCACCCCACAAATCAGGGGCCGCGGGTCAGCTCTCTCCTCCCCTATCAACACCGACTGGGAACGGCCCTGGAGGAAGGAGGTGAACCAGCGCAAAACTACGCCGCCCACCCCCAACTCCCTGAGCCGTCCCAAAAGTATACCGTGGTCGATGGTATCGAAAGCCGCTGAGAGATCTAAGAGAGCTAGGATGGACGCACTCCTTCCATCCCGCTCTCGCCAGAGATCATCGATAAGCGCGACCAATGCGGTCTCCGTCCCATATCCCGGCCTGAAACCTGACTGGAAGTGGTCTAGATAATCCGTTTCCTCCAGAATCCTCTGGAGTTGCCACGCCACCACCTTCTCAACCACCTTTCCCAAAAAGGGAAGGTGGGAGACTGGGCGAAAATTGCCCAGGATGGTAGGGTCCAGGGACGGCTTCTTGAGGAGGGGGTGCACCAGCGCCTCCTTAAAGGCCTCCAGGAATACCCCCTCACTCAAGGACAAATTAATCATCACCTGGACCCATCCACATGTCACCTCACTGGCCGATTTCACCAGCCAGGAGGGACAAGGGTCAAGCTGGCATGTGGTGGCGTTAACAGTCCGGAGGATCCTGTCTACTTCCTCAGGCGCAACATTATTTTAGATAGTAAATGGACTATAGTCTTGCTGAGGATCAATTCCTCATCTTACTTTTTTTTAATCAAATGGTTTATTTGCCAATAAGTATGTAGATGTTTTGTATTGTTTAGCTCCAAAGCAAGCCTTTGGGAAGAAGGAAGAAGACATGCCTTTTGTTAATGATGCAAAATAGCCTAAAAGAGCAAGTACACAATGAAGAGTGAGATCAATAGTATAATCAATAGACCCAGAGAAGGATTAGATAACCTCATGATTAGTAAACAGGCAACAATTCATACCAGCATCCCTAAACAAAGCATGATAAATGACCTTAATATTTTGAGAAAGTGGACTGAATGTAACTCATGGGAATGACCCAAGCAATAGAAGATTAGAGAATAAAAAGTCACAACTAGCTGTTTCCAGAGCCAGCAAAGTGAGTAATAATAACTAGGAGAGGCACACCACAAAATTATATATTTCCAGTTTGTAATAAAAGCTTTGGTCAGTTAATTCTTTTCCTCTGGTGTTACAGGAGACATCAATAGGGTTGGGCATGGCTTCAGATTAATTCCAGAAATGTGAAAAAGCTGTGAAGAAGGCATCTGTGGGGATTATATGCTGTGGATCTCATGGTTTTAATTCTGGTAAGCCACCCCACATTTTGAGATGGGCATATATATTTATATCATATGCATCAATCAATCAATCAAGCTATGTGATCCCAGGAAACGATGCAGCTATTTAAAGGAATAGTAAATAGATTCTGTTTTGGATAGGGTTCGATTCTTTGTAGATAAATGCTAAATTGCATTGAGGATTATGTACAATAGGTAAGAACATCAAATATTTGTACCATATAATTGATAGAGTCTGCAAATGCCCTTAGGAAGAGCTAAGCCTCTAACTGACAATAAATAGCATCCACATGAATCTAAGCATGTTATAAATGAAGATTTACTTATTTACTTATTTATTTATTTATTTATTTTCTATCCCGCCTTTATTATTTTTATAAATAACTCAAGGCAGCAAACATACCTAATACTCCTTCCTCCTCCTATTTTCCCCACAACAACAACCCTGTGAGGTGAGTTGGGCTGAGAGAGAGTGGCTGGCCCAAGGTCACCCAGCCGGCTTTCATGACTAAGGCGGGACTAGAACTCTCAGTCTCCTGGTTTGTCATTGGCTCCTTCCTAGGGCGGAGAGACAGGGACTGGCCCAAGGTCACCCAGCCGGCTTTCCTGCCTAAGGTGGGACTAGAACTCTCAGTCTCCTGGTTTGCCATTGGCTCCTTCCTAGGGATGAGAGAGAGTAACTGGCCCAAGGTCACCCAGCCGGCTTTCGTGCCTAAGGCGGGACTAGAACTCTCAGTCTCCTGGTTCCTAGCCCGTTGCTTTAACCGCTAAACCAAACTGGCTCTGGTTCACTGAGGAAGGAATTTCATTGAGAACATACTATTGGAAGCATAAAAGGAAAGACAAATGTGTGCTAATTTTCACTGTTTCCATACAATCTATAATTCTCCCATGCATAACTGGAAATAATTCATGTGGGCGTAAAGGTTCCTTCAGCTCTCATTCCCTGTATTAAGGGTGAACTGTCTTATCTATCCACACTTGGAGACATATGTTTGCCTTTAATCTCACCTGGATCAGGTGACAATGGGCAGGGATATTTTTTTACATCTAAGTGGGGGCAGATATACCTCTTTCGGCTTCCTTTTTCAGTCTTTCAAACCTGGGACATTTATTAGTAGCCCTGGGCTCTGCTAAAAGCTCTCTTGGTTCTCTGAGGCTTCCTAGAATATATGTGAGCATTTTTGCAATCCACGAAACGTTAGGGAAGACGTCTGTGGTTAGCAAACAACCTGGTGTTGCTTCTAGGTTTTTAATTGAAGAGAGAGAGGCAGAGACAGAAAGACATCATGTTTTTCTCCCACGGAAATAGATGTATGCAAGCCAGGTATTAGTCCTGATAGAATTTGTTCTGCTATGTTTTCCTGGGAAGCAAAATACACAAATTCATTCCGAGCAGGGAAAGTTGCAGGATTATTTTTAATCCCTAAAATGCAGGGATATTTTTTTATCCTTATTTTCTTGAAGAAATGATAGATTTTTCAAGAGAATTTACTGCTTCTAAAAATCTTGTATCTTGGCTCACTTGCTGCTGTTCTTTAAGAAGGCAAAAACAATAAAAAGGCCCGAAACCACAATCTGTAATCCAATGACCTATAGATGCTCTTTTATTAATATGCCCCATAATTTTTCCTTAATGTTCTCGCTGTATATGCTAAAGGAAGAATTGACTTCCTGTGTCAGAACCCTTAGAAAAATGCCTTTCAAAAGAGTTAGCTGACTGATCGTCTTTGCCTGACTTGTTGAGAGTTCAGTGTTGTTCGCAGTAATAACTCTGGTTTTTGATAAGCTGGTTTAACATGAATCAAAGAGGCTGTCAATGGTTATAAGAAAGCAGGCTGCTTTCCAACAAAATATGGGCTGTCCAGAAAATGCCTACAACTGACTTGAAGCATGCATTTAAGGACTTGACTTAGTCTTAGATCATCTGAATAACCCTTGTCATTCATCTGGCTGGTCTGAAACTAACATGTGCAGGCACACACACGCACACACACACACACACACACACACACACAGAGGCAGGCTTGCATTGTAGAAGATTTATATTGGAATACTGATAAACAAGGGCTACTTCATGTTCGGATCAAACTATGAATCGTAGTTGTTGAAGTAGGTCTAGTCAGTTTGGATATTCAGGACTCCTGTAGTGATTCAGGTGTTGGAGCAGAACCCTAACCCAACTATACTTTAAAACCCACTGGGCAACTTTGGGGCTGACACTGTTGCTCAGCTCAATCTACTCACTTGGCTTCTATGGTGGGATAAAATTAGGGAGAAGCTACAGACACACACACACAAAGACACAAAGACACACAGACACCCATGCTTGACATACCAGGAAAAAGGAAAGGTTCCCCTGTGCAAGCACTGAGTCATGTGACCGCTGGGGAGACGCCGCTTTCGCAACGTTTTCCTGGCAGACTATAGTGCGGGGTGGTTTGCCATTGCCTTCCCCAGCCATAATTACCTTTCCCCCAGCAAGCTCGGTACTCATTTTACCGACCTCAGAAGGATGGAAGGCTGAGTCGACCTGAGCCGGCTACCTGAGAACCAGCTTCCGCTGGGATTGAACTCAGGTCGTGGGGAGAGTTTCGGTTGCAATACTGCTGCCTACCACTCTGCGCCACACGAGGCTCTGACATACCAGAGGAAGGATGAAATGTAAATGCAATAAATAAAAAATTAAATTGTGCAGTCCTTGGTGCTCTCTGAGCCTTGTTGTTTTCTTGTACACATTTCTTAAATTAAATTTCTTAGTGGCAGGTAACAAGGTACTATGGCAGAGAAGACAACCCAACCTATTTGGACTGTGCCACCTTGGACGAGGTTAATTTGAAAGCCCACTTGTCCAGCAAAGTTAGTTTAAGGAAGCAAAATTGCTATGTATCTGTCACCTTTTTCAATTGCCTGCAAGAGGATTTTCAGGAATTATTATGCATTGACTTAATAGGTTGCCCTCTACTGGGGTTAGATGAATTTGTCTATCTCAGTTTTGAACTTTTTCAAGTTTGTTTTTGTTTTTTCTAAGCTCAGGTTGAGGTTATTTTTTTTTAAAGCTTGCTGAAACATTCATGTGCATTTATGTGTTAATTTCCTAAATATGTATATTTCTGTACAATTTTGCCTAATGCAAATTTTGCCTAATTGGTGATAAATTTTGCCAGAATGGGTGATGATTCCTGCAAGCCCACATGTAAGAATGGAAAATCCAGGAACAACGATCAGTTGCACCTGGATGTTCCAACCTTACACAGGATTAATAGAGAAAGGAATGTGTCATGGGCTACAGCCAGGGTATCGGATTTCACACAGTTCAGAGATAAGCCGGCAGCCAGAAACACTTCCCCGGCTGAGGAATGCTGCTGGCAATAAATCAACAGTTGTAGGAGCAGGAGAGAGTGAGAGAGTCAGAAGTCCGTACCAGAGGATTCAAACGCCAGAGAGAGTCCAGTCCAGAGCCAAGTTCAAGGGTACGCACAAGCAGGTCCACGATATATCCAAGCTGAGTCAGGAGTCCAGAGAGTAGAATGCCAATAGTCCAACCGGGGTTCAAGGAAACAGGTAACAAGGTCCAGCAGAGGTTCGTGTAGCCATAAACTAGTTTGCTCCCTCAGAGGGTCCTGTGTGCCTGCTGCTTAATTTATGGTCAGCTCAAGAGCTGCCAGCCGAATCCTGCAAAGACTCCAGTTCTGCTCTCCGGAGGTCTCTGGCAGCTAATCTTGCTCTCCGGTGTTTTTCCTTTAAGATGAAGCATGCACTCCTTCGGCGCTGCCTCTTTGGAGAGTCTGAAGAGCTGCCAGGTGTGTGGGTCACGGGTAGCTGCTGAGCAGAGGGCGGGGGCAAACCCTCATCCCTGGCTTGTTCTTCTGTTGGTTCAGCTGCAGCTGCCTCCTGACTATCCTGCCTCCCTGCTTCAGGGGCCATGCCTGCCTCTGGGGCTGCCTCTGGGTCAGTCCCCTGGAGGTCCCACAGGGGCAGCTCATCCTCTGACTCCTGGCTGAAGTCCTGGGGCAAGGGCTGAACCAGGACAGAATGTAAGGGAGATTGGGGGAGGGAATACACAAGCCAACGAAGAAGCAAACAACGATTAACATCTTCAGATTGAGAAACACAGAAGGCAATTGGAAAAAAAAGCTATCGACACCAGCGGGCACAAAGCAGGAAGAAAGCAATCAGCAAAGAACGGAACTAAAATACAAAAGAAGAGAAACTGAGAGGGAGGGGTGGTGTGAAATGAGAACTGAGAGGTTTAAGGAGGGACCTGGGGCAAGGGAACTCATTCGTATCTTCGATGTGGCACGATGCCAATCTAATAAAGAACTGCACATATCCTTTATGGCTTGTGTTGAAAGTTACTGATTTTAGATTGTAAGATCGGAGACCTCACACCCAGAATATGCACCAGCGCATGGTGTCTAAGCTTTGCCCTTAGCTGTCCTAAGGAAGGAAAGCTAGGAGCTGTTTCCTGCTTATACCACCCCAGAATGTCTCTGGAGAAGATCCTTTCTATTTTATAGGCTGGGGTTTCTATTGTCCTAACAGACAGCTGAAGCTGAGATGTTGGAGAAATTCTTCCATAGTTAATAAGGCACAACTGTCATATATGGTAAAATAAAGGAGGAAGGGAGGGAAAAGCTATAAAGGGCATCCTTCTAGCAATTTGTAGCAATTTGTACAAATTTAATTATTATGTTTAATATTGTCCATATGTATAACATGTTTCTTCAATAAATTACAGTAATGCTTCTTAATACCATGTAATATTTTTGTTACTTTAAAAAGGGAAATGTTAACGTTCTTCCATACTTGGGGGAGATGTTGTTGTTATGGTTGATCACACAATCAGCCAGATGTTTAGACTGGATTTGACCTGGTTCCGCTGCCTCGCTTGGGAGGGGAATGGGAACAGCTCCTCCTGGGGATGGCTGGTACCATAGAGCCCTTTTAAAATACCATCTTATTGCCTCCTGGATTTTATATTTAACTTTTTAGTAATTTTGATGATTGTCGATTTGTATGATTTTATATTTATTTATATTTATAAATTTTAATTGTTGTATTTTGTGAACCACCCAGAGTTCCCTTCAGGGGAGATGGTGCAGTAAAGAAATTGAAAAATAAATAAATAAATAAATTTGGCATTTTTGTCCACCTGTCGAGTCTTTCCCAAGGACCTGGGATAGGCAGATGTTGCTGTTTTATGGTGTTAAAGGTGTTGTCACAGAATATAAGCTGTTCCAAGTAAAACTGCCTTTTGCAATTGACTGATGGTGGTTTTGTCTCTGCTGATGGTGTTCAAGTGTATTATTATTATTATTATTATTATTATTATTATTATTATTATTATTTCCAGTCTTCCCCACTTTTGTATGTATATTCTCTCTGATATACACATTTAAGTAGATGTTTTCAATTTTTTTTGTCTCCCCAGAAGTAGAACATAAATCCAACAAGCAAATAAACAATCCAGATGAGGAATTTGTTTTAGTTTTAATTTCTGTAATGTATGTAAATTCTATCCAGGAGAAAAAACTATCTACGTGGTTGCTAAGAGTTGACACTGACTTGATAGCACATCATCATCATCAGTCAGGCAAATTCTGTAGATTTTTGCCGCACTTTGAAAAACTGAGGTTTGTGTAAATAAATACACTGGTGACCTGATCACTTAATTCATTGGCCATCCAAAAAATGGAGGAAGGTTTTCTGAAAGATCATTACTTTTAAGTAAAGACTTTTTTGAGTCAAATTCAATTTACTGTATGTTAATAAGAAGGACACAGCAATGTTGCTTTCTTAGGAACAACATGTCTTCCCACTGCCTTCTCCAGGAATTATTTCTGACTTCTCATTCTAGTCTTTGTTGTTGTTTATTCGTTCACTCGCTTCCGACTCTTTGTGACTTCATGGACCAGCCCACGCCAGAGCTTCCTGTTGGCCGTCGCCATCCCCAGCTCCCCCACGGTCGAGTCCGTCACCTCCAGAATATCATCCATCCATCTTTCCCTTGGTCGGCCCCTCTTCCTTTTGCCTTCCACTTTCCCTAGCATTCTAGTCTACTGTCCTAGTATTTCCTGGAGATCTCTCCAATATCTTTGAGATTAGTGAAGGCCAGCTAGTTGCAGCTCTCTAAAGTCACTTCTGGACATAAATCCTTGTCCATGTAGCTAAAACAAAAAGGCAATTTAGATGAGATCTTTGTGTGACCCCAATAGAAATACAGAATATCCATTGCCTATGTACAAACCACTATGGCCAGTTTCTCAAGTCCAATTTTTTTTTAAAAAAAAAACAGCCATACAATCTGGTTCCTTTCTTTAATCAAATGAAGGCTTCTTTGTGATCTCTATTATTAGTTTTCCACAGCCTGAATAATTCACATCTGTCACAGTTAGCTATCAGGTTGGTAACTTGATGTTCATCTGCAACCATTATATCATCTCACCCTTTTTCTCATATAGCTGATGATCTGTGCACACTTTTGTCAGCTTTTTGTTTCATCCTGCTGCAAGGAATAATAAGTTTTCCACATTAGCAAAAGGTCATTCTCTTCATTAATATCTTCCAGAAATGGCAAGTACAATCTCAGTATGAGGTCTATCTCTGCTTTCTCTTTAGGTCACTTTTTACATATCAGCAGGCTTAACTCGGTATTTTTGCTCACTTGAATTTGTCAATTATTCAGGCTGCCAATCCTTTGCTAAGGAATGAAGAAGAGGCAAGGTGATAACACATAACCAGTGTAAATTTGTAATTTTCATTTGGAAAGTGCATATGTTCCTGGGGGACAAATGACCTTGGATGGGTAATAGCCTGAACTCTCGTTAGGGAAAAAAATATTGTCAGGATCCGGGCGTAGTTCACTGGCTGCAGAACTTCTGATATTCCACCATTTCACCAGTGGGATTGACACACAGTAGAAGGATTCTGGCAAAGCAACTTGAATGCTTGCTTCATATAGTTCCCCAGGATAACAAGATGGCTGTGAGGATCATAGCCTTAAATCCTAATATCAGTAACTTTCACCAGGAGCCATTTCAGCCAAAGGGAAAAGCTGTTTATTAGATTACGTATGCATAAATCCAAGTTGAAATCACGAATGAAAATTCCCAAAGTTACAATTAAATCATGTCCAGCCCGTAAGATTCGAACCCCCTTCCAGCATCATCAGCCATTCAGCACTTTTCCTCTCCAATGGCACCTGCACCCCCTTCCTGTACAACTCGCAGACATTCCCAGATGATAACAACAGTTTTGACCTTGACAGTCTGTTTCGCTTTGCTTTCCTAACGGCTGCACTGGAATGTGTTTATTCCACCTCCCCTTCTATTCTATTGTAACCTACATCTCTAACCCCTACACATGTCTAAAAAGGTAAAGGTTCCCCCCACGCATTTGTGCAGTCGTGTCCGACTCTAGGGGCCGGTGCTCATCTCCGTTTGATAGCCGAAGAGCCAGCGCTTCCACGGTCATGTGGCCAGCATGATGCGCGCCGAACGCTGTTACCTACCCACCAAAGTGGTACCTATTCATCTACTTGCATTTGCATGCTTTCAAATTGCTAGGATGGCAGGAGCTGGGGCTAGTGCGGGAGCTCACTCCGTCACACGGGACTAGGGATTCGAACCTCCGAACTTGCGATCTTCCGATCACAAGCCTGGTGTCTTACCCGCTGAGCCACCAAGCCCTTTGTCTACCCATTACCTAATTGGCAGGATGTGGAATTCGCAATCCACATCACGACAATGGCTAGCAATTGGTTTTATTTCCTTGTGTGTTGAAAGGTGAGGCATTTTTGTTATGCCAGGATCTGCAGTCATTCTGGGAGAGAGATGCTGACTGCATTTTTCTCTTGGCCAGGGGGAGCATTGACTGGCTCAAGGTATTCTCTGCGTGTTATCAGCATTTCAATGTCTGCAGAAGAGAAGACAATCACAGATGGGTTGGGGTCAGCTTTAAGAGGTTTGGGGAGTTTAAAAAGTGATGTGGAATTAATAGTATATAACTATTTGGGGCACTTTCACAGAAAGATTGTGGATTAGCTTTTGAAAAGAGCTCTGGGCCTCTTGGTTAATTAATGGTATTGGAGAGTTCAGTTGATTTATCTCCGGCAGAGCTGCCATTTAGTTCAAATGACTACGAAGCTAGGTGCTCTGTTTTATTTTGTTTCAGAGAATATGGTTTTGTTTCCTTCCTCCTATTTGTTTAACACTGATAATTTCCAAGCTGAGTCTGTTTTTTGCCTAAGCTCTTGTTGGGGACCGCTTGGGGTTCAAGGGAATCCATTTGCATATCCCTGTATATACTTCAATCTCCAAACCAATCCTCTTCATGTTCTTGACCTTGAAACTTACTTGCTTCAGTTTGCCACTCCTCAGATTTCCACTGCTCACTGTTGTATCAAGCCATTCTCATTCCCCGCCCCCCCAGTAGATTTCCTCATCTTCATGGATTTGTATCACTCCCCTTATATCAATAAGACAGCACAGGATTTCACACTAAAGGTGCTGAATGCAGGGATTTATTTATTTATTTGCTGGGCTAATAGTAAGAGGGGTCAATAAAAGTTGGCTCCATTTTAGGATCTACTTTTCCTGGGTAGATTTCTGGGGTGGTAATTTCTTTTAACTCGATACAGATTTTAAACTTTGAATTTCCATTAAAATCTGTTTTAAAAACAGATCCTGGTCTTTAGGTTCTCTTTTCTGCTGAAGGCCCTGTGAAGGGCCCCTGAAATGAAGCTTTATTAATGGAGAAGAGTGACTGTGAGTGATGCTATAAACAGAAATTTGGGATATAATTTTAGTATTTTTTTTTCAGTAACAGGGATATTTGAACTGATTGCAATCTCTCTCAGTGTGTGCATGGGTATATACACACTCTTTTTTAAAATTAGTATAGGAAAATAATAGGAAGGAATGGTAAGAGGAGGAAACAAGGAAAACAGAATACTGCAAAATCTGGCATGGTTTGGTCATTTCTAGCTAGAATTCTTTATTTTGTGCTTTCTTTTTTCTTTGCACATCCCATAAGCATACAGGTACTCCTTGCTTAACAACCATTAGTTTAATGATGGTTCAGACTTAAGACGGTGCTGGAAAAACCAACTTATGACCAGTCCTCACACTTATGACCATTGCAGCATCCCCGCAGTCACATGATAACAATGTGGGTGCTTGACAACCGGTTTGCATTTATGACTGGCACAGAGTCCCAGGGTCACATGATCACCATTTTCAACCTTCTGGCCAGCTTCTGGCAAGCAACATCAATGGGGAACCACGTGGTTATCTTAACGCCCACAGTGATTCACTTAACAGCTACCACAAAAAAGGTAGTGAAATCAGGTCAGATTCGCTTACTGACTGCTTTGCTTAGCAATTGTGGTCATTAAACGAGGACTACCAATAGCTTGGTGAAATCAAAATGTGACACTCTGTTTGCTTGCCTCCCTCCCTCCCTCCTTCCCTCCCTCCCTCTCACTGAAAGTGCCTCCTTGCTGATTTGACAGTTTGTAAACCCTGTGCATGCTCTGGCTTTTAGCTTCTGCCAGAGGGTATTATCTAGTCTTATCATCTCTTGGTTGCAAAAATTCAAATGACTACTAAACATTGTAGCAGTGTGTGATTTGCTGTCTACTAGGGGGTCATTTGGGTTTTTGCATCCTTGATCTGGTAGCCTTACATTAACCCTAACACTGATGGGGAGAGAGAACAGGACCCGTCTTAGTATTCTGGACCAAAGATAACTGAACACATCAGCTTTGGTATATTGGAAAAGAGGGCATATAAACTAGAAATGTTGGACTTACTTTATGAAAATGGATACTGATGCCATCGACCGGCCATCTGTTGCTCTGTTCCCTCTGAGCTCGTAGCCATAATCCTCCCTTGAATGAGGAGAGGGGGAAACGGCGTGTTAAGAATCCAGGGAACATGTTGAGCTAATGTTGTTTTTCTGCTTGGGACTATTTGTGTCGTTGTCTTCCCGGCATTCAGAGTCAAGGCTGGGAGGGGTAGAAACACTTTCCCTTTGAAACAAACAAGCAAAAATGTAAAAAGGTTTGCATTGGAGATGTTTAAGTTACACAGCTGTACCCCTTTTGATGTATGGGGCTGCTTTAGCTGAAGAACTCGCCATTAATGATGGATGATAGAAACAGTTTTTTACAACCCTTTCAGCATTTTGAAGAAAGGGAAGAGCAGAGCCTAAGAGAAGGCAAGACTGGAGGATTTAGCACTGACTGTCTTCCTAAGCTGGCTGCTTTAATTTATCTATAGTGTCATTCAAGTCATTTGAACTGTATGTAGATTTTATGCTAAACAGTAATTTTAAACCCTGGTCTTAATGTTCCTCTGCACTCTTCCCTTAGATGACAGTTGGGGAGCACATAAATAACCTTTTTTTCTTCTTTCCTGTGCTTTACAAGGGCTCCATATTCCTAAGATGTTAGTGAAAAGTGACTGCATCCTCTGATTAAACATGAAGGAAGGTTTGGAACATGGTCTGTTTCATGTCGATGAAGGTTCTCAGTCATCCAGGTGGAACAGTCTGTAGCTTGAATCATGTCAATTGGATTTCTATTTTCTCAGTGGAAACGTTTCGCTCCTTATCCAAGGAGCTTCTTCAGTCTGAGCAAAGTTAGTAAGGGAATCCTTAAATATGTTTCTAGGGTGGCTGTGTGACCTTGCACCTGGGGCTAGGTCATGGTTATTTTGAGATGTTTATTTCTAAGTCCCTTTATCATCTAAAGGACCATGACCTAGCCCCAGGTGCAAGGTCACACAGCCACCCTAGAAACATATTTAAGGATTCCCTTACTAACTTTGCTCAGACTGAAGAAGCTCCTTGGATAAGGAGCGAAACGTTTCCACTGAGAAAATAGAAATCCAGTTGACATGATTCAAGCTACAGAATGGTCTGTTTCACTTTTCAAACTGACTTGAAACTTAAAACCTTCTTGATTGTGGGGTTGGTGATATTTGCAGGGTTCAGGACCAGCTGGAGAGTGAGGGATGATGAAGTTATGTTTTCCATTCCAATCTGGGATTTTAAGGGTGGGAAGGGGAAGAAAAATGCTACATCTCTGTGGCTTTAGACTGTTTAGGGGTTGAACATCCCAGAGACCTCCCACATCTCTTTCCAAACTTGCCTTTCTTCAGGATAATATCATAATTGGCTATTTTACTGCTAATTTCAGCAACTCAGTCCTGAGTTGCTAAGGAAGCACAAAGGGCAAGCAGAATAAGGCACTTGGGTTACAGGATGACCACCCTGGATCTGCCTCTTTTTAAACATGCTTACTTGGAAACAAATCATATCTATCTATCTATCTAGCTAGCTAGCTATCATCTATCTATCTGTCTATCTATCTATCATCTATCATCTATCTATCTATCTATCTATCTATCATCTATCTATCTATCTATCTATCTATCTATCTATCTATCTATCATCTATCTATCTATCTATCTATCTATCTATCTATCTTCTATCTATCATCTATCTATCTATCTATCTATCTATCTATCATCTATCTATCTATCTATCTATCTATCTATCTATCTATCTTCTATCTATCATCTATCTATCTATCTATCTATCTATCTATCTATCTTCTATCATCTATCTATCTATCTATCTATCTATCTATCTATCTATCTATCTATCATCTATCTATCTATCTATCTATCTATCTATCATCTATCTATCTATTATCTATCTATCTATCTATCTATCTCTCATCTATCTCTATCTCTATCTCTATCTCTATCTCTCATCTATCTATCTATCTATCTATCTATCTATCTATCATCATCATCATCATCAGTATCTCTTATCTCTATCATCATCATCATCATCTATATCTCATCTCTATCTATCTATCTATCTATCTATCTATCTATCTATCTATCTACCTATCATCTATCTATCTAGTTTTCCACAGTCATTCACTTTAGTACAGTTGCCTCTTCTTCCTTTGGCTCTCCAGCTATATTTATTTCAACACATTTATTGAAATTTATTTGCAATTTAGACTGAAGTTATTAAACTACATTATAGTATCAGTTATATATTATTAATTAATTGTGATTTTTAGTTGTACTTGTTGGTGAAACATTTATGTCTATGTGGAGTGGCCTAAAACCCTTCACAATTTTGGAAGAAATTGCCTACCTTTAAGGATAAAAGAATGCTTACATTCTGAAAAATTGTAAATAAAAGAAACAGAGGGAAGATTGAACAATCTGGCAATAAAATCACTTTAAATAAATTATTTTTGGCAGGGGAAGTACAAGAATATAAATGCTCGAGAAAAATTTAAGATATGGTACAGTTCAAAGCAGTGGTTAGGATATTGGGCTAAAACTTGGACTGCCATTGGCATATTCTGAAACTGCTCACAGTGCAAAGCCCTGTTTCAACATTTGATCAATAAAGGCTCATCTACTGGGTCTACACATATTTCTGGAAGCTACAGATCTTGGTAGGTATTATAAAAGTTTGGAAACCCTGGGCCGGTCTTCACTAACTTAGCACACTTACGATGTATTGGGACTACATGTGACAGAATTTCCAGCCATTACCTTAAAACATGTGGTTGCTACCAAGCTGAGAAAGATAAGGCTAAATTGTATGCCTAATAATGCATTATGCTCTCCCCCTTTCTTTTAATTGAAGAAACAAAAACATTAGAAATATACAGAGTTAAAAAGGGAAAGACACTGAAGGAAAAAAAGAAAACATGAAAAATAAAAAAAAACTAATCTCCATTCTCAATTCTGTGCAATGAAGTGGGAAGAAGCCTACTTTTTCTTACACACAGCCAATTCTCCTTTCACTTCTTTCAACAAACATTTATTTCTCACAAGAGACCACATACTATTAGCTACATTTCCACCAGTATATGCAAGCCTTAAAACCTTTCCATCAGTTTCTCTGTCTTCAATAAACATCTATCAAGGTACACCAAGTCATTCATTCATTCATTCATTCATTCAATCATTCAATCATTCAATCATATTCATATTCATATTCATATTCATATTCATATTCATATTCATATTCATATTCATATTCATATTCATATATATATATAATTGAATGCATTTTCTCTGCCAGATACATTTACTTTGCTCTTGGATAAATTAAGTTTCAGGTCCACATTCTTCATTACCTCATGTAATCTAATCACACAATTCATTTGCATTCTCAGCTAACAACAACACATTCCCTCCAAAAGTCTATGCACATTCTCATGCTCAAACAACGCACCTCTAATGTCACCACAACTTTCTTTATACATGTTTTTATAAATGCCTTTAATTACCAATGGATCATCATGCATCCTCACTCTACTCCCTGATCAACGTGGAACCGTTCACTTAACTTCCACTCCATATTCATGCAGAAGAATCCATAATTCAAGCCCATTCACTTTATCATACTTTTTTCTAAAGCAAAAAAATCTGCAATAAACTTTCGTTCCCACATTCATACATATTTCAGTGATCTGCTGAAGAGCAAAAATCTACCAAGAGTCTGGCATGAAGCCACACTGCACTTATTAAATTTTGTCCCTACCTCTCAATCAGAACTCCTTCCAGGCAAAGAAAAAACCTAACCAGGCATACCTTAAAACTAATCCTATTGTGTTTTTGCATTCATTCTTACAATTTTCCCTCTATGCAGAGGAATAATAATAATAATAATAATAATAATAATAATAATGACTCAATTGTGAGGCATAGATACCACCTTTACACCCACAAGTTAAGTCTCACAGCTACTCCATAAACAAGCCACATCTATAGCTTAACTTTTCTTAACTCTTAACTTTTTAAGAGTCCCCCTTTTGGGGGAGATGGGCAGTGATAGAAATATGAAAAATAAATAAATAAATAAATAAATAAATAAATAAATAAATAAATAAACTTTTCTTCAGTTGCATCATCTACATCTGCAGCCTTGCAATTTTTCAGTGTTCTCACAGCATTTATGATTTCATTATCCTCGTTTTTCCTAGGACACTGACATTTATAGCATGCATTTCAATTCCACTCTTTGAATTACTGCTATATTTCCCTTACAGATCTGTGAAATACTCCTTCCAGTATTCTCTCAGTTCAGTTTCATCCCAAATGATTTCACAACTTTTATTTTTTAATTCCCTTGACTCTATTGGAGGCTTCTTGTTTAACCCTTTTCATCCACTCCTAAAACACAGTTTTTACCCTCATCAAAATTGCACTCCATTTTCTTTGCCTTTTTTGACTACATTCCTTGCAACTACCGTTTTCCTTCTATACCCATTATGCATATATTTTTCTTGTCATTTTTTTCTGCACCAGAAAGTATTTGTTTTCCCATCCTCAGCCTTGGCCACTTTATCTTACCAATAAGCATTCTTCTTCAGGCTTCCATTAGCATAACTCTACATATTTCTATGGAACACTGTAACATAATTCTTTTCATTTTGTCCCAAGTAGATTTTACCTCTCTCTCTCTCTCAAATGAGGAATTGTGGATGGAGTTTTTAAAAGCTATAAAATTCAAAGGCTTTAAATAATAACTGTAAAATTAAAAAATAGCTAAAAATGTTCTAAAAGTAACCAACATTTATTAAGATTAGCAAGGGAAATTCACCGCAATTGCCTCTGTCTCTGGAGTAAAAGTAGGCTTCCAAATTGATCTCTTTCCTGTTTTATAAACTTATTTTACATTAAGTATATACTGTAATTTGTCTGTACTGAGATAAGAAGAAACTACTTTTAATTGTGTGTGAGAGAGAGAACGCCAGGAAAATAGATCAGGAAGAGAAAAATGAAGGCAAGCCATAAAATAGAGCTTGAAATATTCACTCTGGAATGATGTGGACAAGGGACAGAAAGAATTAGGAAGTTAGAGAAAGGGCAAAAATCTGTAGATCCTTAAGAATATTAAAGTACAGAGAATAAGTGTGGCAGGAAGCATCTTTCTACCTTTTCCTGCTCAAAATTTTTGTAGATCAACTTGAAAGGCATTGATTTCTGCATCATATTTTTATTTTTTTAGCTGTGAAAATTCTAGAGCACAATTTTATTGATGGTGAATGCACCTCAATGCTTCCAGCAACAACCAAACTATCTAAAAATAAAAGTTCATGGTTATCCTAAAGTTCATTTTTCAATAATTCATTTTTAATTATTGGTCCATAGAAAGGAAAAACTGAGAAATAGGGTAAAGTTTTATAAAGAAGAAAAGAGGAACTGAATTGGAATAAACCCAATTTATGGGCTTGATTTGTTATTCTTGAGAAGAAAAGTGCACTGCACTCTTTCTAAACTCTTATGAAGACTTTCAGTCCTTTAGTGCATCAGAAAACTGGCCTTTCTTAGAAACAAGCCACTTGTACATAGCATTTTCCCACCAAAGGCTGAATAAATTCATTTGAGCTATGCTTAATGGAACACTCTAAAAACAATAGTTGCACACAAACACAATTACATAATTAGGTCCATACTGAAGGAAAGTCTTTGAGGCAGGTGGATGTACAGGTGAACATTCCTCATACTATTCCAACTGGGATCATCAAATTTCTGTCATTTGCATATTTACAGCCGCCACATGAGATCTTGTGTGTAGGTGTGTGTTATGGTGAAATAGGACAGAAATGCAAGAACACATTTTGCAGCTGATGACCATTTCATAGAACAGGGCTTTCCAAAGTGCCGCCGCTGGCAACACGCCAGCGGCGGTGCGGTGGCAGCAGCAGCACGGTGGCAATGTGGTGGCGCGCGCGCGCCGGCGACACATAACAGCACGCACGCACGACAGCAACACAGGACGGCGGTGTGGCGGCAGCGGCGGCACGGTGGTGGTGTGGCGGTGCACGCATGCGGCGGTGACACATAACAGCACGCACGCGCGGCAGCAACACAGGACGGCGTGCGGCGGCGCGCACGCACGCGGCGGCGGCGCATGGGTGTGTGTGGTGGCGTGGGGGGATGTGTGGCGGCGCGCGCACACGGCGGCAGCACGGGGGCGTGTGGCAGCGCGCATGTGAACATCAGCAGCGGCTGCCGCTGCCACCGTGCACGCACGCGCCACCACTTCCGGGTGGTGTGGCGACACACCATGCTGTGTGTGGTGACACACTTTTGTGTCGCCACACACAGTTTGGAAAGCTCTGTCATAGAAGTATCCAGAGGAAAGCTCAGAAGGGCCTTAAATAAAGATTCACGTTTCCACCATCCTTCAGTAGCTGGAAGTTCATACGTATGTGGCATCACCTCAAAGATTACTTATCAAAACACAGGTAAGTGTTTCAACAGAGTGTAGTCCAAGAACATGAAATATTTCAAAACTTCTGGTATGTCACAACGGAAGGCCTGAGTCACAGAATGACTTCTGTTGGAAGAAAACACAAAAATGTTTAATTGTTGGTTTTAACAGTGAAAATGATGCAAGGAGAAGGCAAGCAAAGTCTGATGCAACTTCCTATTTAAAAAAGAATCTCCCCTGCTACAGAGGCAGATATGTAGCATACAATAAGAAGAGAAGAGACTGAATTATGGGACCTCCCAAAAACAGCAAGTCAGAAAACTTCACATTTAGTGCAAAGGGGGGAGCTGGACAATTAGCAGCTTCAAATTATGCACTGGACCATGTTTTTCAGACTGCTCTATGGAGATGAGCCGTTCCTGAAATGATTTATTTTTGCTACAAACCATTCTTCTGTTTTGCAGTTTACTGAATGGGTGATAGCCACCAGCAGCATTGTAACAAGAATGGGATAAATTGGGAGAACGTCTCAGGAGAGTAAGCAATGGAATTGTGAGTAAGCTGCAGGAGAAAATATCCCGCTGGTTCCCCTGATCATGGCAAATCTCAGGAGAGAAACAGTGGAATGAAATGCACCCTCAATTTATTGAAGGAAAGCTAGAATTGTATGGAATTATAAAGTTGCCATAAGATCACTGGCTCAGCTAGCTCAGAACTTACTGCAGGGACAGACAGCTTTCTCCAACTTTATAAGGTAGATGTTTTGGCTGAGATGCCAAAGATATTTGCAAACATTATAGGAACATCAAGGGGGGCTGAATGCTGTTTTGTTTCCTGTTTCTTTCATGATTCCTTACCCTGTTTTCCAAAGCCTAAGAGGAGATTTACCTCACAATGAGAAAAATCAGGTAACTGTGACCTCGTTAAGGACTCCTTTCATTTCCAAATATCTCTTCACACCTTTGGATAATCATCCCATTCCTCCAGTAATAAGCATTTACAGAACATTCATTACAGTATGTTTCACTGATGCACTCATCTCCTTGTCTTAGACAATATACAAGCTATATCAACCCTACCACTTCATCTCTGGTTGACTTGAAGTGTCATTTTAAACCATGACCTTGGAAGCGTCTTCGGACAATGCTGGCTCTTCGGCTAACAAACGGAGATGAGCACTGGCCCCTAGAGTCAGACACGATGGCACAAATGTGCGGGGGGAACCTTTACCTTTAAACCTTGCCTTTAGAGTCTTCAAGTTATTTGCAACACAACAAGATAATATTGAATTATAGTCTAACCCTTTACATCATCGTTCACATAATTGCAGTTCCTGAATTTAATGTAAAAAAAAAAACCTTATGGACTTTATGATATATTCCTTGTCAGAACATACCCTCCCAAATCCTCAAATAAGGTACAATAGCATGCAGCTCCCCAGCAGATAACC